>JAJGRX010001034.1:0-1200000 GCA_025461125.1 Carex kokanica | reverse complement strand
CACCTTTGCCTTTCCCTTTGCACAGTCGGTTAAAATTCGAATCTGAAGAATCAGTTAGTCGCAAGCGAAGAATCAGCGTAGCTCTCGGACGGTGAGTCTCTTCCGATCGAAGTTTTTTTCCACCCAAAACGCTGCCAGTCGGTTTGAAAATCTATCAACCCCCTCAGCCAGCTGATAGATAGATTTTCGAAACTATGATAGCAACACTAGACTATTGCATGCTACGGTAGAAGGTCCTAATTTTAAGTGAGGTACTTTACAAACAATTGGATAGGGGGCACCTTCTCTGATTGTTTTAAATTTGGGAATATTAGAGTAGAATAGTAATGTTTAATGTTTATCAATTATTAAGATGTTTGTGTATCACTCTCTTTTAATTTGTTAGGTTCTAGTTACAGGTAGTACTTGTACTAGTAATATCAGGGGCTTACACTAAGTTGACTTTTTAGTGCTAGATAATCCAGAGGTTGAATTCTGACACAGTATCCTCTGCAATTTAGCAAACTATAGAACTTTTGCATTCAACAATACTTCCTGAATTTACTTTTACGGATAGATCAAAGCTTGAATATGTCTCATACTTACTCTGAGATCCGATAATTTATGTAATTAACTTATTTGGGAACTATGCAACTGATCAAGTTATTTTGCTATTTATTTCAATCAATTCGGGTCATTGTACTCTCAAATTTCATCTACTATTGCTGCTTTAAGGAATTTGTTTATCATTATCATTTTCATACAATACTAAAATATGATGAGAACTATTAGGGCTTGTTTTCTATAGAATAACTGAGATGTGATACTGTGGTGGTTAGATGTACGTGCCCTAATTTGTGCTTGTGAAAGTAGTTTCTATTTGGCCAAGTTCCAGATGTTAAAGTAGTTTCCAGACCCTTCATTTTCATTTGAGAATGAGATCACAAGATTTATTTATTTTATAATTTGTTTGAAAAATAATTGCATAAAAAATGCCACATGTTTCATTCATTCTATGAAACAAACTTGTACAACAATGTATAAAGTTTTAACCTATATTGAGAAAATCAAAACAGGCTCACCAAATCATAACAGCCTCTACCCTAATGTACCCTTTTTTCATCCTCAGATTACTTTGTCAATATACTTTTATCTATTATACCCTGTTGTCAGCAAATGGGCTAAAAAAAGAGCAAAGTGTAGTGCTGATCTCAGTGGATCCATAATTGGATGAAACAATACCCCATGAAACTGTAAAACAAAGCAAATACAGTCTCATTTTCTACCGGATAGGAGATCACAGAACTTATAAATAGCAGAATGGGAAGCATGTTCCCCCTTGGTGATACCGGTGTGTTACCAGTGCCCTCCTCTATTTGTATAAAACTGCCAATATGTAATGCCTAAGCCATCTAGAATTTCATTTGCTAACTACTACAACAACAACAACAAAGTCTTTTGTTCCAACCGAAGTGAGGGTTTCATTTCCATAAAATAATTGTATTTTACGTTGGCTTGTCATGCCTATCACAACCCTCCTCTTTTTTCCTGGCTTGGGACAGGCTGTGTAGAAAGTACACAGGCGGAGTAATTTCATCTGCTAACTCTTTTTCATTAATAGTACTTTGCCCAAAGGGGGACAAGTTGGTGGGTCTAGTCTTGTATTTATTTGTTATAATAAATTTCCACACACTATGAAAATGTGATTCCTAAATTTTGTACCACCATTTACCTAAAAAGGATATATTTATTTGTTCAGTATTAATAATCCCATTCCTCTATGAGTTTTCTTTTGCACACTGTATTCCTTTTTTCAAAGAATATTTTTTCCTATCTTCAGTCCCTTGCCATAGAAATTGTCTTCCAGTCTTATCTAATTGCTATATTACATATTAGAAACCTTATACATAGAAACCATGTATAAAGGCATGGCTGTTAACACGCTGTTTAGGAGAGTTATCCTATTCCCAAGAAATAGGATTTTACTATTCCCCATATGTAATTTCTTTACAACTTTACCTATTAAATGTTGCGAATCTGATTTTGAGGCTTTTTCAAATGTAAAGGCATGCCTAGGTATTTAATTGGCAAGTTTTACTAACATGACTGCTAAAAAGGAAGCATCTGATCTCAAGGATTTATCCATTGCATCATCTTGTTATTAATAATTTTTTTGGTATTTGTCCTATATTATCTTCATCGTTATTCATTGCATCATCTTGTTATTAATAAATTTCAAAACTTGTCACTTGTTTGTGTTCCAGTTTTGTTAAGAAATCAAGGTATCAGTCGTTTCCATACCAGCCAGTTCTAAACTTTAGAAGTTAATTCTCCACTATTGTTCTTCATGGAATATCGGAATCTGACATTGTACTTCTCGTTTTTTTAATATGACAGCAGCTAATAATGCTGGTGTTGATATCTAACAAAACTTTGTAAGTGTTGCATTTTTACTAATTCATACTTCCTTTTGCCCATGCTGATCACGTGTCCTTTTTAATTTTCATTTTATGCAATCTATAAAGATGGAGGAGAAAGATAAAGGAAATGACTGGGAGGTGGTCTCTCTCACTGCCTCCACATATGCAGCTGCACCTGGTCCACAAACACCATCTCCGCTGCCCTCTGGCCATAGAAAGCTTGATACTTCTTACACCACAAAACAGTACGAATTTGAACCCCCCTCATCCATGTTTATGTCAGACCATTTCCTTCTCCCAAAAGAGGAAGAAATGGATGAGTCCTGTCAGTATGAAGAAAAAGAAACCAGTAAGGCCAAAGAGGATGAGTTACAAAAGAGTCTTTCTATGTCTTCTGGGTTTGAGCCTCTCGGAGGCTCTATTGTGGAGGAATTTGAGACTCCTCCAGTATATGAAGAGCAAGAGAGAGAAGTTGAACAAGTAGAAGAGAGAGAAACAAAGGGGGTAGAGAAAGAAGGGTGGTGGAAGAAACAGGTTTTGACAGTATATAAAAATGTGAAGGAGGCAGCCACATTGTGGTCGGTTTTCTGGGCAACTGCATTGGTGGGAATAGCTTTTGTGGGCCAGAGGTGGCAGAGAGACAAACTGCAGATTCAACAACTTAAGTTGCAGTTCCGCATCAATAATGAGGTAAGCTCAGTTGATAGCGTATCTGGGCTTCTCTTTTTTCTCTTCTTCTTTGTTTGCAGGGGGGGATGGTGGTATTTGGGGGATTGAGGACAATAAATGGTACATGAGTGTGTGTGGCCAAAACTAAATTGGATTTTTGCAACATACACCATAATATCACGATTATTGCACAAAACACAAAGTATTTGTTTGTTTTAAAAAAATGCATAATTAACATACCAAGTGTTACACCAATTTGAGGAGACATAGGACCTACAATTACTCCTACAATGTTTCTTTCTTGTTGATAATTCATCCTACAGATGTAACAAATAGGCCAAATATCTTAACTACAAAACATGTAATTTCAAGGAAGAGAAAAGAAAAAACTCTACTAAAGAGTTCAAAAAATATTATAAAGACAATAGGCGATCCTTTTTTTTTTTAAACTGCTCCATAAAGTAAAATCGAAAGAACCAATAAGATTAGCATGCTGCAAGCAAAAGAATAAGAGGTTTATGTTGTGGGTTTGCACTAAGAGATAACTAGATCGTTATTCTTTTTTTTCTATTACCCTTCTACTTTGTCATAGGTACCCTTATTAACTCCCATCTCTCTAAGCTACTTAAGAGACAACTAGATCATCCTATTTTTAGTGTGTTATGGGGTGGGGGTTGGACCCAGCTGGCCCTACCTGTCTCCAATATTTGGTAGCAGGGTTTATTATCTAATTAATTGCATGGATAAAGAAGTGTTACAAGAGTTTACTGTTAGTTGGAAGTAATTTATTTTTTTGGCATGGTCATACAAAAGAGTCATGCTTTTTCTTTGAAAACAAAAGACAAGATCCTCTTCAAAGAGCAGATATTTAGTTTAAACCAAACCAGTGCCCGAACCATTCTTTTTCATTTTACTGGGAAACATGTAATAATAATCTGCATCATTGAACATTTATTTTCAGAGGATAAGCTGCATGGTGGTTCCTTTCAAAACTGCTGCACTTTCTGGCAATGCACACAATCATTTGGTTCATGGCTATTCCGCACTTGGTTGATAAGGTTTGAATATCAGTATGAAAAAAATCTATGTTGCTTATGTGTGATGATGACGATAAACAGATCCTAGAAATGGGTTCTTTATCCACCGAGTATGTATATGGTTTGTGTAAATTATATCTTTTGAGAGCTTTTACTTGGTTTCTGTAAATAGTAGTGGTTTGTGACGATTCATGGTTGTACATATATCTATCATCGTTTATTGACCGCTTGACTTTATATTAAATTAGTTTGAAAATTTATAAATTTGACATGTAAATTTATTGTGAAGTAGATCGGTTTCAATGGTTTGGATGAATCGCTTGAAGCCAATTCAATGAGTTTTTGAGTTAAGCTCACAAAGGAGCTTGGTGTTGGTGAGCTCAAGAACACCCTAGTTCTACTCTTGAAGTTTCATCTCTAAATAAATAGTTATTTTATTGTAAAATAAATAAACTCATGTCGAAAGCGTTTGTAACAAATATATGAGTTGCTAATCACTAACATTTTGCAATGCAATGATAACTAATTAAGTAAAATATCAAGTTATTCATTTTTGCATTAGTGGATATGAGATTTTAACATGAGATGATGGAGAAAACTGAAAATTATTTCAATAATATTATTTTCATAAAAATATAGTTTGGTACAAAGTGAAATTTATGTGTTCTTTTTATATAAAACCAAAAAGTAAAAGATAAACACATCTATATTTCAGATATACTAAATTCACATCATTTTTGACATAGCGAGCTTGACATTCAACAACTGCAAAAATATTAACATAAAAAGAATTCAGATCTTCATATGTTTAGGCTAAAAATAGAACAAGTTGTGTTTTGTCAGGTTTATATACTCATATATGAGATTTTTTTTTTAAATAGAATTACTTAAAATTATTTCAACGGAACAAGCCTTGATCGATTTGATTTTCGAAAACTAGCCTCCACCGATCCCTAGGGTCGGTGGAACAAAAAAATCCCAATCTACACCGGTTCTAGGGACCGGTGGAGCCTGTTTTGCACCAGCCACACCCAGACTACACGAAAGACTACACAAAATACCCTGCACCGATCCTGTGGATTGGTGGAGCTTCAAAAATGCCTCCACCAGTCCTGTGGATCGGTGTAGGTTACATGCTATCAGTGTTTGATGCATGGAAACACTATATAATTTTGTTGTTGAAATTTTTGGCTAATTAAAAGAGAGATACATCTTATTTATTGTTTGATTGATATGTACGTCTTAATGTAAATCGAATGCAGAGAATAATTGTGAAGAAAAAAAATCTAGAAACCGAGGCTCCACCGGTCCTAAGGATCGGTGGAGGTATAGATTGGGATTTTCTGTGATGAGGGGATGTGGCTGGTGCAAAACAGACTCCATCGGTCCCCAGGACCGGTGTAGATTGGGATTTTTTTGTTCCACCGATCCTAGATATCGGTGGAGGCTTGTTTTTGAAAATCAAACCTATCAAGGCTAGTTCCGTTGAAATAATTTTAGGTAATTCTATTTAAAAAAAAAATCCATATATGAACATCCAACTTTTCATATTTTAGCTCAGAAGAAATTCAATTTAAATATCTATACAAGTGAGAGAGATTTGAAATTATAAATTGCACGAGTGCATCCGTTTCCTTGAACGCTTAGGATTAGATCAATTAAATTTCCCAAAGAGACGTTAGGAAAGAACTACATAATACAAGGCATTAGGAAAATCATGAAGAAAAATATGCAAAATCAAAGAAGCTCAATTTCCTTTACAGAGAGGATTTTGTTTGAGATATGCATATGGAGAAAACACTGGTGAGTACTGTGACAAAATTGAAAGACCACGTGTTCTAAAAATGTCAATTTCCTCTGTGAGAAAAAATAGAATTGGAGTCCAGCGCTAGTTGGGCTAGTATCGGACAGAGTGAGCATTTGAACCACAACTATTATTCTTCTAAAAGTAAAATAAATTATGTTTCGTTCCTTTTTCCTTCTATAGAATTATTTCTGATCGTCATGTATTCATGTTATATTCAAGGCATTTGCTTCGGTGGACACAAGGACCTATTTGTAAAATGAACATATTTTCATTTTCAAAGTTCAAACAGTCGATCCGACCGTTCAACATTATCTCTATATTAAAATGTACTTGGAGGTCAAATTTTATATTTTTTTGAATTTTTTTACTATTTATTAAGATGGTTACAAAATCGCTGTTTTTCAATGGTCTAAAAACAACGATTTTGTAACAATCTTAATAAATAGTAAAAAAATTCAAAAAAATGTAAAATTTGACCTCCAAGTACATTTTAATATGGAGATAATGTTGAACGGTCGGATCGACTGTTTGAACTTTGAAAATGAAAATATGTTCATTTTACAAATAGGTCCTTATGTCCACCGAAGCATCCCTCTTCTATATTCAAACGTGTCATATAGTAGGTAGATAATTAGTTGGCTCTTAGAGCTAAAGCTTTCAAAAGTTGTACAAATCGAGCAATCTTTATCCACCATACATGCCACTGATTATGCAGATGCCAAATTTTTTATTAATAACATCATGTTATCTAAATACTAGTCAACATGACAACATTTTATGGCCTTCTAGTCTGTAGGAAGCTGTTAAGGTTGATGTTTCTTTTACTTTGATAATTTCATATTTAAAGCCATAAAATTTCGTATGAAGAATTAATTATGATACGTTTTTAGGTGGTATATGCTTGTTTGTCATTTAATCTTTTTTATTATTTTTTTTATTCTTTCTTCGTGTAATATAATTTTTTTGGTTAATATATATAATTGGTAGGCAATTCACCTGCACCTTATAAAAGCTCCTATAAATCATTACTTTAATTGTTAGATTATACAAACGAAGAAAGAATAATGAATTAGACGATCCCAAAGGCATCTCTACATTTAAATATATGAGTGAGGCTATGGTACTTCGGCTAGTGTACTACGGCTCAATATGGTACTTTTTAAAATCCTAACGGTTGATCCGAACCGTTCAATGTGATATCCATATGAATATGTGCTTGCAAACTAAATTTTATATTTTTTCGAATATTTTTACTATTTTTTTAGATAAGTAGAATTTTGATGGTCCAGAATTTACATAAAACACTGAAAATTCTACCTATCTAAAAAAATAGTAAAAAAATTCGAAAAAATACAAAATTTAGTTTGCAAGTACATATTCATATGGATATCAAATTGAACGGTTCGGATCGACCGTTAGAATTTTAAAAAGTACCATATTGATCCGTAGTACAATAGCCGTAGTACCATAGCCTCACTCTAAATATATTATGTGTAACCTTGCTTACATTTTGCAAGATAAGGTTGGTTGGCTTAATAAGAGGTTTCATTAAAAAGACCTTATGCTTAATTAAGTCAAAAAGGTCCACTATGGTTCGTACTTATCGCTAAATAATCTTTCCTGTATTATTTCTCTGAACCAACCTTTACTAATATTTTAAAGGGACCGACTAACTATCCCCCAGCTTCCACATCCCCAGTCAATAACTGTCTTTGTTGACTGATAATTAAGAGGGGACCACAAGTGTCAGCGCTAAAAGACAAAACAAAACGTGTTATCGCAGCGAGTGCAAGTATTCATATATAATACATCAAGTATTTATATATAATACATCAAGTATTTTAAAAAAAACTGGACACATCACTCACCCATCTTTTACACGTTTTTAGAGGTGAATTTTTTTCTCCGTTCACTCTAATCAATATTTCTGACAATCTGGTAGGAATTTTGTAAATATAAAACCACGAACATTTTCTACACAATTTTCTCTTTCAAATGAGATCCATGATGACATACTTTCGAGTTGTCCGTTACACAAGTATTCATACCTTGTCATTCAAGTATTCATACATCATCGAACAAGTATTCATACCTCATCAGTATTTCACAAATAAAAAACTGGATACATAATTCACTCATTTTTTACCGATTGAAATTTCGTTACCACTCAATTACTGGAAGTGTCCAGTACACTCTATCTTAGGTATGAATACTTGTTCGACGAGGTATGAATATTTGCACGACGGATAACTCAAAAGTATTTTATCATGGATCTCATTTGAAAGAGAAAATTGCGTAGAAGACGTTTGTGATTTTAGATTTGCAAAATTCTTCACAAATTGTAAGAAATATTAGTTAGAGTGAACGGAGAAAAAAAAATCACTTCTAAAAACATGTAAAAGATGGGTGTTGATATGTCCAGTTTTTTTTTAAATACTTGATATCTTAGATATGAATACTTAGTGTATTATATATGAATATTTGATGTATTATATATGAATACTTGTGCGCGTCAGTTATAAAAATTTTCAAATACAAGCGGTCTCTCACGTAATTAATGATTGATACACGTTTTTTTTTTGTCCTTTTGTACTTGAAGTTGTGATCCCCTACATAATTAATGATTGAAAGATGAATAGGAAATAGGAGCCGGAGAGAAAAAATCTTTATCCTATTTTAAACGTGTTAATTTAAAGACCGGATTAACCACTTCCTAGAAGTCAAGTCTGCGTACAAGTTGGAGTTCTTGAATGGCTATGACAATCCCAAATTCCAATAGAGGATGAAAAAGAAAAGGCACTAGTTTCATATCCCAATCCCAAAATTCTCTGTGGAGTTCACAAATATTAGACGCTAGTGCAAAATTTCAACGAAAATGGTTTAGTTCGGTGCAGGAAACGAGGATAAGACAAAGCATTTAGGCGAGGCATTGATTGATTGATTGAATATTTCGGAGAATTAAAGATCAGATTACGACGGTCACTGATGACCGCACCCTGCGTTGGTTACACGTGTTGTACAATTTTCTCTTTTAATTGTTGGGTTTTTAGTATTTTTTTTTTAAATATTGGATGACAGTTTTAGGTTTTCGGTACATCCCCTGTTTCCGTTGAGCGGGTCACAGAGTAAACCAAAATCTGTATTCTGAAAGCACCCGGGCACAAATTAGATACCCACGCGTACTGACACGCTAACATGCCGAGTCCAACATCTCCAGTTAGAACAAAACCGGACGGGCATGATATTATATTACATATTCTATTTTTCGAGAGCTGATCTGAATTTCAACTGATATTATATAACGAGGATTCGAATGCTTCTGTTTTTCATGTCTAAATGTGTCTTATATTTTTTTTTTATCTTCGTTTTTAAAAATCAAATAATCGATTCAAACCACTCAACATTTTTCTGTTTGCGAATTCCACGCCATATCATTAATATGATAAAGTGTGTTGTCAATGTGTAATAGATTTTTGTACGAAAGCTGCATAAGTTTAAATTCACAAAAAAAAAATCACATTTTTATATGTGATTTTTTCTACTGATAAAAAAATATTATTCTAATAATATACATATATAAAGCCGAGATTTTTATATATAAGAAAATAAATAAATAAAATATTAAAAATAAGAAACTGTTCATCAGAATTTCAAAAATAAGAAGGCCGCCATGCGGCATGGCGTCTCTCAGGGACGCCATCCCAGACTACAGCCCGCGGAAAAAACGTAAAAAACGTAAAAACCGTAAAAAAAAAACGGGACGCCATCCCAGACTCCGGCCCTAAAAAAAAAAAAAAAAAAATTAATTTTTTTTTCTGCTGTGTTAAGTCAGAAATCTAATAATTTTGATCAGATTCAAAATTCATTTTAGAGAAAATGGCTACATGGATTTTGTGTTCTTTATATCAAAATAAAGGTATGAAAGTCTAGTTTCCAGATAATATAATTTCTCTATACAAAAATATTACAGATTGGTACAGTTTTAGCGATTAATTGACAGAGGTCAGAATTCAGAAAAGCTGAAATTTCAGTGAGCAGTCCAATAATTTTGACCAGATTCAAAATTCATTTTAGAGAAAATGGCTATATGGATTTTTGTGTTCTTTATATCAAAATAAACGTATGAAAGTCTAGTTTCCAGATAATATAATTTCTCTATACAAAAATATTACAGATTGGTACAGTTTTAGCGATTAATTGACAGAGGTCAGAATTCAGAAAAGCTGAAATTCCAGTGAGCAGTCCAATAATTCTGACCTCTGTCAATTAATCGCTAAAACTGTACCAATCTGTAATATTTTTGTATAGAGAAATTATATTATCTGAAAACTACACTTTCATACCTTTATTTTTATATAAAGAACACAAAAATCCATGTAGCCATTTTCTCTAAATTGAATTTTGAATCTGGTCAAAATTATTGAACTGCTCACTGAAATTTCAGCTTTTCTGAATTCTGACCTCTGTCAATTAATCGCTAAAACTGTACCAATCTGTAATATTTTTGTATAGAGAAATTATATTATCTAGAAACTACACTTTCATACGTTTATTT
This sequence comes from Carex kokanica, assembly GCA_025461125.1. Classification (NCBI taxonomy): domain Eukaryota; kingdom Viridiplantae; phylum Streptophyta; class Magnoliopsida; order Poales; family Cyperaceae; genus Carex; species Carex kokanica. The sequence continues at coordinate 1,189,533 of JAJGRX010001034.1, read as the reverse complement.
TGATATAAAGAACACAAAAATCCATGTAGCCATTTTCTCTAAAATGAATTTTGAATCTGATCAAAATTATTGGATTTCTGACTTAACACAGCAGAAAAAAAATTTAATTTTTTTTTTTTTTTTTTTTTTTTACGTTTTTTCCGCGGGCCGGAGTCTGAGATGGCGTCCCTCAGGGACGCCATGCCGCATGGCGGCCTTCTTATTTTTAAAATTCTGATGAACAGTTTCTTATTTTTAATAGTTTATTTATTTATTTTCTTATATATAAAAATCTCGGTATATAAAGACATACATACTTTGTATAATTTATCAGATATTTATTTATATTAAATCTAAACTCTGAAAATATAATAAATAAATTATATGTATCACACTCGCACTCCTAAGTACAGATAAATCAGTCTTGTTACATCTCCACATCACTGAAAGTGGTTAAGAGCATCTACATCCCAGCAACTCAAATGAATTTCTAAATAATTGTTAACTACTTTTTAAAAATTAAGATCTTTAAAGTTTTGAACACATTAATTTTAGAGTTTCTATTAAGCCACGTCAGCAACAAATTAAAAATGAGATATAATTTGAGTTAATTATTTGATCAACATGAAATTTATAAACAGTTTCTTAACATGAAACTTTACTGTATAATTTTTAAATAAAAACTCTCTTATATCTCTGAATAGGGCTGCACAAAAAATTCGTAGTTCGTAATTCGATTCGAGTTTGATTCGAAAAAGTTCGGAAAAAATTCGATTCGAAATTGAGTTCGTTCGAAATTATTTCAAACCAAACTTAGTTCGAAATTAATTCAAACCAAACTCAAACTGGACCTAGTTCGTTCGAAATAGGTTCGCAAACGAAATTTAGTTCGAAATTAATCAAACGTGAACCGTTAATTTCTGCTGATAACTTATTTTCACTGATGAAAATATAAGCCGTCCAATCCATAATTGCTTTGAATTTTGAGTTCTGAAACAGAAAGCCCGGTCCAATTACAAGCTCAAATAAAAAAATTCACATGTTTATACCAGAAATTTTGTTTTCTATGGTAGAATTCTGAGTTTTTCGGATAATCTAGTCTCAACTCTCTCGTTTTTTCTTTGTTTTGATAAAGTTATTATTAATTTGATAATTTGTTCAATTAATTTCAACTTTAAGAAACTATTAAATAATAAATAAAATAAATATTGTACCTTTATCATTTTTTTGACAGCAATACATTTTTTGGCATTTTTTGCATTTATTTTCGGACCGTTCGTTTTACCGCGGGAATTCAACGATCGATCTATAACAAAATCATTCCAAATCTGATCTAGAATGATCAAGGTACAATATTGAACGTAACCAACATAAAAGTTCGGAAGTTTTATTATGTATGAGCTTTGATCCAACACGAAATGTTTATGGCCATATGATGCTTCAATTTTCGATCAACTAGATGGATGGGTAAATGAAAACAAAATTTTATCAAACTTTCATGGAAGACGATAAATGCAATGCTCTTTGATTTCAACAGCCCCAATTGGTCAATGGACGACATGTTTACGTGCGCCTTCATTAACTTAGAAAGCAAGAGTATATGTTTCATGAGACATAAACTCTTGCCTTGTGAGTTAATGAAGGCGCATGAAAATATATCGTCTGTGGTTCGATTGGGACCGTTGAAATCAAAGAGCACTGCATTTATCATCTTCCATGAAAGTTTGATAAAATTTTGTTTTAATTTACCTATCCATCTAGTTGATCGAAAATTGAAGGATCGTATGGCCATAAACATTTCGTGTTGGATCAAAGCTCATACATAATAAAACTTCCGAACTTTTATGTTGGTTACGTTCAATATTGCATCTTGATCATTCTAGATCAGATTTGAAATGATTTTGTTGCAGATTGACCGTTGAATTCCCGCGGTAAAACGAACGGTCCGAAAATAAATGCAAAAAATGCCAAAAAAATGCAAAAAAATGCAAAAAAATGCAAAAAAAAAAATGTATTGCTGTCAAAAAAATGATCAAGGTACAATATTTCTTTTATATGTCTAAAAAATGCAAAAATGATGTTATTGATCAGCTATTCATTTAGAAAAAAAAATTATATGTATTGCTGTAAAAAAAAATGCAAAAAATACTTATTTATTTGTTAAAAATTTAAAAAAATAAAAATAAACATGTAAAAAGTTTGAAAATATATATTTTTATTTTTTTTCCAAATTATTTGCTGTCTAATTTTATTTTGTATCACTGCAATGCACTTTTAGACTCACTCAATAAAATATTAACTAAGCGAGTGACCCCACAAATCCTGCAATCCGATCACCTCAATAATTTTACACCCTTGGATCTATCCTCTTACCAACATCTAGATCTCTTCCATGTCATCAATCCGCTCCCTTTCCATTCAACCAATTAACCCGCTATTTTTCCGCCACTACCTCCAATTTTTTTTTCCCTCTTCCCGCTAATTTACGCCAAAACCGCTCGCCCAAATTCCTCTCCCGCTAAGTACCAAAATAATCTCCCTCACGTCTTCTCTCTCTCTCTGGTGGCCTCTCACAACAAAGACTCCTCTCTCGCCCAAATCCCCTGTTGCATACATTCAAGCTGAGTGTGGTATTTGGTTATAATTAATTTTGGAGTGCTTGAGTTTTTATTTAAATTGTACTTCTATTGATATTTGGATTTTATTTAAATTGTACTTTGAATACTTGAGTTTTTATTGAAGTGCTGTAATTTCACACTATGGCCCAGTTAGAAGTCATAAATCTTAAGTCGTAACAAAGTTCGTAAAGGTTCGAAATTGAGTTCGTAAAAAATTCGGTTTGAAATTGGGTTCGTTCGAAATTGAGTTCGTTCGAAATTAATTCAAACCAAACCTAATTCGAAATTAATTCAAACCAAACTCAAACGGTAAGTTCGATTCGATTCGGTTCGTTTGCAGTCCTATCTCTGAAACTGAATTAGAAACTACTACGTCAGATTAGTAACTCTAATAGTATTGATGTTTTTTAGCGTCTTGGTTCTTAGAGAGATATCTCCGTTCTCCAATTGACCTTAACTGGAGATTAGACGACTCAACTATGACCATCTTTCCGCACGAGGACTGGAAAAAAAGCTGAAGGCGAAGACATGCTTCCTCCTGTCCACGTAAGTCAATGATGACGTCACTCTACGCAAGAAACGCACGAGTGGTGAAGTCCCATCCCTTTTTATAACTCTGTTTCATACGGGAAATGGAGATGTCCTGCCTTACAGACGGCGCACGCTGTTCTTCTATTTAAACTACATTAAAAGATAGAGGTCGTTATGTCTTTCTTGATAAACTGGAGAGAGTTCAACCGAGAGGCGAATCCTCGCAAGTTCTTTGTTCCCGCCGATCTAACCCTTTATATTGGCGTGCTGGACCTTCTCTTCGTTCTCTCCCTCTTCTTCCCTTTTAGAGAGAGAAAAAAGCATTAAGAAAAGATTCTCTTTCTAATTAGCAAACCTAACAAGTCTCCGCTGATTGGTGAAATATTTTAATTTTACCCGAAATGGTCTGAGTTAGTTGCTTCATGAGAAGGTATTGAGGGTTTTTAGAGGGTTTTATCCTGATTTTTATTTCCAGTCTTCACAACTCAAATTGAAACAGAGGGAGATGAGCGGGATGCCTCGTAGTGTAGAAACGGTTAACTTGGCGGCTGAGGCGATTGCATCAGCTGAGAGCAGAGTCCAGCAAACCGATGCACCGGTATGAGCTAGATTTTCTCTATTTTTCTCCTATAATTATTTTTACTCTTGGTTTGCGATTTTCCTGTGGTACTTATTTGAGATATTTGGGCGTGATTTTGTTTTTAACTCTGGAACATGATTCCCTGGAATTTTGTAATTGAACAAGTTCAGGACTATTTTCTTTTTCGATTATTGGGGATTTATTATGCCGATGTTGAATGAGAAAAAGTCAATGAGTCTGACTCCATGATTCTGCTATATAGTAACTTCTTCATTTGAACCAAAAAAAAAATAAAAGCGCGTGAATTGTGAAAATTAATTTAGTTCTTGTACTATTAGGGGAGGTTCTTAGTCCTTACTACAGTAGTTAACATTACTCTGATTATAGTTAAATTATGTTTAATCTGTCTGTCACAGCTTACTAGTTTTCCTTTGTAGTGATAAAGGATTTCTTTTTTGTTTAAATTGCAACTCAATACATTTTGTAGTTCTTTGGCTTTTCTTTTTGTAAGCCAATTGTTTTGTAAAAAACACATCTTCATAGAGTACCCAAATTTGATTATGAAATGTGGAAATAATTTACTGCGTTTCGGGTTAACGGATCTACCACTAATGTACTATTAGTATTGTTTTCCTTAAACAGCGAAGAAAAAAATGGATTTCATGGTTCGCTCTTCCCTGCTTCAGCTCCAACCGACCCAACCAACGGCGCATCAACCATGCACCATCTCCTTCCTCCCCACCCGTTTCGATCCCACCTGTGCCCGTTTATCCTGCAGCAAATTCAAATCGGCTAACCCAACTTCCTTTCGCTGTCCCTCCTTCATCTCCTGCCACCTCTTCCCTTATGTCCGAACCTGCCTCCCTGACCCTCTCTCCAGCAGGGCCCACCACCTTAACCTTCTCCCCTGTGGGGCCCACATCCATTTTTGCTATTGGGCCATATGCCCATGAAACACAGTTGGTCTCTCCACCCGTTTTCTGGACCGAACCCTCAACCGCGCCTTTCACGCCTCCTCCTGAATCATTACATCTCACCACTCCTTCGTCCCCTGAGGTGCCATTTGCGGAATTTCTGAGCTCTTTCAACCCAAGTTACAAAAACGTGAGCAGTAATAGTGAATATACTGCATACCAGTTTCCACCTGGTAGCCCAATTGGGCAATTGATATCTCCTACATCAGGGTGTTCAAATTGTTCATCTCCATATAGGGAAGGTTTCTTTCTACCAATTGGTGAGCCACCTAAAATAGTGGGTCCAGAAGGGATTGCAACACGGAAATTAACACCATGGCATGCACGAAAAGATGGGTCGCTTTTGGATGGGTGTATTAGTGCAGCTGTGCCTGATAGGGGACAAGAACATAGGGTTTCATTCGAGCTGAGGAAAGAAGCCGTGGACCTGAATGTAAATGTAAAGGAAAGTTTGGAAGACGGAGAGACAGGGAAAATAAAAATTGAAGTGTTGGATGGTTGTCAGCGTTCGGCTTCACGCAAAGGGGCAAAGGAGTTCATGTTTGAGAATTCAGAGGGAAACATTTCAGGTGAGCCAGTTGTAGGATCTGACTGGTGGACCGAGGACAAGGTAGCCGTTACGAGCAAGAACCAAAAGAATTGGCCTTTTTGCCCTATAGTTGAACCTAGTGTTAGTTGATGATTGATTATTCTAGTTAGAAATTTTTGCTGGTTTTTTCTTGGGCAAGTAAGTTGCAAGGAAATCAGTTCCCTTTTCTTTTGTTTTTTTGCGTGTGAAATTTGGGGTAGACTGTAAATTTTATTCTATGGGTGAATTTTGTTTTAGAAGAAATCTAATCACTACTAATTGATAAAGTGGTGTGCCAGGATAGCTCAGATTGACAAGAAGAGAGGAATTTGGGTATATTTTGCTAGAAACATGTAATGTGCTTGGTTTATGGTATTTTCCGTGCTAAATGTGTTTTTATTGTACTTAGTATTATAGTGTGTAATACAAGTTTGCATACATTAGCTTAAATACAGACTTCATTTCTGTCTCTGCTTTCTTCTCTTTCCCTTGGAACTTGGGAGTTCAATTTATTGACTTTGAAATAGTCCAGACAGGCATCTACTGATCTACTAATGCTTTTCTAGTTATAGATGTCGAAATTAACAACTACAAATTCTTTTTTAGTCAACTTGAAATTTCTTCTCTTCTAAAAATTGTCAAGAACTATGACTGTCTATATGTTGTGTTTTTCTTTTTCTCAATTTTTATTTGCACATATCATCTTCTTCTTCTTCTTCTTTTTTTAAAAAAACTTTTGGTAAGAAAACTGATACATCCAGTGCGAGTAAACCCCTTATGTCGAAAGAGTAAAAGAGGAAACGAGATCTACATAGTACATAGTTGTTGAAAGTTATACTAAGCAACCACAGATGATGGTGCCTGAACTCCTGGGCTTTCGTACTGATCATCTGGCAAAACTGATCGCAGTTACCGAATTTCAATTTACCATTCATACATGACCAATAAACATCAATTGATTTTGGAAAGAATATATTTACTGGTAAGTTCCATCTGGAATGCTGTTGCATTGTGAAAGAGAACATTGTTTTTGTGCTCGGTGCTAGTTTCATGTCACAATTCTCAGCTATAGGCAAACCCAATTTGTTCCCCAAAATCCTTGATCCTTGTTATTGATTTTTCTTTGTCGCTTTAATTTTTTATTATAGGGAGATGATTACTTAATTTCTAAAATCATACATTCTACAACTGTACAAATTGGAAGTTCAGATTTGACTTTCTGTGGTTGCTCTGCCTCAACACCTGACACAATAGGATATTGGCTTTATGAAAGCTGAATCTTATCTCTTAGTACGTGTTCGGCAATGGGCTTTAGCCTCCTTAGCTGCTCAAGCTAGCCGAACAGTTGTGCCTTAGACAGACTTAAAGTATCTTTTTTAAGCTTCCTTAGAGTAAATTCTTAAGCTAATAAAAACTCAGGCTTAAGCACAGTGCCTCCTTAGAGCTCTTCCTTAGTACCTTTATACTTCCTAAGCTTTATTGATCTAAGCCTTTGTCGGCCGAACAACTCCTCCTTAGCACAGCTTAAACTCTTAAGCCTCATTGTTCTAAGCCTCATTGCCGAACATGACCTTATATCTTTTAAAAAAGCATTAAAGCCTTAAAGCACACCTGATCATGAACTATTGATCTCTACATGTACTCAATAGCTGATATGTTTCCTTTTTAATCCACAATTATATGGAAGTTAGACATCACCGACTTTCGATGGGCCCATGTACATCTGGTAAGATGTTACACTTACACATCTTCCAACAACTGAATTTTTAGGAGAATGTTAAACAGAGATAAAATTAAAAAAAAAAATTAAAAACATGCTAAGCAGGGGACCTCTCATCTCAGACATGGTAACAGTGGCATACCTACATAGGGAGGTAGGAAGGCCAATTGACACTAATGATGTGTACAAGAATTGCCTTCTAACTGTAAAAATTTAGTTCAGTTTTATGGTTTGCCTTTACCTATTAGCTGAATTAAATTAAGAAATAATCTAGTTCCTAGATTAAAGAATGACCACCAAAAGACGTGCCTGTAATCCTTGTAAGAAATTACTTCAACTCTTCTGACTGGCACCACCGGGCTCTAAAATCAGTTATTCCTAAATCATGGTCTCGAGATTAGATATCAATCAGGAAGTATCAGTACTTTACTAAATCAGGAAATGACCATTACTTTTACTATCTAAAAATAGGACTGCACCTGGGCTCGCACTTGTGGCGCATCGTATGCGTTCACATTCTTGACGTATCAAGATTCGTGCGACACACAATTATTTGTGCATGCATCGCAAACCGCACTGGGGAGAGAGATACAGTGTCTTCTTATTTCATTATTCTATATAGAACCTCAAGTAGTTTAGTTTGGGAGGTTTGCACTTTGCAATAGGCTGTGGTTTTCCAACTCTATTTAGCCAAGCGGGAGATTTCCAAATGCTTCCTTTTTTCGGGGTTGCATATATATATATATATATGTGGCATGTACTGCATCTGCGTAATATATTGATCAGAAATATCTCCGTGAAACTTTGGCTAGCTCTTTTTTTCTTTTAAGAACTAGGAAATTTTGCTAGTTCATTTGGGACCGTTAATTAGAAACTGAAGATGCCCAAGTGATACCTTAGTTTTTTTTTTTCTGTTATATTGGGGTTTAGAATTTTGTCCCTGTTCCTCTTGTCAGTTGATTTTGTAGTTTCATACAATCGAATGATGCTCGTACGGTCGTACCACATATATAATGTGGGACAACATCATCATAAAAAAGTAATTAATAACAAGGTGAATTGACAAAATAATAATCAAATTAAGGGATATTCATGTACATCACCTGCCTAGTTGGTTTATAATTTGACACAGCATTTTTAACAAAGGATGCCAGGAAAAAGGGTACATTTCATGCTGACAGGAATGTCACCAACGAGATCTGGGGTATATCCACATCAGTGGGTTTGTTAAAGAAACTTTGGTACATACTTGAACAAAGTCATATAAGAAATTTACACGTCGGATGTTGACCTAATTAAAATATATTCAACCTTAAAAACTCATCTCATTTCACATCTCGTGTTTTCTACATATGCCGTAATAACTTCTGTGCTTTCAATAAAAAAAATTACTAAGAAACATATATAAACAAATTGATGTAATTACACAAACAAAAATAGAACTTTATTGAGTTTGAAGAACAAAGCCAAGCTAGTATGTCTTCTACGTTCACAATCATCATAATCAGTACTATATATAACATGTTGCATTTTGATATAGCTCCGCATGTCACGACATATTGTACAAGGGGTACATTATTTAAACAAAATGGAAAAGATAATGTGATATCAAATAACATTTTCATACAAAATAGATAAGTCGAACATGCCAAAGATTCCGAGTTGCCTTTCACGAGAGAGCGAAAACAAGTTTCTCCCTCTTCTTGAAATGCCAAAGTTCCCGAATTGCCCTGCAGGATAGGAGATGTAGAGAGAGAACTACAATTAACCACCTTTCTCTCTCTTACCACACCCCTCGTCGTCTTTCTTTCTTCCGTCCATCGTTCCAGTGCACCATCAATAGGATAAAGCAATACACTACCATCTTGCAATCAAGTATATATATATATACAAGTAGCTTTTAGTTGTTCATGAGAGAAATAAAGGATACATGACTCAGGGAAGCAGGGAGGTTAGATAGAGCCATAGAGGTGCTTTTATAGTGCTTTAATTGGAAGAGGAAAGGAAAAAGGTAATAGCTAGTGGCATCTTCCAAGGGATATGCTACAAGCACATTTTAATGGCCACCTTTTGTGACCTGCCACCATTTTTTTCATGGCATCTATGGGATATCCTAGCGAATTAAGCTAGTACAGAGGGCATGGTGCCTTTCATTTTCTCCTGTCGAAAAGGCCATAAAAGGATTTTTTGCTTTAGGCCACTATATTTTTCTTAGTTCTGGTAGCCTTTTGTCATTTTAAATTGCTGGGCGTTTTTAGCATCTAATTAAGGCTCTGATTCGATGGCTTGTATTGGGGGATCAAGAATTGAAGGGTACTGGATTTGTAGTATTAATCATGTTTATTTCAACTGGTAAATTAATTTCATTAATTGGCAACAGCGTTTTATAATACTGGCTGTAACAGTACGACAGCAACACTGTAAGGTTTTCAGACCTCAAACGTTAAGATATATATGTTTAAAATTATGAAAATATAACTACACACTCGTGGAAAAACACACATCAGGTTATTTACGCACATTAGGAGCGGACCTAGAGGCGATGCTGACCCAGGCGATACAAATGTGGAAACTAATCTGTATCGGTTAAAGAGCCGATACTAAAATTTGAATTAGCATCGGTTATTTGTAAATAACCGATGCTAATTTTTTTTTTTTTTTTTGCTGATCAATAATTAATATGCTACCTTTAGAAAATCATTCTGAGAGATTTACTAAACCGAATTTAGTGTTCTTTATATCAAAATGCTCAGGAAATGACATTCTACATGTTGGTAAAATTCATGAATTTTGGGGCTTCCTAGCTGTACCGAATTTGGACATTTTTTTTCTAATTATAAAGCTCAATCTATATTTGATAAATATTTTTTCTGTACTAGATCTCTGAAAAGTCAAAAGAAATGTTTTTCTTTACTCGATGTCAGGAGCAATTTCAAATTATAATCGGTCCGTAATCTTATTCTTATTATTTAGTAATGAGTTGGAATTTTTAATTTCGTTTATTAGCAAATTAGTTGTCAATTTCTCTTCTAATTAAATTGTTTATTTTTTTAGAACTTAGCAGAGACCTAAATTGCTTTTTTAGTGGAATAAATTGTCCACCTTTTTTTCCATATTGTCTTTTGTAGTGGACGAATTGTCCTTTTTGCATTGAAAAAAACCAATTGGGGAGAAATTTAATATGTTTGAATTTGTTCTCTTTTACTTTTCTTGTTAATGATAAATATGGCATTTTATGCAATATTAATAACTAACTTTTGCTATGTCGGTAATTAGCTCAAGCAATAAATTGTGGACCTGGCCATGATGGAGCGATTTGCAATTTAAAACCTTGTTTACCTGAGACAATTATACTATTACTAAAGTTTAAATTACAAGTATGAAAGGATTACATTGACTAAAAGATATACAGTAGTACATTTGAATAAACGATACAATATTTCAAAAGAGATAGGTACATGATTACAGCACAATGCTTTTAGATTTAGACAGGTGAGGGGATTTGAATGGGGTTTTTAAGGGAGGCCCTCAATTTGGCTCTCCAGCTTGGCCTTACTGAGTGCTCTTTCTACTCAGATTGTCTCTCTCTGGTTAAGGCGGTAACTGGTTCTACACCACTCACACAAGTCGACTGGAGGGCTTTTTCTGAAATTTATCATGTTTGGAAACTACTAAGGCAATACCCATCCTTTGATTGCTTCCATATAAATCGAAGCCAGAATGAGCTGGCGGATAGTTTAGCAAAAAAGGGTAGAATTGAAGGTTGGGATTGTACTGGGGTCACCTTTCCTCTGTTTCCTAAAGAATAGGAGATCATAGCTGTCAAAGGACTAAGGCTTTTCTTACTTTTTCACAATGGTCCTTAAAGTCTGTAATTTTGCTGCCTAAGGGCTTTAATGAAAAAAAAAGATTTGAATGGGGTTTTGAATATTTAGCATGTATATTTTCTCACGTTGATTTACTAGTTATGAGAAGGGAGAACTAATTAAATAAGTCTTCAAACCAACAAATCCTGACATATAAATGAGGCATGACGGAATTTGATTAGTAATTATCATGCCTTCCTTTTCTTAGGGAGAAAGATATCTGACTTTTAATGTCAATTGATATATATAGCTAACATATAAATATTCACCGTCTTTCATTAAAACAATGTCACTTTACAGGGAAACATCTTTCTTTATGCAATATTGCCAAGAAATTATTTATTGGCCACATTTCTTCAATGAAAGTATCATTTTGTTTGACCTTATGTCACATTAAGTGCAGTAGAAATGTTGCGGATGACTCGATTAGTGTTGTATTTGTATTGCTTTATAGCTACCCGTGGGAGTTGACAGCAACATCAACATGTGCCACCAAACAAAGCCTCATGATACAAATAAATTTTAGTTCAATTCAGGAAAAAAGATGCTTGTAGAGTTGTAGTGCTAGTGTGTCACCACTACCAAAGAATTTCTATTAATTCATTATTGTTAAAATACACTACTATGAAAAAACATATTTATTATCGCCACTTTACCATCGGGTGTCCTTCCACACGGATGATGTATGTAATCAATGACAGCGCTGTAATTACTTTTAACTTTGTACCGGTTGTTCGGTCTAACCAACCGATGGCGTTGATGTCTGCCCTCCTTTGCCATTGGTTAAATTTTAAGTATAGTTAGTATTGAGTGACTTTTGGATATCGGTTTGGCTTAACAGATGATGGCATTGAGGAGGTGACTTTTATCATCTGTTGTGTTACATGATCCGTTAGTGTTGGATTGATCAACACTGACTGATATCCTTGCCTAACCGATGGTGATATTTTTGAGTGGCAACGGTGGTAACTAATTGGAACCTAGGTCATGCAGGTACATCAATTTAACTGATGGTGTTCTCCAGATATAAAATGGCGAGTCCTTAGTAATTTTATCTCCCAACCGTCTCCCTATGAGCAAATTTAAAACTAGCAGGCGCTTGTCTATGCGCAAATTTAAGGCGCTATACGATCAGCATGCCATATTAATTTCTCAATCATTTAGATTTAAGGTGCCACCCCCTTTACATTACTCTCTCAAGGTTAATTTTTTCTTTGCGATGTATTTATTATATTTTTCTATTATTTTGTTAATTTTGTGTCATTTAATTTTGTGTTTTTTAATTTATTAGTTTGACTGAATTATTGTATTGTTTTGTATTGTATTATGATCCATATCGTCCCAAACATCATGAATTAGGTTGCTTTTTAGGTCAATGCCCGTTCAAAATTAACTCGATAAGGATTAATTTTAAATAGTCACCGTTTTGGGACTGCTCTTTGAATACTTTCATCTCATCTAGGATGTGAACAAATGTAAGTTGATTTAGTATTTAAGAAAGATTCGGGTACATTTCTCCTTATTGTTCCCACGAGTGCGTATTGTTCATTTATGTGTCTAAACAGCGAAGATGGATCTTACGCATACTTGGGGAGCATAGGGAAAATGCTGCCGATTTTTGCTTAAATGCTAAATCTTCTTACATTTGTTCACTACTGAGACGTAGCATTCAAAGAGTGAGATAGGATTGTGCACTGGCCCACTATATGTAAGCCCTAAATGAAAATGCCAAGACGAGTACCTAATCTTGTTATTGTTTTATATTTTTATGTGCAGATATGGACTGGGATTGGATGTATGAACCATAGCGTATAGTTCTGAGTTTATGAAGGGTGTTGATCGTTTTATAAAATTTGCTAAGAAGAATAGGAAAAAGAAGGATTTAACAACTATTTCTTGTCCTTGTCGATTGTGTTGTAATATTATACATTATTTGCTAACTCTGCGGATATTAAAAGTCATTCGATTTGTAATGGGTTTAAAAATGAATACACACATTGGATATGGCATGGTGAGGATACCGTAGAAATTGGTGATGACATTGGAGAAACAATTTTATCAATGGTACTAGTAATTTTAATATTGATTTTGAAATTGCATCTGAGGTTTTTGGTGAGGAAAATGGGGAAATTGGTGATGAAGTTGGTAATGAAGAAATTGGTAGTGAAATTGGTAGTGATGATTATGATTCAGACCATAATGATCACAATGTTGACAACTTTGATGACATGTATCTTGAGGTTGAGCAAGAATTTACAGAAAAGAAATACGAAATATTTTCAGAAAATTTAAAAGTGCTCACAAACGACAATTATATCCCGGTTGTACGAGATTTACAAAATTACAAGCTGTTTTGAGACTGTATCGTTTGAAGGCGAGTAATGGTTGGAGTGATAAAAGTTTCAGTGAATTATTAGACCTCTTAGGAGAGATGCTTCCGGATGACAACGAGCTCCCAAATTCATGTTACAGAGCCAAACGAATGTTGTGTCCATTGAGTCTGAAAGTACAAAGAATACATACATGTCCGAATGATTGTGTATTGTTTCAAGACTGTTACAAAGATATGACACAATGTCAAAAATGCAATGCAAACCGATATAGGAAACCCAACACAAATGACGAGAGTAATTGTGCCGATTTAGACCATAAAGGACCTCTGGAAAAAGTCTTACATTACCTGCCCGTGATACCGAGAATTAGACGTTTATTCGCAAATGCTAATGATGTAAAATTAATGCGTTGGCATGCCGAAGGCTGGAAAAATGATGGAAAATTATGACACCCTGCAAATGATCTTCAGTGGAGGAACTTTGGCAGGGACCACAAGGAATTTGGTGATGAAATAAGAAACGTAAGGTTTGGATTTAGTTCAAATGATGTGAATCCGCACGGTAACATGAGCAGGCGTGAATCCGCTGGTACAGGCGGCAGCGGCGTCCCTTCTTCTTCTTCTTCTTCGCACAGGCGAGGCTGATCAGGCGAGGCGCACAGCAGCAGCGGCAGCGGCTGGCGACCTGGCGTCCCTTCTTCTTCTTCGTGCAGGTGCGGCGCAGCGTGTTTTTCTTTTTTTCTTTTCTCGCTTCACGCAGGCACCATAAACCAGGGAACCAGGGGTAGGCAAGGCCCTATTTCAGGGGTAAGCAAGCCCATAAAAAAACCCGATCCATAAAAAAAAAAAATATTTCCAAGGCTACCCCTGCGTCAACGTAGCTTCGCCTTTGATTCATTGTTAGTAGATCCACCACTGCTGTGAAGTATCATAAATTAGCACTGCACGCCGTATGACATGCTAGGCCTTGACACAGTGTGTTTAGGTGTCCCGAGCATGTGCAGGCCATGCGTGCCATCTCTTTTGTTTAATAAGGGATATGTGGATTTTTTATTACGCATCATTATCTAATGAAGGCGTATTAGTACTTAGCAGTGTTCTAAATAGCGCGCTATAGCGCCGCTATAGCGTTTTTGGACCCAAAACGCTACGCTACGACATCAAAATGCGCTATTTGCGCTACGGCCGCTATAGCGGCCGCTACAGCGCTATTTGCGCTATACAATATGAGTTTTTTTTTTTTTTTTTTTTTTTTTTTAAGCAATTTATATGGGTTTTAAATAAAGATAAAAAAAAATCTCAAACCGAAATTGAATTTGTTGCTACTTGCTACAAATAAATCAATTTGAAATTGGGAATAGAAATTGAAATTTGAATAGAAAAAAAGTCCAAACCGGAATTAAAATTTGAATAGAAAAAAAAAATAGATTATGTCATGAATCATGATACTTAAGATATTTTTAATAGAAAAAATCGATAATTTATGATATTACTATGGATATTTTGAACCGCAATTTGGACTTTGTACGGGTTCAATATGAATATTATAATTTCTTAATTACTTTGGAGTTATTTATTGTTCTATGAGACCTTAGATAATGTTGATATTTAGTACAAATATTGAATATACGAAATGTAAAAAAAAACAACGCTATTTGGAATAGCTTCCGCTATAGCGACGCTATTCGCTATAGCTTTTTTTTTAGCTTTTCCGCTACGACGCTATAAACGCTATTTAGAACCTTGGTACTTAGTATTGTTGGTGTGCGCTGGAGAAGGATACTGACCCCTGGGGGCAGCTGGGTCGTAGGTTGCACAAAAAAAAAGAATATATATAACAAATATTAAGTACATAGAAAAGAATCCTGATTCGACTGGTTGATGCTGGGTTGGATTGGGTAAGGCTGTGCTGGGGTGGCACCATGTGTTTGGGCGTGTTGTCCGTGTTACGCATGAACGCATGTTCCGCAGCCGTCCCCTTGACACAACACGATTAAGGACACGTCCCGCGGACACACAAACATGCCACACGTAAACCCGTATGGCGTGCCAGCACGAGTGTAGCGTGTTTTTTGCAATTTCATATCCCACCTCTACACATAGGGATGAGTAAATCGCTCATAACTCGTAACTCGCTTGCCAAAAACTCGCTAACAACTCACTCATTATTAACTTACTAACAACTCGCTCATTATCAACTCGCTCGTTAAGTTAATGAATCGAGCATGAGCATACTCCAACTCGCTCATTAAAAACTAAGTTACATGAAATCATGTCACATCCAATCCCAATCGGATCAAATCCAAATCCAACTTAGTTACACTCAGACCCAGGCATCTAGTGACCCTAACCCAACGGATCCAAAGTTCATTCTCCGTATATACTCTATTACTCTCTCATACTCACAGACTCACAGTCCTAACTTCACTCACTCTCGCTAACCCTAAGTCCTAACCCATAAGATAGCTGTTTGATTTTCTTAAATTTGCTTATGGATATTTTTTTGTTAAATTATGTACTGTTTAAGCAGGTTGGATTATGACAATTTGTTAAATTCTATCAATGTTAATTAGTTTTTGAATGATGTATCTGAAACAAAAAAAAAAACTCAAAACAAAATTCAAATTGCCTACAAGCTTGATTTCTTAATGAGTCGCTTAATGAGCACGAGTCAACTCGAGTATTTAACGAACCGAGCACGAGCATAGCTGTCAACTCGGTATTGTCTTCTCAACTCGAGTCGACTCACTCATTAATTTAATGAACCGAACCCGAACATTTCCAGCTCGCATTTTCAACTCGCTCATTAATCACCCCTATCTACGCAAGACTTTTCTGGAAAAATAATAAAATAACTAGAAAGTGAAAAAAATATATATATGTTGTTATTTAGGTTGTCACGAACTTATGTCCGCCAGATATTTTCTATTATACCCGTCGCAAGTTACTTGCAATATTTAGCTACTTTTTCTGAAAGAAGCAAATGCGCACTTGTTAAGATTATAATTTGCAAAATTATTAAGATTATCTAAGCATCATATAAGGGCCTTCCATATCAGTTTTTCAGTATTGTAAAACTATTTTGCAAACAAGCCTCGAAAAAGAAAAAGGTAAGAAACCTATTATTGGCAACACCAAGTTCAAAGGAGCTTTTGAAAGTCTATTATAGTAGTACAGGTAGGACAGAGCAGACGAAGGAAGCACATGAGTGATCTATGCACCATAAGTATTGCAATAAAAGGTACCTCAAGATATATCCTATAAAGTAGGCCAGCTTTCGTATCACTAAAAAGCATGTTAAAGACCTGATCAACTTTATTCTATTCTCAATGGCATAACTAAAAGGTAATCAAATCACAAAGTGATGAATTTAGTTGAGATGTTTATATCTATGATGTGAACTCATTCGAGTTTATCCATTTTTACTGAACAAGAAGGGTCCTGATTGTCACTTTGTTGTTGCTTTCCATCTTTTCTGATTGTACGACAAATCACTAAGAAGATTATCAGAAATATAAATTATACGCAAATCTGCAAAAAAATTTAAGTTCATGCTTTAAAATTAGACAAGGACAGGATTTCAATCAACTAGGCACTAGATATGTTCACTGCAAAAAGATAATAATTAATAAAACCTTGCACTCTGCCGACAAGCCTTATAAGCCTTTTATTTCAAACTTACTAATTTTAACCCTTGAATAATACTCGAAATTACATAAAAAAGGGGGAAATGGTAACAAAAAATACAAGATTAGACTGCATCAGATGTGGCACGCGAAAGAGAGAAAGGTGATCCAACAGGGGCTATTAGACCTAGATGCCGCATAATTCTTGTTCTCCTGACTCTTTTCACTGGCTTATCACTAAGTATCAATTCCTGAACCAAATAAGTAAAAGAAAAGAACATTATTTAATTATCTTGATAAATGTAGTACAAAAGATTGCACTCTTTACCCAAACTTACACACAGGGTCCAAGTTAACCTCCAGTGGTAAAATGAAGATATATTATTCCTTTTCCCCTTTCTTACCTTTAAAAATATTAAATATTTGCAGAATTGATGAATAATTATAAATTATCAATTGAGCTGATTGAATTGATATATTGTTGAGCACCATTGATACAGGCTCTACTTATCATGCTCCAATCAGGTCAGGTACTGGGAAGGACTGGTAAAGACTGTTAAACCTTGGTTCCAACTTTTGCATGGTACAGAAGAAAATTCCGCAAATTCTAAGACATACCTAATGGTATATACAAATACTGGAAGAAATTAGTATAGTTGCTACAAATTGGAGGGCATATATGCAAAAAAGAGATTTGCTAGGTTATGGGTGAAAGAAAAAAGTACAGTATTGTCTGAAGCAGCTAACTAAGAGTGAAAGAGGTTTAACATTTTTCAATAATTTTCTCTATTTTCACTTTCAGTGAAAAGTGGATGATAAATGAGACCAAGTAACAAAAGCCACAAGCAGACATCCACTTACATCAAAATGAATTTTCGTTTTTCTTTTCCTTTTTCCCTGCCTTTCTGAAGACTGATCTTCGGTGAAGCTCGGACTCACAGTACCCTCTGTATCTGAAGATGCTACAATTTGACATGCATACAGATAAGAATTGTGCAGAGGAACTACTTTATTAAATTCCTTAAAGCTGTCTATATTGATAAATAAGAGAAGGTTAGGGGCATTCTCCTGTGTTCTTGAAGAACTTCTAAATGAAACCTGAATGGTTTAGCCATGCAAACTGTAAAATACAGCCCTCAGATTGTCTCCATTTGCAATTTATCAAAAATACCCAAAATGCCCCTCCTCATTCAAAGTTACATCCATGAGTCCTCCCAAAAAGATGGCATATGCAGCCTTCCATTGAAAAACTTAGAAGGGCCATCAAAGATATTTCATATGCATTGTAGAGGTGTATCAGATAGCTCTAACTTGACAGAAGCACAGAGGATAGCAGTGTTTTAAAATGTGGTTCTATGCGGCGCATATACTCCCGTATATGTGTTTGCACTCCGGATCCGCATACAGAATGCATATGTGGCCTCTGATATGCGGTTTTTCTTAAAGAACGAATCCCCGCTCTCTCCCGTCCCGACTCGCGCGATTAATTTCATTACAGCCAAAGTTCTTATATACTATACTTATCTTTTGTTATTTTTTTGTGTGGGACTAAGTGTCCGGTCATCCGGATACCTTTAAATTCGCTGACCGCTTTGTGAGCTGCCAGGTGCCAACCAGCCCCAGCCACTACGTGCCAAACAAATCTCCTAGTGGTCCACGCTCCCTGTGGCAGCACACATCCACAAGACCACAACCCTTCGTTATTTTTTTTTAGTTCTTTAATTTTTCTTCCTTCTATTCTCCATTTTCACATGAATGGAGATATTCATTTTTTTTTTTTTTTTCTTCAAAGTAGTGCAACAAATAAAATAACTCTTTGGCAATAAATGAGCTGTTGGCCTGTTGCTGCTGTTGGATTAAAATATTGGACTGCTGCTGCTGTTTATTGGACTAAACTATTTAAACTAAAATATTTTGTTAAGTGGGCTGTTGTTGTTGTATGTTTTTTATTTAAAAATCCGTATATATAAGTCCGTATGAAAATCCGCATATGCGGTATACGGAAATCCGCATATGCGGTGGCCTTCCACATACCGCATCAAAACCGCATTTTACAACATTGGAGGATAGTATGAGGTTTTGTAGAGTACAAAAGAAAGTTAGTATTCTTGCTAAAGAAAACATTTAGCACACCTGAACACTTCCTAGGAGAAATATCAGGAGCTGAATGCGAGTGCTTTTGCAATGCCTAGACAAAGAATAGTCAAAATTCAAATCTCTATTACATCTTTCCTGCCTCTCACTCTTGTTTTCTTCCTTTCAGTATTTTTCGGTAACAGATTGGTCTTTTTTTTTTACCTTTCGGTATAGCAATAAAGGCTAGACCTCTAGGTTTAGTAAAAAAAAAAAAAAAGTCACCATTATGTCAGAAATTAACCTCTCAAGTTTTTCAAAAAAAATTATTACCTCATGGAGAGCATCTTGAAAATTTTTTAGACGGCTTTGGCTCCTTTCTTCATAGAACTAAAAGTTAACAATTAAAGTAATAACTAAGTATTAACTGTGCATTTGTACCTGAAACATATTCCTTTGCTTTTCAACCATTAGAAAGTTACAAAATTAATACTGACAGCATGAAATTCTGATATTTGCCTGATTGGATCCAGCCATGCACTGAAAATTGTTTAGAAAATACTGTTAGAAAAATGCAACGATTCCACAAATAATATAACAAGTTTGGCAGAAAGAATGTTTACGTACTATTTATCATCACCAAAAAATTTCACCAAACTTCGACCAATAGAATAACTCCCGGTGCACTTGAGAAGACTCGTCGCATCCACTACCTTATATGGGAAATTGTTAATTAACCATAAAGGCATCAAGTTCAGACAATAGAAATTATTTTATGAGTAGGGTTCCAATGCCTCATCTCCTCATACCTCATCCATACCTCATGTTATATATCTCCATTTTCAAAGTCTAAACTATCGATCCGACCGTTCAACATGATATTCATACTAAAATATGCTTGGGGATGAAATTTTATAATTTTTGCAATTTTTTTACTATTTTTTAAGATAGGTACAAAATCACTGTTTTTTGAATGGTCCAGATACAGTGATTTTGTACCTATCTTAAAAAATATAAAAAAATTGCAAAAATTATAAAATTTCATCCCCAAGCATATTTTAGTATGAATATCATGTTGAACGGTCGGATCGATAGTTTAGACTTTGAAAATGGAGATATATAACATGAGGTATGGATGAGGTATGAGGAGATGAGGCATTGGAACCCTCCTCTTATTTTATATAGGTAGAAAATTAAAAAGGGTTTCGAATCCATTGATAGTGGATAAAGTTGTCAAATCTAAGAATTATCAAAAATAACTTCTGCTTTTGAAATCAGACATTAAGAATATGATCTATATATGATACACATGCACATGAAAAATGATGAAACTTGACATAAGTTTGATTATTCATGAAATCACTTGAAATTTGCAATGGTCCATATTTAACAGGCGACGGTGGAATATCAAATGGCACCCAACTTGAAACTTGGTACATAAACCAATATCTAAGGCCAACAACAAATCTATGAACCTATTTTTGAAAAAATGTTTGGCTTGATTTGAAACATATTGTCAAATAGTCAACCCATCATCAATGGATCCCAACCCAATAAAAAAAATATGGATTTTCCCCAGCTTGAACAGGAATGGCCATGCAGATTCTTGCCATAAAGAACAACAATATAAAAGCTTGAATCAATGTATATAAGAGTAGAACTTGCAAATAACAGGTTATTATTGACCTTATTTGCAAATACAGCCCCACATAGGTAATTTATGTTAAATTTAGCTACTTAACCCCACCTACTCAATAAGCATTATTTTCTTTTTCTATGCCAAACTGAATTAAATTCAAGCAAAGCAAATTCTCTATGTTGAGTACTAAGATTGATTAACTGTATAAATAGGTTAACAAAGTTTCATAATTAATCCGGCATAGTTTAGTTATCTTTTGTTTTACTTTGTCTCCTCAAAGAGTTGGGCTTGGTTTGCGAATTTACTAATATTGCAAGTTGTAATATACAGAAAATTGTATAGGTCTATACCTCTGCTGGCCACCACTCATTGTTTGCCTTTTTGGCCCAAACAACAATTCCTGGGAACAACCAAGAATTACTATTGTTGCATTTCTGTGAGGAAACTGGGACTGATTTGTTGAAACAATGTGATGATGTGCCAGCACTAGAATTAGTATCTTTACGATCACCTACAGCTGGCATGATTTGCCTGGATCCAACAAAGATTAAAAAAAAAACCAAAACATAATTAACAAAATTATGACAGTATATGATGTATGTAGAGGTACTAATGTTTACCAAATCATAACAACCTGGAAAGAAGTCATATGCTTATACCAGCCTGCTACAAAAGCTAATTTGCTCTGTCTGTAGCTTGGAAAAAACAGATAAAGCTACAATTTTGTACTACCAACACTAGAAGGATAAATAGACTGGATAGCAATTGGCTGTTTTTCTCTGAATAAAAACAAAATATATGTCAAATTGAATTAAAATAGCAGACTAAAGAATGCTAAGCATTGCCAATTATGGGAAAGAATGGTTAGATCCACTACTTTTTCAGGAGTATATTTATGCTAACAATTGAAATTCCAGAACATAATAGACAAACATTACGCAATTTATCAATAAACAAAAAGTTGTGTATGATAACAGAAACCATACCACTGCTTCTGAAAGATGCTGTTTTTAGTGCACGGGACAGATTCAACTGGAACCACAGGTACTTCGGAAGAGTTCTCCAAAAAGTTTATCGCATTTCTTCCCCAATGATGATTAAAATTAGGTGCATCTTCAATATTCAGATGTTCCAATGAGGAATCTTCAACTGAAATAATAATAATAAAAATAAATAAATAAATAATAGGAAGTTAAAACAAATATAGTTTCCCTAGAGGTGCGTTTGGATGAAAGGCGGAATAGCCGGGTCAGCAGCTAACCCAAGGCTGCTAACCCAACTCTAACCTAACATTTGTTGGAATAGCACTATTCTGAACAAAAAAAAAGACAATTCTTGAATTAAATTTTAAATTTACCTATGTGATGTGTACATAACGAGTCCACATCACCTAAGGTAACAGAATATTTCTGTTTAGGTCTGGATCGTCCGATCAGAATCCGGATCAATCCGGGCCGAGGTGGAATGCACATAATCCCTTAAATATTCGTGCGAATTCTGATCGGACAACCCGGATCTAAACAGAAATATTATGTTACCATAGGTGATATGAATTTGTACTCGACTGCAATTAAAAAGAAGATCAAGGTGTGCTACATCCAATTGCGATGAGCAAAATGAGACATTGAATAGTAAATATGCTTATACCAAATATTCAGCACATAAAGGAATTAGCTGTCTACTAGTTATCCTATAAGTTACGGTAAAAAAAGGCTGTGACACTAGACTACTAAGATGGAAATGCAATTAAGGAGTTTGATTAGGTAGCTCAGGAATAGGAAATCAGAATTTATGCTTCAGCTCAAGACATGACTACTTACATCTAATCATGTAATTCTTCTAATTAATCAACTTATTATAAACTAAATTTGGTACTTGAACCCGCAAAGAACAACAATTCCCTTTCCCAATTTATGAGTTATACAGACAGAGAGCTGATGCAACACCTAATTCTACTAATATCAGACTCAAAATAACATTGCGAGTAAATTAATTTCACGAATCCGTGAGAACCAGTCCGATTCAAACTTACAAGCACAAAATTGGGGACTTCGTACACAAAAATTGGATAATTAAATGTATTTAGCAACGACAACCTTTCAAAGAGCGATTGCACTTCCTCCGGCTCCTTGCCTTTCGACACAAATTAGGTATAGAAGGTGTTTCAACAATGGCGCTTTGGCTTTTCATTGCTATCAGAGAAAAGAAGAGATCGATCGGGAGAGAGATTGCGATTTGCGAGGGGATTGGACTATGAGTCTCTCTTCGGTCTCTGTCTGGTACAAGTAGAACGGCGACTAGCACGATTTTATACACGCAATGCGGTCCGTTATGATTTGATGCTTTGGAGGCTATATACTACGTTTCTTGTTTCTCACCGTTTAGCGACAGCAAGACAGGAAATATCGACGATTAGAATTTTTTTTTTTCATTTATTTCTATTATTATCCGACATGAAACTAAATCAATCTACAGAATATTTAATATTCTTTTTTTACTATTTTTCTATCGCAGCAGTTTAATAAGTAAACTAAAGCGAATTTGTGAATAGTTCTAGAAGATTTTCTTTGCGAGTTCTTTACTTATTTACTTTTTTTTTCTGAAACTTTTCATTATTCGGCGACCGTATTCTGTAGTTCTATTCCGACTTTCTATTTTATTTTTCTCCCTCCTTCCATTAATGAAATACTTCGCTCTATTTATATATTAAATAACAACAATTGTATCAAAGTATAATTTTTCTTTTTCTTTTTTCTTTAAATAAATAGCTACAGGTGATTATATTGAATTAATCAAACCTCAAACGTAAAGCTATACTAAAAAAATTAGTTGCCAATATATGCTCCAAATTCTACCTTTTGCAGTGGAAATAGTGACCAATTTCTCTTCCGTGTGTTGTCTATATGAGTAAGGGCCTGTTCAGCTGCTCCTCGAATTTTACTGTTCACGTGGAAAAAAAAAATTCATTCAGATTGAATTTTTTTTTCCCACGTGAACAGTAAAGTTCAGTTAAAAAAAACAAAATTTCCCGTATCCATTCCCCAGCCCACTGTGCTGCCGAACAGGCCCTAAGTTGTTAGTTTTGCATGAAAACAAATAAGATGGAGATAAACAATATTTGAATATATTTTTCTTTACTTATTTTTGTTATTTTTATAATACTCTACATAATATTAAAAATTAATTGTCACTATATATGAAAGTTTTCACAATAATTTGTTTTCAGACTTTGTTGCGATGGATTACTATTTCTATTTAAAACATAAATTTTTTATATATAATTTATGTACATTTTATTAGTTTTATTAGTATCAAATCTGATAAAGTGACTACAATCTGTACCGGCTCCAAAATATGCTGCTAGTTCCCACACTTCATGGCTTTGCAAATTTTCAGTTTTAGTTATTCACTAATTTCCAATCACTATTAATCATGTTTTTATTGGGAAAAAGTATTGGTACTTCTTTTAAATTTAAATGCCCTCATTTTTGTAGTTTCCTCATGTTTTTATTTATTATTTATTAATAACGAAAATTTTAAAAAATTCATATGTCAAAATAAAACTATATGTGATATGTAATATTATCACTTTTCCATTTCTTTATATAAATCAATAGTTAAAAATCTATTTCCAGCAAATTATATATTCACATTAGCAAGTGTTGTAGGCTCTTAATATCAATCAAAATAAAGTTAAAATGTGATAATCTTTCACACGTGTACAAAAAAATATTATCTCCATTTTTATACTAAGCACGCAGATGCCATGATCCGCCAACGGTTGTGATTAAAAGATGAAATTTCGGATTGAATATCAATTCTCCAATCAAATAATGTGTCATTTTTTTTTATTCTATGCATATTTTTTATTTTTTTTACGTGTAGAAGTTTAAATTTATTTAAACACGTACTCGCCACATGCAAATTGTATCATTTTTCTTATTGGTCCTTATTTCCATTTTTAAATGTCATTTAAAGAATTTTTGGATTGATTGGTAATTGATTGGTCATGTCTTCATTTCTTTTCATTTTTTTAAATTATTTAAGGAATGTTATTTACGTGTTGATGTCATTTAATAAATGTTATTTATTATTTAGTCTAAATTTTTTCATGAAAACATGTCATTTTGTATGAAATTTTTCTATGTTCTTTATAAGTTCACATTACAAAGCACGAGCATAATACTTAAAAATAAATGCATAACAGAGACACTAATTCTGACTTGAATGATTTAAATCCTTAAAGTATCCGAAATAAATAATAGTTAACATGTGTTTCATATGAGTTTGACATAAACCGATATGAAGCATTACAAAATTGATTATCCATATGAATCCAAAAATAATTATGAGTTGACCTCTAATATATCCAAACAAAATTTTACTTGTATGATTTACCGGATCTTTGCATATTCACTTGCTTGGTTTAGATGAAAAAAATAATTTTCTGTTATCAATTCAAAATATTATTTTTTTGCTGATGAGTAACTTTCCTACATAGATGAAAAATGCTATTTTTTGCAGGTGAGTCATTTTTTAAACTCGACAAGAAAAGTTCAAAAAAAAAAAAAAGTAGAACTAGGTTAAGGTTATATTAAATATGAATAATGTTAAATTAATTTTATGTATGTTAGTAAAAATAAATTAAGTAAATGAGAGGGAGTAGAAAAAGAGTAATGAGATAATTGGGTTCCAGAAAGATAACTTTTTTAATAAATTTGAAACAGAAATATTGTGTTTGATGTTTTAAGAAAGTAAAATAATTTATGAAATATCCCTCTATTAGTTAACTTGAACTCAAGATCTTAATTAATTCGCAAGTCGAGATAATTAGGCTCTAGATGACTAGCTAGATCAGACATGAAGGCCTAGCCTTCTAAATTTAACTCATGTTGATGCAGTTTGACTCGGAAAATCCGAAACACTTAGGCCCTGTTCGGCTGCACAGTGGATTGGGGAATGGACACAGAAAAAAAAAAATTTGAACTGATTTTTACTGTTCACGTGGGAAAAAAAAAATTCACTTTGAATGAATTTTTTTTTTTCCCACATAAACAGTAAACGCAACTATGCAGCCGAACAGGACCTTATATATAGACCTGAATGCATGTGACCCAAATCCAAAATGACCTGAAACGCAAACAGTTGTACCCAAACCACCCAATTACCAGCTCTAAGCAATTATTGCGTCGCACATTATTTCAACTTGGACAGCAGATCAGTAGAAATAAAATACTATCTGAACAATTGTCTTTCGTATTTTTTTTAAATAGGGATAATTGGATAATCCATCGAATTTATTGAATCAAAGAGTTACTCTTAAATTCGTAATAAATATTATCTTTCAATTGATGCTAATTGAAAATTGCAATGTCACAGTACGATGGAGACAAGTTAACTTTCTTTTCCTTATCTCTTTTTTCTTTTTTTAATTTTTTTTTTGGTAACTATTGCATTTAGTGTAATAATTCTAAGAATCAACCAAATATAGTTGTTAAAAGTATTTAAGTCGTGAAAATTACGCTTCATCTCGGAAGACTTAAAGCAGTAGATGAAAGTACATTTTCACTGATTGATTCATCCTCCGTAATTTTAAGATGGCTGTCTCTGTTATGGGTATCGCAAGGGATGCTCCGGTGTCTTCTTCCGACAGGTGGGACCACCCAGTCAGCACCATCTATGTAAGAAATATCCATGTAAGGGGCCGCCTGCCCCTTACCCAACTGCTTTGAATACCACACTCTTTGTGAGTTACTGGCACCTGGGCCCATGCATCCATACTCCGCAAAAGTTACCGTCCTACAGAGAGTGCATAAATTTTTTATTTTTTATCATAAATTTTGTATAAATTGGTATTTCATTAGAAACCGAATAATAGCAATAAGAAGCAAAGAGGAGCAACCACAGACGGGTCTCGGGTCGGGTCATTCCAGTCGTTCCATCCTTCAGGTACAACTATTGCTGAGAGATACGTCTGGGAGAAAACAACGGTCGCATAAGGGCCCCACGCACGCCCTAGCCAGATTTTTCCAGTTCCGTCAATGTTGCAGTTTACAAATGAGAAGCCCGATTTCTCGGCTAGTGATTGTCTTCCGTGAGCCGTTATGCACCCTGTGATCGGACCATTCCCGGTCCATACTTGGTTCGCTACTGAACTAATCTTGCAATCCTGTACTTAAACAAAAAATATCTAATAAAGCTCTCCAAAAGGAAACAAAAATAGTACTTATAAAAGAAATACATTTTAGTTATTTTTTTACTTAAGGATCACATATATATACTCATACTGGTACGTAAGAGACCTAACTGGTACAGATTGTAGCCTGTGATACTAAGAAAAGAAAACTCGTGTATATATAGGCGGGGAATCTTTTGTCACTTACTTCATAGAGAGATCTTCCATTGCCCCAGATGAAATCGATAGAACCTTCAATGAAACATTCACGAAAGAAATGCCGGCCCTTCTCATCTAGCAAAGTATCTTGCGCTCCGTAAAACCCACATCCATAAAATGCCGCCTGGTCTCCAGCAATTCTCAGTGCCACTGCCTGCCCGCCTTCGTCTCCTGGTGATGCTGGTGGCGCCGTATTCTATAAATCCATGTTAATTTTCACTGTTCTTTATATTCTTGCAAATAAATATGTTCTTCTATTTTCATTGACTTTTAAGATGCTCAGACAAGTTAAACTTTTGAAAAGAGAAATGCACAATTAAAGAAATACTGCATGCATGTGAAATGATGAAAAGGAAGACTGCAGTTTAAGTTTGGACAACAATATCCATTTTGGAGAAAAGTGAAATTGGAAGCTAATTAATTATGTATACTTACCTGGAAGCTGATGTTGTAAGCAATAAAATTGAATGACAGAATTGAAAAGGTAGCGCTATTAACGGTCCCTCCACTTGAATTGGCAGTTGAATTCCACACAATTGAGGTCTCTAGGTTGCCCCTTCCCTGCAGCATGACATTCGATTTGCTTGCATCTATCATTACCTTCTCTCTGCCATATCCAAGTGGTCATCCACAAAATTTCATAACAAAAATTTCATATACACTGTTGATTCGTGATGATTAAACTATATCTATATTATGTATATATATATGCTCTTGACTTAGAACAGAATGTATCCTAGAAGGTATAACCTAGCAATATATGTGTGAAATAATCTCATTTGAAACATTTGTGTGAATGAGAGCTTTTAAATGATATATATACCTATATATGCCAGAGTTGACAAGAATTAATGTTCGACTCAGACTATTATCTGGCACAGCATCTACAGCCTTCTGAACACTACTAAATTTTGCACAGCCTTGTAGATCAACGGCCAAGACTAGACCAGCATTCTGTCCTGCCGCCATCATCACCACCCATCTGGCCATATCATCACACTTATGCCTTCTTCTGTGGTGGCGCGTAACATATTGAACCAAAGAAGTCGTAATATCACGTCCCCGTATGGTACCAATATTACAAATGTTGAATTTTGAATTGGTTGTGATTGTAGGGAAGATGGAGTGGAAGGAGATTAAAATGGAAATAAGAGCAATGGAGAAGGCTGAGATCCAAAGGAAGAGATTGGTTTTGGGTTTTTTTGTCATTGTAAGAGGATTTCAATGGTGTTTTTGTATGTACAAAAGATTGTGGCAAGGGTGTTTTGTTATGTATAAGGGAGCAATTGGGGTCTGAAAGAGTGAATAGCAAGAAAGGTTTGAGGCCATGATTGTAATAATATGAGGCTTTATTATAGTGGACATGCATGCATGATCTAGAGGCTGGCATATGAAAATGGATCTCTAGATTTTCTACAATCAATTTGGTAGAGTATTCCTACAATCATATATATATACATTCTGGATAAGTACACGGAATCATGATCATTTTTACTTTTATGTGGTTCTTGTGTAAATTTGGTCGAAATGAATATTAAAAAATAGTCCGACTACTATGCATATGGGTTTTCCAACTGTTTAAACGGGTTTACTTTAATATTAGTAATGTGTTTACATACAAAATTTATCAATTTGGCAGAGTAGTCCTACAATGTGTTTACATACAAAATTTAAACGGTCAACAAATAATGAAAACTTAAAGATTTTTAAATTAATTAATTTAAAAATATTAAACCTTGTTTTTTTTACAGCTTGATTTCATATCAAATGAAGTCGAAAATTTATAAATTTTGCATGTAAATACAACATTCGTGATGTAAATCGATTTGAACGGTTTAAATTTGTTATTTGAAATCTATACGATATATTTTGAAGCTGGTGGCAACTTAAGTTGAAATGTCATCCATAGCATAGTATGAAATGGAAGCGAGTGGTGTTAACACCACACTCTTGTTTCACAAAGAAGATCTTTCACATATTATTTATATAAAGAATAGATAATTCTAAAGAGAACGCGTAAAAGGGATTCCTGAGGAAGTTGAGCACAGAAGTATATTATAATGGAGAACATGAATTTGGACACAGAGATTTGAAGTCTATGAGCGTGTGCTTGCTTGAATTGGAAGCCCAGAGATTGACAAAAAAAGCATGGCATTCATGCATCTTCTTTTTGAAGATGAACATATACAGGATGGCATTAATGATCTTAACCAAATTAAGACGAACATAGAAAGCAACATACAATCATACATGCAAGTCAAAGTGTACTTGCAAGTGATTGGAATTTCATTTCCACTTGCTTCAGGTGGGCGGTGGTGGGAGCTGGTGGATAAAGATATGTGAACTTTTATCGCATGAACATAATAATATAATATATGATGAAGCCGAAATATTAGAATTTTGTTATCTGTCGCGCCATCTGGTTGATCCGGATCCCCTAAAGTAATTCAATTTTTGGGTTTTGGATCGGGACCATCCGAATTGAATCCGTCGCTCGAGATCGTTTCGGGATTCGAACTTATCTCTCGGGATGCATGCACTCTACTTTAGTTGGATGGTCACGGATTCGAATAGGACGGTCCCGATCCAAAATCCAATTTTTGAGTTACTTCACTGGATCTGAACTCCTGGTTGATTACATGTAGCAAATTAAAATGTAAAATAGAAGATATTGCAAGACATAATTAGTACACGGCAAGCAATTGAACAATAGATACTTCCAACTGCAAAAAATTAGGGCCTTTATTGCCGACATAATCAAAAGTGTAAATAGGTATTAATCATGATTGAAAGATCAATTGTTTTACGTACTTAATATAAATGAGATAGTTTTCTCTTTTTCACAATAAGAAGTATGGATAAAATTAATAGTAATTCCGAATTAATCTGTACATTTGCAAAGAGAAATATATGCTATTTAAATAAACTAAAAAGTACATCTCGATAAAATTTAATTTTTAGGTTGGATCACTAACAACGGTTTAACTTAAAAATTACTTTCAATTTAAGTCAACAAAGTTTTTACAAGTACTAAAAAAATTAGTCACTACTTGTGTTAATTAACATTATAGATTGAACGCATACCTATTTCATATACTTGTTTTAGGGGAATTTCATGTATACCCTCAAAAACTTTAAAATTACGTATTTTCCTCTCTAAACTTCAAAATTACGTATCCCCCTATAAACTTTCAAAACTCACAAATTTACTCATCTTATAGTCTTTTATATTAAAACTCATTTTAAATTTATAAATACCCATTTTACCCTTTATTAAAAGTATAAAAAATTTATAGCTTGTTTAAGAATATACCAGTCTTATAATTGATTGGTTCGAGGGAAAATGAGTATTTTATAAAGGGTAAAGGATATAATGGGTATCCGGTTTTTTAAGGCAAATCGGATATTTTATGTATATATAAAACTAATATTTTTCTTAAAAAAACTAGAATTTTTTTATGCTTTTAATAAATAGTAAAATGGGTATTTTATAAATTAAAAATGAGTTTTACTATAAAAGACAAAATGAGTAACTTTGTCAGTTTGAAAGTTAAGAGGGGGAAATACGTAATTTCAAATTTTAGAGGGGGGGAATATGTAATTTTGAAGTTATACATGAAATTCCCCCTTAAAATGCTTTTGAGTAGTTCAGTTGTTAATAGTGCATCCCAAAGCAATTGAAATTCTTTTACGTTTCGATCGTGCAAGGATTAGTGTAGGCATAAAGCAATTGGGATTAGTAAACGAGAATAAAGAAAAAAGAGTGATGCTTTTATGGACATAAGGACTTATTTGTAAAATGAACATATTTTCATTTTCAAAGTTCAAACAGTCGATCCGACCGTTCAACATTATCTCCATATTAAAATGGACTTGGAGGTCAAATTTTACTTTTTTTTGAATTTTTTTACTATTTATTAAATATTTTACAAAAACTAGTCAAATTTAGACCATTGAATTTTGTAAAATACTTAATAAATAGTAAAAAAATTCAAAAAAATGTAAAATTTGACCTCCAAGTACATTTTAATATGGAGATAATGTTGAACGGTCGGATCAACTGTTTGAACTTTGAAAATAAAAATATGTTCATTTTACAAATAGGTCCTTATGTCCATAAAAGAATTTGCCAAGAAAAAATAGTGATTTTTGAATTAGTGTGGAAATAATGTTAATGTGGTGGTATTCGGATTAGTAAAAATATTATTTGAATTGTATATTTAGAATAGTGAAAAGATGTAACCCTTCTTACGAGCAAGATAGTAGAGGGCTAATGAAGAGAAAAGATAGACAAATGGGGTCTTAAATGAACTGTCACAACATGGAGATGATAAAAGTGACGTTAACTTCATCAAATCGGAAATGTGTTGGCAAAAATTCGATAACAAAACATTTTTTCTCTCCTTTCACACGAGAATAGATGTTATTCAGAACTAAATAAGAAACAACATATTAATGAGAATAGTAGCTATTCCGAATAACAAGTTTTTTTTGTTTGAATACCATAACTATCTTTGGTTGTGTTTGGATTGGCAAGAATAGAACTAATCCAAGAATAGCTCCACTATTCTTAACATTGGGTGATCCAAACAACAATTAGAAAATTGGATTAGCTCAAGAATAGCTCTATTCTACTAACCCAAGAAAATGGTGGGTTAGCAAGAATAGAGTTAGTGGGATTAGTGATATTAATAAAAAAATAGTTTTCATTCCTCTCAATTATAATTAGTTTAAATATTAAATTAGTATTAAATAAAATATTTAATTAGTATTAAATAAAATATTTAATTAGTATTAAATAAAATATTTAATTAGTATTAAATAAAATATTTAATTAGTATTAATAAAATATTTAATTAGTATTAAATAAAATATTTAATTAGTATTAAATAAAATATTTAATTAGTATTAAATAAAATATTTAATTAGTATTAAATAAAATATTTAATTAGTATTAAATAAAATATTTAATTAGTATTAAATAAAATATTTAATTAGTATTAAATAAAATATTTAATTAGTATTAAATAAATATTTAATTAGTATTAAATAAATATAATATTAGATTAGATTAGTGTTATATAAAATATTAGTTTAAATATTAAATTTAATATAATATTAATTAAAATATTAGATTACTATTAAATAAATATATTATCAAATTAAATTAATATTAAATATAATGTTAGATTAAACATAATAAATTTTAATTTAAAATTTTAATATAATATAATATTAGTTTAAATATTAAATGTAATATAATATTACTTTAAATATTAGATTAGTATTAAATAAACTATTAGATTAAATATAATATAATAGAATATTAGTTTAAATGTTATATATAATATAATATTAGTTTAAATGTTATATATAATATAATATTTATTTAATTAAATGTAAAATAATATTAATTTAAATAATAAATGTAATACAATATTACTTTAAATATTATATGTATTAAATAAAATATTAGTTTAAATATTAAATGTAATATAATATTAGTTTAAATGTTAAATGTAATATAATATTTTAGTTTAAATATTATATTAGTATTAAATAAAATATTATTTAAGTATTAAATATATATAATATTAGATTAGATTTGATTATTATTAAATAAAATATTGAATTAGTATTGAAAAACATTAGTTTAAATGTAATATAATACTACTTTAAATATTAAATGTAATATAATATTAGAATAGATTCTATTAGTATTAAATAAAATATTAGATTAGTTTAATTAATATTTTATTCATTCCCTCCATCGCTATTCTAAATATACAATCCAAACAACATTTCTACTGACCCGAAATAGTCCAAAATAGCACTATTCTCAAACCACTTGGGTTAGCATTATTCTCAACCACTAATCCAAAAATCGTTATTCTTGCACTAATCCTTGAACGATCCAAACGTAACCTAAATTAGTAACTATTCTCAGAACAATCCAAACATAGTGCATCCCAAAATAAAATTCTCTCACCAAAGCATGCATGCGTATCTCTGTGAACCAATCCCCATGCTAAGTCTGCACATTTCTTTTGAGACACAGAATTTAGTGTGCGTCAGTCTAAAAAGACATACAAATTTAGTATGTGTTTCTGCTAAACTTTGAGATTTTTAAAATGTCAGGCTAACTTCGTCCTCAGAGGTGGATTCAGTTGAGAGAAATGAAGTTAATTTATATCTCAAATAATTGTACTTTTATGTTATTTTATAAAATTATTGAAAAATTATTAATTTCAAACATGATTGATCTCCATATTCTTTACTAATTGTGTTCACATTTTACCCTCATATTATACTTTTCGTCTCAATGAAAAATTTCTACCTCCGCCTAATATGTACCATATAGATCATGATTATAATTATTCTACACGACTATAATTAGAGGCGCTATATGGGAGATGGAGTCAGATTTCCGATCATCATGCTTGAAGTATAATTTTTTTTGGCATAGACACGTTTACTCGCCCAAGATCATCCGAAAGTTAATTTTAACAACCGTCAAAATAAAATTGAAATATGACATTCACTATTTTAGAAATGATGCATTAGTTACTTTTGAAGAAAAATAATATATGTATAGACATATCGAATCCTTAGTTTTTGAAATACCGGGTCACCAAATCTATATTATACAGATAGTATCACATATATCCATGCAAAATAGATTTGTAAAGCTATTTTTCTAGTGAC
Source organism: Carex kokanica (assembly GCA_025461125.1). NCBI lineage: Eukaryota > Viridiplantae > Streptophyta > Magnoliopsida > Poales > Cyperaceae > Carex > Carex kokanica. Next base: position 1,155,928 of record JAJGRX010001034.1, on the reverse strand, counting down.
AAATTTCAGAATTTCAAAGTAGAAGATTCTTAAAATAATCAGTACAGCGGAATGGTCTTAATAGGGTCGGATTTTGAAAATATCAATGATATTCCGGGTGAACGCTTGCAAAGTGGGGATGAGTATGATGGAGATGACTGTGACTCTAAATTTCAATATATCGGGCTTAATTGTTTTAATTATGTTAAAACATTCTAAATTTCGCAAAAATATAGTCAACCATGCTAATTATACTTAATTAAAAATACATTGACCTAAATCATAAACCGTATACCCTAAATTTGACTAATTACTCTAATTACTATCTAATTACAACTATTTCTACACATTATACAAATTCTGGCATTTACTAACAAATTCTAACATTTTACAACTATTTTGCTATAAAAAATAAATTCTAACAAAGGATAGGGACTTACTTGCAAATCTGGGAAGAGAAGAAGAAATTCGGGAGAAATTGCTTAACCGAGGAGAGAGAGTGTAAAATTTGAGAGAATGATTTGTGAGAGAATGGAGTGAGTGTGGCTGCCAATATATAAAATCGGATTATTTCCGAGACCGGCCAATTATTGGCCGGTTGGAGGATGTAATCGGATCCGGCCAATAATCCGGCCAATTATTGGCCGGTTGGGAGATTTAATCGGTCCGGCCAATAATTGGCCGGTTTGGACATTTTTAATAAAAAAAAGAGGACTGTGGCCATGTTTAATAATTTGTGATTAACTTAGGGTATTTTTAAAAATGTCGGCATTTTTGGTTGCATTTGTTTTCAATGAAAGCATATTACACCATGTGCATGCATATAATTACTTTTTTTTTTCTTTTAATGTCGGTTATATGATATCAGATTGTAAATTTGTATATAGGTTGTAATTAGGATAAAGTGCACGGCCACATTAAATCCAAATTCTCAGCTTACCTTGATAAAGTTATTTGCGTCATTGCGTGAGCCTGGTGTACGGCCTCAAACCCGTTTTCTTTTGCTTGTGGCTATTCTAGGGTTCCAAGTTCAATTGGTTAGGGCTTTAAGATTTCCTGCCCAGGATTTTTCTTTCACCGATCAGACTTCTCCAAATTTTCTGAGGTCAGTCTCCCACAATACATCAGGAATCTTCTCTTCGTATTAATTCTGGGATTTTATATAACTCTTTTATGGGCAAATTGTTGGAGTCTTAAGCTAGTTCGTGTCGTAAAATTTGAGGCAAACTTCTGCAGTTTCTACTGGGTACTTGATTTTTCTCTATAATTTGGGAATTTTAGTCGGGTCTCAACTTAATTGGGAATTTGGAAGGGTTTTACTTTAGGGAAATGTTTGTATTGATCTGATAAACTGATCTTTGCTACCGACTTGAGAACTTAAATTTTGCGTCTAACCCCAAAAATTATAAAATACTGAAAATCCCCAAAGGAACGGGTATTTTTCCTATTATTTTTCAACTTGAAAGTTACATGCATATGATGATATGAAGTACCCCTCTGAGTTTGTGGTATTTCTTTATTGCTATTGTTTTATTTTTCCTCCACAATTTTCAGGTTAATTTTCAATTTTGCTAAATGGTACTTTTTTTGTACAGCTTTTGAGCAGTTGAAAAGATGTCTTGGTGCACCATCGAGTCTGATCCTGGTAAGTTACAGATTCTTTGACTTGTTAGTAAACTAGTGTGGTACAATTGCAATGTCTTTTTTTCTTTTCTTTTCTGGATGTGAATTTCTTTCTTTGACCTTTTTGTAGGTGTTTTTACTGAACTGATTCAGCAGATGCAAGTAAAGGGTGTTCAGGTAAGTCCCTTGTAGATGCAATTTGTCTTATGTAGTTGTGGAGCTTTTAATTTTACAATCTCAAGGGTAATCAAGTGTGGTTGGTTGAATAAATTTGACAGACATACTGATATGAACCTAACTTCACATAAATTGCTCTTTGTTACATGGAGTTTGAGAATATGCTGCTGATATAAGCAACCTAATTAGCCAGGAGGATTTTCTTATTTGTTACATTGGTGATTTTTTAGTCTGGGTGAGGTAGTGAAAATGATCAATCATTGACTTATTTTGCTGGTATAGCTATATTATAAGAGTTGCTATGTCAACTTCGGAATATTCTGACCTGAAAATTTATTCTATAGGTGGAAGAGCTCTACTCACTTGATCTTGACTCCCTTAATGAGCTTCGGTAAACACCCCCCCCCCCCCCCCCTCTCACACACACACACACACACACCCCCTAGGCCCCTCAACAATGTACACACACATGCATTTTTATTCTTGTTTCTTAATCATATCATTTGTTGAATGTTTATTTGGGAGTAAGAAAACATTAAAAGGATCTTAATACAATGTGAAATTGTGCTTTCAGATTTATTTTAATTCTTGAAATTTTTTAAATTGAGTGATTTGCAGGAATAACTAGAGGCATTAGGCCTGATAATTCTGGCCACCAAATTCTCAAGTTAAAAGGAACCACAAGGAGGTGTACACGGCCCGGTTCTTTAAATACACTCAATTATTTTATCTACTTTTGCAGGCCAGTTTATGGCTTGATATTCCTCTTCAAATGGAGGCCCGGTGAAAAGGATGACCGACCTGTAGTCAAAGATCTCGTACCTAACCTCTTCTTTGCAAGTCAGGTACATACAGGCTCGTATAAGTTTTCATCTTCTTCTAAGCACTTCATTTATGGTCTGCCTTCATTTAGTTCATTACTTTGAGTCTTAATTGTTTATAAATTTGGCTTAATTGAGCCTTTCTACCACAATTTAAGCAAAATTGCAGTTTGCTGACAGTTCAATAAAACATTTATGTGTAATTGAAGATTTATTGGACAAAGTTGTTACTGATCAACGCCTATCCAGGACAACAGAATATAAGTGTGGCAAAATGGGGATAATTAATACTTGACTGTAGAGTTAGGTTGAAATCATGAATACACAGAAATATCAGTTGAGGTTTAACTGGCAGATGATTGATCTTAGCGTTATCAGGTTGCAGACAAGACTAAGTGCTGGTACACAGTCCAAATTTGCAATGTTGGCATCTAAAAGACCAGACCAGAAATGAACATAACGGAATTCACCATTTTTTTTTTTCTCAGGTTATAAACAATGCATGTGCAACCCAAGCAATCCTCTCGATTCTGCTAAACTGTCCTGAAATTGACATTGGGCCAGAGCTCTCATCTCTGAAGGAGTTCACCAAAAGCTTCCCGCCTGAACTGAAGGGGCTTGCGATAAACAACTCCGAAGCTATACGCATGGCGCACAACAGCTTTGCACGACCTGAGCCTTTTGTGCCTGACGAGCAAAAGGTTGCTGACAAGGACGATGATGTGTACCATTTCATAAGCTACGTCCCTGTAAATGGGGTTTTGTACGAGCTAGACGGGCTCAAAGAAGGCCCGGTCAATCTCGGACCGTGCCCTGGTGGGCCCGGGGATATTGAATGGTTGAGATTGGTGCAACCTGTTATTCAAGAGAGAATTGAACGGTACTCCCAAAGTGAGATCAGGTTTAATCTCATGGCGGTGATAAAGAACCGCAAGGAGGTGTACACGGCCGAGTTGAAGGAGTTGCAGAAGAAAAGGGAGAATCTTTTGCAACAATTGAGTGGGGGAGGAAACAGTGCCTCCATGATGGAGGGTATTAATAAATCGCTTGCTGAGGTGTCTGGAGCTATAGAGGCTGTGACAGAGAAGATAATAATGGAAGAAGAGAAGTTTAAGAAATGGAAGACTGAAAATATAAGGAGGAAACATAACTATATACCCTTTTTGTTTAACTTTTTGAAGATTTTGGCAGAGAAAAAACAACTCAAACCTTTAATTGAAAAGGCCAAGCAGAAGGGTGCTAGCGCAAGTGGTGGCGCGAGGTGAGTAGATGACATGTATTATTGTTATTTTGTTTTTATCCTTCTTTTTAGGGAAAAAGGATCTTTATTTCTACTTTGTACTGAACTCTTGATGCTAGTTTATGTATTACATTTTAAGTTGTGAGTCCCTTGTTTAAGTTGGAAACATAATTATTTTTTTGAAGTGCATTCTATTTGGGTTATGGCTGGTCTGAATGCAATACTTTGTGCTTTGTACTGGCTGGAATGATGTTTTGAATCAGGCAAATCGTCCACTTTGATTTCATTAAAAATAAAACAAAAAAATTACAGAAAACTCTTTTTAATTACCTTAACTAGTTCATTGTTGGTAATACGATCCTCAATGAAAATCCGACAGTTTTTTCTTTTAAAATTAACTGGATGTTGCTGCTTTTATAACTTGTAAGAATATATGATTGGATCTTCAGGTGCAACTTCAATTTCAACAGGTTCTACAATATGTAGTTTGCTCTTACAAACCCTCTAAAATTCATAATATCATATTTACTCCTCTAAATAAAAACTAAAATATATAGTTTGTGTCAGAAATTTTTTAAGACTTCTAATTGGTTAGTTTTCGAGTACAAATAATTCATTTCTATACTTGTGTGCATATTATCAGAAAGAAAATGAAATATTTGCTCGTACAAATCGGTCAATTAGAAGACTGAACATTTTTCATAAATATGCTACATATTTTTTTTATTTTGAAGGGTAAAATCGGTATATTATAAATTTAAAATGAGTTTTATTAGAAAAGACAATAAATTAGAATTTTTAAATTTTTAAAACTTAGAGAAGTAAATATGATATTATGAATTTTAGAAGAAGAAATACGTAATTTAAGATTTTTTAGGAGTATACATGAAATTCCTCTATAATTTTAATGTCATCATCGAAAAATCAGCACATCGAAGTAGCATAATTTTTCGAAATAAAAAGATCAAGATCAAGATCAAGTTATTTATATTTAATTATTCACAAAAATATTCTACATAAAACACATTATCTAAACCACTAAATAAAATTTAATAATATTAAAATAAAATTGTTAATTGTCCTCCAACAATCTATAATCTTTGAGAAGAGATTAGCTCTAAATAGCTGATAGCTCACATGTTTCTATACACGCACTCGAGCTAGGTTTCTTGCAAATGTGAATTTCACTTTATTGTTCACATGGTTATACATACTACTGCTAGATTATTTATAAAAATATGTATTTTATTCAAAGGTTTAAATAGCGTTTATCGCGTCATAGCGGAACGGCTGAAAAAAGAGCGCTATGCCCATATAGCGCCGCTATAGTGCGAAATAGAGCACTATAGCGGCAATAGCGTCATAGCTTTTATGGTCCGAAAATGCTATAGCGTGTTATTTAGAACCTTAATTTTATTATTTTAAGTTCTGTATATTTCTTGTATCGCTTATCTGTTGCGATGATTTGTTCCCTCAAACTTTGACTCTAGCTCAGAACTTTCTTTTTTTATTTAGTAACAAAGGCATATGACTCCTATGTAAGAGGTTATGAGTTTGAAATTCACAAATGGAGAAAATTATCTATATTAATACATAGAGGTTTGATATGTGTTGATTGGCTTAATTCCAACCCATATTTCAAAAAAAAAAACTTTGACTCTAGCTCCATTATTATATCATGTAACCCATAAATTAACATAAATCTGACCTCGGAATCCAAATAAGTTGGCAAATTTTTATAATTTTAATTTAGAAGTTTAACTTGCATGCTACATTGAAGAAACCACGTCTCTGTTTACCCACAGATTGTTATGACCAAGTGGGCTAGAGTCACTAGAAGGCTCCTTTATTAACTATAATTTTTGAATGATTTAACAAACCGAGTTATTTAGTACATAAATACCTGGGACCCTCTATTATTTCATTCATCAAATTGATGCTTCCCTTGAAGGGATCAATCCATTTGATTTAATTTATTTGCACCGTGCTAAATAACTTGATCCTTAACCATATTAAAGTATATTTCGCCAAGGCTTGTCAATTCCGTTTGGTAACAAACTATTCCGGTCTTGGCAGCTACTGCCAATTTTTCAAAAAAATAAAAATAAAAATAAAAAAAACAAACTATTCCGGTCTGCTTGGTGTAATGTCATTTTCTGAAATTTAATTATATAATTAAGCTTCCGTTAATTTCTTCTATTATTTATTTTTAAATTTTAGTTATAAGCGTCACTGAGTATGGTAATTAATTAAGAATATGCATTGATAAATATGAAATTCATCATTTGAATATGATGCATGTATATTTTTTATTTGAAATTTATATTTGATCGATCATATGGCAAAAAGGCCCTTTAATTTATTTGTTAAAGTTTTAATTAAAAAAATTGATGAATCGCTAAATACATTCCAAACTAAACGAGGTTCAATATACACCATATTAAAAAAATGAAGAACACAACTCCAACGTTAAATTTTGTATTTGAACAATATTTTTAGAGATGTAAGAATCACTTGATGAAAACAAAAATATTGACAAACGTATATATGACAAACACAACAATATGTTAAACCAGTCATCACAAATAAAAATATTAATTTTAAAAAAGTTCTCTTAGTTGAGATAGATATTATATCAAATTCAGGACAATTTAAAACTTAATTATTTGGTCACTAAACACGTGCCAGTAATCGTAAATTTTCAAACTATTTGATTGATGATGATCAATTAATTGCTTTTTAAATTGCACTAGTAGTAAATTAATCTTTCTTCCGTTAGCAACTCAAGATCATCATAACTTTGAATATTTAATAAATCAAGATTAAATTAAAAAAGATTAGATAGATTTTTATTTCTTATTGATTACTTTATTGTATTAAAAGTGTTGTAATCTAATTATGAAAATAATTAATATCTTAATTATAAGGTGAGATTTAGATACATTAAATTTAGCCAGGATCCTGGTCTGTATTATAAACGGACTCTCCGCTAATATAATGTGCATATTATATTAAAAAAATTATAAAATCTTTGGTTTAAAGGTCGAGAGCAGGGGCGGATCTACACTATGTCCAGGGGGTGCTAAGTCACCCCATGATTTTGAAATTATTAATCACGTATGTTGGAATTTAATTGATTTTTTATTTTTTTGAAGTTTTTATATAATTTAGCCCTCGTCAAAAATGTTAGATATGTACTTGTAGTCTAGTAGTTAAGACTCTATTTTGTTCTTAGTAAGTCTTGGGTTCAAGTCTCACTAACCACAAATTAATATTTATGTATTTTTAAGTTTCAGCTCTCTCTAACTAAATTTTCTAGTTCCGCCCCTCATCGAAGTACGTTCATCCTCATTTTTTCCTATCCTATTTAATATTTTTCCTGTTAGATACCCGTCGCTGTCAATCTATCTAAGCTATATTGAAGATATTTACTTTTATTTTTATTTTTATATCATTTGATCGTTTATCACATCGTTAAATAAGTTTTTTTTATCCATATTATATAGTTCGTAACTAATTCACAATGTATGTTTGATTTTAAAAAAAAAAGAGACCGGAATTTGGCCGAAACGGAACAAAATTGTTAATTTTGAAATCGGTGTATTAGGTACGTATAGATAATTTTTTAAATACAGCACAACTGCACATATTACCTCTGCGTTGAAATACTCTTAAAAGCTGGTGCTATATGAGGGAGGCTTACTCAGGGATGGTTTCAATTAAGTACTTTAGTTGACTTCCAATCCTTTTTTAAACTATTTATCCAATCTTATAGTTCTACACCTCTATCATTCTCTCTTCCACCTTAGATTAGCCTTTGATAAAGAGACAAAAGGAAAAGAAAACCTAGGAGAGAAAAGCCAAATCTAAGTGCACCAGAGGAATCATGGATCAAGGGGCCCCTTCATACCTCCAACAAAATCACAACCACCTACAAGCATTTCACATGATGGAGGTGATGGAGAGCTTCTTTCCGCCTTCGTCGGCCCACCACCCACCTGTCCCCGTCACTGCATCCGGATTTGAATCACATGCTCAAAATCTTTTGTTCAACTTTACAGTGATCAAAGAGAAGATACAACAGCTGCAACCACTTCTCAGTTTGGCGCTGTCGCATAATCCACCTAGTGCTGCGGTATCTAGTGCCGGCACCGCATTGCAAGAGATCATGGTTGTTGCCTCGTCAATGATGTATGCTTTTCAACAACTCGAACCAGCCTTGGCTTCAACTGCTAATCCTAATAATGAAATATCTGGTCAGGCCATAAACAAGGTCATAGTTTTCAATCAGGAGACAAAATACAGCAACGAGAAATTAGGGTCAGGATCCGGGTTGAGTAATGGATCAGGATCATGTTCACCTCTGAATGCCGCCGTATCAGTAACAAGGGATATAATTGAATTAGATGCATCTGAGTTGCTTGCAAAGTACACACATTATTGCCAAGTGTGTGGGAAGGGGTTCAAGCGTGATGCGAATTTGAGGATGCATATGCGGGCCCATGGGGATGAGTATAAGACACCCGCTGCTTTAACAAACCCGATACAGCAGAAGTCTGATTTGGGCTCGGGTTTGAGCGCCAGAAAGTACTCGTGTCCACATGAAGGGTGTAGATGGAATCAAAAGCATGCCAAGTTTCAACCGCTTAAGAGTATTATTTGTGTGAAAAATCACTACAAGAGAAGTCATTGCCCCAAGATGTACGTGTGCAACCGGTGCAACCGTAAAGAATTTTCGGTGCTTTCTGACCTACGCACTCATGAGAAGCACTGTGGCGATCTCCGGTGGTTGTGTTCATGTGGCACAACTTTTTCGCGCAAGGATAAGCTGGTGGGGCATGTGTCACTTTTCGCCGGACATGTACCAGTGGATAGGAACGGTATGGAGATAGAGATCATTGGAAGGCAAAACATTGCATGAACCATGCATATGTCTGATCTCTTAGTATTGTTGTAAATGTATATAGAGAAATAGTATTTGTTGTACTTAGGATTTAATATGCTTTCTAGCTTTTTTTTTGTATCTAAAAATACATAATTGCAGTAGGAGCTTTTATTCTCGTGGAATCAATGAAGAGAACCATTTCTTTTACTCGGGAAGTTTTAACGAGAAAGTTGAACTGTGTGGCCTTGGAAAGTTGTCTTCTCTTCTTCTAAAGTTTGGATAAGTTTAATGTAGATCGAGGACCATTGCTTTCAAGTGGGATTTCTATGCATTAATTGATGATTATACTAGAAAAGAGCTATTCTCACTTGTTGATCAAAGTGCATGAATGTTGATTAATTATTTTGCTTCAAATTTCCGTATACCTACAACCATGCGAAAAATAATTGAATGCAAGTTCTTCTTTCTGCTGGTGCTTTTATTTCTTCTTTATCGCTGTGCAATTATGGTTTTGTTGAAATATAAACTTAATTTTATGTAATAAAATTAGATTTGAATGAAACTCGGATTTTACAGTGGACAGAATTTGACGCTATTATAACATAACATGGATTTTGAAGAGCAAACGTTGGTCAATATGAGTGTATGACCTATGGAATTAAAGGTCTTTAAGTCTAGTTTTTAATGATGAAACTGTGTTGTTTCGAATTCTGTTTTTTTGTTTTAATGTTGTACGAATTTCTAAAGTTTTCTTTTAATGTTTAAAGTTATAAAACAAGTAGTATTATGTTGTATGTAAGTGAACATTGAGAGTTTATAAGAGAAAGAAGTTTGTTTGTTAAAGAACTAGTTTTTGGTCTAGTAACAAAAACATATTATCTCTATGTGAGAAGTCATGAGTTTGAAATCCGGATGGGAGAAATCTTTTATTGTAATAACAAGAGTATTAAATAGTTAGATGGCTTGACCTCCAACCTTTACTCAAAAAAGAAGAAGTTTGTTTGTTATTCCCTCCTCTCCACCCAAAGAAAATTGTATCCATTATTTATTTTTAACAGGTTTTTCTGCTGAATTGGAATACAAGAAAGTAACTAGTTCAACACTGATGCTTTTTTAGGACATTTCTTGTGCATGTTAGTTTAAGTTATTGGCCTTTAATATGCAAGTGCTTTAAATGCGAGAAGAGATCGAAGAATATGTGTGGTCTTGCGGAAATGAATTTCAAAGAAAAATCATTCAAAACCTAACTGAAGTAGACAATAGAGCAAGTTGATATGTTCTCTATCAGATCACGCATCTTAACAGAGCTTTTCTCTACTTGGGTTTTGTTGTCGCTTTCTAACTTTCTCTTTGGTTTTTAATCTTAGACCACTTATTTGCAATTGAACCCATAAATGATATAGGTAACAGAGGTTTACGGGGAGATTAGGAGTGCAAACTTTAATTTTCATGAAATGGTAGCTATAATATCTAGGTCAATTATTTACTTTAGCACGCCACATGCAGCATCCTTAAATTTTTCGTAGGATAAATTTTGATAGGACCATGCACCTTGCTCTTTATGGCCAATTGAGACGAGTAAGTCTAATTAACTTTTCAAAGAAGAAGAAGATTAGAAAAAACCAGGTACATAAAAAAAATAAGAAAAACAATATTCTGAATGAAATAGTTCTAAAATGTTGAACATAAGTTTTTTTTTTTGGTGAAATAAATTGAAAAAAAAAAAACACAAACATCACCTCCACCTTCTTTCAGAATGAAATAGTTCTAAATTGTTGAACATAAGCTCTTTGTATAGGTAATAGTTCTAATTTTTTTTTTTTTAAATCCTTGGTAGAGGCTAGTTATAGTTCTAAATTATTAATTGCAAATTATCACTTATATAGGAGGTCTAAATTGGGACCGGCTAAGTTGCTGCCGGCAGCACTTCGGCGAGGTGCTTACGGGGGCATATCTTGCAATTTGATGTTCAAACAACAAATTCAAACCGTTAGATATTCAATCTATATTAAAATCTACTTGGAGACCAAATTTTACATTTTTTGGAATTTTTTTACTATTTTTTAAGCTGGTTTGAAAACCGCTGTTTTTATTAAATTTCTGAAGCATTGAAAACAGCGGTTTTCAAACCAGCTTAAAAAATAGTAAAAAAATTCCAAAAAATGTAAAATTTGGTCTCCAAGTAGATTTTAATATAGATTGAACATCTAACGGTTTGAATTTGTTGTTTGAACATCAAATTGCAAGATATGCCTCCGTAAGCACCTCGGCCGAAATGCTGCCGGAAGCAAATTAGCCATACTCGTCTAAATTATTCACATTTGGTTGAGGCCTAAAGTTAAGTCATATCTTAAGCTATTTATTGTATTTGGATGGAATTTGTAGTTTAAGCCATGGCTTAAAATGATTTTTATTGTCTCCATGCAAAGTTCTGATTAGAAAAATAAATTAAAATAGGATAATAAAATTAAATATAGAAATAATATGAGAAAAAATGACATTCTAATAAAAAAGTTAAAGGTATGTGCTGAAATAAATTGATAGTCAGCTTAAAAAAAATAGCAGTACATTAATTTATATTTAATAAATAACAGTATATTCACAATCAAATTGATATCAAATTAATTGTCCGTAGCCAATTGGGAACATAACGGAAACGAAATTACTTGCACTCATTGCGAATAACATAATGAAATTAAAAAAATAAAAATTATAACCATAGCAAAAATAGATAATTTATATTTACAGAATTAATTCATAATATCTGAAATTAATTTATAAAAATATTATTTGCAAATTAATTGGGAACATAACGGAAACGACTTGCACTCATTGCGGATAACATAATGAAACTAAAAAAAAAAAAAAATTATCACCATAGCAAAACAAGATAATTTATATTTCCAGAATTTATTCATAATATCTGAAATTAATTTATAAAAATATTGTTTGCTTACTCATGAGAATTTGGAGTGAAAAAATTTATCCACAGAAAATCGGAATGCAAGAGTTGGACTAGTATCCTCTGCGGAGTCGTGCGGAGCTTTTAATCTGGTTCGTTCGTTTTCATCGGACGGACCAGATCAGATCTTATTGGGCAGGGGAATTTTGTTTTTTTGTTTTCAATTCGGGCAAGATGTAATATGGTTCGTCCGATCAAAACTAACCACTACAAAAGACAGGCACTTTTCGCGAGGATAAAAAGTGACTTTTCGCAACGGAGTACCGTCATAAACATGCTTTTTTCTTTTGCGACGGTACTTTTAGCGACGAAGTTCCGTTAACGGACCAGATTAAAAGCTCCGCACGACTCCGCAGGAGATAACTCCGCAGAGGATACGAATTCTGCAAGAGTTAGGCCTAGAGTTTGTAGAACTTTAAGCATCATCTCTACTGTCAGCATCAGTGGTAAGGTTGTGCTCTGTTTTCGTTGGTGAGAATGGACAATATTACGGTAGTTTCAGTTAGGGGTGGATCTAAACCTTGGTTAAAGGTGGCTAAGACATTTTAATAATTTTAAAATTTTAATTATATATATTGAAATTTAATAGAATTTTATTTTATTTTTACTTTTTATACAGTTCAGTCTCTTTTAATAAATAACAATTGTTTAGTTGTAGCTTAGTAGTTAGAGTTCTATTTTATAGTTGAGAGAATATGTTCAAATCTCACTTATCACATATAGTATTTTAATTTTTAATCACTTCTATTGAAATTTTTTAATTCCGCCTCTGATTCGAGTGACATGAACATTTAGTCTAAAAGTAAAACTAGAAACTTTTAAATGTCCAATAAACTATTCATTTTATTCAAAAATACATGACAAAATCTTTATGATTAGTATAGTATTCAATGCCGAAGTCATAATGAAAATTTTATATAAGAGGAGGGATCCAATTACACCTTTTTTGGTGACACACTTTGACACCTACTATTTTTAAAGTCCAAATAGTCGATTTAAACCGTTCAACATGATGGATATATTAAAATGTGCTTGGAGATCAAATTTTACATTTTTTTGAATTTTTTTGCTATTTATTAAGATGGTTACAAAAATCGGTGTTTTCAGACCATTGAAAAACAGCGATTTTGTAACCATCTTAATAAATAGTAAAAAAAATTCAAAAAAATGTAAAATTTGATCTCCAAGCACATTTTAATATGGTGATCATGTTGAACGGTTCGGATCGGCTGTTTGAATTTTGAAATCGCAAAATTGACCTATATAAAAAACAGTGTCATGATGTGTCACCAAAAAAGGTGTAATTGGATCCCTCCTCTTTATATAATTAACTTTATTTATATTTAACCTCTGTGGTCTGAAATTTTATATAATTCACTCTATGATTTAAAATTTGACGCCGCATCCATGTATTTAATTTGTCAAAATTAAAATATCCATGTTTACTTTTGGATCCGCCTCCGACCTATGACTGGTGTGATGAAATAAATATCCTTATCAAGATTTTCCCGTGCTCGGCTTTTCCTATCTCAACGTGCTTGTTTATCTTTTTTATTTTTTTAGTTCCAATAATTTTTGTTTATTTTCTGTAGCGTTAATTCTCAAAGCATTTGACAAATGCCTGAATGGCAATTCTGTTAGTTTATCCAGAACTGACATTGGACTAATGAGAACAAAGTTAACGTGTGCTATGTTTTCACGCTTGGTGAGCAGAATTATAAAATTTATTGAATTGGTTTTAAAAAACGAAGTCAAACTGTTGAAACTAACACACTTCATGAGTGATGCATGTAGATGTAAAATTTGAAAATTTCACACTTATTTAATACAAAGTCAAGCAGTAAAAAAAATAATGAAAAATAAAGTTTATAAGTTATTCTAATGCATTTATTTTCATCATTAGGACTGCTTGATTTTGTACTAAATGACTTGTAAAGTAGATCAGTTTCAACGGTTAAATTCGTCGTTTAAAATCAATCTGATAAATTTATGCTCACCAAACTCTCTTGATGAGCATAGCAAATGCTAGCTTTACTCGACTGATGAAACAATTACTTAGCTAGTGAACCTAAAAGGTTTGCCTTAAAAACATATTCGCTCCTTCTCGGGTAACTAAAGCACCGCTGATTCAGGAGATATTCCTTCAACACATGCGGTCCCTTCTTGGGTCGGATCCGGGTGTAGAGGAATTCAACCCGATAACACTTTACCCTACCAAACTGAAGCTTGACAGTTTAGAAGAGTCATTTGGTTTGGGGGAAATATAAGCAACAGTTAAAAAGTTTCAAAGAGCCATTTGGTTTGGGGGAAATAGAAGCAATAGTTAAAAGTCTAGCAAAGAACAAAGCGTCGGGCCCTGATGGCCTGCCCAACGAGTTTGCACAAATGTTTTGGAGAGAAATTGGTACCGAGGTAGTGTCATTAGTGAAAGGGTTCGCAACAGGAGATATTGACATGTCCCAAATCAACAGGGCCAACATTCGCATGATCCCAAAGCGAGAGGGAGCGAATGAAGTCAAGGACTTTCACCCCATCAGCATCATAAATTTGGTACCGAAAAATATTTCAAAATTGCTTGCTACTCGCCTTGCAAAGTTCCTACCATACTTGGTTTCTCCAAACCAAACCACCTTCATAAAAGGCAACAATCTCGGAGAACTTCCTAGCCACCCGGGAAATGCTCCACCATATATCATCTACCAAGAAACAAGCCATTTTTCTAAAAATTGACTTTGCCAAAGCCTTTGACACTTTAAATTGGAACTTTTTGATGAACATATTGCGGGCAAGGGGCTTTCCCGAGAAGTGGATGCAATGGATCGAGACACTGCTTACCTCCTCTTCTGCAAGAATAATACTCAATGGAGGGGCAAGTGAGTTCTTTCCGCATAAGCGGGATCTGCCACAGGGAGACCCCTTGTCGCCTATGCTTTTCATAATCGTGGTTGATGCCTTGCAACAGATGTTAGTGGTGACAAACAAGTGCCTCTCATTTAGGATTTCCACCAAAATTGAACAGTCAGTGATGGTGCTCCAATATGCGGATGATACTGCCTTAATAGCGCAAGCTGATCCTGCCACACTGATCTCCATTAAATTAATGCTTCGAATGTTTACGAAGAATCGGGGCTCAAAATCAATTTTGATAAAAGTTCATTCTTCCCAATTAACCTTAATCACCAACAGACATGGGAGACGGCTTTGATTCTGGATTGCCAGAAGACAGACTTGCCGATATCTTATTTGGGAATGCCTCTGATGGTCAAAAAACCATGCAGACAAGACTTTTTGCCACTTATTGAGGGGCTAGAGAAAAGACTAGAAGGTTGGCAGTCAAAACTTATTTCGCGAGGTGGCCGATTGCAACTGATTAATTTAGTTCTTACAACCATCCCAATTTACTTCATAGCTTGTTTCTCTTTCCCCAAGTGGAGAAAAGGGAAAGGCCAAGGGCGGGGCATGGCCTTGATTAACTGGGACACGGTTATCATCCCAAAGCAATGGGGGGTTTGGGAATACCTAATTTGCAAATCAGGAACTGCTCACTATTGTTGCGATGGTGGTGGCAGGCGTACAAGGAGCCAGACTGTTTTGCTACTGTAATGAGTATTAATGGTATTCACACATCATATGCGCCTATGATATAGAAGGTCAGTGAGTCTTTTTTCTGGAATAGCTTGCTCAAAATAAACGTCCTATTTCACCACGCCCTCGGCGTCAATAAATGTCCCTCAAAGAGGCTTTATTCTCACCAACTCAGAGACCTCATACCTAGGCAATGGCTAAAATAACACTAACTGAATGTCAAAACCAGTTGCAATGGAGGTGGTATGCGGATGGGACCTACACAGTAGCTTCTGTTGTTGCAAGCAATACTCTTATTACGCTATTTGATTAATTTGCAAAACATACAATAATTGAATTTAACAATTTCTTGGAGTTAACATATTTCGTAGGTTCAAGACAATTGGAATTGCAATATGGATATGTTGACCTGAAGAAATCATCAATACATTTATCAAGATTTTAAATTGTAAAATTATAGACTTGGTAAAATAGACTTGATGTTGAAAACAGGAAACAATCGTTACCAACGATTGTTTAATCGTTGTAACGATTAAAATAGTTGCACAGAAAATCAAATGCGAGAAATAATACAAACTTTCCAGAGAGTAATCGTTACCAACGCTTATACAATCGTTGTAATGATTATGAATGTCTCGCAGAAATTCAAATTTGGGCTGAAACCCTAATTGCATATAAAGTGTCAATCGTTGTAACGATTGAAGGCAGACTACTCATTCTGAAGTTGCCTTTATAAATAGAGCAATTAGGTTTCCACCTAAACCACTCTAGCAGCCCCAACTTTTCAAAAAGCGATTTTCCTATGCTATAGTCCCTCCATTGTTGTGAGAGCTAAAACTTCAAAATTCCCTCACACAACCTCAAATCTACTTCACTAATCTTGAGTTAGATTAGATTAGAGTAAGCTTTTGAGTATTTCTCTTGAGATTCTAAACTTAGAGACTTCATTCTCTACTCTAGTTGGCCGTGTGACTTCCTGTTGGTTGTAAGGGCTCACCGGTTCACAAGTTGTAACATTTTTTGTTGGGTAATAGAAAGGCGCACTAGGAAGTGGTTGCGACGCTCCGGAGACGTAGGCCATTTTGCCGAACCCCGTTAACATCCCGCGTGTCAATTTTCTCTAAACTCATATATTTATTTTACTTGCAATTATTTTATGTTTTTAAAGAAAATTAAAGGTGCCTTAAGAACAACAGCTTTAGTCTACAAGCTAGTGGTGTCAAAAGGCAAAACTAAATGGGGATATAATGAAATCTGGAGGGGAAGGGCACCATCCAAGGTAAGTGTTTTTACTTATCTACTGTTGCAAGAAAGAATCCTGACAAGAGATGTGTTAGAAAGAAGAGGAATACACTACCAATTACATTGTGTGATGTGTAATTCGAGGGCCTTGGAGACAGCAATGCACCTAATGTACCAGTGTTGGTATGCACAACGGGTCTGGTCCGCAATTGTAAATAAATGGGGAGTGGTACTAATGGAACCGGCAGCACTAGTACCTGAACCAGTATCGGTTCAGGATTTTTGGGAAATGGCTTGGCAAGTTTTTAGAAGGAGGAGCACCATGTCAAAGCGAAAAATGGATGGTACGGTTCATGGGGTGCTTTGGAATCTATGGCTACTGAGGAATGAACAGATTTTTCGAGGGAAGGTGCTGCTCGAGCGGTCCTCGCTGACATGGCTGAGGTGATAGTGAGTTGTGGTTAAAATTCTGTGGATAGCAACAATATGAATGAAGAAATAAAATGAATGTTATATTTTATTTATGTAATCTACAGTTCAATGTTTATATGAGATGTAAGACTTCATTTGATTAAATGCATCTTTGGTAGCTCTTACCAAGTTTTCAAAAAAAAAAAAAAAACATATTCGCTTTAAAATATATCTTTCTTTTTTATTTTACAATAATAATACTGATAATACTAACTCCGAATCATGCATAATTGGACCAACTTGTTCAAGTTCTGATCAAGATTTTCTGGTCTAGGTGTATTCGAAGTTGATAAAATTGGACAGAGCTACTACCCGAATTCTTTCAAATTTCACTTTTTTTTCCCTTTTGGCAGATAGATATAACCACATGTTTTGAATATATCGCTCGCTAATCATTCAATGCTCACCGGGCTTTTGAAGTTCAGTCTATTCAGTCAATGCTCATGTAAATTTCTTGTTCATGCTATGCCAGAGAAGTCCCTAATAAATTCATATATATGAACTAAATGTGAACTATACAGGATTGCTAGGTATCATTCCATAAGAAAAATGCACTCTGCTGCAGGTTTGAAATCTGAATAGGAGAATTCTCTGTGGATATTAAATAGTTGGTGATTTGATCTCTGAACTTTATTCAAAATTAAAAATAAATGTCCTCTGTTACAGTCAGTAGTATAAATTTGTCCTCTGTCATGTTCATCTTTTGCCTATAAATTTTCGAAGCTAATTAATTTCTTTATTGATCTCTTTATCTACTATGTATCTACATTTCTGCATGGATTATTGAAATTTATTGCTCTCTTCGCTGATTGAAACAAATTGATATTAATATTCTATTCCTGAATTTTTGAAACCATATAATGAAATCATCATCTCCAATATTTTACTTTCTAAAATTATCTCACCTTCAATATTTTAGAGCATATTTTAATTTATATTATAATGATATATTATGTGAGATGTTTAAGAAATTATAATTATATTTAAACGTAAAGTGTTTATCAAATGCTTGTGAGTTGCGACATGTACCCGTTTCGGATCCGAACCCGATAATCCATAAACAAGTTATGGGTATATATCTACCCGGATCTGAAAGATTGGATCCGAAATATCTACAGATAGATAGGTATCCGGATCCGGATCCGACCCGATTTGAAACAAATAAGTATATGGATCGATATTCGGATCCGAACACTTTTAAAATACGGGTCCAAATATAATAGTATCCGGACCCTACCCGACCCGATAGCACCTCTATATTTAACCCCGAGGTAGGTTCCAGTTTGAATCGGATCGAAAACTTAAATCGCTAACTCTGCATTTTTCCGAAAATGACGAAGATGATATTTTCCGAAGTCATAAAATGGGATCCGCAAAAGCAAGCAAGACTCACTTTGCTTTTGAATCTGAATAGTAAATATCTTGCATCATTATCAGACATCAATGTCGCTAATCTCCAATTGTAGGCGGCGATTTAGACTGTGAATGAAAGCATCCACAACCGTCTCTGACTCCGATTGACAAGTTTCCAAATTGAATGGCTTCCTAAGTTCGCAATTATGGTGCTCAGGCGGCTGTCTTATTGAATCTTGAAATGTTATCCGAATCTGTCTTATTGAGTCTTTGGATGTTATCCGAATCGGCATGTCTTTTTCGGTTCTGATAACATTGATCTTGGGAATTAAAACAAAATGAGTGAGGCTATGGTACTTCGGCTAGTGTACTATGGCTAGTGTACTACGGCTCAATATGGTACTTTTTAAAATCCTAACGGTCGATCCGAACCGTTCAATATGATATCCATATGAATATGTATTTGCAAACTAAATTTTATATTTTTTTCGATTTTTTTTACTTTTTTTTTAGATAGGTAGAATTTTCATGGTCCAGAATTTGTATAAAACATTGAAAATTCTACCTATCTAAAAAAATAGTAAAAAAATTCGAAAAAATATAAAATTTAGTTTGCAAGTACATATTCATATGGATATCATATTGAACGGTTCGGATCGACCGTTAGGATTTTAAAAAGTACCATATTGAGCCGTAGTACACTAGCCATAGTACACTAGCCCATAGCCTCACTCAAACAAAATTACGGTAAATGAGGAGATTTTGATTAATTATAATGTTTTCTTGAAAAGAATATTATTCTTTAGAATCAAAGGCTAAGATGGTACCCGTCCTGACTTTGGATGAAACCATTCTGGCCCAAAGCTTGACCAGGGCTGGTTGGGCCGCCTGGGCCGGATCCCTTCAAACCCGCAGTGATTTATATTCCCATCTTTTGGGATAACCTAGAAGCAAACTTCTGGCCTGAACCTAATTGCACGAAAATTAAAGAAATCATACAAGTTTCTAGATCTATCCTATGTTGCTCACCATAATATGTCACAATTTTCAAGAGATTACAAGTGCACAACCAGAGATGCCTCAAGTATCCAATTTCTATTTTGCATTATCTTGCTATTTTTATTTCAATTCATGGCATGCCTTCAAGGTGTTTGACGTTTTGCTTTATTGCTAACTTACTGAGAATTCAAGAGGTGTATCTTAAACGTGTAAAATTTGTCTCAAGTTTTATTTAGAAAAGAAGGATAGAATTGTAACTCAAGCAAGCTCAATAATTATTATGAGTTTTCTCCGAATCGAATCTCACTTAATGCAGCTAGATATGTGGATATAATTATATAAACTTGTTCCTAAATTGCCAAAACCAAAACTTGTTCCTGGATCATATAGTTTAGAAAATGAATGCAATGCTTGACTGTTAGATACTAAGGGCTATTATAAATGAGCATAACCTTCTTGGTTAGCCTGAAAATTTCCAAAAAAAAACTCAAGCACAACCGAAACATGCCCTCTATAGCACGAGATTTGGTGGAGAAGTTTAGTGAATCCGGCCTTCGTACCGACGGTGTACCTGGTATTCTAAAGGGTGATAGTCAACTTTTATGATAGAGATTGTTAGATCCAGGTGAGAAGTTTTAGAACAATGAATTTGGACATGAGTGATGCAGAGCAGAGGCTGAACTAAAATATTGAAATTAAAGGTGGCTAAAAAGTATCAATGCATATAAAAAATATAAAAATTAACGGACAAACTTACAATTTTTAAAAATTTAGAGAGGAGATTAGCCCCTTTTTTCACTTTCTCGCTTTAATCCGTCCCTGATCCAGAGATTGTTTTCCAGTATTATAGAAAGACATAAGTCTAAGATCCTGGTTTTTTTTTACTTGATTCAAACGGATGAGGAAGGCCGGATTGATATCTGAACTGTACGTTTTGAATTTTAAGATTGATATACTCGTTCACAAAAAAAAATGCTCATGTATCGATCAGACGGCCTGAATATTGTCTGGTGCAATACTACAGACCAAACGGACTCTCCTCATTTTGGTTTAAAACAGAGACGGCTGAAGTGAAGAACATTAAATGGGGGCTTAGATGTGATTTTGGGCCGGATTGGATTCAAGGGGCCCAATGCTCATATATTTCCTAGGCGAAATATCTCATCATCCAACTATATGAAGCACTAGGGAGAAAATAACTTTTCGAAAGTGAAAATAATTTGCAATTATGAATCTTACGTTGGATTACTGGAATGAACATTTAACTTTACTCAAAGGTGGATTAATAGAAATAACATCCCTGCAAGATAAATCGAAGAAGATTTTGTAAAGAAGTAAGAGTGAGGCTACGGTACTATGCATAGCACGGATTGGTTCGTGCTATGGCTTAATACTTGAGTTTTCAAAATCCTAACGGTTGATCCGAACCGTTCAACATGATTATAAAATGAATATGTACTTGCAAACCAAATTTTACATTTTTTCGAATTTTTTTACTATTTTTTTAGATAGGTAGAAAATCACTTGATCTGAAAATTCTAGACCATCCAAAAATAGTAATTTTCTACCTATCTAAAAAAATAATAAATTTTTTTGAAAAATGTAAAATTTGGTTTGCAAGTACATATTCATTTTATAGTCATGTTAAACGGTTCGGATCGACCGGTAAGATTTTGAAAACTCAAATATTAAGCCGTAGCACGGACCAACCCGTGCTATGCATAGTACCGTAGCCTTGCTCAAGAAGTAATTTAAGCATACACGGTTTGAAACACAAGTGCAGTACGTTTATTAGTTACATAGTTTGATTCTTCGAGAAGTAACAAAAGGCGACTATTCTTTGTGTCATCATAAGCCAGATATACTGCATCTCATCCAATTGTTTTATCCAAAGAATTTGGGTAAAGAGGCTCAAATTTGGATTATATTAGTAAGTTGTTTATAAACTTTTAGTCCAACCGGCACGTGATGAATTGAATCTAGATGTCAACTGGGGAAAAAAAATCCCAACCAATTGGGGTTCCGTAGTAAGCGCAGACCATCCCACGTTCCCACCTGCTAGAATTTTATAAAATACCCCACTTTTTGAAGATATCACACAAAATACCCATTCTTTAATTTTTTTTTGACAAAATGTCCCGGGCCCACATTTTCCCTTCCTTCTCATTTTTCTCCCTTCCTCTCCTTTACTGCCACTAAAATAGAATGATTAATTGCATTTATGGTAAGAGGAGGATCAAATTACACTTTTTTTTGACACACTTTGACCTCTATCATTTTCAAAGTACAAATAGTCGATCCAAACCGTTCAGCATGATGGATATATTAAAATATGCTTGGAGATCAAATTTTATATTTTTTTGAATTTTTTTACTATTTATTAAGATGGTTACAAAATCGTTGTTTTCAAACCATTGAAAAACAACGATTTTGTAACCATCTTAATAAATAGTAAAAAAATTCAAATAAATGTAAAATTTGATCTCCAAGCACATTTTAATATGATGATCATGTTGAACGGTTCGGATCGACTGTTTGGATTTTGAAATAGCAAAATTGACCTATAAAAAAAACAGTGTCAAGATGTGTCAAAAAAAATGATGTAATTGGATCCCTCCTCTTATTGTAAACCAAAATCTGTCACCATTAAATCCCCTTATGGATTCCTCTTCTTCTTTTTCAAATCTCTTTAAAACACAAACTATCAATCAACAATTTTAATACAACTAGAGAAGGTGAGGAGCTGAATCCCATAATATATTTTTTTGAGAGAAATTACCCGTAAACCTGTGATTAAATTTGTAAAGTGTTACATAGAAAACCAGCATCAAGTTGAGGTCAGAGTCCAACATACAAGTCATGCACAAAGCTAACAAACAACACTTTTAAGGCATACACATACACAACTAGAAGTCAAGCATATAATGCCTGCAAATTCAGAGATATATATACATAGAGTAGAACTAAGGTGCTCTTAAGCTCATTAAGCCAAACCGTGAGCTTAACTCAAAAACCTATCGGATTGACTTCAAGCGATATTTCCAAACCGTTAGATGTTCAATCTATATTAAAATGTGCTTGGAGACCAAATTTTCATTTTTTGGAATTTTTTTACTATTTATTAAGCTGGTTTGAAAACCGCTGTTTTTCAATGCTCCAGAAATTTAATAAAAACAGCGGTTTTTAAACCAGCTTAATAAATAGTAAACAAATTTCAAAAAATGAAAAATTTGGTCTCCAAGCACATTTTAATATAGATTGAACATCTAACGGTTTGAAAATGTGGTTTGAAGTAAATCCGATAGGTTTTTGAGTTAAGCTCACAAAGGGCTTGGTGAGCTTAAGAGCACCTTAGTTCTACTCTATATACATATATACACAACTAAAAGCTACGTACATTCTGAAGAACTTGGGAAATGTATATATACCCAACCAACAGAGCTGAATATGTGATCTCTCCAAATTAGCTATGAGGTGGAACCCCATAATATTGTATATAGCAATTGCCAAGAATACAAATAAGACACAATGCTAGTGTTCTAATAACTAAAAATCATTCTTAAGATAAACTAATTAAACCTCCTTATTAGGTTATAAATTTTCAATCATCCTATATAAAACATTATAAACCACGTATCAGATTATATCTGGCGAAATAAGAGAGGAGATATCTATTTACAATTTTTATGACAAACATTATGAAAGTACTATTTGTGACATTAATAAGATGTCTACACGCAGCATTGTTCTGTGAATATGCAAATGGCTTGTATATGTCTACACTAGCATCAGGTTTTATATATTTTAATACTCATACTAGTCAAAAAAATTACTTCAATTGAAAAAAATATTATCTAGGTGCTTTTAAGCCATGCTGATTTTAAGCAGGGATCCCAACAATAGCTATAACGAAATTTGGAAGAGAAGAAAAGGAAGAATTGATGAGTGGATTTAAATGAGACAGATTTGATTTACAATAAATGCAATTAATCATTCTATCTTAGCGGGAGTAAATGATAGGGAGGGGGAGAAAGGAGGAGGAAAGGGAAATGTGGGTCCCACGAGAATATTTTGTCAAAAAAATTGAGAGATATTTTGTTTGATATTTTGAGCAAATGGGTATTTTATAAATCCCCAGCATAGTGGTCTAATTAATTGCTCAGTTATTGTTTTTTAAACAAAGAGAAGCTATGTTAATGATTGTAAGTGTTATTTGCAAGTGCATTTGAAAAACAAGAAATTCAATTTGTTTTGAAACTAAACCTGTTCCTCTGTTTTTACTAATTTGTTCTTTGTTAGATTAAACATGTTCCTAGATTAAACATGTCCCTAAGGGCGTGTTCGGACGTCAGTTTTTTTATGGGAACAAGTGGATTTTGGGTGAAGTTGGATTATAATCTTATAGCACTGTTCGGATGGTCAAAATTTTCCCAAAATAGTTCCATCTTTTTTTCATTTGTTGGGAACATTTAGGCTAAAATGGTGGGAACAAATTTATCTAGTTCAACTCCATTTTTTTTTTCCCAAACACTTGAGCTGCTACTTAATATCTCACTTGATTGTTATTTGTTCAAAATAATTTATTTTTTGTGTAACTTGAGTTTGAGTAGAACTAGGGTGTGATGTGCTCACCAAATTCTTTGGTGAGCACAACTCTACATAAACTATCGGATTCACTTCAAACGAGATTAATCCAACCGTTGAAACCGATGTACTTTACGAGTGATGCGCGTACATGCAAAATTTTGAATTTTTTGAATTCATTAAGTCTCAAGTCAAGTAGTCAAAATTGATGAAAAATGAATGATTCAAAATGAAATTGTTTTAATGTATTCAAAAAATCATCAATTTTGACCACTTGACTTGAGCCTAAATGAATTCAAAAAATTCAAAATTTTGCATGTACATGCATCACTCGTAAAGCACATCGGTTTCAACGGTTGGATTCATCTCGTTTGAAGTGAATCCGATAGTTTATGTAGAGTTGTGCTCACCAAAGAGTTTGGTGAGCACATCACACCCTAGTTCTACTCCTTGAGTTTAGTTAATTTTTTGTGAACATGACTCATCTAAATGCAATGAAATCTAGAATTTTCTGGATTTGTTTGGTATTAACCCTTTTTTCAATAATCGATGATGTCATGTTCAAGTAGAGATAAAATAGAAATAAGATTATACCTCATGCATTTTGTTAAAATATTCTTCCTGGATAGTTTTGATTAGTTCATTCTCAAGAGATGAAAGTTTTAATTTTGTAACTGAATTATATATATATCATGCCTTCAGTTTATTCATAAAAAAAATAAAGAGAGTGCATATTCTTATTATTAAATACTTCTCATTTAATAATAAAAAATATTTATATTTATAAAATTATGTTATTATTTAATTCATTTATTTAATTGCATTATTGATTTTATTAGAAAATTGTATAATATTAAACATTTTAAAAAGAAAAATATGATTTCCCGTAACTAATCCCGTAGTACAACCGAACACTCATTTCAGCATATTTTCATAATCAATCACATGCGTACCGGTGCCCACGGGTTCCCACTTTTTCAAAAGTGAGTTCCCATTTCCATCACATCTCATTCCGTGTAATCCCGTGATGTCCGAACAGGCCCTTTTTGGATGAGAATTTTTGTATGAACTCTTAAAAACTTGTAACTTAACTCTTGTTTTAGTTAAATAAAATTGGATTTCGACCTTTTCACTCAAAAAATAATACACAGCATACGTCATAATAGGTAAATGTTTATTTCGGTTTTAAAGAAAAATATATTATACAAGAACTAGATCCTTGTTCTTACTCAAAAAAGAAATATATATTATAAAAAAATTAGTTGTTCTTTCATAAGAAAGAAGTGTGTATTTTGGAGTGGTTAGAAATCTATGAGAATAATTCAGAAGTAAGACTCTAGAGATAAGTATCTAAACCGTATTCTTTGTTCAAAATGGAGGAAAATTAAACAGAGAGAATGTAAACATGTGATAAAATTGTTGGTCCAAGTAAAACATCAGCATTCTCCATGTAGAAAGGTGGTGGTGTTTGAATTTATATCATCTAAAGTAACTGAAATTTTGAATTTAGATCTGAACCGTCAAATATGTTTTAGCACGAATGTAAAAAGGGTTATGTGTATTTCATTTCGAACCGGATTGATCCGAATTCAGATCAGACGGTCAGAATTTAAATTCAAAATTTTAGTTAGTAGAATTTGGATTCGTGGTGTTCTATTTACTGTCGGCAATCAAATTTTTTGCTCTTCTTTTATAAAAGCAGGAACATATTTTTCTTCATCTCAATCGTTTAAATGATTTTTAATAGGTCAAATTTGGAGATGAAATCTGCTGCTCTTCTTTTTTCTTCAAAATCTGAACTGTTGAAAATATTTGAACGATTGGATAAGACCCTGATTTTCTCGGAGAAAAGTAGCTGATTTTTTTTCCATAGTGTCGAGGGTCTATTATAAATTTCATATTTAATGAAGTATTTTGCTCAAGTTTGTACGGGAGTTCTTAAATACAAAGTTGATCGAGTATCTTCGCCAAGAATTCATTAGTCACGTGTTGTTTCTTTTGAAAATACAGGCGTGAGAAAGAATTTCTGCTATGTAACGCATATAGTAATGGAGGTATTGGTCTCCTCTTAATATAATAGATAAGAACAAGATTTTTTATCTCTAGTAAAATAAAATAAGAAAAAGTTTAGGCGTCCATTTAGCTCAGCAAACATTTGCAAAGAACTAGTCAATTCTGCTGGCTAACTATATTTTAACCGATCTGGTTCGTAATTAAGTTTTATCCGTTGCTGTTGCCTGTTGCTATTAATTATCAGCCCACGTGGAGAATGGTATTTAGCAAAGGTTTAAATAGCATTTATCGCGTCATAGCGGAACGGTTAAAAAAACGGCGCTATGCCCATATAGCGGCGCTATAGCGCCGATAGCGCTATAGCTTTTATGGTCTGAAAATGCTATAGCGGCGCTATAGGGCGCTATTTAGAACCCTGGTATTTAGATATTGTTTTTGTTGCTCGTATGCAGATGCAGATGCAGTATTGTAAAAAACAACCGTTTAGGTTGATTAGCGGTGATCAAATTGTTATAGATTTTTTTTATTAATGGGCCAATTATTTCTAATTATGGTCGATTATTTATTAATCGTTTAGCGTTACTATGTTCATCCGATGAGCACATACCGTTATTTACAACACTGCTCGTATGTACATAGTAACAAATTTGTTTGCAGAAACACCTTTTGTGGTATTAGGCGTGATTTGAGTCCGAAACTTTTTATGTAATCAAGATTAATTCGGAAATTAAATTATTAGGAAATCTGATTTTCAAATTGAAACTTATATAGAGATATGCTTAAACTGAGTTATATTTTAACAGAACCATTGCACAACGAGAAACTATGTAAAAAAAATATATAGAACTGATTAATGCCTGTACTTTGGATCAAAATGGAACTGTTTCTTTTTGAGACAATATGAGACATTAAGAGATAATTACAAAATATTTTTCAGAAAAAGACAAATTGGTAGCCTGAGTTAGAGAATTTTTTATCTGTAGAAAATATCAAAAAAAAAAAAAAGAGAGAGAGAAAAACAGAAAGAGTGTAACTGAATTTTTATGAGTAAAATGATCGGTATAGATTCTAATATTTGAATCAGTATAAATTCTACTGATTCAAACTATTTTTTTTTTTTGTATATGTTTACATATGTTAAGATTTTACGTGGCTTCATTATTTATTATTCATTTATTTATGCTATGTTTCTCGTATGATGAAATCACAGAGAATTCGGATACATTTTTGTTTTTCTGAAGAAAAAAATATGTAGTTTGAATCGGTAAAATCTATACCGATTCTTCTACCCATAAAAAATTCATTTTGTACTTTTTTTTGTTTCTCTCACTTCTTTTTTAATATTTTTATAGATTAAAAAAAAATCTAATTACCAGGTTGAATTCGAATTCCTTAAATAGCTCAAATATTTAGACCGTTCTGCTCTAGCACAAATATTAAACGACCATGTGTATTCCATTTCGGATTGGATTTATTCGGATTATGATTAGACAGTCGGAATCAAAACTCAAAATCCAAACGGGTTATCCATCTCCAAAGCATTGGTTATGTCGGATATGTTTGATTGCAAAACTAGAGTAGTTAGAATAACTCTTTTGTCGTTTGCTCTAATTAGACAAACAAGTTGAATTTTATATTCTAGCTATTCAAACTTAACCAAACACAAAATAGACTATTTTAAATAGCTTATTTTCAAAAATAGTATATTCTCAACTCAACAAAACCTACAATGCATAAAAAATTATTTCCGGAACAGTGATATATGAGTAGAGATGTTTGAATAGTTTGGTTTGTTTATAGAGGAGGGATCCGATTACACATTTTTTGGTGACACATCATGATACCGTTTTTTGTATAGGTCAATTTTGCGATTTCAAAATCCAAACAGTCGATCCGAACCGTTCAACATGATCACCATATTAAAATGTGCTTGGAGATCAAATTTTACATTTTTTTGAATTTGTTTACTATTTATAAAATGGTTACAAAATCGTTGTTTTTCAATGGTCTGAAAACAACGATTTTTGTAACCATCTTAATAAATAGCAAAAAAATTCAAAAAAATGTAAAATTTGATCTCCAAGCACATTTTAATATATCCATCATGTTGAACAGTTTGAATCGACTATTTAGACTTTGAAAATGGTAGGTGTCAAAGTGTGTCACCAAAAAAGATGTAATCGGATCCCTCCTCTTGTTGATAATATGCAATTCAATATTATATTCTCCTTAAATTGTCAAAAAGATTATCTGTTTGAATATTTTCATGGTCAAATTAGCTATAGAATTTGTTTCTTACATTGATTAAAAAAGTTCCAAATCAACCTAGAAAAAAATGCCCAATATTATATATAAGCAATGATCCCTTTATATGCAGATTTCAAACACGACCACACGATGAAGCAAACCAGTTTCGGGTCGTACTTCTCTTTTGTGAGGCTATTAAACTATTGGTTACTGTAAACTAAAAAATAATTATCGGATATTAGTGTTCACACTGGTGTCTGGTAGCACTTTTTTACTTTTTTTTTATAGAATTTAATATTCCATTTGAAATTTAACCATGCCGGATAAATTGTGGTACTTGTACTGTCTTAGTTAATATACTGATGCTGTTTTCATGTCGAACTCAAGTCATCAGATGCATTCAATTTCGGATGTTGCAATTAATGGTTCTTGACAAGTTTGTAGAAAACGTTTAAATTTAAAGGAGTAGATATTAACAGTTTAACTTCTAACTGTTAAATCTTAATAACTGTTATTAACAAATCTCTATACTTAAAAATTATATCATATATATTAATAATTTAAACATAATTCAATATATTTTTAGCAGCGTATTACAGTAAACTAGTACTTCAACACAACAAGATCCTAATTTTTAAATCAAAATAGTGCTTAATTTAATATGATAAGATTCAAACCAATAATTCAATACTACATATATAATAAAAGAAACACGAGACATAATAAAGTTAAATATTTTTTTATACGGTGATTAATCATAATTTAATACAACAAGATCTTAATTTTTATAGGGTGATTAATCATTATTAAAAATCGTTAAAAGTAAACTAATGATTTCTCGAAGTTTAATCCATTTAATCATCCAGCATTCTTAAATCCTTTTTTTAACAAACCATTTAACATCAGAGGATTCTTAAATCCCTTTAATAAATCAAGATTTCGTTTAAACTCTATTTTTTTTTTTAATTTGTTGTGGTAGAAATTATTACATGATAGCATATTAGTTACATAATAACTTTAAAAATATTGGCTTCTCTTACACCAATACAATGTCTTTTAGTTAAAAAAAATAAAAAAATGCCATCATAATGTTCTTCATTGTATTTGTTTATTGGAATGAAGGGTAGGTTTGGCGACACACCGACACGGCGACACCCTTTAACGCTTTTCTTTATTGAAAGATAATGTTAAAAAATAAAGAAGCAATAAATGTTTCGCTTTGTATATACGAAACGTTACCTAAAAGAATTTCATATATGACATGGGCACACAACAGTTGCATGACAGATGCCACACTGATCTAGAAATAAACAGATACATTCATCCTTCCAGGTTACTGGAGCATGAAGGAACCTCCACGACCATGACTAAGGGATTGCATTGACCTTGACCATACTCTGATTGGTCACTGATTCAAGAGTGTCCCCTTCCCACGGAACATGCTAGACGAGTTCAAATCCTCTGTGGCTAGAAGGAGTAAACAAGGAGATCAGGCGAGTCAACAATATATATTCATTTTGAATTCGTATCCTCTGCATTAAATCAGAAGGAAATCTTTTGAGTTAATGAATCTCGACCGTCCGATCTGTTTCAAAATTCATGCAAACTAGATCTGCAGTAATATTAAAGGCCCTCTATGTTATAGCACGAGCCGGATTGGCTCCGTTTCAAATGAAACGGTTGAAATTTATTAACTCAAAATATTTCCTTTTGAGTTAATGCAGAGGATACGGATCCTATTCATTTTGTAGAAGACCATTAGAGCCTGTTTGATAACGGAAATTTCAGTGAGAATGAGATTATTTTTAAGTATAAGAATAGGAATATTAATTTATAAATTTTCAAGGTCTTTTAATTGATGGAAAAAATATAAAAATAGATGTTCGGCAAATACATAGAAAATTTGTTGGAAATGGAACTTAACTTAAAATTAACTTATATGGTGTGATTATTTTAGTCATCGGAATAAAAAAAATATGTTGCTAGTTTTGTTATGATTGTTTAATTATTTTTTTGTATTATTAAGTTGTATTTGTTTAATTAATTTTAGGCTTTGTGCTTGTTTAAATTGTGTTTGTTTAATTGAGTGCTTGATTATGCAAGTTAATTTTAATTAAATTAATTAAACGAGCATAGATGAGTATAATCCTTCTTTTAATTAATTAAATAAGTTAACTATATCTTTTAATTAATGAGCAAAATATACTCTATCTCAATTTTAAACAACTTTCAACAGTCAACAATTAATTACAAAATCAACTCCCACTGAATTAGGCCCTGTTCGGCAATAACCCCGAAATCACTGTTCACGTGGGAAAAAAAAATTCACTCAGACTGAATTTTTTTTTTCCCACGTGAACAGTAAAATCCAGTTCAAAAATTTCCTATTCCTATTCTCGTTCCCGTTCCCACTGTGCAGCCGAACACGCCCTTATATTTTTCCCATAAAAACTGAAAGAGACGAGGAAAATAAACTTATTTGGAAATTAAAATGAGAGATAAAATCTGACTACCGAACAAGTAATAGAAAAAATTCCGACCAATATGCTTTTCCCAAAAAAAAACCATGGATAATTTTACAATTAATAACAAGTCAGCATATTGTAATTTTACCTACTACTAACACTAATACAATTAAACTTCAAAGAAAATTATATAATAATTGAATCTATTTGTCCCTCAATGCATGCCTTCTTTGACTCTTTGACAACTGCCCTGTGCAACGCACGTAGGACCGGTTAAACCCAACAAACAGTAACATTAATTAAGATATTAATTGGAATTTAAATAATAATAGTGATGCAATAATATTCTAAACAATTCAACACAACGTATTTTAAGAATAACATTCATTAGACAATAGTAAATGAATAAATTTATTTAAGCACAATAATAAAATGTGAATAAATTCAACAATTATTTTTTAAAATAAAATATATAATCTCTAGAATTGCTGCTTCCATTATCAAAAGCAACAAAAACAAGTTTTACAAGTGCCAAATATGAATGTTTCATCCCCTGGGCCATAACGCCCCAAATCAAGATAGGAATGAGAGTAGGTCCGATGCCCATCGGACCTACCTTGGTTCGATGGGTGTGATGACCATCCGATATGCATCAAGATTCGTGTTCTCTGCATCAAAATACGTGCAATACTGTATCAATTCCCGTGCGCATAGATCTTGATGCTAATCGTACGGTGAAAGAGCTAATTGAACCTAACTCTAAGTCCGATGCCCATCGGACCTACTCCTATCTCATCAAGATAATCTCCCCTAATCAATATAACCTGAATATAATAGTTTACCTAACAGAGTATAATTAACAAATACAACTCATTGAGACATCAATCCTCGTTCGTTTCAGAAAAGATTTTTATTAGTAGAAATTCATAGAAAAGCAGAGAGAGAAATAAAAAGAGTACATGAGTTGTAATATTGGTCGAAAGATCGGTAAAATTCTTACCAATCTAAAAACCAATTTGTTTTTTTTATTTCAATTTTTCTAGTAAAATATAATTTTTTTATAAAAATGGATAGAGTATCTTAAATTTAGATATAATAGAAATATGCTATCTATTTTTTGAAAAACTTTTCATATTTTACTAGAAATCTAATATAAGAATTCCCTCCATCTATACATCAAATTTTAAAAAAAAACTAAGTTTGGATATGTAGAATTCCTACCGGTCCAAATTTTTTTATTTTTTGAATCGGTAAAATTTTTACCGATCTTTCTACTAATATTATAACTCATGTACTCTTTCTATTTCTCTCTCTTATTTTTCATTAATTTCTACCAATAAAAAAATTTCTTCGTTTCATTAAGTAAAAAGGCTGTTGTATCATTTGATGAAGAGTAACAAGAGTTGTCTACCATGCCAGCTGGCTCCTACTCCAACAAGCTTCCACGAAACCTCCTGTCCAAAACAACAAAGAGAAAAATTATTAAAGCAGTTAGACACTTACTAGAGGCAACTTTGGATTAAATTTATTCAACTCACTGAACATTATCTTTGATTCAAGCATAATTTTGAGTTCTTAAAAAAACTTATGAAAATAATACAATAAATTATACTGTCATGTCAGGTCGGATTATAACAAATATATTTTCTAAAATTAATAAACAATATGTATTTGATGGGTTGAATAAAGTTTGATCCGTATCCAATTAAATAAATTTTAAATTTGGTTCGTATTGGTCGGGTCAAGCGGGTTTGTACACCTTACGCAGAGTCGTAGACTATTAGTCGTATTCGGATATTTTGGAAATTAATAAAATGAGATTCTGCAGTTACTTTTTATTTAATTAATTTGTCAGAATTTATGATTAGAAATATTGTTAAAATATATGGAAAATGCATGTTTGAATACGGTAAGAAAAAATTTCATTGCGAACTATCTAATTTTTATATATTCTTGTTATTATTTCTTTATAATGAATAGAAAACTGAAATTAAAGCCATAATGTTTAAGTAAGAATAATATAAAGCTATGATCTTTATAATGCAAAAGTAAAATTTATAATACAATGAAAAAAAAAATATCATTCTACTCTTTCATTCTCTAATAAAATAGCCTATTATGAGAATGGGCAATGTCTTAGGACTGCGGGTTACGTAAAGGTCGAGTTCGAACCCCTCTCACAACTTCAATGTCTCTGCGAAGATTTAAAAAAAAATCTATTATATGAGGACGGAAATATTGAGACTAAAATAAGAAAATGAAAAAAAATAGTGTTGATAGAGTCATGTACTAAAAGTCCCATAAAAACTATTATGAGCTGAATACTAAGCCCAGATAGCAAACCCAAGAAGCAAGCTTGATCGGGCGGTCCGTGCGCGACCTTAAATCAACTCGCCAGCCCGTCAAATTAGTCCGTTAGAGTCGTCCGTACGAAGACTCGAACTGACTTACCGACCTACGTAATAGGCCCGGTCGAGCATCCGTACAAGACCCCAAACCGACCTATAAGTCTATAAATACCCCGAAATGCAATGAGATCGGGACCACAACTCAAAATTACTCTGTACATAAGGGATAGAGTTATGTACATACTGAATCTACACTTGGTTCTTACTCGAACACGTAATAAATAGACATCTATAGGCACAGACTAAAATCTCTCGAATTAGGACGTGCTTAGATCTACCGTGACTTAAACTCTCCGGAGTTAAGCCATATCAAGTGTAAATTATCAACTTTATTATATACATATTTCTTAATTTTATTTAATTCTAATAACTTTGGCAACCATTCTATAATGCCGGGCTCTTTGATTATTTTAGATTGACGAGGAGAAGCCCTTTGTCTAATAAAAAAAAAAATGCGAAGACTCGTGCATAGGCCGGGCGTAACCACATTATCTGACAACCTCCAACACAAATCCAAGTTAAGGGAGGAGAACTACTTGACTATGCTTGGAACAAAGGTGTCATGGACCTCCTTCAGACTTTTCTGTGGGACCAAGAGAGACAAGCTCACAAAGCTTAACGACTGATGATGAGCCGGATACATCCGACGTGAGAAATATATATATATTTTTTTTGGGAATGACGCAAGACATTAGGTCATAGCGCAGACATTTGCACGCTACTTTAAGAGTTCGAGCTCTGATAAAACAACCGTTGCTGTTAACTTCATCCTACTACATCTCCGTATTACTCACTAAAATGAATTTCATCCAGTAGATGTGAGCCACGTCAACCCGTAACAATACGCATCCTATCTGGCGTGAAATACCAGTACTTCAACTTTTTACGCACCCGCGACGAAATTTACCTTCCGCGGAACCCATAAAACCCGCTTGGTTAACCCTCACCCGTTCTTTTTCTTCCAAAAGAAGCTTCCTCTCCCATCTCTCATTCATTCAATTCTAGATGAACGGTTCTGAGCATTCCTTTGTACCGCCGCCACTTCCTTCCGTCCCGCCGACGGAGGAGGCGACTCTTCTCGCACCTGGCTTTCGCTTTCACCCCACCGACGACGAACTCGTGACTTACTACCTCAAGCGAAAGATCCAGAACAAACCTCTCCGAGTCGACGCGATCGGAGAAACCGATCTTTACAAGTGTGAGCCCTGGGATCTTCCTTCCAAATCTCGGATCAGGAGCCGAGATCTCGAGTGGTACTTCTTCAGCCCGCTTGATAGGAAGCACAGCAACAATCGCCTGAGAACGAATCGAGGCACTGAACATGGTTACTGGAAGACGACTGGGAAGGATCGTGAGGTCAAGCATGGCGCGAAGGTGGTTGGGATGAAGAAGACGCTTGTGTATCATAATGGGAGAGCGCCGCGTGGCAAGAGGACGAATTGGGTTATGCACGAGTATCGCCTTGAAGGAGATGGGATGTGCGAGGTACGGAAATTAGACTTCGTTAATTAAAATTAAGTTTTATACCTTTTGAATTTTCTTTTGTAGCTTTCCTTAGATTGATCAAGGTATTCATATCCACCACGGCACAAAGGGTGCTGGGAAATTTTGAAGGGTTCTCGTTAGTAAGATTAAAGAGAAGCTCGGGAGAAAGAAGACCTTAGATTAAGAAAATATTTCCCTTAGAATCCTTTTAGAATATGAGTTTATGCTGATTAACCAGATCTCCAGAATTTTGCTTTGTAAATCTTGTTGATGTCCTGAAATAGAGCAGCTTAATATTTCAGGGACATACAGGAAAGAGCAAAATTCGAAGGGTTAAGTAAGCAGGTTTTACCAGCTTTTGGAGGTCATTTGGAGAAATTTGTGATTTGGTGTTGATTTTTTGCCCTTTTGGTTTGGAGACGTTTTTGTTTTCTTTGTTCTGTAGATGTCCTCAGAGAAGCTGAACCTTGGTTTAACAGTAGGTAAAAGACCTTGAAACCTTATTTTTTAATTTTTTGTTTTTATTCTTGTTCCACTGCCATTGTTAATAATTATTTTGTTGCCTTGGTTGGTTTGTGTTTTGGACAACAGAAAAAAAAAAAAAAAAACTTCTGCTAAACCTTGAAATCTGGATTAAATGCAGGATTCATATGTCGTGTGTCGTATCTTCCAGAAGAATGGGCCGGGCCCACAGAATGGAGCCCAGTATGGTGCACCTTTCATCGAAGAGGAGTGGGACCAACTCACAGCTGAAAGCAATGGGGTACTCATGATGGGTGGCCACGTCGATGATGAAGACTCTAATGAGGCTGCCGAGCCTGAATTTGTCCAAATGGACGACTTTTGGCAGGTTGGTATTTAACTATTTATTGATTTTTCTGTTTTTATTCCCTTGCAGCATTTATTTTACTGTATTTTCCCCTGAGACGCTCCTTGAAGAGCACTCCTTCAAATGCCATCCCCATTTACAGATGCTACTTTCTTATTTATGGAAGAATGGCATATGCCAGCATGTTACCCATAAATATAAAAATCCTTCCGGAATTCTCAATTATTGCAAAGAAACTCCATTTAGTTGACCTTTAGGTTTATTTATAAGTGGACTACATTAACCATGAATTTTTTATTCATGAACTGTTATATGAAAAGTGGACGAGATATCATTTAGTATGTACTTTACATTATTCTGAATCCTTTTTAACAACTTTTAATACTTTCGGAATTTTTGTAAGGTTTTTAGTTCCTAGGGTACGTTGTCTGAAGGCAGTGCTCTTATTTTGTTTGTAATCTAACTTCAATACAATATCATTTTTTGCATGGAAACTAACTGAATCATATGAATCAGCAGGACCAGGATCTTGGTGACCGATCTGAAATGGAGGCCCCACCTCCCGTACCAGTACCTGACATGTTCCAACTGGAGGAGCTTCTGAAGGACATTAACTCCACTGAAGAAGAACCAACACCGACCAGTGTCATTGACCAATCGAGCCCTTCCAAAACTGATGAGTACTTAGAACTAAATGATCTGGCATCTGACCTCATCAATAACAACAATGAAAATGAATCTCTAAACATTGAGGAGTTTTTCGACATAGGAGATGACTTTCTGCAAATGAATGAAGCTCTGTACTCGCCTCTTGCAAATAGTCAGAATTCTGGGCTCGACTTTGTTGATGAATATCTGACATATTATGATGCACCGGATGATAACTTGTTTTATGATGACTTAGTTTACAAGGTAACATAACAAATGTTTTTGTTACCATAGAAGGTTTTGATGTAAACTTGAAAATATTTTGTTAATAGGATTTCACCTTTGATTGGTGAATACAGGACTTGTAATATGAAGTCCTTGTATTATTTTATTAAATGAACATAGGCATAGATAAAAATTTGTTGTATATATTTTTGAATTACAGGCGGATGAGAGTAGTGTTATTGCCCCAATTAGCAGTGAAGAAGCCTCTTCTTCCGCGGCCAAGTTGCCAGAAGCTGCTAATAATAAGTTATATCCAGAGAATGGGGATTTTATGGTCTCATCAGGTACTTTTTTTTTTTGCATTTCAAAGCCCGTAGGCAGTTGTGAGCACTTTTTAATAGAAGAATCTCATGTAAAACTATTGCTTGTCTGGGTGAAATTTAAGATGGGTAATATAAACTTTTGTACAGATAAGAAACCATTAGGGAAGTTTGCAAGCTTTCTAGACTCAATTTCTGCACCGCCGGCTTTTGCTGAGGAGTTCCCTGGCAATTTAGACAAGTCAACTGCTCTCCTCTCTACGTCTCGTATGGACCCGGTCCATTTGACAGCTGACATGGTACAATTCAACAGTCTAACAGTAACAAGCAATTCAGGTAATGGCGAGATGCTTCTTTACAAATCTGTAGAGTTTGACACAGACCCAAAGTTGTACTGTGGTATATCTTCCATTTTACGTGGTGGCTTCTGTCTTTTTTCGCTCACGGCATGTATGCTTCTTGTTAGTTATAAAATTGGGCTATGTGTATGTGAGCGCTAGACTATGTTTATGTAGTATGTGTGGGGATTCTATGATATTTATGTTAGTTATATTGGCTTTCATAAATTGCAGTGGGTTCTATGACACTGTTTTTTTGTAGCTAGAGTCGGCTTTTTGGCAACTTGAGTCAGGGACTTGAGTCAGTTAGCTCTAGCTCCTTTTGTAATTTTTTTTTCCTCTTGTTGCTGTAGTAGTGCCTTGTGCTATAAGATCTATATGTTTTTCATGCGGAATGAAATTTATTTACCCTCTTTCTCATATTCTCATCACTTAAAAACTGATACAAAAAATCTTAGAACTCCACATACAACTCCGTGCTAAGACCTACCTAAAAATGAGCTCTCCTGACAAAAGAGGATCGTGTCCATCCAAGCGGCACCAGCGTGCCTAGGAAGGAGACGATGTGAACTTCCAAACTGCATACACAATGCACTGAGCTCAAAAGTTATTGGCTGATGAAATGTCCTTGTATGTATATGAATCCTTGGCACCTACTCTTTGTATGGGCAAATGCAACTGTCTGCACGGTGGTGCATGTAGCCCATACAAAGAGTTGTGAGATGTTGGGCATTTCTTCTCTTTCGTAGGTTTTAAAAAATAGAAATGTCACCTTCACCATATTTGAATTGAAATTCAAGTTGTAAAAATGTACTAAATCAAGGAACCGTAATAGAGTCATGTAAAAATGTACTAATTCAAGTTGCGGTTTCCTTTTTTGCTAGGAATTTAAAATTATCACTAATAAAATTAAGAGTTATCATTATATGTATACAAATATAAGACTAATTTATTTATCCATATAAAACCAGAGATATGTAAAGGAACCGTGTTCCTGTGATTTTCTTATTAAATATTATCTGTTACAGCTTGCCCTTGTGCTTAATTTTGTAAATATTTACTTCATCATCTTATCTGGTTTCTAGTTGAATTATATATTTTCCGACTAAGAAACAAGTTCAAAACTTAAATGTTCATCTAGTTTTTCCTTGTCTTTTAGTTTATTCTAGGAATATATATATATATATATATATATATATATATATATAGATGAGCTATTGTGCTTTGCAAAGTAAAGCTATCGTTTTACTTTGGCTTACTTTTTGAATTTTCAAAGTCCAAAATGTCGATCCGACCGTTCAAGTTGATCTACATATTGAAATGTGCTTGCAGACCAAATTTTACATTTTTTGGAATTCTTTTACTATTTATTAAGCCACTTTGAAAATTGTGATCACATGGTTCAGAATTTTGTTGCACTGTTTTTTCTGGACCATGTGATCAGCAATTTTCAAAGTGGCTTAATAAATAGTAAAAAAATTCCAAAAAATGTAAAATTTGGTCTGCAAGCACATTTCAATATGTAGATCAACTTGAACGGTCGGATCGACGTTTTGGACTTTGAAAATCCAAAAAGTAAGCCGAAGTAAAATGATTGCTTTACTTTGCAAAGCACAATAGCCCATCTCTCTCTATATATATATATCTAGTCTTCCATTCTTCATCTCGTAAACAATCCCGACTATCTATTATTGACTTATGAAGAGAACTGAATAAATGCATGTTTACACAATAACTAAGTGTATATTGGTATAATATTCAAGTGTGCATTTAATAGGTTCCAAAAATGAGTATGAAAGATCAAAATAGCTATTGACAGATGTCAAAATGTATTTTGACTTAATCAAAATCACATGACAGGTGTCAGCATTTATATCTTAACTAAAATAGTCAAGTGTGCATCTATACTATATGTAGGTGTGAATCGACACAATAGACAGATGTGTGTACAGTAGGCAGTTCAAGATGCGTGAAAAGATCATGGCAGCATTTAGCAAATCATTAGGATGATTGTTTATTCTAATAGCTGTATTTATCCTAACTAAAATTGGTTATTGGAGCAGGAGGAGGGTTCAAATGCACCATGATTTTTGTGCTCCAATATAATTCATATTCTTTATCTCCATTTTCAAAGTCCGAACAGTCAATTCGAACCGCTCAACATGATCTTCATAATAAAATATGCTTGGAGACCAAATTATATATTTTTTAGAATCTTTTTACTATTTTTTTAGATAGGTACAAAATCACCTTTTTAAGGAGATTTTGGACCATCCGATAAAGTGATATTGTACCTATGTAAAAAAATTCTAAAAAATATAAAATTTGGTCTCCAAGAATATTTTATTATAAAGATCATGTTGAGCGACTATTCGGACTTTGAAAACAGAAATAAAAAATGTGGAGCATATTAGAGCACAAAATCATGGTGCATTTGAACCCTCCTCATTGGAGCAGTTTGTTTTCTAAATTCTGAAAGTGTGCTTGAACAGCTTCTCAGAAGCAATATTACTATAAATTGAATTTTGTCTGACGTGGCTATATTATTATTTTGAATTGGTGAGAATGATTTTTGGTGTACATGTTTACCTACAAACTTTGGCAAAAAGATGTGCCAAATTTCAGATAGCACCATGCTCGCTTACATATTAGTAAAAAAAAACTAAAGCTGTTATGGTTTGGTACCAACTAACAAATGTCTGTTTATTGACAAAAGAAAAAAGTGGTGTAAAAGGTTATTTCTTGTTAAATATTACGTGACATGTAAAAAGGAACTGTATGTGTGTGAGATAATTGATTTCTTTGGAGAACCTTCAAACAGATGAAGATTATTGAACCCTTGGAATAGAATGCTTATTTCATTCTATATTGTGCATTGCAGGCGTTCGTGGTGTGGTTGTGCTGTAGGTGCCAGTGATTTGATGAGATATGCGCAGTGCAGGAACAAGCTTTACAAATTGGTTACAAGTCGATCCATAATTTAAGTGTTGTTTATTCTGGTAGAATTCAGATGTTTCTGTACTTCAATTGTACAAGGAAGATATGTTATTGTATATGTGAATCTTAATTGCAGCAAAAATAGGCTGGGTCGATGTCTAGGGTAGATATATACTTTAGTTAATTTTCTTTTTAGCTGGAATGTAATTTAAAATTTCATGTATGAAATGGGCATTTTTCCTTTGTTTCAAATTGTGAATGGAAATTGATTTTTGGTTATATATACGAACAGTGAATGCATTTTATTATAATTGCCTTTGGTTATGCATTGAATTATATTACTAATGGTACCCAGCAGTGGAGTAATGGAATTTAGGATGTAACATTAGCCATATTAATTGTTTATTTGTTCGTCATTTTCAATATACCAGTAAATCAGTACGCACAAGTACCATTGTACAGTTCGTCTTTTTCCAACTGTTTAAGGTTCAGAGAAAAACAACAGAATATTAAATTATAGTTTTGAAAAACACAAAAAATAGAATAGAGATGATCCTCTTTATACATGAACCTATTATGCAAAATTGTGATATAAATCGAGATCATCCATATTTATTGATACACATAGTAAACAATAGAATAGAAAAGATCCATATTGTATAAGAACATTGATGTAAATAGGGAAAAAAAAAAGCATGATGATTTATTACACAAAAATAATGATATGTGATCCATTTTTATTGATATACAGATTATCAGAATAACCAATAAGCATATATTATTGTCCTTTTCTCTTCTTCGCCAAGCTATTATTCATCCAAATTTGAATGGATTACACGATGGCAATCTGTTTCCTATGTAATTTTCAGTGTCCTTCTATTGTTCTCCGGGGAGCATTGTATCCTCAGGAAGATCACAGAATGCATTCCCCTATTATAATTAGAAAATGATGAAAACAAGTACAAATTAGATATAATTTCTAAACAACAACAATGACAAAAAATACAATAATGAAAATGACAATAACTAATTTAAATATTAAATTTAGTTACCTCTCCTGTAAGATGTGCAACACATCTCTTCTCAGCAAGTAACTCAGCTTCACT
The DNA here is from genome assembly GCA_025461125.1 of Carex kokanica. Taxonomy (NCBI): domain Eukaryota; kingdom Viridiplantae; phylum Streptophyta; class Magnoliopsida; order Poales; family Cyperaceae; genus Carex; species Carex kokanica. The sequence goes on along the minus strand of JAJGRX010001034.1, from coordinate 1,114,986 downwards.
CTGCCAAAATTCCATAAAAGAAAGTTTCAAGATAGATGATTAAAAGGGGAAAAGTTACATTCAGTTAGTACACTATAAACAACACAGACCTTTTTTATACGTTCTCTTAGAAAATCGTCTATTATAACATCCGTAGCCAGCTCATAGTCGCCATCTCCCTGATTAAAAGAAAATAAATATAAAAAGGAGCAGTCAACTACTGTAAGATTATTCCATTAAAATGTTTTTTTTCTTATACATTAAAGACATACCTTAGAGCGGCATGGCATACTAAAAACTATGTCTTCTGCTATCCCATAAGGATTTCCATTTGTGTACACCTGTATTTGTATAACATTTAAAAATATATAAAAGAAGTATTACCAAAATTCAAAAAAAAAATAGAAAGTAATATTTTGACAAAAGTACCCCTGATGAGAACCAATCGCCCTCCGGAGTAGGAGTAATAAGGGACCTAATAGCATCAGCAATTGATACAGCAGTGGAAGCAGCTGATGACCTTCCCCATTTTTGTATAAGCACACCTCCTCTCTGTTCATAGAAACAAAAAAATGATAATTCTACAGGTTTATTATGTTATAATAATCAAGTATGACAGTCAAAAAAATAAAATAAACAATCCTGATATGTAGCATGTATACCTTCTGAATTCTTTCAGTGAACTCTGTTTCTAACCATTTGGTATCTTTTATGACCTCTTTCGCAGGAATGCCATTAATTTTTGCATTCAAGAAATCAGGAACCTGAATCAAATGAAAAAATAAAGACTATCATGAATATTATTTTCAGACAAAACAAAAAAATCTAAATTTTTTTTTATACTTCATCATTCTAACCTGTGTAGTTGAATGATTCCCCCAAATGGTCATGTTGGAGACCTTGTCATAAAATACACCGGCTTTCAAGGCTAACTGCGGAGATTACTTTGAGTAAGCCACATGACATAATTAAAACAAATTAATGAATTTGTTATTATAATATTTATAATATGTAAATCACCTGGCATTTAGCTCTATTTTCATCAAGCCTTGTCAAGGCGTGGAAATTCTTTGCAGGAATGTCAGGTGCATTCTTCAAGCAAATCAATGCACTAACCACATTGAATATGCAAAATAAATAAAAGAAATTCCATTAAACAACATATTACCTTTTGACATTGCAAAAAAACTAAAATAACCTTTACTCAAAAAAAAAAAAAAAAAAAAACCAGTACACACTTACTTTGTGTTGCATGGGTTTCCAACAACTATGACTTTGACATTTCGGGATGCAACTGCATTAAGTGCTTTCCCCTGCATTTCTAACAGTTAAATTTCAAGATACTAAACAAATAGCTACTAGAAAAAAATATATTTGAATATTTACCTGCTCAGCGAAAATTTGGCCATTGATATCTAACAAGCCGGCACGCTCCATTCCTGGGCCCCGTGGCTTTGCACCAATCAAAAGAGCCCATTCACAATCTTGAAAAATCTCATATGGATTTATACCAATGCTTACCTCCCTTAAAAGAGGATATAAGGAGTCTTCCAATTCCATAGCGACTCCTTTTCATAATAAACGAAAAATGAAGGGAATTAAAATTGTTGAAGTTTGGCTGAAATCCTGAGTTATTACTATTATTATTTTTTTCATGTTTACCTTCAAGAGCTTGCAAAGACCTTTCAGAGCCCAATAATTGTAGAGCTATCGGTTGATCCGGCCCGAAAACCACACCAGAAGCGAGCTGGTTGCATAATCAAATTAAACCAGAGCCCAATAATTGTATAGTTGTATGGAAAATTTTGGAGAAGCAAGTATGAAGCACACACCCAAGACGCTCGATATATTGCCCGAGTGAACAGGGAATTTAAATAGGCATTTTATGACAATAACAACATGATACACTTTGTATCTACTTCTGACATGTATGGTCTGGTACTCACTTTGAAAAGTAGATGGTTAGATATCATTCCAGCTGCACCCGATACGGCAATTTTGATCAGACTCTTCCATGATTTCGTCTTTTCATCCTGAGTCAGAATTCACGACTGTATTAGTGCGTTTAACTTCTGGAGCTACTTTGCTCATACAAAAAATCAAAGTTGTTAATTTCTCCAAAAATATAAATCTGTGGTGATAATGTACCGCTCTGAGATCATATGTAGTACAGAAAACACCATAGCATTCTCTATTGCTTGCTTTGTCAGAAGGAACTGCCGGAGCAACTGGTGCCTGTACTTCACTATAATAACACAGCAACCAAAGAAAGCGCATGAAAAATTTATACGAAAGTAAGAACCTTGCGTATGAAAAAATCACAAAAGAAATATATTTACACAAAAGTAAACAAGAGTAGTCTCACTTCGGTGCAACAGAGCAGCTAATTCTCAGCCTTCTGTGCGGTTCGAACGACACTCCAGTTCGCTTTGCATCGTAGCCATGAAATGGCACACCAGGTTTGGATTTTAGAGTTTGGGATGGAGAATAATAGGAGGTAGAAATCTTCGATAATGCCATGAAAATGGGATGAGAGAGAGAAAACAGTGAGAGAGAGTGAGAGAGCGAGGATTGGAAAGGGGTGGATTTGGTGAGAGTTTGAAATAGAGCGCTTTGAGATTAAAGAAAAAGAAATTGAGTAGCGGATGTAAGGCCAGAGCTGGGACGCGTGGCGCGACAGCACGATCCAAACTGATGATAAAATGAAGAGGGTGGCGCGCAGTGGTGAACCCGGTCTACCAGCATGGACGCTGACGCAGTTGGAGATTCCTGTAGCGCTTTCTTTGTGATTCTCTTCGCGGGATCCGTATCCTCTGCATTAACTCAAAAGGGAATCCTTTGAGTTAATGAATTTTAACCGTCTGATTTTAAACGGAGACAATCCGACTTGTGTCTATAACATAGAGGTCCCTTTAATATTAGTGCAGATTTAGTTTGCACGAATCTTAAAGTATATTGGATAATCAAGATTCATTAACTCAAAAGATTCTCTTTTGAGTTAATGCAGAGGATATGAATTCCTCTTGGCGTCGGTACTAGGTACAAAACTACAAATCTGTACCAGATTCCTTAGCTTTTTTTTTTCTTGCGTAAGTAGTTCTTATGAATTGTTATTTTTTGCGACTTATAGGACACCAACTAGTATAAATTGTGACTATATGAAATCTCTGTTGAATTAATATATTTCGAAACAGTATTAATAGTTACAAGTTACAACTTATAGCTGTGAACAATTACACTTTAAGCAGTTCATGGTACAACTTATATAGATTTGATCTGACTGAGGCATGAAGTGCTGGAATTCTGATCTAAATAGATCTTCCAATTAAGTCCAGCTAATTTTTTTCAACTGATATTTGCGGGATTAAATCCTGTTCGATTATAAACAGTCCATTATTCTTTCTAGCAAAGTATTAATCTATTATTAATCTTTTTTTAAAAGAAATTCTGATTCTCTACATATACTAAGCTAAAGGGAACTACATCGATCAGATGATAGTCTTGTAAAATTACTAATATATACAGTCATACATAAATGAGTTATGCAGAGAAAATAGTATTCGATACAACATTTCCATCCATTACTTGAAATTAAATTAACCAAACAAGGATCATAAAAAAGAAAGCCATCTTTATAAATATACCCTCAGTACTCAGAATTCTTCATGCATTTTTAATTATCTCTTCAACCCCAAAAATATTCAAACTCTGAAGTTCTTGCCCTCAAAGGTCTGCCCGAACTGCCAGTTGCGGGGGGTGATGTGCCATGAAGTTGACTTGCGGTGGTCACTGTTGACAACTCTGAAGGTCAACTCCTGATTTGTCAGGTCACAATTGGTTGACCAGATCTGGCCCCAGTTACGCGTCAGAGGGGTCCACTTCAGAGTGTTCCCTTTCACGAACACTGCCTTCACATCTCCAGCACCAGCGACGTTATATACGGAGATCAAATTGAAGTACTTGTTTCCGTTAATGGTAAATCGGATACCGCCTTGTTTCTTGCATGGAACCCTGAATCGCACACCAATAATGTATGTTAGTCATTAATACTAATTGGATATTCATAAAATGAGAAAAGCACTCATATCCCTTGCTTTCTTAATTTATTTAGAGACACAAAAATGAGCTAATCCTAAAGACAAAATAGTAAATTTACAGAAATATGTGATTCCCAAGTATTGTATAACAGCTAACATATTCAATTTACTCAAAAAAAATTATAAATTACTCAAGTACGTAACTAGTGCTAAAATTATTCTATTATAACTGAAAATTTTAATGGGAAATTGGAATAGTATTCCGAATAATATACAATGCTTATGCACAGTAATTCACATATTTGTCTAAAAAAAATTTACACGAAACATTAAAGTTCATTTATTTCCGGTTGGTAACTAAGAGGAGGATGAGAATCTGCTGCTCTCCTCCCAGAAAAGCAGGTCTTGCTTTTCTTCATCCCAACCGTTCAAATGCTTTAAACAGTCCAGATTTGATGTGTGTGGATCCCAAAAGAGGAGCACCAAATCTGAACTGTTGAAAATATTTGAACGGTTGGGACGAAGAAAAAGAGTAACCTGATTTTCTGAAAGAAGAGCAGTGGATTTGATTCCCTAAGAGGAAGCACTAAAGAGAGAGAGAAAAAAAGAAAAGATATGAATCTTTTACCTGCGGTATGCAACAGGCACAATGCCGGCCTCATACTGAGCAATCTGCAGGAAAGCAGGCTGGGAGAGGTCAAAATGGGCACGAGGGGGGTTGCACCACCCACCATTGTCACTAGACTGAGCGTAGTTAGGGGGGCATTGATTGGTGCCCGTCACGGTAATTGAACCAGGCTTGCACCACTTTTGGTCATCTATACACTTTATCTCATAGCATGCACCGCATGTAGCACCATTGTTAAAGAGGGCCGAGCTCAAAGCGGCAGTTTGCACACCGTAACCCTGGTTTACCGTGTCTTGGTAACCGCATGCTCCAGCTGTGTAATTCATGATATGCATGTCAGTTGCTTCCTTTGTTGGTACATATTTAAAATGTTTTGTAGAAGGTAATAATTATTTTTGCCAATCATTGCTAGATTGGTATAGAAATCCATTTCAAAAGGGGCAAAACAGAGTTCCATGCAATACAGATTGTTGTAATGGTTTTTGTACTCGATGCTAAAATGGAGGCAATGTCAGGGGTGTTACACCACCATCCCAAGGAATATGTGACAAAAACAAGTTCTTCGTTAGATACCATGCAATACTATAAAAGCGTGTTATTTGAACATAAGAGACCTCAGTATAACAAAGATCTCACAAGTTATCTTTTTTCAGGTTCATAGTAGCTTATGTTTTCATGTAAAAAAAAACTACGCATTCTTCTTATCGTGGAACATAGAAATAAAAATCAACAAGTAAATGAAATTACCTCTGGTGTCAGACCCATCGGGACCACCGTAGAATGTAGCGTGCGCAGTGCTCCAATGATTCTCGCATTCAAATTTACCATGGCTGTGATGGGCTGGGAGAGCGTGGTCATGATTGTGGTTCGGGTTAACATGATGTTGTGCATGTTTATTCAAAGCTTCCGCCACATCAAATCCGGCTCCCAATAGAACTACCAAAAGCAATGAAAGAACAACTAGGACGTGCGAGCCCATGTTGTTACTTCTCTCCCTTATTTTTCTGGGGTTGTGACTATAATTAGTTAATTCAGCGAAAACCTTCTTTTTTTCCTTTCTAATCAAAGAATTAGAATTTAGAACTCTTTATACCAAAGCCAAGGGGAAGTCGTTGAATTTTTTTCTCCATCTTTAGGCTGTGTTTGTTACTAATGACTGTAAAGCAGCGTACCATAAGAGGTGTTGAGAGACTTGCGGTATTCAGCTGTAAAAGCTGTTTTCTCTACCACTCTTCTTCTACAGCACCTTCAACCGTAAAATGCACCAAAATTGTAAATTATTCTGGCATTGACTGTGTCAGCATTATAATATCCCCACCCCCACCACACCCACAAACTTGGACATATTTCAATCACCTGCGCTTCTTTGCTTTGAAAAGCATATTTATATAGTAAACAAAATTGATGAAAAAGTTACTTCAGTCTCTCCCAGGCTCCCAGTGCCTGTTTGATAGATATTAAATTTCACAAAATCTAGCTCTGTTAAATTTGATGGATATTAAATTTGGGCAAGATCCATCACATATACTTGAGATGTATTTTACTACTCTGATCAACTTACATGAAATATATATCAAAGAAGTTTTCATTTTACCAGTTTCAATTGGGGGATGAAAAGTTTATTGATTGTTCTGGCTTTTACAGATTCCACACAAAGCTCAATTAGGAAAAAAAAGCAGAACTCACAGATTAACATCACGATACAACACAACCCCTCTTCACACACTTCTACACAGTTGACTACAAAATGGCAGGATATGCCAGAGTAAACACAATATTACAATCTCTTAAAAAAACTAAGAACGCATCAACCAATAATTCAAACAGGGGTCAGACCAACAACACCTGCACAATAAGAAACCAATATATCACATTCCTGACACCACAACAAAAATAAATACACAGAGGCATGTATAAATATTTAAAGGGAAAGAAAAAAGGGTACCGCATGCCAATCTGCCACCAGCATTTCCAGTGGAAACGCTAAGTTCATGGCCACCTAAATAGATCAATCCATTAGTTACAGACTTGCAGCCATAATTTAAAGAACAAAAGGGAAAATTAAAATTCTTATACAAGCAATCTTACCTTTCCCCAAATCATCCTCAAGCTCATGAACCACGAATGCTCTTCCAACAACTGAATTTGGGCCACTCAACGGAATCTGAATGATACATTAATTTAAATAAGAAAACTGTACATTAACTACAGAAACATAGAGGGAAAGACTAAATGAATAGACAAAATCATGAATTATTTACCTGGCTATCAACAATAGTTGCCTCAGCTACTCCTGAATTTCCAAATGCACGAAAACCATAAATAAAAACAAATAGTTAAATTAGGTATGCATTCAGAAAATATGCAAGTTTTGATATTGACAATATTATATACCCTCAGAGTTGGCAACAATGTTTCCCAGGTCACCCGCATGGCGTACTTCATCCTCAGGGGCCCCATGTGTCAGATTATTTGGGTTGAAATGTGGCCCTATTTAGATTAATCACATTTAGTTCAGATAACAAGACCAATATATCACAGCATAAAACCAAAGTCCTCGTAATATTTGCAATAGCTAACATATGAGATTTGAAAATTAATACACCGAGCACTTCTTAGGAGTGTATAGAAAAAGATAAGCTATAAAACACTATATAAAAGATCTAGACCTGTTGAAATGCATCCATTGGTAGTGTCACCATATTCATGCTGGAACAAAGAATATCTATAGTCAAACGTCTAGACAATAAAAAGAAAAATAATACATATATGAAAATGTCTAAGAGAAAAAACTGACAAGGTGAAAGCCATGGAGTCCGGGTGTCAGTCCAGTTAGACGAACCGATACAGTTGTAGGACCTGCCATTTGAAAGAGCACCCCAAAATTAGTCTAAATTATAGCACAAATTTAAGTTGCCCACAACTAGAACACATTTTCAGATACATTTTCATTTTTATCTGAGCTAACAGCCCAGGGGTTCAATTTGAGATTCTAATGCCTTAGGTTGCTATACACTTAAGCATATTAAAATTACTTAAATGCCCTTCTCCAGATTCCATTTTGCAGTTAGTTACATGTTTTAATTGCTTTGGAAGTAGGTCTGATATCAAGGATTTATCCTCTTAACCTTCATGAATTAAGTCAAATTTTCAACAAAATTTTTCTGATAACACAATTTGTGACATTATATCGACGGATAACAGCTTTACCAATCAGTATGTACCCATAATAAACACCGTACGTTAACAAGACCCCACTAAAATTAGGAAGTCAAAGGCTACCTTTCACAAATAATAAGTACACTAAACTCGTAATGTATATATTCAATCAACAGTAAACCACTTTGCCAATAAACTAAACGAATTCAGAACCACAAATCCTGTAAAGGGGAAAACAAACCGTCTTCATCTTGCGTAAGTGTAACGACCCCCTCGACCTGAGAAGTCCCCTTGAGCACAGCTACCGCCTTCTTCAGCGCCGCCACCACCGCCGGCGCCCGCTTCGACACCAGCTTCAGCGACGACATGGACGACGAACCGATAGTTATTGATTGACCGAAAAGAGGAGACGCGACGTGGAAAGGGCGAGCAGAGGAAGGAGCGGAAGCGATGGTAGAGAAGAAAACTGTCTGCGCTGCCATGGCTGCTACCAGTATCGACTCGATTTGTGGCATAAGAGGGATTGACCTACCAGGATTAAGGAATGAGAGATAAGGAGGTTTAGGTAGATTTGCATGATGAGGTTCTCTGTGTCATCTTCTTACAAGATATGTGTATCGAGTCTCTATAGTGGGAGACATAATGAAAGTTAGTTGCCGTATGTAGTTAACTGTCAGAATGAAGCAACAGAAAAGATAGCAACTGTGTGGGGATAGAATAGGAATCCTCTGGAACTATCGTTTATCCTAGTTATGGCCACACCAAAACACACTCAGTCTCTGGTGATCAGGTCGCTCCAGTAGTCTCGGGAACTTGGAGAATTCATATCCTCTGCATTAACTCAAAAGAGAATCTTTTGAGTTAATGAATCTTGACTGTCCGATCTGTATTAAGATTCGTGCAAACTAAATCTGCACTAATATTAAAGATCCCCCTAGGTTATAGACACGAGCCGGATTGGCTCCGTTTAAAATCAGACGGTTGAAATTTATTAACTCAAAGATTACCTTTTGAGTTAATGCAGAGGATACGGATCCGAAGTTGGATAGAGGCGTAGAGCAGAATTGAGAGCAAGTGCAATATCTGAATTGTGTAGAATGAGATCTGAGTCGTCGGTTTTAATCTGACACTATTTTTAAACAGATTTCTATATTCTAATAGGCTTCGAATTAATTTTGACCCAGACTGTAAGTATACTGTATCGAATAGGAATCCTGCCCATTATTAATTTTAGTTAATCCCTATACATAACATTCACCTTTCATCTAATTAATGAGTTTTAACCATGTTAATTCCTCAACTGTAATTACAACTTTTCGTTGATTAAAAACTTTTTTATAATTATTGATTATATCATTCATCTCTTGACTCTCTTTCAAAATTAATTAAACGAACAAAAAAATTCACTTCTCAATACCTATGAATTATGAACGATAAGAACAGAGGATAGGAGAAAAATAAACATAAAATAAGCGCTGATACATAAAAAAAAATATGATAAAATTTGTATATTTAATCAAATTAAATCATGTAATAGAAAATAATTTCTATATATAATCAAATTAATTTATATTTAACTAAAAGTTGTGAGTTATAGACTTATAGTTGAAAAAATTAACATGGTTAAAATTCATTTATCAGAAAAAAATAAATGTCATGTGTCAATTAGAAATTGGCTAAACTAAATGATAAGCAAAAATTTCCCACACATGATATGCGAGTCAGTTAACTATGTATTGAGAATTTGAGATGGGCACATTTCCAGAGAAGGGAAATTACAAAGATCACTTGGCAATAAATTTTAGAAGTATCAAATAAAATTAAAATTATATTATATTATATTATTAGATATCAAATAGTCTAACAATTAAATTTCTTATAATTTAAACACAGTTTGATGATTCATCAAGAATTATTTATTTTTTTGAGTAAAAGTTGGAGGCTAAGCCAACTAACTATTTAATATTCACAAATAATTGTTCATTTCGGTTTTCGAATATGCGACCTCTTACACAGAGAGTATTTCCTCTGCGACTAGATTAAAAGATGGTTTCTTTAATCATTAATTTTATATCGTTAAAATTTTAATTAGCTGATGCACAATAATCTCGTCATATTCTATAAATATGATTTATGAATAATATAGATCATGTTTATAATATTAAATCTTAATCGAAAAATGATCAAAATAGTTAAATTTTTTTTATCAAGTAATTAATCTCCTCACGTGATAACCTGCCAAATTGTATGTGATGAATGATGATACCCTGAAGTGTTCTTTTCAAAATTGTACAACTTAAATTCTAAGTAACCCCTCATTTAGAATTCGTATTATAGAGGTACTGTTCTATGGAGTAATTGGATCCGGTCCGTTCTTTTTAACTTTGCACGAATCTCAAAGCACAAATAATACTGCCCCTTTCCGAATCCCGAATAGGCACCGACTGAGAGTAAATATGGGCCGTAGAGTGATTTACTGTTCCGTGCGGTAACCGGGAGGATACGAGTCCCCTCATTGAGGTGTCTGATACAGAATTTTGGGCCTTCTTCTCAGAAAAAGAAAACCAGCTTTTCTGAAATTCTTTTAGAACTAGATGCTTGCTAGCTGCTCCACCGCAACCGTTACTCTTTCTTTCTGAGATGCATTATTGAATTGTATTGTTGAATTTTTTTTTTGTTCAATATCTTCATTCTAGTTTGTTAGATGGTTGTTTGCATGAGCCATGTATATGTGCGTTATTATGGGATATTAAAAGAAAACATTTACAGAAACCACACATAAAACATACAATTTGCCCACCCGGCCCAAAGAAATATTCAAATATGTTTTTCATCATATTTTTTCAAAAAAATATTATTAAAATATGCATGTGCATAAAATAGTTATACAATCTTGTCTCATTCTATTATATTTCCCAACTCCGTTCCTTACTGTGTAAATAAATAAAAAAACATGAAAATACCTGATATATAAAATTTCAGAATTACGTATCCTCAATATGGATAACTTACATTAGAAGCAAATTGATCAAAAGTGGTGCATTTTCCATGGAATTCACATCGCCTCAGGTTACCTGACTGAAGACAGTTATGATCAGACGGTTTTTTTAACATGGCACGAATCTCAAAACAGACCCCCTACAATCTCCATTGGCACCAGATTGAGTTTGGCCCAGATAAGTTTAATATGGGCCGTCCGTTTCAATTTGCTTGAGTCAAGTACCTGGGAGGATACAGATCCTTTTCCATGGATCACAAGACAAATAGCAAAAACCAGAAAACGACTCAAATGTTTGTATCTAATAATTGCCCAATCTGTTGCCTTTTGGAATCAGAGGACCTTTCCTTGTGAGGATTTATGAAAGCCAAAGCCGCAGTAAGCTTGTCGGCTACAAAATACAGCAAACAGAACATATATCACCATAATTAAAAATTGCTGGACACAGGGGCGGATCCAGGATTTTCGTCATGGGGGCAAAAAAAATATTGAATCGGGTTTAAATCCATTAACCAATTGAGTGTTTGATAAAAAACAATGATTTAATTTATACTTTCCAATACTTTGACTTGTAATTTCTGATGCTTTGACTTAGAATTCTAATTACCAATCAAAATTCAACAAATTTATTTCAATTTTAATCCTAAATTTAACCCGAATTACAAATCAAATGTCCAGAGAGGGGCAAAAAAAATTTCAAAGGAGGACAAAGTCGCTCGGAACCGATAAATCTCCACTAAAACTCAAAATCCAGGGGCAAGTTGCCCCCCCCCCCCGGATACACCTGGGTCCGCCCCTGGCTGGACACCATTGTGCTTTCAAAAGAATGTTTACTAAAGAGTAAATATAAGATGGACTAAGATAAACATGTCTGATATGAAAAAATGGAGAAGTTCCCAGAAAAAGAAACAATATGCAAATATGACCAAAAAAAAAAAAGCTGCTAACAGCAACCTACACGAAAGTGTAAAACTAACTTTAGGCACTGGAAGAATTGCTAGTGTTCATTGAATTACCACAACAGCTTAAGCTAAGAAAAAAACTAGCATACATACAATAAACAAACCACAAATAAAATTAACAGAGAGAACCTGCTCTTGCCAAAGCACTATTTGTGAAGTAGGCAATCTAAGTCAATTCACCGCCGGCTAACTGCTCCGGGTCTTCCTACAAATGGCTCAGTGAAGCTAACCAAGAAAGCAAGAAGGGAAGTAAGGTTTTCTAAATATGGAAAATTAAACAGAATATTCATTGCTAAAGAACCACTCAACACATCAAACACAAAACAGGGATATGATCAACAGTAAAAAATGACCAAATAGACCCTGATTTACCAGAAAATGAAACATTTGTTCGGACCACACGCAAAACATCATTATTACTGGCTGATAGCAATGATTGAGAATTTCAAACATATCTTTCAACCAACTTCAGAACATGATTTATAGATAAACAGCTAAATTCAAACAAAGAACACAATAATTTTTTTCAATTTAATCAAAAAACAGCTGAATTCAAGAGCACATTGGATCCGAGTTAGACCCATTATGGAACCTTTTTAAAGAATCATCATATGAAATATATTTTTTTTTTCTTACGAAAATATTTGTTTGCTAATTTGCAATTCTTACAATAACTAACAAAAGTTTTCACCCATGAACTTCTAACCAAAAAGGTTGAAACAAACATTATCTAGTTTGGTTTGCATCAAAAGCAAAATCTTCTAGCAGCATAATATACATCGATTTACTGCCCAACCTGGTAAAGGAAAAAGTTTCTAAACCACCCCTGAAACAGCCTCGCATCATCAGTAAGAACACCATTTACAATGAATAAACAAACAGTAAATAATAAAACACAGCACATAGCACTGTTCAGTTTGGTTTGAGCAAAAGCAAGCCCTTGTAGTGACATAATGTACATCATTAATTGCCTAACTGCGAAAAGGAAAAGGCCGGCCCAAAATGAATCTGTGTTGATTTTTACGGAATGGAAACAGAGAAGGGATGAATGAGAAAATGTTATTATTTCATTCTAGTTCTACAACTTGTACAGTGGTCTCCTTAAAAAATTGGAGGAAAGAAAAATACAACGTTGCCTACCTATACATAACGGTAACTTACTAAAAAGTAATGAGATTGAGTTGTTTTTTATTCTATAATTAGTAACTCTCTTATTTAAAATTAAACCCAATGAAGACTAACTCCTAACGGGTCTGAGGGTAATCGGATCCTAATCCTTCTATTTTCTCAACAATTTGTCTCCCTCAGGTACCGGAAGAGTACAACGAGTAAAGAACAGTCTGGATTTACTCATTGTACCCTCAGGTACCTAAGTGACACGGATTCCCCCAAAAATAGCTATTTCTGTTACCCCAGGTGATATGAATTCAAGAGAGAAGAGGTGTCGTCTCATCGGCAATGCAGCAGGAAAAGTAGAAACATGAAAAAAAATGGAAAATTTTGACTTCAGCAAGCCACGGTGCGGCCGTGCGGGGAAAATAGGACTCATACCGCCATCTGACAGCGGATGGAGGGGTGCTGCTGTAGAACAAACAGTAACACCCCATTTTCTATTATGTTTATTTTATAGTTACGAAGCGATTATCCAATTAATATATATATATATAGATACAGGGAGTGCTGCTACGATGCTTTGAGAAGTAAATAGGGTGTTTTACTTCCTGCTCATATCTCTATTTTCAAAGTTCAAACAGTTGATTCGAATTTCTCAACATAATCTTATATTAATATGTGCTTGCTGACCAAATTTTATATTTTTTTTAAAAAAATTTTACTATTTTTTTAGAATTTTTGAAAATCAGTTTTTTTAGGAATTTATTATTATTTTTTTATTTAATGAAAAACTGTGATTTTCAAATATTCTAAAAAAATAATAAAAATTTCTAAAAAAATATAAAATTTGATCTCCAAGCACATATCAATATGAAGATCATGTTGAGAAGTTCGGATCGACTGTTTGAACTTTGAAAATGGAGATATGAGCGGGAAGTAAAATACTCGTTTTACTTTCCAAAGCATGATAGCCTATCTCTCTCTCTCTCTCTCTCTCTCTCTCTCTCTCTCTATATATATATATATATAGAGATGGACTTAGCTACTTCATGGAGTAAAACGACTTTGTACTCCACGTCATATCTTCATTTTCAAAGTTCAAACAGTCGATTCGAACCTTCCAACATGTTCTTCATATTGAAATGTACTTGGAGACCAAATTTTACATTTTTTGGAATTTTTTTACTATTTATTAAGCCACTTTGAAAATCTGAAAATCCGGATGAACAGTAAAAAACAGTAAAAATTTCTGGACCGCCGGATCAGTGATTTTTAAAGTGGCTTAATAAATAGTAAAAAAATTCCAAAAAATGTAAAATTTGGTCTCCAAGCACATATCAATATGGAGAACAACTTGAGCGGTTCGGATCGGTCGTTTGAATTTTCAAAATGAAAATAATAAGGCGTGGAGCACCAAGTCGTTTTACTCCATGGAGTAGCTAAGCCCAGCACTATATATATATATAAGTTGATTATGCTCAAAAGAGTTTCATTTTTACAAATTTTGGGATGATAAAATTATTTGCTGCAGAACGTACCGGAGATAACTTTTTGGTCGGGTTAATATTATATATGTAACATTGGACTCTTTTTTTATTTCATGTTCACCTATGAAATTTTTCATATATATATCTTGTATATCGTTCAATTTTATAATTCTTTCATAATTATTCATGACGTAAAATTTACAAAACTTTAACTAATATTCATCAAGTTAATAATTTATGTATGGTTTATAAATATATTGTCACAATACTCTTACCCTAAATGCAACTATTTTTATAATAAAAAAATTATATGTTTAAAAAAAAATTTGCCTAATGATTTATTTATTCAAAAATATTTTCATGAAATACACAATATCTAGAGAAATTTAAATTGTATGAAGGGAGAATGATTATTTATAATAATTTATCTTAAGTCACTTATATACCATAAGTTTGATGTAATTACTTCTTTATTAAAAAGTATTTTCATGAAATAAATAATAACTAGAGAAAATTAAATTTGTATGAAAGGAGAAGGATAATTTATTCTAATTTATCTTAAATCACTATATACCATAAGTTTGATGTATATCAACTAGAATTAATATGTTTATTTAGTTTTGTGGGTAAATATAAAATGGAGGAAGAGTTGACGGCATGTATAGCCTTTTGTTTTAATATTATTGCGGAGTGGAGAAATGTGGATGGAATAATTTTTTTTTTTTTACTTAGGAATATTATAATTAGACGGGAGTCACGGGCCTTTAAAACATAGTGTTTTGAAATTACCCGGGCGGGTCAAACCTGGTCCGGTCCGTGTACCCACCTAATCCGTACCCGCCTAACCCATACCCGTACCCTTGACCCGTGATACCCGTACTCTTTTATTTATATTTTATTGTTTTAAATTTAAAGTAATTAATTTAAGATATTTTAAAGTAATTGATTTAAGCAACATTGTTTTAAAATAATTCGTAATTTTGATTAATATTTTATTATAACAAAAATTATTGAGTTCAAATATGCAATCATGTAAAATGAATTTTGATTTATATTTTATTGGTTTAAAAAGAAAAAAAAACCGGTCCAGACTGGACCGGACCCGTGCTACCCGGACTCGGACCGTGCAATCCGCCTACCCGTGCTACTCGGGAGTTGAGCAGGGCCGGGTAGGATTTTTGAAAAAAAAAAAACCGTGCTACCCTACCCGTGTCGCTCGTGACCCGTGTTGCCCGTGCCCATGCCCGCCTCATTGCCCGCCACAGGTTTTACCTGGCCCGGACCGTCCGGCCCGTTTACATAACACTATTAAAAACATAGCAAAGTGTTTTATATTTTAAGATTTTTGAAGTCAAAACTAAGATAAAATGCTCTTCGGTACGAAATATGATGCAATAATAGATACATATTTTCTTTGCCATAAGTGGAAGTTTATCATCTTAAACGAAAGAAAAAAAAAATAAGAAAAAAAGAGTCGGCTCAATTAAAAATTCCTCACTAAGGTTAATTAAAAATTCTTTCTTAAGCTAACATCATTTGATAAGCTAAAACGGGAAAATAATTTAATAATTACAGATAAACAACCTCTCGTGAACAATTTTAGCCTTTTTGCTGCTGTTAAGCATCTATGACCCAAGCTAAGAAGCCTCTTTATCTTTAAATTAAGAGGTTTGGAAAAGCAATAAAGCATGGATCCACATAATCAGACAAAGTAAGGAAAGCACCTAATTTACCTAACGGTAACTTTGATTAAAGCAGGTTGAGAACATCGCAACAGGTCTATGCTACCTCCAAAATATATATATAAAGCGAGAACAAGAAACAAATTACTCGAAATTTAATAGTACCACACAGAAGCAATGACAAAAGCACATAAACCGTGGTACCCATGCATGCTTTACAAACAATGACAAAAGATCAGACATAATAATTTATTGGATGCCTTAAAAAGGAAGAAATTTTTTTTTTTTTTTTTTGATAAAAGGCCGAAGCCCGTTTCATTTCATTGCGGAAAAACAAGTTAAGTTACAACAAAAGTTAACAGAGATAGCTCACATCATCAAAATGATACCCTGATCTACTAGTATATGGAGAAAGCATAGAGACAGAACCATAAACGAAAAACCAAACTAACAATTCAAAACAAGTACAAAACCACCAAAATGAGCTAAACACATAAGCACTAAGCCACCAACAAAAGCTGATAATAATCTGACTACGAAATGTAAAAGTAGTAATGCTGCTAAACATGAGCAAGGGTGCTGTCCCTATCATAAAGCACCAGCTGTAGCTCCTCAGCTCTCGGCTCATCAGGAGGCAAGCTGCAGATAAGTATCTAAAAAGGAAGAAAAATTTAAAGGAAAACAATATGAGCATCGGGTGTTTAAGAAGAAGCTTCACAAAATAAGTCTAAGAGAGAGTTTTGCTAGATACTCCGAGAATATCATCATTCTTGTAATTACAAAATAAAAAAAAAAATTATCACATGACAAATTTAAATATTAAACCTCAATCACTTTCAAATCATCTCTTTTATGCAATTGCATTTTAATTTTAATTGGTGAAACATGTTGAATATTTTTATATTTATTTTCCCATCTTTATACTTTAACCTCTTCCATCCTTAAAATTGGTACTCAAAAACAATTTTAAATTACGATGTGGCACTTTTAACAATAATGCTAAATTAGTAATTGCTCTACATATTTATAGTTGAAATCGTAATTATTATCTGAGCAGGGTTTAAATGCCTATGTCTTTCATGCTTCAATTATGTCTCATATTTTATTTTTATTTTCAAATTTCAAACAATCGATCCGAACCGTTCAACATGATTTTCATATTAAAATGTGCTTGAGAAATGGGAATCAAATTATATATTTTTTTAAAATTTCTTACTATCTTTTTAGATATGTACAAAATCACTGTTTTCAAAATATTCTGAACCATCCAAACAATGATTTTGTACCCAACTAAAACAATAGTAAAAAATTTCCAAAAAAATATAAAAATTGATCTTCAAACACATTTTTAATATGAAGACCGTGTTGAACAATTCACATCAACTATTTAATTTGTAATGCAAAATTTTAATACAAACAACCGTTTATTTCGAATTAAATAAGTGTGCATTTTAGAGTGCTATGAATAATGATTTTGAAAGTTAAGTATCAATTGTTTAATTCAATTCAAAGAAATGTTTGTTTCCGTTTGAACAAGCATACATCTTGGAAAGTTTGAATAATGAATTTGGAGTTTAAGATAGTTTTCTACAACGGTACCCAGGGGTGGACCCAGGAGTAGCGGAGCAGATCGAGCCTTTTATTATTTTATTCTGGGTCAGAAGTAGGCACATTATTGGGTCAGGGGTAAGCACAGGAATAAAAATACACTGGATCTAAAAAAAATTAAATCCAGAGGTAGGCACTTGCCTATCCCTGGGCCTTCATAGGTTTGCCCCTAACTATACTGGTACGTCATAATAATTGTCAATACTCAATAGTTATTTTAAATTATCATGGACTATTTTGATTAACACGAGTAATCGAGTATGCATTGTGGCATAATTTATCGTGCATTCTCAGATGAAATAAAAAACCCATAGGTAAGTGGTTTTTTTATCTCATTTTTTTCTAAAAAACAAATAAAAAAATAAAATGTCAAACAAGTAAATAAATCCTTTCAGATGGATTAAAAAGCACGCTGATAATTATTACTGTGATTAATTATTAAGTAATGGCCCGTTGCAATCCTTCCACGTGAAAGTGAAAGGACAATAGCCATGTCTGAAAGGCCATGATTTCAATTATTTCATGATATCCACAAAAATGGAAAGATATGGAAGAAATTTAATTGCGTCGTTTATTGCATTTACAACCAACAATTTGTAGATGGTCTTAGTCTCTTCTGAGGATGCAAACGGATTGGATACGGATCAAACAGTGGTAAAATCATATCCGTATCTGTATTTATTTTTCATATACAGATACGAATTGAATATTCAACGGATACGTATACAGATCATATATTAAATGGATATGGATACAGATCAGATATTAATGAATACGAATATTAAAACGGATATAATTTGGATATAATTTGAAGAGCAAAGCTAGGGTGTAATGTGCTCACCAAGAGAGTTTTATCGGATCAACTTCATACAACGAATCCAATATACTTTTGGTGGTAAAACTATATTCGTATCCGTATTTATTTTCCTGATACGGATACGGATCGGATATTAAACGGATATGAATACAGATTGGATATTAAACGGATACGGAGACAGGATCGAATATTAATTCAGATATAATTCGGATATAATTTAAATACCTAATTTATATATTATAACAAAATTAACATATTTTACAACTATTATTTTTTATTAGAAAAAAGTACATAAAATAGAATATACTTAGGACAACAAAATATTTTATAATATTAAATTTATTATTTCATTACAAAATACATACTTACATACAAAATATAAACACTCATAAATTCAAAAATATATACTTTAATTACATACAACATATAAACATCCGTAAATATAAATATATATAAATAATTATATATCTGAGTATCTGACGTAGGTTCTGAAAATGATATTTAATTTTCCTCAAATTTTTCTTGTAAAGAAAGTTTAATTGAACTTAAGAACCTTTTCAGATTCCTAAAAGTTTACCGAACTTTCTAAATTTGAAATTTTTAATAGCCTTTCCCATTTCTTAATACACGTCTTCCAACAACCACTGACAGAAGTCTAAGAGCATCTACATCCCAGTAACTCAAATGAGTTTCTAAATAACTGTTAACCACTTTTTAGAAATTAAGATCTTTAAAGTTTCTAATTCTCACATTTCTGAAATTAATTTTAGAGTTTCTATTAAACCACGTCAGCAACAAATTTAAAAGAAGAAATAATTTGAGCTAATTATTTAGCCAATATAGAGTTTATAAACAGTTTCTTAATAAGAAACTTTACTGTATAGTTTCTAAATAAGAAACTCTCCCACATTCCTGAAATTGAATTAGAAACTGTCACGTCAGATTAAAAACTCTAATAATACCACGGATGCAGATGCTCTAAGCACTGGGATCAGTGGGAAATTTTTTTTCCGACAGTAACGGATATCCGTTTAATTAAAATTTGATCAAAATTATTTCAACATTAGATACTAATGTTGAGATGATTATTGCTAAAATTATTATAGCAGCACTGCATAATAAGAGTGGGAATTTGGTTTTTGATAAAATTTGTCCAATAATTGTTCCGTTAACTTCTAACTACAATGCAAAATAAGAACATGATCTTCTTCCTCTATTTTGCCAAGTTTGAATTGGATATGTGTCAATTCAATTTTGTAGTTAATATATCAAACTTTTTATTGTATTAATTTTTTTATTCAGAAATAAAAGAAGTGATTCATAATTTGAGACTATTAAATAATATTATACTTAGTGGATATTTATTTTTGAACCTTGTTATATACTAAATGTTGTTTTAATTACTATTTTTATCCGCATGTATTTAAGCAATATTTAATATTGGCATTGTAATTATATAGATCCGAGTTCAAATTCTAGCTATACGAGAACCAACATTTAGTCTAGTTGCAAAGATAATACTTTCTGTATAGGAGGTCGCAAGTTTGAAATCCCGATAAAATAATCGCTTGTGAATATTAAATAATTGAGTATCTTGCTCCAACCTTTACTAAAAAAAAAATATTCCTGCCATACATTATGCGTTTTATATTTTAAATTTCTTAATCTAAATTTTCTAGTTTCGCTCCTGAATTTATGTAGACTTGTGAAGTTGTAAGTCTTCTCAATTCCCGTAAATGAAAATTATCTCCAAAGTAAAATTAATAATTCCACAAACTTAATTTTTTCGATGGAAATATAATTTCAGAGACTCAATTTTGGGACTAGAAATAATAAATAGGATTAGGTAAGGTTTAACAGGGACATGATAAAATAATAAATGGGATTAGGTGTGCCTTTGAGAATTTGGTAAAATGAGCTTTTCACGTACTTTTAAAATTAAAATTTGATATCTCAAAATTTATAATAAATGGGTCCATCTTTACCGACTACGTACTTTTTATTCGTGGCATCGCAGCTAATACACATGGGTCCGTTTGATGGGTGAGAAAAATAAGGAATTCTTTGAAAGTAAGAAAAGTCTTTCTAGAATCAAAATTTCTTGTTATGTTACTTCCTAGTTGAGATTAGAGTGGAAAAAATGTGCCGTGCCGTGACTAACACGCCGTAATTTTGATCTCGTGCCGTGACGTGACTAAAATATCAAGAGGTGGTCACGGCACGCGAATGGTCACGTCACGTGAGTCACGTTGTGCCTAACGTGTCATGACCATACGTGACTCGCGTGACCATTTAATCATAATTTAAGTTAGTTTATTCAAGATTCACCATTAAATCAATATCTAATGGTTCTAATTGCACGTGACTCCCGTGATTACGTGTCGTGTCGTGACTAAATCTTTCACGTGCCGTGCCGTGCCAAAGTTTCAAAAAATGAACACGGCACGTAACTGGCACACGTGCTGTGCCGTTCCGTGACGGAGCCGGCTCCGCCGTGCCATTTTTCCCACTCTAGTTGAGATGTTTGTTACACTAATAATAACATTAATGCTGCTGCTACTAATAATAATAATAATGATGTTGATATAGTTACATTAATAATGAATTAATGATAATGTTAAGAAATATATATGGGAAAGTTAGGGGGGACAAGTGGAAGACACAAAATTTATGTTTTTAGAAAAAACTTGTCAATCAGACAAGACAGAGAAAATAGTTCTCTTCATTCTTTTACACTTTTTCTCATTTTTTCTAACAAATCAAACAAATCCAATGTTTCCTTCCAAAACAACTGCATTTCATGTAATCTATAATTTAACTATTTAAGCACATGTTTTTGAAATAGCAAGCGCTAAAATAACTGTACTCTAAATTTGACATATCAACCGAAGCTTTTATTCAACATTTGTTGAGTAGAGCTAGTATGTACTCAAGTTCATCAAAATGATTTGTACGCTTAATTTTTAAATTTGATGGGTCAGTTCTGAACAGTACGCTCAAACTGTTTAAACTAATTTATTTCACAAGTAATGCGTATTCATTTAGTATAAAGTTAAACAATAAAAAATTATGGTTTAGAATATTATTTTAATGCTTTCTTTTTTTTATTAATTTTTTACCCTTTGACTTTATAGTAAATATTATATAATGGCATTTGCTTCGGTGGACATAAGGATCTATTTGTAAAATGAGTCCTATTTTTATTTTCAAAATTCAAACAGTCGATCTGACCGTTCAACATTATCTCCATATTAAAATGTACTTGGAGGTCAAATTTTACATTTTTTTGAATTTTTTTACTATTTATTAAGTATTTTACAAAAACTTGTCAAATTCAGACCATTGAATTTGTAAAATACTTAATAAATAGTAAAAAAAATTCAAAAAAAATGTAAAATTTGACCTCCAAGTACATTTTAATATGGAGATAATGTTGAACAGTCGGATCGACGGTTTGAACTTTGAAAATGAAAATAGTACTCATTTTACAAATAGGTCCTTATGCCCACCGAAGCATCCCTCTTATATAATTTATAAATTTAACATGAGGAGAGATCGGATTACACTGTTTTTGGTGACATCGAATTACATCGTCTATTTTCAAAGTTTTCAAAGTCCAAATAGTCAATCCAAACCGATCAATATGATGGATATATTAAAATGTGCTTGTAGATCAAATTTTACATTTTTTTGAATTTTTTTACTATTTATTAAGTACTTTACAAAATCGTTGTTTTCAGACCATTGAATATTTGTACCCATCTTAATAAGTAGTAAAAAAATTCAAAAAAATGTAAAATTTGATCTGCAAGCACATTTTAATATATCCATCATATTGAACGGTTTGAACTTTGAAAATGGACGATGTCATTCGATGTCACCAAAAAACAGTGTAATCCGATCCCTCCTCATTTAACATATAACAACGTCACTTGTCAAATAGATATGTTCAAATGATTTGAACTCAGCAATTTAAAACCAATCGTTAGATTTTAGAATTAAAGTAATAAATTATTTTGACGAGCTCAGATTGATAGTCTCACTAACATATAATTACAAAAAAAAGAAGGTTAAGGTAAAAGTTCCGGCAGAAGTCCATGTTACCTGTAATAACTTTAGCAATCTAATTAGCATATGTTCAGAATACCTTTGTAAAGGTTCATATTATTCGGTGTTATTCTCTGTTGCTTAAAGACGAGGCTATATATCAAAAGCAGGTAAAGAAGAAAAAAATAAAGCCTGAGGCCCTGAGCGGGCCAAAGAGAGGAGAGAGAGGAACAAAACGCAACTTAGCTAAAAGCCGACATTTTTATTAATATCCAAAGTTAATTACAAATTAATAAATATACCCAAATTTGTTGGGAATTTATAAAAATATCTATACCGGCCATTTTCTGGCCGGTTTTAATTTTGTTCGGTACCAGCTAGAAAATGGCCGGTACTAATTTTTTTTTTTAGAGATTACTGAAATCTAACACTAAAAATTGGATTTTTTTTTTAAATATTTGTTAGATTATTTTTTTGATATATAATTACCATATTTATACTAAAATACGCTAAATTACGCTGAATTACACAAACTTACGCTAAATTATGTTAGATTATTTTTATGTCTGCAGGGTTCTCAGTACATGCCGCCACCACCAGCGCAGCAGGAGGCTTCGGAGTTTGAGCCTATGAACGAGGAGGGGATATCTTTTCAGTCTGGATGATTTGGATAGCCTTTCACTTGTTCAGTCACCGGGGTGACGACGATATGCTACAGGGAGGCCACACGATAGAAATGCCAGTGGTAGCGGGTCACAGGCTCAGCCGGACCTTGCAACTGAGTTGGCAGAGTCCATCTTCTCTACACCCCCGCCATTCACTAGGGGTGAGGATGAGAATGTCTAGGATACCGCAGTACGTTTGAGCAGAGGCTGATGTCGTTACACTTGATCAGGGAGTCTGGCAGGGATTACCTGATTAAAGAGTATGAGAGGGACTACCTGACATAGCTAACAGCGGAGTGCCGGCATTGCGATGGTCCCCCTCCGGTGGTCGCCGCCGCTAGTTTTTTATGGTAGTTTTAGTTATATTGTTTTGTAGTATTTATATTTGGTATACTATGTTTGGTATTTTATGTTTTTGATTATCTTATGTTTGTTTTTTTATATGTGCTACTTTATGGTCTTTTTATGGTAGTATTTATATTTTTTTAGATCTTTTTGTCACCAAATTATACTAAAATAATCTAAATTATGCTAAATTATACTAAAATAAAATAAATTATGCCAATTATGCTAGTTTATACTAAAATAAATTGATTTTGTTCGAATAGATAAACAACAAAACAACAATAACAAAATACTAAGTCTACGACATAAAATCTAACAATCAAAATATAAAATACTACAAATTCAAACATAAAATATTACAATCCGGTCTAACATAAAATACTACGAAGCATATTTTCATATGAGAAAGACTATGACTTACGAGTAGTGGAACTTTCTCCCGTCGTCTCCGAAGGCCTGCAGCAACACACAACACACTCCCACATTTGGAAACGATAGTCGTTTACCAGATCTGCATTCTTGTCGATACATTTGGGGTGAACGGCTATGCCACAAAGATGACAAAAGAATATCTCCGCAATATCTCCCTTTGCAAGACATGCGGGGGCACACTTCCCATTCAGGTGGAGGGTCGATATCACCGAAGTTCTCGTCGTTTCTAATAGTCGGATCATCCATGGTCATGTATTCTTCAACATCTTCGGGTGGAAGAAAACGAGATAAATGTCTCTTCAAGCGAGCTTCACTCGTCCAAAAAATTTTAGCTGCGGATATGCGACCATTACGTGCCGTTTCACTTCCTCATTTTCGAAGTTTGGATTTGGGTGCCATGGTAAGATCTATGGTTTGTTAGACAATTTATATTAATCCTAAACAATTTAAAAAAAAATTAAAAAATTAAAAAAAATAAAAAAAATACTCAAAATCGCCTTTGAAATCGCATTTTTCGCCTTCCCTTTCTCTCTTTAACTTCTGGGGAGTTTGAGTGAGTTGTGAGAGGGAGGAGAGAGAAAACGAGGTATTTATAGATTTTGAAACAAAAAAAATTCTCAACCGACAAAAAAATGGTCGATTCTATTTTTAATCCCAGCCGGTCATTTTTTAGCCGGTTTGGACATTTTTAAAAATACCGAGCTAACTTGAGTATAATTATTATTTTATAATTAATTTTGGATATTAATAAAAATGTCGGAAAGTGAAGCGACCAAGACGTTTATTTTTTTATCTATTTATTTGCTACAAGTATAAATCGATTTCTAACCCATCCAAAATTCTCCCAATTATAAATGCGAGAATGACGGGAGGTGGGGTCTACATCTTAAAAGGTCTATCAATCACGCAAGCAGCCGTGCGAGTAAGTGATCAACCGTTGGATCGTAGTGTTGCACGAATCTGAAAGGAGTTCCAACGGTTGGGTGTTGTACAGCGTGGTACGGCGCTGAGGATCTGAATTGCTAAGGGAAAAAGGGTGATCATGCGCATGGAAAGAGGAGCACATCCTCTCCATTTATTAAATACCGAAATGGATGTATTTTTTTTGTTTGTTAAAGTTAGGTACAAATGCGGTTGTTAGCGTAGACAAACCAATTCATATCTTATATTTTTAATTTAAATTAAATATGTTACACGTTAGGTCCAGTAGTTTTGAAGTCTCCTGCATGTGCTTCGGTTCTTTCTCTATGCATGTGATATAATTTAAGATGTATAAAGATAATTTTGAAGTCATAGCAATTTGTTAGCTAATTTAGGAATGTTCATAGATTTCGTAAGTGTTCATTTCAAAAAATTTAGCGCGGTTTAAAGAGAAAACAGTAAATCCATTTTTGTAAAGACTGGAGGGGACAGATATTCGAGGTGAAAAAGTCGAAAGCTAAAAAGGAGCCGATTCTCATGTGTTTGTAACGATACGAACTTTTGTCACTGTTGGGGTCTTTTTCGTCAACATATTTGGTCGTATTACCAACTCTTTTTCAGATCATGTGTGGCCGAGGAGCCTTCTCAATTGTGAACTTCATTGTGTGACCGCTGAAACATAAGGGAGAAAATCTGATTAAATCTATCCGAATATTTCAAATTTAATTATATATATCTTGTATTAAAGTCCCTCAAAATTTAATTATGAAATTATATACATAGACACTGTCGTATAATCATATAATTTTTTATCAGATACAATTTTTTCTTTATTTTTCTTCCGCATAAAAAACTTCCATATTAATATTTCAAAAAAAAAATGCAAGGACATAAATAATGGGACATAAATGAAGGAAGAAATTATATTTGATGATGTGATAAAAAATGTGTGTTTACTTGCTAAGTCCTATTCATATCTCTTACGAAATGTGGTGGAGAGGATAATGAACACTTATAAAAATCGTAAAAAGATAAGTGATCAAATTTGAAATGCAGAAAGATATTAAAAACTTAGTTGACGATTATATAGAGATTTTTGTACCTTTTCTTTGCGAAATATTACTCAATTTTTCATTTCACTCTACTAAATTGAAGCATGACAAACAATTATGGACAGTAAATATATTTTGGTGAATTGCTATACATTACAAAACACAACACCTACAGGTTCATATATTTCAGTTGATTCGAAAAAATATTCTTATTTTGAAAAACCTCACATAACACTGTTCTTGTTTAAGCCATAGAAAATCTGAAGCAGCAGCTCCCCTCCAGTTTTCTCTTTTTCAACACAACACACACTTCCCCATTCCCTCCTCTCACGACCCGTATCCTCTGTAATATTGTACAGAACAGTAAATCACTTTACGGCCCGGATTTACCCTCAGCCGGTGCCTATTCAGGTGATTGGAGGGGGCAGTATTATTTGTGCTTTGAGATTCGTGTAAAATTAAATCTGACGACTGAGACCTCATCGTACTTTCTCGAGTATTACAGAGGATATGAATTCCTCCTCTCCCCCCACCACTTTCAAAACATCTCATTAAAGAGAAAGAAAGTTTAAAACTACAATAATAGTGCACAGTAACCACTTCTTAGTTTCTCCGCAGCCCCAATTAATCCCCGGTTAGTAGATTTACACAGTTTAAAACTTGTGATATAGTGATTTCCCTATAGGTTGAATCTACCTTTTGTTTCCTCTATCGCTTCTCTTTCTTCTGACTGCACGAAATTCCCAATAATTGTCTGCTACAATGTAATTGCATATAAAAAGGATATCGCATCTTTCTCAAATCCAAGAGAAAATGGAGGTTAGGGGAAGAAAGTATGGAGGTCGAACAAGCCCAGAGAGAACCAAGGTATGGATTGAACCACATTCAAAGAACCATGCGCAGTTGCAACAAGGGAAGAAGGTTCCTGTTGTGTACTACCTCTGTAGAAATCGACACTTAGAACACCCCCATTTCATGGAGGTGCCCCTTGCTTCAAGTGACGGTCTCTATTTGAGAGGTAATATGGTTTGGGAATTTGTTGTGTTCAATTCTTACGTTTGAATTGGCGAATTCTGATTTAGTTTAATTTTATACTGTTTTGGTTTGATCTTAGATGTGGTCAATAGGTTAAATGCTCTTAGAGGCAAAGGCATGGCGGCCATGTACTCTTGGTCTTGTAAAAGGTAGGCTCTGATTTACATAATTTTACTAATTGGAGTCAGGCATTGTTTTATATTCAAAATTTAAGTTCATCTATGCATGCAATTGTTTGCTTATATGTTTCATGCGTGCAACTAATTCTTGGTTTTTTAGGAGCTATAAAAATGGATTTGTATGGCATGACTTGTCAGAAGACGATCTGGTTTTACCTGCGCATGGCAATGAGTATGTCTTAAAGGGTTCTGAGTTGTTGGATCAATCACCACCAGGTAACTTGCTAAAATTAACAGAGAGAACATAACCGAATTTCAAATTAATGAAATGGGCAATGAAAATTGCCTTTTTTTTCCAAGAAAAATAAAAGAAAGCATAAGCGAAGAAACAAATACACCATGCTAGCAGAATACTGCTACTCTAATCATCCCTGAACAAGTCTTAACAGAACTTTGGGCCCTTTGTTTAGAAAGAGGAAAATTTGATTTCTGGTTGGTAACTTTACTTAACTCTAGTATTAATCTCGCTTTATTATCATCTATTTTTTCAGAGCGTCCAAATAATATCTCCACTAACACAAAAAGGGAATGTCTGAAAAATCCTCAAATTGATTCGCCCAAATCAGGAGTGGCCCTTGAAGGGAGTTCTTCTTCCTCCTCCCCTGCACCTAGTAAAGAAGACAAAAAGATGTTGGTACGAGATGATGATCAAAGCCATATGGGTACCTGTCCCAGTACGCCCCATTCCCTCTCTTCAGCCAGCTCACCGAGCACAACAGAATACCGAGTTATCAAGCCAGTGGAGGCCCATGATGCATCGACTCAGACTGAAGAAAGAAGGAAAGAAGTACCATCGATACCCATACCAGTATCGATACCAGGCCGGGTACGGTCTAAGAAACCTTCTCCAGAGATTGTCAGGGACCCACCATCACCTGCACCAAACCCTACTTATCCCAGCACTTCTTCCTCTGTCACTGGTTCAGCAACTGGTACGTCCGGCCGAATGGACACTCTGGAGTCTCTGATAAGAGCTGAGGCAAGTAAAAGGAATAATTTTAGGGTAGTAGAAGAAGAAGAGATATTTTCACCAGAAGATGAAAAATTAAAACCGTCAAATTTACTATTGCAACTAGTGACATGTGGGTCGCTATCAGTAAAGGATCACAAGGGGTTTGGGATAGTACCAACGTACCGACCGAGGTTTACTCAAATAGGGTTTCCCTCACCGGTTTTTTCAACATTGAGGGATCTTGATCGGCTGTCAGAGAGCACAAGAGCCGTCGGATTAAGGGTTGAAGAGGCTGAGTACTTTAGTGGAAGCTTGGTTGAGGCGAAGAAGCATAAGGAGGACTTGACAGAAGGGTCTGGGTTGAGAAGGTCAACTTCTTTTGAAGATGAGAGGTAAGAAACACTTAAAACAAATCCTGGGTGGTGCAGGAACTCAGAATTTGGAAATATATGGTGTCATTTGGCCAATTCATCATGCTTAAGCAGCATGGATCCGTATCCTCTGCATTAACTCAAAAGAGAATCTTTTGAGTTAATGAATTTCAACCGTCTGATTTTAAACGGAGTCAATCCGGCTCGTGTCTATAATATAGGGTACCCTTTAATATTAGTGCAGATCTAGTTTACACGAATCTTAAAACAGATCGGACATTCGAGATTGATTAACTCAAAAAATTCTCTTTTGAGTTAATGCAGAGGATATGAATTCAAGCAGCATTGGGACCCTTGAATAACTTTCATTAAAGAAATAAATTATTAATTTGGGGTCAACAGACACAAACTTTTTGTTAGCTGGTGTGTACCTTGCATAAGAGATTGATATTTTAGACTACCATGCCTTGTTCACTTATTTATTACTGCTTAGTAGGAGTCTGATATTACCAAATTCTTGAGAATAAATGCTTTTTGTTGGCTATGTTTTCAATGGTCTGTATCTGACTGTCATGTATAAAAAAATTCATGACTACTTTTAGTTTCAGTTAATGGATAGTTTGGTGATTAGAATTAGATTATAGTTTGAGGGGTCTTTACTGTTTCACTGGTACAGTGTGTTGGTTCCAGTTTTCTGATGGAGGTTTTTTATTTAAGTAGTAGAGTTGTAGTTTTTGTTCCAGTATGGAACTGCCCCTTTTTCATAAATAAAATACCAAAAGGGTACTTTGCTCTTTATATTTAGGGGCTACAAAACAACTCCCGACTTGAAAAGGGACACGAAGCATGCTCATGGATTGACAACCACAAAATGCCTACCACAAACAATCAAGATGATGTCATGCAAGCAGCCCAGGGGCGAAAATATAAAATCACCTGCAGGGCTGGAGTGCAGCAAGTTGTCACCTCTGTGCTCTTCTAATGGAGCAAGTAAAAGAACAATGACTGATTCCTCATCTGTTGCGGGGTCCACATCAATGAGACTAGAATCTTTCAAGGCTGACAAAGAGAAAATTATCAAGATAGAAGAAAGTTGAGTTTTCTCATTATTTACCCCCTGGAATTTTTCTTTCTTTTGAACTTTTGGGTATGTAAGTTACAATTCCAGCATGTGCTTGTACCTCACCAGTATCTATTGATGTTATGCTACCTGTTCAATATGCTTTTGGTTTGTATTACTTTCCACTTATTTTGGTACTAGTTTAACACCATTAGGTCCGGTGTAGTAGAAGTATGAAAGAAATACTTTCTTGAACTGGCCAGTATAATGTAATTAGTATGGTGTATTCCCTAAGTATTACTTCATTTAAGAGTTGTCTATCAGCTGTTGGTGGTATAGTAATAACAAGGGCATCATGATTCTGGCAAATGCAGAGGATGCACTTGCTTAAAAAACTAATATTTTGTTATCTTTTCTTGTATGTAATTGACATTCTTGTTGATTTTTAATACAGGCTTGCTTCTGGAGCTAAGGTTGTGATCCAATCTATAGGTACATGTGATGACAGTGATGGAAGTTGTGATTCGCTGTAATGAGCTAAGTTTAATTCTTGTTATTTTTTTTTTTTTGTTTCGTCTCTTGACAAGGTGCAAGTAAATGTCGGTGTTTATTAATTTAGGGGTAGGTTATATTAACAACAATTTTATTTGACAACTGCAACAACCCACAAAATGCTTATCAAAATGAAAAGTTTTATACTGTGATTATGATCTTTATACTTTTGTAGGCCGTGTATCAAATTTGGTGCAATATGAAAATTGATTGATCCTCTATCGAGTGATTTGAAAATTATCAATTAGTTTTATTGCTACTTGATCAATGACCAAAAGGTTCTTAAAGTGCATCAAATTGATAGAACAGTCTACCTAAACTATAAAGAACATATTCCCAATTTAGATATCAGTTGTTAAATAAGTTTGTTTGTCAGTATATTCCTTTTCATTTATTAAAGCCTGTAATTGCCAAAAGGTGGTTAGTGTATTATTGTCCATTCAATTGATAACTTAAATAGGTGCCAATTAGTAATTGCTAATTATATATGAACGTTCGCTCTCATTGAGATTCTTTCTTCTCTTAGCCTTGATTTTGTTATAATTAACTAAAGGTAGCTGAGGCAGTTCTTTCATTTGCATAACTTCTAATTAATTATTACTTTTGTGATAATAATATTGCATAATTGAAACAAAAAATGGATGAAATCCATTAAATAACTATAGCTCTTTCGAGAAATTGTAGGATTCTCATCAGCTGAATATCCAGGGTATGATAATTCAGTGGCACAACGGCTAAGTAATTGAGCCACACAAGAAACTTCAAATTAAAAAAAAAAAATGAATAAATGCTACATTTATTTTAAAATAAAGAAAGAGAAAATGGTGTGTGTAAATCCTGAGAAAATTAAATGAGGGCAATCAGAATCTACACATTACACATGGCACACTGCCATTGGATCCCGACATTTTTATTAATATCCAACATTAAATAGAAATTAATAAATATACCCAACTTAGGTGAGTTTTGTTAAAAATGTCAAAACCGGTCATTTAATGGCCGGCCCCTATTTTTATTTCAAATGACCGGTCCTCGATTTATTTTTTATTTTTTAAAGATTATGAAAAGCAAGATGCTGAAATCTAACAATAAAAATTCGATTTTTTTTTTAATATTTGTTAGATTACTTTTTTTGATGTATAATTAGCATATTTATACTAAAATACGCTACATTACTTGGTATTATGTTAAATTACGGTCAATTACACTAAATTATGGTAAATTACGCTAAACTACACAAATTTTGCTAATTATAATGAAATATGCTAAATTATGCTAAACTATGCAAAATTATGTTAAATTAAGCCGATTTTGTGCTATCTTTCATAAATCATAAAAAATAATAAAAAAAAAAATTCAAAAATAGTAAAAATTGATATTCTACAAGTTCATTATGTAACTAATTTACTGAGCTTCTTAGATCGAATAATAGAAATAAAATCTTAATCGGAAACTCAACTCAAGTTTTGAGGCTCTTCCCTTTATTTTTTGGTAATTCTGAATTTTAAAAAACTGCATAGCAGTTACTGACGCATGCGTATTTTCACAAGTTTTTCGAAAAGTGGTCATTTGCTGAATACGGACACTCGAGCGCCGTTTTATGACCATTTGAAGTTTCGTCGTCATTTTTTGCCTTCTTAGTGAAAATATCATCTCTATTCATATCATATTTAATTTAGCATAATTTACCGTATTTCATTATAATTAGTGTAATTTAACATAATTTAGCGTAATTTAACGTAATTTAACGTGATTTAGTGTAATTTAGCATAATTTAACATAATTTCAAGTAATTTAATGTATTTTAGTATAAATATGCTAATTATATATCAATAGAAGTAATCTAACAAATATTAAAAAAATTGAATTTTTATTATTAGATTTCAGCATCTTGTTCTTCATAATCTTTAAAAAAAAAAAAAAAATTAAGTATCGGCCTTTATGACCGGTTTGGAGAAAAAATAGAAGCCGGCCATTAAATGATCGGTTTGGACATTTAATGGCCGGTTTGAACATTTTTAACAAAACCCAGCGTTGGATATATTTATTAATTTCTATTTAATGTTGGATATTAATAAAAATGTCGGCATTGGATCAGAGGCGGTAGACAATGATGGGAGTTAACCACATAAAGCTAGACATTGCTTTTTAGTATATAATTATTTGAGTGAGGCTATGGTGCTATGCATAGCACCAATGGCTAGTGTACTACGGCTTAATATGGTACTTTTTAAAATTCTAACGGTCGATCCGACCGTTCAATGTGATATTCATATGAATATGTACTTGCAAACTAAATTTTATATTTTTTCGAATTTTTTTACTATTTTTTTAGATAGGTAGAAAAATCAGTGTTTTTTGAAAATTCTGGACCATCAAAATTCTACCTATCTGAAAAAATAGTAAAAAAATTCGAAAAAATATAAAATTTAGTTTGCAAGTACATATTCATATGGTTATCACATTGAACGGTCGGATCGACCGTTAGGATTTTAAAAAGTACCATATTGAGCCGTAGTACACTAGCCATCCGTGCTATGCATAGCACCATATCCTCACTCTAATTATTTCATAAAAACTTTTTACATGTGGTGGTGCTGCCGGTATTGATTATTAATTGTTCGCGTCGCCATGTGCTGTTATGGCAAATAGTACGTTTGTCATGAACATTTACGGTTGCACTTTTTGGGACAAACAGTTCATTACTGAGAAAGGGAGTCATCTTTGTCAGAAACTAATAAGAGGAAGAACTGTTTAGGTACTTCTTGCTGGTACTGTATCTCTGGCTAATCCTTTAAAGTAATTTAATACAGCCAACAAATACTTTTCGTGGCCACATGCGCTTGGCTGGCAATGGCATTACTATATATATATCATGGTGCGTTGCTGTCCTTTATTTATTATCATGTGCTCGCCCAAACCAGGTAAGGGGTCAAGTGATAAACTGGATGGGTCCGGATCAACTCCACTATTGAATCCTATGGCAACAAAATATAAAAAAGATGTTGTTGCTAGATCGTGTCAGCTTACGTGGCTGATTACAAATCAATAAAACAGATAGATTGTAATTGCAAGTAGTGGGCCGACAGTCTATACAGAAAGTATGTAATATATTATGGGACCCAAAAATGGATGGATTCCTAAGAGTGGAGTCGAGGGGCATATTGGGAAGAACCTTTAAAAAACATGAAGCCCAAATAGTTCCATGGGCTATCCGAGTTCACATGATACCACAAGAGGCTCTCAGAATTTGGGCTACTAAAGATATTAATGGCCCACAAATCAGCGGAAGCTTTTAGCATCTAAAAGCAGATGGAACCGAAGCCTTTCGCTTGGTTTCCGTGTACGTGATTTGAAAGGTTTTCCGATATTGTGATCGGTTTTTGGGCTATCAATTCAAAGTAATACAAGTATACAATTATCTTTCTCACACAAATACAATTGATCATCTCTTATTATACTCCTCAATTAAATTTTCCAAAGACTTTACCTAAATTTGGTATCTCCTAATACAATTCAAATTACCAATTTACGCTATCCTACCAAAGGAGTCCACTGGGTTCTAGCCCTAGTCTTTGAACTGTTGCCAGGTCTCGTTAGTCGAAGTGTTACATATACTTACATGCATTTTCCACTCACACCAGGAATGCAACGAAATCATACACCTATTGGTATGTGGAGGATCACTGGCATATAGTAGACAGAACTATGTATGCAAGGATATTAAAAAAAAGATTTAAACAATTAAAGTAAACTCAAATCAACGTACAAAAAAAAACATAAACATATACTAAAACATAATTAAGAATTCGATTACAACCCTTACCCTAGAGATGAGAGAATTAACTACTCATGACCATAGCAAAATAAAAGGAATAAAATAAATAGAACATAAATTACAACCCAATTGAAGATAGATGAACCTCTGCATCCTTAGATGACGTATTCTTCTCTTGCTTGGCTTCCGATGGCTACTCCTCTCTCTCTAATTAACTATCTAACCTAACCTAGCATGAGGATTTTAATCTCTATTCTATGGACTTAACACAATTAAACACGCACACCAAATTCAATTACAATAGGGACTTTTATAACTTTTCTAAATGAGATGGGGAGTAATAGAGGTAGTGGAGAAGGTGAGAACTTGGAGTGCACTTCAAGTTTACTTAGATGAAGCCAAAAATAGCTAAGATAACTTGGCTCTGAAGCAACAACGTCTATTTGGGAGAATTCTGTCGAAATTAGCATCCACGGTGGAGATCTGATCAGAATCAGCACAGCACGGATCGTGCGGCATAGGGGACCCCGCACGGCTTCCCGACTTAGCGAATTTTGCAATGATTTTGTCATTTTGCATGCTGTGCACTTTGTGTGAGGTGTTGCATGCTCCATGTGATACCCTGTTTTGGTGCTGTCTCTAGAAATCGCCTAAATTCGACACTTTTGCTCCATTTTTGGCCTAAATACGCAACTTTCTCCAAAATCAGCCAAAATAGCCTAAAAACACGTTTGCGGTAAATAAATTGGGAAAATGACTACTTTGCATTCGCTTTGGCCATTTTTCGCAAGAAAAGATAGTGATTTTCGCTATATGTTTTGGCCCGATTAGTGGGCCCCACTTTTCCCCTCTCTTCTCCTTCCTCCCACTCCTATTTTACTCCTCTTCCATTTTTGTCAAAATCAAAATGATAAAATTATAGATATATTTTCGATAATTTAAATTGGTAGATATAAAATTTGGCGTAACTTCTAATTTTTTATAATCGATCAATTACTTATAAAACTAGATTGCTAATTTTTCAAATTGCTTGTTGCATAAATAATTGATTGTCTAATTACACCAGATTTAATGCGCAAACATCTAAAATCATCTTATGACATCTAGATAATTTCATTTTTTATTTTGATAAATACTTTGTTAATTGTTGCGATGTTAAATAAAGTTGTTCTCAATTAATATAATTTATTCCATAACAAAATTGCTACAAAATTCAACAATTATGAATGAGGTTATTAGAATGTGTGGTCAGTTAAAAATTTATGATGAAAGGTCTCCTCTCTAATCATACAAATTCTATTAATTAAAAAATTAGATCATTCATTTCAATCAAATAATTTAGATCGAGTCAACTGTATAACGAATTTTGTCCATTCTATCTAATTTTAATAATAAACTATCTAGTTTAATATTTGCACCATTCGAAATAGGGTCGGTAAATTGTACACGGTTCTAGAACCATGTATGTTTTTTCAAAAAATTTACCGATTTTTTTCGCCAAAACACATCATACATAGTTATAAAGTAAAACTTTAAAAACCGTGTATAACTCATACTTTTTTCACCTTTTTTTCGCCAAAACCCTTAATCCTACACAATTATTTTATTAAAAACAGTGTATCATTCATATTTTTTTTTTTTTGAAAAAAATCCAATGAAATCCTGGATCTGAATTCAAATTAAATCCTAGATCGGAATACTAAAAATAGATAGTTTATTATTAAAATTAGATAGTTCATTATTATGATTAGATAGAATGAACAGAAGTCGTTATACAGTTAGACTCGATCTAAATTATTTGATTGAAATGAATGATCCAATTTTTTAATTAATAGAATTTGTATAATTAGAGATGAGACCTTTCATCATAAATTTGATATAGACAGCAAGGCTGAGTTAACTATCCACACATATTCTAATGGAATAATAATAGTTGAACTTTGTAGCAAATATTTTTATGGGATAGATTATATTAATTGACAACAACTTTATTTAACATCACAACAATTAACAAAGTATTTATCAAAATAAAAATAAAATATCTAGATGTCATAATATGATTTTAGATGTTTGTACATTAGATCTGGTGCAATTAAACAATCAATTATTTATGCAATAAACAATTCGAAGAATTAGCAATCTAGTTTTATAAGTAATTGATCGTTTATAAAAAAAATATAAGTTAGGCCAAATCTTATATGTACCAATCTAAGGATAGAAAATATATCTATAATTTTATCAATTTGATTTTGACAAAAAAATAAAGAGGAGTAAAATAGGAGTGAGAGGAAGGAGGAGAGGGAGAAAGTGGGGCTCACAAGAATATTTTGTTAAATTTTTTGAGAGGAGATATTTTGTTCTATGTTTTAAAAAAAAAAAGAGCATTATGTAAAATTTGCCAGAACAAAAGGAAAAACATTATCATCCTTCTAGATTTCTCCTCACTAAACAGATGCTTCTGTATAATCTACCTGAGTGGAAAGATCGACAAATTCGAGTGTTTCTTCTCTTCGATTAAGTAAGAGGTGCCAATCGGAAGCCGCCGCTCGATGCTGCATTTCCCTGGTAACTATTCAATTATCATTTCTCTTTCAATATTCAACCATTTAATTTTCGACAGCTTATCTTGGGCCGGAGGGTAGTTTTTGAACTTTTGGGTAGAATTATTCCAGTTTTGAGAAATGAACATATAGACTAGTGATTAGTGAAGGCCGCGTAATAGTTTTGCAAGATGAACATATAGACTAGTGAAGGCCTATTTTTTTATTAATCTACATTGCTCCTCAATAGTGAGACTTCCAACCGGGTCCCACTTTTAAGCGACACAACTCCCTTCCAGCGACCTCTCCCGCTATTTCTTTCCCTTCTCTCTCTGGGCCTGTTCGGCTGAGCATGGAACAGTAGAAGAATAAAGTAATTTTGGAATTGATAATTGACCACTCTTCTAGTGTATTTCAAATTTTCAAGTGTGTTTGCACATTCAACAATTGAAATAGTATTACTTTTCTCCATTAAAATACAATAATTGTAAGGAATAACTTTTATAACCTTTGTTGAATTTTGGTTACTGCACCATAACGTTGAATAATAGTACACGAATTTTACTTCTATTTTGCTTGAGTTATAAATTTTTTAAATGATAAAGAATTATAATTTGAAAACAAAAACAAATAAAAAATGAAAGTACTAGCGGTCTAGCGCCTCGGCAAAATGAATGAAATTTTTTCTATAATTTCGTTCTGAGGGATGGATTCTCCAACCTTGGGTTCATACGCCAACTCTCCTTATAAATGAATTTAAAAGCACTTAATGCACAATTTCGGTGACTTCAGACCTATTGGAGGTCTCCCCCATCACGTAGAATGTGTCATCTTTAATGGCAAAAACAGCATAACCTCTTGACTTTCGTATAGCCATGCCTGGGATCCAAGATGCGAAACGCACATCGGAATATCTCAACACTCAGCACTATCTTCTCCCCATCAAAACCACCAACATCATGTCTAATTTGG
This sequence comes from Carex kokanica, assembly GCA_025461125.1. Classification (NCBI taxonomy): domain Eukaryota; kingdom Viridiplantae; phylum Streptophyta; class Magnoliopsida; order Poales; family Cyperaceae; genus Carex; species Carex kokanica. The sequence continues at coordinate 1,077,615 of JAJGRX010001034.1, read as the reverse complement.
AAATAAAATAATTAGAAATCGAAATTCATTTTCAGGTTCATAAAAGAAAAGGAGGTCCAATCCAAATCCATGACAGTGTCAATTTCAATGTTTTATGTTATCTTCATACAGTAGCATACCAATAGTAGAGGGTCCAAGGCAGCTAGGCATTCCAACACATTTGCATAAGCTGGTACCGACCATACCAATTTATATTCTTCTATGAAAAAGACAAACCTGATGCAAAGCCAGGTACCCTTCAGCTAGGCATTCAAATCGGTACCAAAACCAGAAAATGTTCGTACCAGAAAATCAGATTCTGCATACCTGATCTTAGAACCAGTTTACCAGAAAACCTTCTTCAAGAAGCTTCTTGTTCGTGAGGAAATTGAGCTTCATTTGTCTCTCTGCTTCAGATGGACAAGCTCCTCCTGACCTCCAAAAAATACATGGAAAAGAAAGTACGGCTACGAATACCATTTCAAAATTATATATCAAACCAGAAAGATAAAAGAAGTGAGTGCATATGTTTTCAAGTATGATTAGAAGCTAGCTAAAATCAAATAGAATGATATTTTTTTACATTTTGGATATAATTAATTGGAACTATAATTCATTCCAAATGGTTTCATGAAAAGAAATAGGTTGAATTTAACAATTGGACAAAAATATCATTTTATCTTATATTATTGTAGCATGAAGCATATTAAGTGCACTATCATACTTAGCAATAATCCAACCACACCAACAAATCACTAATCAAAATAGTATTTAAGAAGCTCCAAAAATGATCAGAAGGGCCTTACCACAACAAATTTCATGAGATTTGCGCTGGTCAGTGACCCCAAGCAGCCGATTTGAACCCGATTGAGCAGAAGCAACAAGTGAGCCAGATAGAGGATTCACAGTATTTACAAAGAGAATTTAATGCACTCTATTTACAAAGAGAAAGTGACAAATACTGCACAATAGGTAGTTAAACTGGGTATGCCATACTCTTAAATCACTATCTAATTAGACCTCATTACTTCTCTTATTCGAGCTAGATAGATGAGAAATGCGACAACTTCAAAAAAAAAAAAAAAAAATTTAGTTCGATAACCATTTTGGCCCAAAGAAAAGTCACTTTGGTATCTCCAACACAGGTATGGCGCTAGCTAAGCTTCGTATCTTCTTTGAAGATGTCGCTGGCGCTAGCTAAACTGAGAAGATGTCGAAATTGGTAAAAAGCAAAGGGGGACGAAAGATGGAAGAGAAACCTCTGAGCAAGAATAACATTTGAAAGAGCTATTCGAGTTCATCTTAATTTGTAGTCTTAATTTCGCAAATCTCCCGGCAGATCGTCAGAAATTGTGATCGGGTAAACGGAGAAAAAGAAATTTCCTCCTCTGGAAGAGTGCAAGAAGAAGAGGTGACAGAGTGTTAAATAGAGCTGCCACATCAGCGAAATAAGGGGTAAAAAAAATCATTTCTCATCCCTTTTCCATCCGAAATTTTTTTTCTTACCGCCCCATAAAATCCGAATTAAATGAATACCATCCGAATAATCAGATATCAGATTCCGCCACAAACTCGGACTGAATCTGCGGACGGATCGCCAACCCGTTCGCATATGGGCCTGCGGACTGATCGGCTCACGTATTGGGCCTGCGCACGTATCCGTGCGCATACTGGGTCGGCGCACCGACCCGTTCGCATCCCTAAAATGCTGAAATTTTGAAATCTAACACTAAAAAATCGAATTATTTTTTTAACTATTTGTTAGATTACTTTTTTGATAGCATATTTATACTAAAATACGCTAAATTACTTGAAATTATGTTAATTTATGCTGATTGACACTAGATTACTTTAAATTAAGTTAACTTTTTTTAAGAGACAAATAGCTAAAATGCTGAAATATAACACTAAAATATCGAATTTATTTTTAAATATTTGGTAGATTACATTTTTGATATATAATTAGCATATTTATACTAAAACATGCTAAATTACTTGAAATTATGTTAATTTATGCTTAATTACACTAAATTACGCTAAATTACAATAATTATGTAGAATTATGCTAGAATACAGTAAATTACGCAAAATTACGTATGAATAGGGCCGTATTTTCGTATTTTAGCATAATTATTGTAATTTACCGTATTTTGGCAATATTAGCATTTCAGCAAGATTAGTATGTGATTTTAGTGTACTTCAAATTCTTTTTTTATCTGTCTTGATACATTTTTTTGTTACTGTGGATAATAGCTAGGTTGCAGAGGCGGTAGACGAGCTTCTTGAAATACAAGGTACTGAATTTGCACTTATCAGATACATATGATTTATAGTATGTCATTTTAGTTAGGTTGAAAATTTTAATATTAATTTTCATAAAATAGGTGCCAAGTTCATGATATCAGTTGGCCAGGGACTTGATGGTCAGTACATTGAAGATGATTTTCTATGCATGGAACACTCAAACGAGGTTTGTAATTAGTTAGTTGATATACACAACTGAATTTCTTTTTTAAAATTTTTTGTTGTCTTCTCAAGAAAGAGCTTCTATGGCCAGAACTAGGCAAACTACTTAGAGATGAAGACGATGTCTTAGACACAACCACGCTATATACCGCTGCTATTCCAGAATTTCGTATGGTATTCCTCAAACCTGATAACGGTGCTCACCTGGATAAAAGCTGGAGTCTTGCTAAAAGCCATGGTGTCCAATGATATCCACCATCCATGCAGGTGATTACATATCAGTTTACACTATTATATTTTTCATAGAAGTACATATAACGAGGAAATAATTATATCTTGATTTGTTTATTTTGAATTGTGTTCCTTTTTAATTTGTAATTTGTTGTTTAAGATCCAATGTGGTTGTGAGAAGGGAGCTCCATAAACCTGTTTCTGATCAGTCATGTACTCATTTAGAATTTGACACTGCAAGCACTGGTCTTAGGTAAGATAAATTAAAATATTATTATCTGGAACATTTTTATTTATTTTTATTTGTGTCCTTTTGAATTCTGCAATCATCCCCTCTCAGGACCTGCCTATTTCTATTTACGAGACATGGAGCTCCCTATTTTTTTTAGGATAATCTTCTTTCTAACATTTTTATTTATCGACTTAAAAAGAGTTACATGTGATTGATGAAAATCCTCATCTCATATTCGTCAGATCAAGCTATAACATTAAGGTTTGCATCTTTATCCAAGAAACTATATCGGTTGGCAACTTAGTATTTCACCAACTAATTTGTTTTACCTGTTTGTATTTTTATTTTAATTTTTTTAATGCTAAGACGGTGGAGGGAAAAGATTTTTGTAGATCATGTGGAACATCTCAAACCATCTGATGGTTCTGCTGCAACCCAGTGTAAGATTAGTTTATATAGTATAATTGTTTATCGTAATAAAAATAAGTAATTATCATACCCCCTTCTCTTATTGGCCAAAAGGCATCACTAATAAGTGCTTCTTTGAGCAGTGTCAGCTCAGGTCACATGGATACATAGTGCTATTAAGATGCTTAATAGCAGGGTGAAAATATTGTGCCTTGCCCTCTCAATATAATGGATAAACAATATATTAGCAACAGAGAAATAAAAAATTTAGCGACAGAAAAATATCCAGAAAATAGAAAGGAAAGGCATAAATTCAGTGATATTGATAATATTAGGCTGTCGATGAGAAATTACCAGCATGGTTCTAAAGTCCAATAGTTCAGTTACATTCATTGATTCATTTGTCATTTTTATTGCATCTTTATGTGTATTAGTATGTTTTTTTCTAATGGATTTCCTGGATTTTCAATTTGAAGCGACTCAAAGCTTACACATCTGCTCCAGATCTTTCTTGGTGATTCAAAATCTGTTTTTTTTTTCTCCTTTTTTTTATAACTTCCGTCGTATGTTTGACCAACATGAAACTAAAATCGCAAGAACAGGATTGAGTAAAAGCCAGAAAACAGAAAGGAAAGGCATAAATTCAGTGATACTGTAATATAAGATGTAGGTAAGATCCTATTAGAGTGCTTTCTACTGTTCTTATATTTTCGGATTGAGAGCCACAAACCATGGGTGTGGTGGGATTATGTAACTGATTTTGCTGACACCTTGAACGATAAGAAGCATGCTACCGAATGTGCTGACAAAGTACTCAAATCTTTAGGTATGTTTTGACATTTGTTACTAAATAGTGAGTTTCAAGTTTTGACATTGTTCTTCAGTGGTACTTTTTGATAATATGTAGTGTCAGTTTTGATAATCATTTGTGGGTATTTATAATTATCTTCAATTGAACAAGGGAGTCAGCACATAATTCGTCTTTTGGCAGATTCATTTATTGTTTTTGCAATTATGTTATATAACTTCAACTTTTTTAGGATTTGACTAGAAGAAAATGAGTGACTGTATTGGGGATGCAGAAACTGATACTGATAATAATGTCTTTAAAACTAAACAGGTCAAATCTTTTTTATTCTATTTGTTATTTTGTTTTGTCCTTCTCTTTTATGACTGACAAAGTTATTTTTCATCTTTTATGCCTTAGTGATAATGCCAATTGATTTTAAATCTCTAAACCTTCAGGTTGGTAAGCGAGATCGTGGTGATGTTACATTTTTGTCCATGTTTGCCATCAACAACAGACGATGCGGAGGTCTGATTTACACTTCAATTATGTTTTAAATGATGATTTAAGTTGTTATTCTACTGAATATGTTGTATGAGATAATTACATTTATGTTGTTAGGCAAGCTTGGCAAAAGTGCACTGCTCAAAGCAATATGTTCGGGATTTGAAGAGACCACCAAGCCTTCAGTTTGTCTTAGCACAGGTTAGTTTCTTTATAAACTTAGATCGAGTCGCTCGCAAACAAACTAGAAGAAAGAATCGGCATAACTTTTGTCTTTTGCTGGTCTTTTGTGAAGAAAGTCTCTCCAACAAACTAGGATAGGTGGGACCTGGTCCCTTGCTGGCAACCCCTCTCTCTGCTCTATTGGAGATTCTGTCAATCTCCTTTATTGAGCTAATAATGGAGGTAAGGGATGTACTTTCTATTGAATTTATACAATTTTGATAGAGTTAGTTATTTGGTGATCTGGTCGACAGGATCAAAATTTCATAATATCATTGTACCAGTTTTATGCCATGATCTAATGCTATTATTTCATGACGCCTGCTATATGTTGTTTTCATACTGTGCATTGGACCTGTACCATTGGGGCAAATATACAATCATATCTTTTTGTTGTACCATGAATGTACTACTCTTTGGTTATTCTGGTTCGGGCACCATACCAGCTTATATAACATAAGCAATGAAAAGGCACTGTCTAATCATCAACTTTTCCGAGGACATGCGTATAAAAATACCAAAACAAAGTTTGTTTCTGACCTGTGAAGATAATTCACGGGGCGATGGTTGTGATGAAAACTCAGATTCCGAATCAAGCCTGAGCCGAGAATGGATTTGGAGGCACAGCCACTTTCACACGGTATTTTGTCCAGTTATATTTTATAGCTTTCTTTTTTGTATATCCAAAAGTTTAAGAGTTATTTTCTATGTAAATGACAACAACCATTTTATATTTGTTTTTGATATTCAAATTATTGTCATGTTGAGCTTTTTATTTGACAATTGTTGTACTGTAAACAACACTTTTATTTGTCATGTTGGCTCTGGACATTTTTTTGATTCAGTTTACTTGAAACTATTGCATCATTCAATTATACCGCTGAACCTTTTCTTTGTTGAACTAAATTATATTTGTTGAACTCCTCCTGTGTAGTTTCTACACAGCCTGTCCCAAGCCAGGAACAAGGAGGGTTCGTGATAGGCTTGACGAGCCAGCGGTAAAAAAAAAAAACCTCTTTATAAAAATGAAACCTCACGAATTGGACAGGAGTAGTACTAGGATGGATGACCTTCTGGGAAGTCCCTGTGTTACTGATTCCGGTTGGGTTTCATTTCTAGTCTATCCAACTTATTTGGAAATAAAGGCTTTGAAGAAGAAGAAGAGGATCTTCAGTTAAACCTTTCTCTGTTCAACTATGTTTTATTTTTGTTGTTCGTCTACATTGTATTTTCTATACTTCATTGTATGATATGCACTATGTTTTCTTTTCTCTACTATCTCAATTATCATTGCCGAAGCAAAAGCGAGGCATCCGGCTAGTATAGATATTAGGTTGTACTTGTCGCTTTTCAACAAAGACAAATAAAAAGAAGAAAATCTTTAGTCTAGTGGTAAAGGCACATGGTCTGAGAGATCATGAGTTCGAAATTCAGATGGAGGAAATCTTTTGGAATAACAAGGGTATTAAATAGTTTGGTGGCTTGACCTCCAACTTTACTTAAAAAAAAAAAAAAAAAAGAAAGAAAGAAAAAGAAAAACCATGACTTGGGCCTGAATTTTCGCTCCTAACGATTATTTTTTGGTTTCCCGATGACTAGAGGTATAGGCCTGTATATTGGTTCCAAATGTTTAATTTAATTTTGGGCTGGCCCACGGGCATTTAAGAAAAAAAATAATTAATTTTGGGCTGCTTCAAAAGAGACCCAACCATGTTACTTTCTTAATGCGACCTGATGATTTGAAAAATGATTCTGTTATAGTCTGAACCTAATTTTTGGCAGTTTTGCAAAATAAAAAACCTTTATTCGTCACATTGACGTCGTTATATACTATGTTCTCTGCGACCTTCTTGCACACAAGTTAACTGAGCACATTCTCCTCCATAACCAAGATCCTAAAGATCAGTGATCTCCTTAATTTCTCATGCATTTGATCTTTCTTTCCACAAATGTCAGACAGCATGACGAGCAAGATGATCAAGCTCAAGAGCAGCGGTGGAAAGGAGTTTGAGGTATCTGATACAGTACTGGTGAAGCAATCTCAAAAAATCTGCCGCTTAATAGAAACCACCTTCACAGAGAACTCCATCCCACTAATGAATGTCAATGTCACTGCACCAATCCTTGAAAAGGTGTTTGAGTACTGCATGAAGCACGTTGAAGCAGCAGATGCATCAAAGACTGAAACGACCGGCAAAGAATGCGTAAAAGATGATGACTTTGCTGCCGAGAAGGAAGAATGCGCCTCGATAATCAGTGGGCTTAAGCTTTCAACTGAAGAAAAAGGTTAACTCTTTTGCTTTGATGTGGTTCAAGATTGTGTCTTTTGGTTGCAAAGAACTTATTTTCTACTAGGTTTTTAAGTTTCTAATAATTAAGATTGAATTTTTTAGTTGATGTTATAGCTTCTGTATCTAGTTCTCTTTTTCCTCATATGATCATGGTGGCTAAAAGTGCACAAGGAATTTAGTTCTAATGAGTTTTTTCTTTTTCTTGGATTCAAGATTGATCAGGCTTTCAACATAAAATATTTATATACATATTATTTGAAAGATGTGAATATTTTATATCAAATTTATGTACTAATATTAAAAAATGTATATATGATTTCAAAAATACAAACAAGGAATATAGATAAAAGGTTGCACTTGTTGCTTTTCAACAAAGACATAAACAGAAGAACAAAGAAACTTTTTCCCCATGACTTGAGCCTGTATTTTGGTTACTAATGATTAATTTGATTTTGGTTTCCTGATGGCTCAATGTATATATATTGGCCTGTATATTGGTTCCTAATGTTTAATTTATTTTGGGTTGCTTCAAAAGAGACCCAATCGTGTTACTTTCTTAATTTGACCTGATGATTTGAAAAATGATTCTGTTAAAGTCTGAACCTAATTTTCGGCAGTTTTGCAAAAAGTAAAAAAAAAAAAAATTATTCATCACATTGATGTTGTTATATATATCTAAAGATCAGTGATCTCCTTAATTTATCATCCATTTGTTTTCTCTTTCCACAAATGTCAGACAGCACGGCGAGCAAGACGATCAAGCTCAAGAGCAACGATGGAAAGGAGTTCGAGGTATCTAACACAGTGGCTCAGCAATCTCAAACGATATGCCACTTGATAGAAGACGCCAGCACCGAGAACTCCATCCCACTAGTGAATGTCACTGCACCGATCCTTTCAAAGGTGATCAAGTACTGCACTAAGCACGTCGACACAGCAGATGCATCAAAAACTGAGACGACCGGCGAAGGATGCATCAACTCTGACAAGGAGTTGAAAAACTGGGACAAGCAGTTTGTAGATGATATCGATAAGGCGGCGATGCTCTACGACCTAATCATGGCAGCTAACTATTTAAATATTGAGGGGCTGCTGGATGTGACATGCCGAAAGATGACCGACAATGTAATGGGGAAGAGCACGGAGGAGATTCGTCAGGCTTTCAACATAAAAGATGATGATCAGGACAAATGCGATTCGATAATCAGTGGGCTTACGGGCTTTGATGAAAAAAAGAAGAAAAAAAAAACAAAAAAAGAAAAAAAATAATCAGTGGGCTTAAGCTTTCCACTGAAGAAAATTGCTAACTCTTTTGCTCTGATGTGGTTCAAGATTGTGTCTTTTGGTTGCAAAGAACTTGCTTTCTACTAGGTTTTTAAGTCCGTTTATAAGATTGAATTTTTTTAATTAGTTGATGTTATAGCTTGTCTGTATCTAGTGATAATCTATTGCTTGTTTTCAAAATTTGTGATGTGATTGCTAGTTGCTACGTACATTCTTGTTTTCGAAAAATTGACGTTATCTTGGAGGATGTAATAGGGGTTTATTCAATGTTATTATGGTTTTCAACTGAATATCTAAAATTTGATCATCGCATCTTTTGTAAAGCAGATTTTTTTTGAATTCCTTTGCAGAATTTTTTGGCTTCAATTCTGGATATAATGAACTAAAACCATTTCCTGTAATTAAATATGCTTCTGCAAAAATATTCAAGTGGAATTAAATGAAAATTTTATCTCTCTGTATTATGTTGCCTTCACATATGCAAGGATTAATTTTGGCTGATGAATGGTGATTTCTTAGATTCAAAGTCCACACAAGCAGGGGCGGACCCAGGTATATCCAGGGGGGGACAGCTGCCCCCCCCTGGATTTTGAGTTTTAGTGGAGATTTATCGGTTCTGACTGACTCTGCCCCTCCTGGAATTTTTTTTGCCCCCCTTTGGACGTTTAATTTGTAATTCGGGTTAAATTTAGGGTTAAAATTAAAATAAATTTGTTGAATTTTGATTGATAATTAGAATTATAAGTCAAAACATCAGAAATTACAAGTCAAAGCATTGAAAAATATAAGTTAAAGTATTGTTTTTTATCGAGTATCCAATTGGTTAATGGATTTAAATCCGATTCGATATTTTTTTTGCCCCCCCTGACGAAAATCCTGGATCCGCCTCTGCACACAAGTCGAACCATATCTTATATAGTACAGATGGTGATGAATTTTGCCTCTTTACGGAGACATGCAGATTCAATTTCTGCAAAAAAAACATCTAAAAAAATAGTTGTCGAGATTAATGAGAGTCCTAATTAAAAAAAAAAAAAATACTACCACACAAGCCCCCTAGATTCCAGGTCCTACAAAAGATTTCCATGAGTAACTCAGACAATTTTGAATGCTAAATCTGGTATTTAAATAGGCAGTGAGAAAACCAAAATATTAGAGAAAGTTAGATCCTTTTATCCTTGCTCTTTTTTTTTTCTTTTCGAAAAATGTTTATATTTAGTTGGCACTATGTATGAAAGGGATTGCATTAAGGTAAGTGGATGGTTATTGATCGATGATGACTGATGGGACATTAGACCACTTTTGCTTTCAATAATATGCTTTAGTCCCTTGAATTTGAATATCAACATGATTTTCATCAGGACAATCTTTGACTGCACATCATTCATGTTATTTTCTAATGCCATTTATTTTGTGCATTCTACTAGTTTGAGATTTTCTTTAGGGATATGCTTCATTTATGTTAAATATACATTATGTTTGTACATTATGTTATTTTTGAGTAAAGGTTGGATTCTCCATCTGGATTCCGAACCTGTGACCTCCCACACAGAGTATTGCCTTTGCCACTAGACCAAAGGCTGATTCTCATATACCTTCTGTTGTTATGTGATGGCCCTGCTTATCAAATGGTTCAGGTTGGTTTAGAAAATATCAGAGCATGCAGACATGACTCCTATTCTGTATATACATGATATGATCCTAAGCTCAGTATTTTATTTATTCATGTATTTATTGTAATGAATCAAAGTTTATTGTGGGTATGCAACAAAAGTAAATGTCAGGAAAATAAAGGTAAAAGAAATCTTCCATCTCCTTTTTTTCTTGTTCAAATTAAAGCTTACATCCAAATAAAATCAAAAGATGCAACCAAAAGCAAACCATAGACAAACATTTCATCAAACTAGCAAATACATACCCCTCCCTCCCTTCCGTTGTCAACCATACTAGTAGTTAATATCAAGCCTATTCCTATCTGCTCACAAAGGTCACACAACGTTTATGCTTTTTTTTGTTTTCTCCACACCACCACACAAAAAGAGAACCAAAAGCAAATGTAAAATTAAATAAGTGCATGCATAATCAAAGTTCATGCAAAGGGGATTAATTGAAATCCATCAGACATTCTCTGAGGTCGAAGATGGAAGTAGAGGTTGGTTAAGAGAAGAGGTCTTGAAGGAGGCTACACTGCTTTGTCGGTGTCCTTCATGCTCACATGTTGAAGAAACCAATGCAGCAGCCTCCTTTGCAGCAAATGCTCTTTCTGCGCTTTTGCCCCACAAAACCAGGTATAGTCCCATTATGATCAGTGCTGCACCAATTATCCTGCACGTATGATACTTGTTATAGATTGTATGTATACATGTACAAATTACATACTTATCTACACTTGTGTTACCAATTTGAGTACTATTGTTTTCCAGCAAAAAAAAAAAAAAGAACTTTCTGTTGGTAAATGTTTATCAGTTTTGGATTTTTTTTTTTTTATGTGCAAAAGGTTTAGCAAATACCCTCCAAGGTAGAACTTTTCGCCAAGAGTAAGGGAAGCCACGATGGCCACAACAAGTGTCTGGACAGGCTGATACACGGCCACGAAAACGGGACCCCCTCTGTCAATGCACCAGATTTGAACTGCGAAAGCTACTCCAGATGCGATGAAACCCTGCATGTTGAGTCCCCAATAAGTACATGTCATGTAATTGACCTTATTAGTATTTTAATACTTTTCAATTTTGAATAATGTTTAAATTTGAAGTGTTCTGTTTCTTTATTTTAGAACGGGCATATCTTGTTTACTTTAAGAAACTTCAAATAATCACATATACCTTATAAAACAAGTAATATATTTTATATGCACTCCCTTCCAATAATTTCTTTAAAATAGCTCAACCTTGCTTACTGCTGCTTCTATAGAGGTTTTAATTAGAAATTACAAGATTTGAGCCTAATAATTTTTATTTGCAGATTTCCATACTTTTTTTTTGTTTTAACATACTTTTGCTGACCAAATTATGATTACTTTCTCCTATAAAAAGTTGAGCAACCCTGAATCATGGTAAGACATAATGAGTTTTTTTAGTGGGTCGATGTTATATGTATCCCCTGATCATGAGTAGCATAAAGACATGATATTATCATGGAGCATGACACTATTGGAAAGTACTTAGCATCACCTTCAATTTTTGACTCGAATAGGAATTTTGGTATAAAAAAATGAATAAGGTTTCAGATAAAGTTAGGAGAAAGCATGCATCAAAGGCTTCTATCCAATTATGTCTACCACTAGTTTAGCTTTAGTACTCTTTGAGTCTATTTAATCACTAAGAAAGCTAAGATAAGCCCAGGGTTAACTTTATCACTTTATCAATTTAATAATCTATGCCTGTATAGAAAATAAAACAATTCAATTCGATCTATCATTGATATTTATTGTTCATACCCTTTTAAAATCATAAATTCAACTACAGAGCAATATTGTTCTTTTAGATTCCCACTCAATCAATAATTGCTTCTCCCAATATTTTGAGAAAAAAAGGCGTATTGAGAATTTGTTTAATTGCATTTGAGAGAGATAGAAAGATTATTCAAATGAATTTAACCTCTATAATTTGAAATTTTTCTGCAAGTCAAATATATTACCTAGCTAGCTTACTAACAGCCAGTGGCAGAGCATGACCACAGGAGGCTATTCCACTATTAAATTCTTAACTGATTCACTAATTTTGACATATTAGCAATATTAGTATTATCTATTTAGCCTCTGTCTTTTTAAATCCGCCTTGCTGACAGTGCTTATTTGATATACTTCCTACACACCAACCACCTAAGATCGATATTGTACTTAATTGGTTTTGCATATTACATATTGAGTGAGGCTATGGTGCTATGCATAATACGGATGGCTAGTGTACTACGGCTCAATATGGTACCTTTTAAAATCCTAACGGTCGATCCGACGGTTCAATGTGATAATTATATGAATATGTACTTGCAAACTAAATTTTACATTTTTTCGAATTTTTTTACTATTTTTTTAGATAGGTAGAATTTTGATGGTCCAGAATTTTCAAAAAACACTGATATTTCTACCTATCTAAAAAAATAGTAAAAAAATTCGAAAAAATGTAAAATTTAATTTGCAAGTACATATTCATATGATTATCACATTGAACGGTCGGATCGACCGTTAGGATTTTAAAAAGTACCATATTGAGCCGTAGTACACTAGGCATGTGTGCTATGCATAGCACCATAGCCTCACTCTTACATATTTTCTTATTTGGTAAAGTTCCTGAGTTTAATCCTTAAAGAGAATCAAATAAGCGAATCTAGTATAGATAGAAAAGCAAACATGTAGTGGACTACGTGGATGTCTTATTCTAAGTTCTTTTCATATAAACTGGAATTAGAACAATATAGAGTACAGAGTTTAGTATCAAATTTAATTGTTTCAGTTAAATTTGTTTGAAGTCAGAAGTAATATACAGGTCACATGTCTACCATTAATTATGATTGCCCTACTTCTTGATCCTAATTAATTATAGGTTTAATTTACACATCCAGGTTGGTTTTAGCTCAGATTGTACGCACTTAGGTAATACTAGCCTTTAGGTTCTACAATTATGTAGTTGTTGCCATAATGGGGTTCCTAAAGCTTTTATTGTGGTCCTATATACAGCAATGTTTTTAAAACAGTAAATCAGGAGTTTACAGACATAATTCTTGTACTTGTCTCCAGTTCCTGCAACTAAAGTTACGGTGACAGAACAGCATATCTCTTGGCATGCAAAACAACTAATTAATTAAGGGACAATTAAACAAGAAATTAGTTAAAATTACCGCATAGAGGATGGTGAAGACTTCGGAACCAGAGTGAAAAGCCCAAGCATCAGCATCTCTCTCGATGAAAGCGGCTATGATCAGGAACTGTATCACGCCAAAGAAGCAAGTGTACGACGTAACAGACAACCTGGCAGGGTACTTCTTCAGCACGGGCGCCTGAAGCACGAGCCAGCCGGACCAGGATAAGCAGTGCCCGATCAAGTATATGCAACCAAGGGTCCAACTCTTGCCGTTCGAGTCGTTTACCCAGAGCACCGTTGTGTCCTGTGCGAATGAGCTTACTGCCACCGTGCCGTTAAGAGTTGATGGGGCGAATATGGTGGGGCCTTTGTATAGGGTTATGACTGATGCGCCCGCAACACATGCAAGTGTGCCGAGAATTTTTGCAATGCCGTCTTTACGGTCGATGCGTACCTTCTCTATCCTGTAATGGTCTACTATTTAGGAAAAGAATGTCCGATTGATGGTATAAATAAGTTTGGTAGGATATTTCGATAACTTCTCGATGGGGAAAAGGAGAAATATATGTAAAATTGTACCTCAATGCTGCAGCCATAGCAAAGGTGATGGCTGGTACAGAGTTCTGAATGGCCGATGCGAAGGTCGGAGAAGTATTATCCAGTCCAAGTAGATAAAAACCTTGGTTGGCGGTTATGCTATTTCCATGTCAAAAATGAATAGCTCATACATACGAGAACTTCTAATATATATGAAAATTATGTTTCAAAAGTGCTAAAGAATTATAAGATGATCTTACCCACAGAGAGCAAGTAAAAAAAATTGCACGACAAAGCTGAGTGTCAGTTTCGGTCTATCCTTCCTACAAAAATTATTAAAAGGAACCCAACAAATTAGCATCATTCGTTATACTTTGTAATAATTATACCTATTAACTATCTTTTTATAGCTAGTAAGTTGATTTGTACATCACCATCAAACAAAACAAATCACATCATACCAGTATTTATCAAAATCACAGAAAAATTGCTATGTACGTAATTGTTTCATTTGCATTCATCATTTATAGAAAATTCATAATGGTGTCATACTTTTCAAGGAAGTATGCGAACGGCACGAGCAGTATCAGGGCAATGATGTTGCGGTAGACTGGAAACACCACCTTACTTATACCCATATTGAGCGCCAAACGGGAAACAACATGAAATCCGGCATAGCCGAACTGAAGTGCCAGCATGGCGACATGCAGCTGCACCTTCTCGGGCATGCCGCATACCGCCCTGGGATCCACATCAGCCATTTCACAGGCAGAGTATACACTCTCTGCTTTTGTGTGTGTGGTGTGTGCTTGGAGGTTCAGAGAGTGGAGAGAGGAGTGAAGGATGAAGAGAGGAGGAGGTGGTGGAGGGGTCTAAATATGGAGAGGTGAGAGAGAGAGAGAGAGAGAGACTGAGTGTGCAAGGTTAGTTTGTGCGTGCGTTGTCCCCACAGGCCACAGGCAATTGGATATTTAATAGAAAAAAAGAAAAATAAAAGGTGTCATCTCAACGCTAGTGTTGATGTTTTCTTCTTGTCGCCCACATTCTCTCTCTATAACAGGCTATACACATGACATATGTGCCTTTGGGCACATCAGGAACAATAACTAAAGTATATTTCTGTGCTTTGGATTTAATTAGAGAAGTATTTAATATGGACCTATTGTTGTTTAATTTTTGCCTAATGTTGTATGTTTACTGGGGTTAACTTTGCTCCCTGGATTTTTATTTACATGCGGTGGATTTTCTTGTGTTTGATTTTTAAGTTATGATCATTTAAAAATTAATTACTACTTTGAAGATTTAAACCTTGACTGAAGACATGGTTGGTAGAAAAAAAACAGTATCTACTCTGTGAAGAAAGTTTGTTTCACAAAACCAATCAATGGATTCCGAGACTGAGGACGTTTGCACTGGGAAAAATAGATTCTTTATGTTTCCATTAAACCATAAAATGGAAATCCTTGGCAATTCCCATTCAGTTTTTTCTTTTAAAATTTGGTCTTATTTTTTAATCCGTCTTAGCAATCAATTTATATTACTTTAATCAAATATATAATAGTATTTTGAAAATTGAGATGCCTTTGTGGTGGATTAATTTCTTTGACATAAGAACATACAAACTTTGTTTTTAGACTTTGATTTGACCTCTTGTTTTTTTAGAATCCATATCCTACGAGGTAACATAATATTTGAGTTTGGATTCAGACTGTCTGATCAGAATTCGATTCAATAGAATGTATGGAGTTCCTTTAATATTGGTGTCAAAATAAATTGGATGATCCGAATCCAAACTTATTTATGTTATCTCGTATGATCAGATAAATTTTGTGTTCATAGCTGCCGTTATAGCAACGTTAACTATAGTATATTGTGACGATAAACATCGTGGCATTATCATTTTTTTTTTAGCAATATAGTGCATTACTCAATAAAGATAAAATAATACTCAAAAGACATTTCAATGTTAGAAAGATACTATAAGATTTAAGGCTTAATTAATTCGTATTGTATTTTATTATTATTTAGAACTAACTATTTTCTTAGTTCCTCATTCAGTAAATATGATGTTTTATTATTAAACAAATAGACAAAATTTAATTTCTTCATCAATGGCTGAAAAATTGAAAATATGTTTTATTGTTATAAATATAAGAAAAATTATATGTAGTTATGATTTCAGTAATTGCACATTAATTTTTAGCGTCATTTAAGTATATTGTGGTTCGATTCACAAATTAGTTATCAATATACTATATTTTTACTTTTTTATATTTAGTTGAATATTTGGATTTTACAATTTTATAAAATAATAGTTAAAATTACTACATATTGTATGAACCGTAAAATGCTTGACCGCGCTATGAGTCCGCTATTCACTATTTAAAACCTTTTATTTTGATAGTGAAATAAATCGAAAGAGTAAGAATATAATTCTTTATCTCATGTAACTATATTTGAATTAGCTTCACTTCTAATTATCTTATCAAACATAGCTATAACATAATAATTATTTTCCCATTCTTTTATTTTGACATTTTAGTTGTTTTCTTATTTTTCTTCTTTATCTTACTTTTAAAAATAAGCTTTGAGGGTTACCAACTTGAGAATCTATCATAATTAATTCTTTATGAGCTATGTTTTGCAACTTAGGCTATGTTTGAATGACACAAGAATAACAAGAATAGAGGCTATTCTAGAATAAAAACTATTCGGAATAGCAATGTGCATCCAAACAACATTTTTGCTATTCGGAATAGCTAGAATAGCTGCTATTCTCTATTCCTTGTAAATGTTGGAATAACTACTATTCAGAAATATGAAATGAGAGGAAGAAATATTTTCTTTTTGGATTTTGCCAACACAATCCCAAATGACAAATTTGATACCACTTTCCGCTATCTCCACGGGATGACAATTCATTTGAGATCCCACTTGCCTATATTTCTTCTTAATTAGCACATTATTAACACTATTCTTTATTAGTTACAACTATTCACTATTCCACAAATACAATCCAAACAACATTTTTACTAATCCGAATAGCATTATTTTCACACTAATATGAAAATCACTATTTTTTCTCTATTCTCATTTACTATTCTAAATTTTTGCTATTCTAGCTATTCTAACTCTCATTCAAACATAACAGGATAGTGTTAGAATCGTGATAGTTAGAAAAGTATGATGACAAAAATGGTAAGAACGGTTCTAGTTGAAAGAGTAATATCTGAAGTAGTGCTTAATTAGTATATTTGATAGCGAAAAATTAAATAATACTAGAAAAAATATTATACTAGAATAACTTTTGTATTATTCTAGCATTATTTCGGATAATAGCTTTTGTATTTAATTTGACGTAATTTTTTGTTCATAATAATATTGCTATTCAAAATTACACTAGAATAGAGAGTTTTAAAATAATACTCATGTATATTTTTTTCTTCTTCTTTGAAATGCAATTTATTGATTTTTTTTCTGGTTAACACAAACCTCATTATGACATTTTCACACAGCAATGAATCAAATACCAAGAAGTGGGGAAAAGTGAAAGGTATATACTATGAAATGATGAAAAGTATTCAGGTGGACGCATTTATATTCTGGTCTGACAAGACAACCCGAAGAGCACTAGCTAGGAAATATTGTGAGTTTGTGACACATTTATATTTTGAAATTCTTGAATTTTTTATTAATTACGTTTGGCAAGACACCACTCACTTCCAAGTCATAACAATTGATTTTAGCAAGCGACGAGTGTATTGATAAGAAATTATTTCAGTGATCCAAATAATTTGAGACTTGAATCTATCTATAGGTCAATTATGTATATACCAAGTTACCAACGGCCTAAACATGACATGCGGTAAATATATTGACAGAGCAGTTTTTGTTTCATGCAACGCACAGATAATAGTTAAAACAGCGTTGCATAATGATTTGTGCACTGCATGAAGCAAAAGCTCATCTGTTGATATCTTCACCCCATGACATGACTCAATACAATTGAAACGGACGGCCCAGATTTACTCTCAGCCGGTGCCTATTCGGGATAGCGCAGGGGCAGTATTATTTATGCTTTGAGATTCGTGCCAAGTTAAAAGAAGGATCCTGGACCATCCGTTTCAATTGTACTAATTCATGACATGTAGGGGTTCGATGTCTATGAACAACTCATTCAATAGAAGTTTCTGTTATTTGATTAACGGTTTTGAGCATTTAATTATAACTCCATATCTATCAAACTCGTTAATTGAATTTAATGTTTAACCTGAGAGCCCTTCAGCCAGTTATTGTCAACTTATTAGAGCGAAGAAATCAAAAGAAGTGTTGTTGATCACCATATTTGTATGTTGGAGAGAGCAATGCACAAGGATCTTCAGAGATAAACAAAAGCATCTGCAAGAAGAATTCAGAGTAGGTCTGATGCTCATCGGACCTACTTTGGTTCGATGGATGTGATGACCATCCAATCAGCATCACGATTCGTGCACTATGCATCAAAATCCGTGCGAATGTATCAATTTCCGTGCACACATATTTAATGCTAATCATACAATGCTAGAGTTAATTGAACCTAAAAGTAGGTCCGATACCCATCGGACCTACTCCTATCTCCTGCAAGAATTGTGTGAGGAAGTGCACGCACAATGGAAATATTTGAATTGATGAGCACATCAGTGGTGAAGAGTTTTATTTTTGCTTGTTCTCTGTTTTTCCTCTGTTTTCGATTACTTTTTTTTTTTTCTAAATCCTATTGTTCAATAAAATTGAATCCTTTCACTTCTCCGATTTGTAACAGGTTTCAATTCGAAACCTTTTAACATTCTTCCTTGAGCATTGAATAAAACAAATAAGGACTGGATCCTTATTTTTACTCAAAAAACTTCAGAGCGAAAAAAAAAAAAGAGAGAAGGAAGAAAAAATGTTAGAGGACGTTCAAATTTAAAATAATATTAATAAATTTTGACATAATTTTGCATAAGCATGAACTTAAGAAATCCAGGGGCTCAATATTCTTAGAAAAAAATACTATGCAGGGGCTCAATATGATAAACTTTTTTATTTACATATAGACCAATACACATACGAGAAACCTCATTCTATCTCAAATTCCATTCGATATGTGTTATTTGTAAGCAAAAAGACTATGAGTACTTGATCTTCAAACTTTTTCCAAAAAATTTCTATGATAACCTCCATATTCTTTTTAAAAAATGTCTTTATTTTTGTGCCGTGACAACTTGGAGGACTCATAAAAAAAAATTAATTTTTGTTCTCCCAAAATTTTGACATGACACTCTCATTTACTCTCTCTTTTGTATTCTACTTGCACAGAGAAATTCACATTCACAGAGAAATTCTCTTTTGTAGGTGGAGCCCATTTGCAAATATGAAATATACCCTCCCTATAAGCTAACTATGACATGCTTAAAGATCTGAAAATAAACTGTAGAAAATTATCAGTTCATTAGGTTTCCTTGTAATTTATTTATTTTTCACTTCCATATTTGTATATCGTTGAAAAGGTTTTGAGATTACCCAGTTACCCCACATTTTTATTAATACCCTACGTTCAATAAAAATTATTAAAAGTACCCACGGTCCCAAATTTTTTTTAAAAATACCCATACCGGCCAATTATTGGCCGGTACCGATTAAAATTTCCAACCGGCCAATTATTGACAGGTTCTGTGATTTTTTTTTTTTTTTTTTAGAGAAAAATTGCTAAAATGCTGAAATGATATCTAACACAAAAAAATTGAATTATTTTTTTAAATATTTGTTAGAAAATACGCTACGAATAAGGCTGATTTTGTGCTAAAATACGGTAAATTACAATAATTATGCTAAAATACGGTAAATTTACTAAAATGCTGAAATTACAATAATTATGTAGAATTATGCTAAAATACGGTAAATTACGCTAAATTACGTATGAATAGGGCCGATTTTGTGCCATCTTTCATAAATCATAAAAAATAGTAAAAAAAATTCCAAAAAATAATAAAAATTGGTATTCTACAAGTTCATTATATAACTAATTTACTGAGCTACGTAGATTGAATAATAAAAGTGAAAATCTCAATCGAAAACTTCAACTGAAGTTTTGAGGCCCTTCTCTTTGTTTTTTGGCGATTCTGAATTTGGCAATTCAGCATTGCTAGCACGAACGATGCGCATTTTCGCAAGCTTTCCGAAAAGTGGTCATTTGCTGAAATCAGACACTCGAGCGCCGTTTTATGGCCGTTTGAAGTTTCGTCGTTGTTTTTCCCCTTCTCAGTGAAGATATCATCCCTATTCGTACGTAATTTAGCGTACTTTACCGTATTCTAGCATAATTCTACATAATTATTGTAATTTATTGTAATTCAGCATAAATCAAGTAATTTAGCGTGTTTTAGTATAAATATGCTAATTATATATAAAAAATGTAATCTAGCAAATATTTAAAAATAAATTCTATTTTTTAGTGTTATATTTCAGCATTTTAGCTAATGTCTCTTAAAAAAAAGTTAACATAATTTAAAGTAATCTAGTGTCAATCAGTATAAATTAACATAATTTCAAGTAATTTAGCGTATTTTAGTATAAATATGCTATCAAAAAAATAATCTAACAAATATTTAAAAAAACAATTCAATTTTTTTGTGTTAGATTTCATTTCAGCATTTTAGCAATTTTTCTCTAAAAAAAAAAAAAAAAAAATCACAGAACCGGCCAATAATTGGCCGGTATGGATATTTTTAAAAAAAATTTGGAACCGTGAGTATTTTTAATAATTTTTATTGAACGTAGGGTATTAATAAAAATGTCGGCCAGTTACTCTTGTTCTAGATTTAAAAAATAACGGTCACCAAACGAACCTCAAAAGGGAAATGTTCTCCTTGCTTGTTGATGAATTGTTCTTGATTATTTTTTTTAATAATAATTAAAAAAAATTGTTTATTGCTCTTGAGGGTATCTCAAAAATGACAAATCTGCTAATTATTAGGGGCAGCTAAAAGATTTATTTTAATACCGATATTTCACTGGTTCTATGGAATAAGACTTAGCAACTTAACACTTTGTAATTTGTATAGAGTAATGGAGTATTTATTGATCAGTGCGCTTAAATATGTATAGTAAAAAATTAAAAAAAATTGGTCCCACACGGAAAGGGGGTAAAATATGGTCAGGTAACCTAAATAAAAAGTGAAAAGAACTCTGGATCTTCATAATTACACAGGAACAGGTTATGCACTTTGTAGCCTTTTTCTTTTGCAAATGAAAATAAAAAAATTATTCAATGAAGTACAGGGCTTTAATCTTTGTATCACTTTGAGTTGCATAAATTCAAATCAAATCTAATGGAGGTGCTTTCGGCTCAGGAAAAACCAGGCTATAATGCTTCCACTAAACCTCCACTTGGTTAAAAGACAAATTCTAGTGATATTTCTCTCCAGTTCTAGAAAATAATGGAGAGGTTCAAAATCCATATACCATAAAAATACTCAGCATTCTTAAAGAAAAGTTCCACTACGTACTTAATATATGATCATACCGTACATGCAGTTTATTGTTTGCTACATCTAATATTAATATAATAAAATGGTTTCTTTTAATTTACATTGTCAATTGATATGAATTATCATTTTTGTAAATCTTCATGTATGATGCACTGACAATTTTATGAAGTAATGTAAAAAAACATAAATTCTTTTTTTGCACATAGAAATGTGGTATGGAGCGATATTCTTTCTTTCTTTCTGATGGAACTTTCTTTCTCTTTTTAATTTTTTCTTTTGAATTAGTTTTTCTTTTCATATATGAAGTATCACAAAAACTCAATATATATTTAGTGAAGACGTTGAAAATATAAATATTCAGCTCCTCTTTTCATATGTAATATAAAATATTACCAAATCTCATATATACATTCAGTAAAATTGATATTAAAATAAGTAAATATGATTATTTAGAGATTTGATAATTCTATCTGCAAATCAAACGTCCATCTTTGCTCAGATACTATACAAATCAAACATATTAAAATAGAATGAGCAAATTTAAAATTAAGGCTCAGGTTTTGTTGTTTAAGATGTTATGCAGTCTGCCATCTGCCCCCATTTTTCTATTTTATATGTGTTGCTTGTTGACATTGAGCTTATTCCGCTACAGGTGTGGGATTCGGCTGATACCCAGATGATCATCTATCAACCCCCACCAGATGCTGCCGAGGACGGGCCTAGCTCCTCTATCTAATCTCCTTCTGGTTTTGACATCCCAGCGAGGATGCTGTTTACATTATCTTTTCATTTTTCTCAAATATATCTGCTATGATGTTGTTAGCTCTAGAACTTTTGTTTGGTACATGTCTTGTTATTTCTACTGGATTTTGTTTGTTTAATGCTTGGTATTGCATTTGTAATGGACACTAGTTTCTTTAATGAAACGGGCATTATGCATTTTATCAAAAAAAAAGAAAAACTTATATATGTTATTTATTCTGTTATGAGATTTTGCTGAATGCTAAATATTAACATTCAAGAGGGTCAATGGATGTCTCCATTCCAAAGAAATGGAGATGAGTAATAAACCTTAATGTAGCTCATTTCCGAATGCCCCTCGATCTCTTTTGCTGCCAAGCCTACAATGAATGAAACTTAAAACGCAAAAAAGGAAAAAGGAAAAAGGAAAAATAAAAAAGAAAAGAAAAGAAATGGAATTGAAGTTGACAAGCGCACACATGTCGCATTTCACTGGCCAGAAACCATTCTGAGTTCTAAATAAAATCCCATGCTCCCTAAACCATAGTAAATAATTCGGGTTCGGTTTGGTAGGGTCAAAAATTCGTGATTCGGAAATAATTCAGGTATAATTCGGAAATGATTCGGAATTACAATACGAGACCTCAGTGCATATTTAATTCATTACCGATGATTTATTATACGAGATACTGCTTGTATTTTCCATAGAAGACCAGAGTGTGGTAATATAGTCAAAAAGTATAATTAATTGTGGAGAACTATGCAGAAAGGTCACGTGGGGGTAATAAATGCAGAATGAGAACTGTGCAAAAAGGTCTGGGTTTTCCGAACAATACGTGAGAAAAACGCGTAAAATTCGCGTTTTATTCGGTCAAAGGTTCGGTCAACGAATAATACGCCATTCGGTTCGGAATCACTCCAAAAACGAATTATTCGCGAATTAAACGTGAATACAACGCGAGTATTGTCACTATGCCCTGAACAAGAAATACCTTAACATTTAGAGATGTCTTGACTCGGTACACAATGTAAAATATGAACACGCCACAGAAGATCACAGACTGCATGAAATGGGCCTATTGGGCATGTTCAGGTGCTGGGCCAGCTGCCTCCCTGCTTTAACGGACGCCTTGCTCTCTAAATTGGGGGCAAACCATCATTTTAATATTTTATCATCTCCAAAAATCTCATTCTCTTTTTATATACGTGGCATTTGCACTACGGTTTTCTTGCATTTTTGGATTTAATATAGTACTTGTTGGTGAGGAACTTATCTTGGCCGTTGATCTGATCCTCAGCGTATATCTCGAGGTAGATCAAGGGTTTCTGCGAGTACATCGTCGGTCAAGTGTAGAAAGGGATATGGAGTATGGATTAGTTTATTTTTGTACCTACCACTATTGCTTCTTATGTCAGCCCAATCATCTCCAACTTTCACATATTATAAAATCAAAAAGAAAAAGGAAAAAAGATTTTGGATATGACATCAAGAGATAGTTGCTGGTTTCCTTTTTAATCAGATATGGCTAAATACTTATTTAAACAGATTTTTTTTTAATCATATAATCATGTTTTGGCAAGGTGTAGATTTAGATAGTGTTGATTTTGCGGAATAAAACAGTGAAATGATGATTGTAAATTGTATTCTACGGCGATAGACTACGGTTTGTTGAACCTATTCCACATTTTAAATGTCAAACATCTCAGGTTTTTCAATATGCGAACTAATTTTCTAGAGCGGAAAAATTAAGATTTAATATGTATAAAATACAAATTAAATTTCTAATAGACAAGTATATCTCTAATAACATAAAATATGAATTCTACATATTTTCAGGAATCCAACGGTTCATTCTATAAGTAAAACGAACATACTGACAGAAAACTGTGCAAGAAGCAGTTAGAACCATAACTCCACTCATCCGTGTGCGCGCGGGATCCGGAACGTGACCCATTTCGCCCACGTTCTCCAACCCGCCAACATCCAGAAACATAGATGGTTAGAGATCCGCTACAACCCGAAAAGACGCTCCCAGATGCTCCTTATTCTCTGCTTCTGTGATTTTTATTTTAGTCATATGATCTTATCTGTTTTAGGTTTATTTTGATCCGGTTTTAAACCATATCTATCCATTATCTATTTAGAAGATCAAGATACATTCCATTACTCAAAATATCATTTGCACATATTTATTTTAATTTAATCCAACAGAATAAAATTTACATAGAACGAATCCAACAATTGCGAACAAAAAGGTTTATTTTAATAAAAAAAAAAGTCTCTTTTTGACATTTATGTTAATAGTAAATATATCAATAAAATACTATCAATTCGATTTATGTTGGAGATCTTGAGAGGATGTGAATTCAAGTTTTGATCGGAAACCTCTCCTCATTCACCAGACGTGATTTGAAATCGGATTTCAAATTAATTTGGAGATCACAAGGTAAATTTTAGAGTTTTATGCAATGATCGGTTAATTAGATGCATGAATTTGAATGTAAGAAGCACGACACTTAATTCTCTTCTTAACTTTGAAGTTTTTTACCAACAAATTTTAATTCACAATCTTCCTTTTAATCTCAATTCTTCTAGAATTCAGCTGAGAGTCTAAATTCCTACATTCCTGTCTAGAAACAGACTTAATTTGATTCTTGAGAACCATAGTGACAAATGAATTACTCAGGTTCGGTTCGGCGAGGTCAAAAATTCGTGATTCGGAAATAATTCGGGTATAATTCGGAAATGATTCGGAATAATCCGGATCAGAGATCTCAGTCCTGCAAGGAAGCAAAAACAAAAAAAACCAAAAAAAAAATGTTATGGGAAAAATTTGTGAATAATTCGTAAAATTCAGAAAAAGTTTGTAAAATTCGCAAATAATTCGGCGTTCGGTTCAGCATCACAAAAAAAAACGAATTATTTGAATATAATTCGGATATAATTCACGAATCTTGTCACTACGTTGAGAACCAGTAATCAAAGAGTACCAAACACCTCTTTTCCAGATTGGTAAAATATCTTATTCTACCCCATAATGTCCCTACTATGTCCCTAGAAAATGATACCCACCACCAACTCCTGACAAACATTCCATCTGTATTTCTCCATTGCTGGGCCTTGTATAAAGCTTTTGTTTCCCCTTGTGCTCTGCTTCTTTGTCCAAACTGTAGGTTGAACTGTTGGTATCTTCTCCTGTCAAAAGCTGTGACCACATGAGAAGCCAAATCAAAACCAAACCAAACCATTTGATTGTTGCAAAGGCTTCACATGTCACGGTTGCCTAGCTAATTAATGACCCGTTGCTATTTTCCTAAGCAATATGGAGGTGTTTATTAGTGGAAACTTTATTCAAATTTGTATGAAATTATCTGGGCATCCATACTTTAAACTCTGATTGGTTAGGTTTCCTTGAACCACTGGTCCCAGGTATTGGATCCTCTGTGGCAGCAATATCAAGCAATTCATGTAGTTGATTCCTTTTTGTGTGAAACAATTGTACTTGAACACAAATTGGCTACTAAACTACTATCCGGTTGTGGTTGCAGAGAACCCATATATGATCTGATGGTCCCGTTAGAATCTCCTAATTTGATGTTTTTTAGCATTAATGACATGTATTTGCATCAAAGATCCATGCCTTTGACCTATCTGTTATCGTGACATACATATTGGAACTTACTAAAGAATTGGCGTGCCACCTCAAAATTTGGAGTCCTGTTCAATGACATTGAGATATACATGATTTTAGTATAACTATATCATTAAGGTGGTATTATGAACATTAAGATATGGTATTACACCTGATACTGTCCTAATTGAAGTTACAAGGGATGTTTCCTGGTAACCTGAAGAGTCAAATGAATCAGAAAAAATAATAAAGCATGTCGGTTAGAAGCAAGAAAAGGTAACTTGTCATTCAGATTTTTGTTGGCGGTTCAAGTTTAGTTGCATATATAAAACGATTGATGTTTATTTAAAGGAAAATTTAAAGTGACACCCGTCGCCAGAAAAAGCCTGTTATAATGTACTTCTGGTGTAACATGTTACAGATCTATAGTGTGTATACCTTAGCCAGGTGTGAGAGAAATAGTATATCGTGCATGATCAATTATGTCGGCAGTCAAATTATACAATTAAGTTCATAATTTCCATTAGATATTATCATACGGAGAAAATTTAGGCTGCTTTTTTTTTTTTTTCTAAATATGAGGGGATAATAGTTAGAACTTAAAAAGTTCGGAATTATGAAGTAATTCAAGATTTAATACTTAATTTATTCTAATGGAAATCGGTGGAGAAATTCACTTTTTATCAAAAAAAAAATTAAAAGTATTTTATTTTTCTAATGCAAACGAAAACCACCAAGAAATAAATCATAAATTTTACATATAATATATGTGTATAAATAATTTATTCATTTATTCTCTTATAATATTTGCAAATAATTCTTTAATCTCTTATAATATTTGCAAAAGCATTTAATTTATTCATTTATTCGGAATGATAAAAAGGAATGATATACTCATTATGTAGGAGACAATGCGCGTACTAATTTATATAACACAACAACTCTTTCTTTATTTTCAGGAAGACCAGCCAATACTAGATATATAGCATCGACCGATCCTTTGTAACCGCTTTACATATTAATTTATTTTTAGAGGTACAAATGTTCAACTCAAGCTGCTCAATATATACAAGGTTCTAAATAGCGTTTATAGCGTCATAGCGGGAAGGCTACAAAAAAAGCTATAGCGAATAGCGTCGCTATAGCGGAAGCTATGCCACATAGCGTTTTTTTTACATTCCGTATATTCAATATTTGTACTAAATATCAATATTATCTAAAGTATCATAGAACAATAAATAACACCAAAGTAATTAAGAAATTATAATATTCATATTGAACCAGTACAAAGTCCAAATTGCGGTTCAAAATATCCATAGTAATATCATAAACTATCGATTTTTCCTATTAAATATCTTAAGCATCATGATTCATGACATAATCTATTTATTTTTTTTCTATTCAAATTTCAATTTCTATTCCCAATTTCAAATTGATTTATCTGTAACAAGTAGCAACAAATTCAATTTCGGTTTGAGCTTTTTTGGATCTTTATTTAAAGCCCATATAAATTGCTTAAAAAATCTCATATTGTATAGCGGCCGTAGCGCAAATAGTGGACCGCTATAGCACTATAGCGGACTGCTATTACCGCTATAGCGGCCGTAGCGCAAATAGCGCATTTTGATGTCATAGCTTAGCGTTTGGGGTCCAAAAACGCTATAGCGCGCTATTTAGAACACTGATATATACTATCCACACTCTTTAACTCTTGCAGTGGACCAATTGTTATAATTCTATATATATTTAGAGGAGGGTTAAAATGCACCATAATTTTTGTGCTTCAATATGCTCCACATTATTTATCTCCATTTTCAAAGTCCGAATAGTCCATCCGAATCGCTCAACATGATCTTCATAATATAATATGCTTGGAGACCAAATTTTATATTTTTTAGAATTTTTTTACATAGGTACAATATCACTTTATCGGATGGTCGAGAATCTCCTTAAAAAAGTGATTTTGTACCTATGTAAAAAAATATGTACAACATACATGTGTTTTATAAATGAGAGAAATGACTTAAAAAAAAAGATACAGATGCATTATAATAGAAAGACACATATTTAAATTGTTGGAGCATTCATAAACATCCGTCCAAAAGAAAAATATTTCTCATTTAGCTTTGAAATAACTCAAATAATATTTATTTATTTACTTATTCTTAATGGATTTTGGATTCGAATTGTATCAGATTTACTATAAGACCAATATAGACCAAAATCAAACAATAAGAGTATCCAAAAAGAGAGAAATTTAGCGTAATTTAGTGTAATTTAACATAATTTAGAGTAATGTAGCGTATTTGAGTATAATTATGCTAATTATACATCAAAAGAAGTAATCTAATAAGTATTTAAAAAAAAAAAAAACACCATGACCGGCCAAAAATTGGCCGGTCCGAATTTTCAATCCAACCGGCTAAAAAATAGCCCATTTGAGCATTTTTAAAAATAACCATAAAGTTTGAGTACATTTGATATTTTTTATTTTATATCGGATATTAATAAAAATGTCGGCAAAACAACCTTTTAATTTCTAAAAAAAAATTGGAACGTTCCAGTATATTTATTAGTGCTACATTGAACGGTTGAACTATGCAAATGTCAGATTGAACATTCAAGTGTATTCAATGAAGCACTAGATTCTGCATATCCATCCATTCATTGCCCAAAACACATGCAAGATGCAACCATCTGGTGCATGAAGGCATTGCCATTGGATCCTCCAATGTCACTCAATGTGTCATGTACGAGGGAAGCACCAATGACTTTTTCCATCCCTTTAAATTACACACACCAATGAATCACTATTCAGTATTCATAAACAAGTGCTTCATATATCTCTCTCTACCTCGATCGAACATACACAAAGCAAACATGCATTTGAGAGCTCTGATAAAGCTAGCTATAGCTACTAGCTACTATTCTTTTTTCTTTTTTTTTTGAAACTTTGATAGCAGCTACCAAATTACAGTAAATAGATGTGCTTAAAACTTCTAAATATTCTCCTAAAAAACCTCACTACACTATACTATATTGCCCATTCCAACCTGTCTCCGTTCAGCACCATCAATACTAGCTACTATTCATAAACAAGTATTTGAGGGTATGTTTGGATGGAAGCTAGAATAGCTAGAATAGCTACTATTTGAGATTAGTAAATGAGAATAGTGATTTTTGGAAGAGTGTGAGAATAGTGTTGATGTGGTGCTATTCAGAATAGCGAAAATGTTGTTTGGATTGAACATTTAGAATAGTGATGAATGAAATAAATAAAGTCATTATTTTATATATATTTTCTTTGTAACTCGAGCTATTCCAACTTTTTTCTGGATTAGCGGAATAGCCTTGTTCTGAACTGTTCCGAATAGCTATCAAGTTGTTTGAATTCACCCTATTCAGAACATCATTGCTATTCTCGTGTAATTGTTGGAATGGAGTCAAAATTAGAAATCTAGAAATTGATGTAAGAAACTTAAAATCAAATATATTAATTGCAAATTTTCGCCATTTGAGGTAAAGAACAACTTTGTGAGTTATTTTCATAAATGGAGCTCGCAAAATGATATATTTAATTATTTATGCATCCTGATTGAACTTCAATGCCTTCAAAACATGTCAAATGATCTAGTATTTTAATTATTGGATTAATTATTATAATTAACAAATTTAATATTACGATTGAAAATTAATTTAATTTTTACTAATAAATGTTCTGTAATATATAGGGTATACCTAATTCAAAATTTTAATAACTCTATAGTATGATGATATTGAAATTTTTTATATATTTTTTATGTTACATTATATCTAATAATATTTTTCTCAATTTAAAATTTTATTTTATTTTTTTGCAAAACATAGTTTATTTTCTTTTGAGGGAAAGTCAAGGTAACTCCATCGATTTCATTAGAAATCAAGTGCACAGGAGAGTTGGTACCGAATTGGTACCAAACTACCTATAGAGCTTTTACAACTAATCCAAATAAGAGAAGGATTACATAGTTTCAAAGCAACAAAACACCTACTACAGCTACTAGCAAACAACATTCACATCAAGAAAACATGTTTTAGCGTAGCAACCAAAACAAGATTTATAAAAGTAACTAATTTCTCTCAGATTGGTCTAGACCAAGTGTAAGGAGAGAGAATGTTTCTGCCTCTTTCTCTTCCTCTGTGTCAGGTCTGATCTGGGACTGTAAATCTGTAACATTATTTGGTAATACTAATGACAGTTTTAAAAATGAATTATCATTATTGCATTTACACCAGTAAGTAGCTATTTGTTAATTGAAATTATTTAATAACCATGACTACCAATTCAGCAATTATAAAATTTCAAGAACAAAATTATTGATATCTTTGCTACAAGTTAAAAATCAGTTGGTACGACATTGAGCTTTTGATGTGTAATATAAGTTGAAAAAAATAACCATAAATTTTAACATCAGTCGTCATGGTTATCATATAGATTGAATTATTGAACACATTCTTTCTCATTATAATGTGTTCAACATCTCAATTATACGGAGGGAGAGTAGACAAGCAAGCAGCACAATAGAGAAACAGCCGAGAGAACACTGTGAATGCTGGAGACATGGTGTCTGGTGGGTTCGTGCGTACACAAAAAAGGTGGCATCCGTGAACTGAACAGAGGATTCTCTGTTTCTTGATGAAGCATTGTACGCAGAGCTCAGATTAATTAGGGCTACATAATGTGATTCGGTTGGTATAGCGAGTTACTGAAATTTAGATAAATAGTTTTACCATAAAAAATAGGTGCCATCAACTTGAGTTCTTGCTTGTCCTTTTGCTTTCAAACTTTTTTTTGGTGTCTACCTTCTTCTTTTTTCTTTTTCTTTTTTCTAAATTTGTATGCGTGCTTGATTCCATTTTCAAGAGTGGACCCAGGTGTATCCGGGGGGCAGCTGCCTCCTCTGAATTTTGAGTTTTAGTGGAGATTTAATAGTTTCGACCGCCTTTGCCGTCTCCTGAAAATTTTTTTGCCCCCCTGGAATTTTTTTTGTCTCCCTTTTGGACGTTTGATTTGTAATTTGGGTTAAATTTAGGGTTAACATTGAAATAAATTTGTTGAATTTTGATTGGTAATTAGAATTATTAGTCAAAGCATCAGAAATTACAAGTCAAAACAATGAAAAATATAAGTTAAAGTATTGTTTTTTATCGAGTACCCAATTGGTTTATAGATTTAAATCCTAAACCCGATTCGATATTTTTTTTGCCCTCCTGACGAAAATCCTGAATCCGGCCCTGGACCATTTTTACATACTAAATTTCAATAACAAAACAACTATTTCTCCATGATATATTCGGATGATCTCGTTATTCATTTTAACATTAAAATTTGTGCGGAGTACACAATATGTATTGAGCGAATAAACACAGTAATTTTTTTACTTGACGAAAGCTGGCAGTTCTTTTTCAAATTATGTATTAATTATGTTTGTGTTGAAATTTCAAATTTTAAATAAGCAATAGATTATTAATAGTTGTAGTGCCGAGCTGTAAGATTTGTGACCAAAAACATACGCTATAATTTAGTAGGTGCGAGACAATTTGTACTGGAAAGTGTACATAAAGTCGAACTAAATGGAATCTTGAGCTCGTGCGTGCTATTGGCGTTTTGTAACTGGGGGTGTCATGACACCTTTTTATCTGTGTATCTGATCCGTATCGTATTCAAAAAGATAAATAAAAGTAAGATTTTTTTTTCGTAAATTTATCGGGTACGGATAAGGATAACGATTTTTTGTCGTTATTCTACCTGTTATCCTAGGGTATGTTTGGTTGAGTTGAGAATAGGCTATTCGGAATAGCCTATTCGGTGTTTGGTTGGATTAGAATAGCTAGAATAGAAAATTTAAACTTTTTGCCTTATTATAATAGGTTATTTCTAAGGATTTTTAAATTTGGCTATTCTAATAAGACAAACAATAGTTATTCTTAATTTGACTATTCTAGCTATTCTTATTTTGCAACCAAACATACCCGTATTGAATAATTTTTAAAAATAACATTATATATATAGATAGGGTCCGGCTAATTTGCTGCCGGCAGCATTTTAGCCGGAGGTGCTGCCGCCCCTTTTACTGTTTTGTGATGTCCAAACAACAAATTCAAACCGTTAGATGTTTAATCTATATTATAATCTACTTGGAGACCAAATTTTACATTTTTTGGAATTTTTTTACTATATATTAAGCTGGTTTGAAAACTGCTATTTTCAGTAAATTTCTGCAGTGTTAAAAACAGCGGTTTTCAAACCAGCTTAATATATAGTAAAAAAATTCCAAAAAATGTAAAATTTGGTCTCCAAGTAGATTATAATATAGATTAAACATCTAACGGTTTGAATTTGTTGTTTGGACATCACAAAATAGTAAAAGGGGTGGCAGCACCTCCGGCTAAAATGCTGCCGGCAGCAAATTAGCCGGACCCATATAGATATATATTTATATGAAGATAATACATGATATAATAAAGTTCTGTATTTTACTAAATTTTCATAATACAAATTAGTTGTATTCATTATTATTTTTTGCTTATCTTAAATTTTTTTTTATTGAAAGCACAAATCGAGATGTCAATGGCACTTTTTTATCCGTTTATCCGACCCGTACCGTATTCAAAAAAACTAATAAGAATAAAGATTTTTTTTCTGTTATCATAACGGGTACGGATATGAAAATGTCTCCATCCGACCCGTATCGTACCTGTTGACACCCCTATTTGTAGCTTACAATGAGAAACCTTTTCTCAAACACAAGGGGAATTAACAGTAACAGTGTGTCGGGTCTAGCATGTACCTTTTTCACCACAGAAAACAGACACGGTAAAAGAAACGAAAAAAAAAAGGGATCTGCTCGGCATTAACTTTTTTCTGTTTAAATGAAAGATTTGTCGTGGGAGAAGAAACCGCCCCCACTGTACAAGCGTCGATCAGTTTCATTGCAACATCTGGAATATTCAGCTTACAGGTATATAGAAATATATTAATAAAGGGCTAATTGGGTATTATCATAGAAAAAAAATATCTCAAAACTAAATATTAAATTTTTTGTGCTTAAAATAGTACGATGTCGGGACGGAAAATGTTCCAAAACGGTCCATATCCTTAATATCTATAAAATTAAGAAGACAATACTACATTGGTTTCTTATGCCTAGGGCTGTCAACGAGCTGGGTCCTAGCTCAGCTTGTTAATTTTGGACCGAGCTCTTACCGAGCGAGCTGGATCTAGGGCATCTGAGATAAAATCTTAGCTTGAAATCGTGACGAGCCAGTCCGAATTAGCTGGCGAGCTGATGAGCTGGCTCACTGGATCTAGTTGGATCTTGTTTTAACCGAGTTGGACCGAGCTGAACCGAGCTAGATAGTATAAAATGCATACAAATTCATACAAATTCACAAATTGATGCCTAACTGCCCCAGCTTGAACTCGTTAATTCTGGACCGAACTAGTGGTGAGCTGGCTCGTTAACAGCTCGGCCCAGTAACGAGAGAGCTGTTAACGAGCGAGTCAGATGCGAATCACGATCGAGTCACGAGCCACAAGCTTTTTTGCCACCCCTACTTATGCCGGGTTAGTTCAAATCAATTTTGTAAATGCACAAAAATACATTGGTTTCTATATATTCGTCTTCTGGACGAATTCTTTAATCTCTTTATTTTAAAAAATATGTAAAATTTTATGGCAAAGGGATCAAATCTATTGACAACTCTAGTGGAGTGTTTGAACGGTTAGCAGTGGCCTTGACTCCTGTCATTTGGGTGAAAGGATGGGAAACCTAATCTCTTGCACAAAGTGATGGATTCAGATTTCAGAAGGAGACATTTATTTATCTCTAGATCAAAAGAATTTTCTAAAAAAAAAAAATTTGTCTTCATACTTTTCAGGAAAAAATGAAGGAAATAAGACTTTAGGTTTTGTATATTGCCTTCATTCTCTTACAAAAAATTAAGAATACATGATTAGTTTGTTCTCGATCGTTTGTGCCCAAGTTTTTAATATTTTATTTTTCATCGGATGTTTAAATTGAATGTTAAATTTATGGGTACATATTTATTGATAATATAATAATTTGACAATATTAATTACGTTAGAAAAATAATTTCAGATTTTGAAATTCAACTTTTAAAATATGATTCACCTAATAAAAATGATAGAATTTGATGTAAATTTTATCATTTACCACTTAAAATTTGAAACGGTCTATATTTACCAGTATTTGATAAAATATCAAGTTATTCTAAAATTATATGAAAATTGGTAAGCAACCAATTCATTAGTCCAAAGACTCTAAACATGTTTATATATTTTTTTTCTATTTTTCTTACTTTAAAAATTAGTTTATAAATGTATTGTTAAGATTGTGAAAATGTTCATTGTTAGAAATCTCAGTCCTAAGATTATAACTAGATAATGCTCAAAAGTGTACATATTAAAAAACATTGCACAATAAAAAAACCATAAGCTTAAGGTCATTAAAAGAGTTTTAAAGGTTTTGCTTCAATAAATATTTGATCTAGTTACATGAATTTTTTTTAACAATTGATGTTGTTTTACTTAACAAGTCAAGCTATTATTGAACGAATAAATTAAATTTAAGAGGTCGAGAGTTATTGAATGAATAAATTAGCCAGAATAATCCATTATTGAATCTCTTGATTTTTGAAAAGAACGAAGAACTTAAGGTTGAACTGAAAATTTTCTTTAATGATATCAAACTCAGGACCTGTTCAGCTGCTTTTACTGTTCACGTGGGAAAAAAAATTCACTCTGAGTGAATTTTTTTTTCCCACATAATAGTAAAAATCAGTTCAAACTTTGTCCATTCCTGTGCCCATTTTTGTCCACCGAACAGGCCCTCAATTTGGCTTTATTTCTTTAATTATAGAATATCAGTATCCCTATACAAGTTATCTCTACATTATTTATAATCGCTAATAATTAAAAAACCATCCTTATGTAAATCATAAGCTTATTATTAAACCTTATCCATCAACAAGTAAATATCACCGGGGACAACCAATAGTTGAGTTGGATGGATATCATGGATTGCATTGCCATCCAAGTATCCAACTATTTATTCTTTGAGCAATGAACCAATTTCCACCACAGCCATATCTATCACCTAAATAGCAAGCATGCTTTGCACGCATCAATTTCGTCTCCCTTTGTGGCCTAACCCATCCACTTTCACTATCTAACGATCCACATCCCCTATTCAGATCCGTGTAGCTTCACTATCTAAGATCCAGATCCCCTGTGCAGACGTGACAATGTCACACCGTGTGGCTTTAGGCTGACAAAGGAAATATATTTGTAAGGTTTTTTATATAGATTCGGCCCTCTAAAGTTTTTTATGGAAGCACTTTAGGCTGTTATAGATGAAAATTGACACTTCATTTCAAATTTACCAGTACAAATAAAGTAATAATTCATATTATCAGAACTATATAAACAACTTGTGTAATTTTTGGATATCAATTTCATTTTCTAACAAAGTTAAATTTTTTTTGAATTATTCGTTTCTAATATCTTTGCGAATGAATAGACAAATTAAAATGGATTTTCATATTATTCTTGAATTATTCATCATTACTGACGTATTTCATGATTTGTATGAATAATTCCTGAATTATTTGTGAAGTTGTTATTTTTTTAATCCAGAATTTTGATATTTTAACATGTATTATAAGTCGACCAAATATTTTTTAATTTATAGTATTATATCCAAATTACGATTGTTAAAACTTTGTATAATTATTGGTGATTCAAAATTTATCACTATGATTTGAGATTTTTAACCTTCATTCTACGCTCAACTGAAAATTGTGCAGGAGCTGGGCTTCTTTTATTAGTTGAATAAATGATATGAATAACTCATTGTAACAGAAAATTTTATGAAATAACATTCTTCTTCTTCTTTTTCAACCATCAAAAAAGAAATAACATTCTTTTTCAAATTATCAAACAAAATACTATTTTTTTTTTAATTTTCTTACAAAATGTCTCGTAGACTCCATTTTCTCCTCCCTTTTCCTCTCCCTCCTACTCCTTCCTAATTACTTCCATCATAATTCATAAATACATTTTTTTTTCCCAAATCACTTTTTGTTTGGAAACATTATCATCGAGATTTCTTTGAGCCACCAATTTGCTAAAAAGACAAAAAAATTATATAGAAACAAGAAAAGGGGTTTAAAAAAATAACCTTCCCACTTCAAATTCCTTTTGAGCAAGTAATTTTGAGATATAGGGCTATGGAAACCTATAGGGTACGATCGGTAAACTATTAAATAGATCCATTAAGATTAAAAGCCTGATCACTGCTGAAAATTCCACATTAGTACTAGAGTTTCATTGTTGAATTGTATAAAGGACGAAATCCGAATTGAGAAGAAAGAAGGGGAAGGACTTACTAGCATAGCTGCATGGGGTTATTGCTAAAAGATGACAGATTTAGAGGCAATATATTGTTGTGTTAAGAAAAGTTTAATATTAGCTAAAAATTATTTCTATTATCAAAAAGTTTAATGGCATCATCAACCGACATTTTTATTAATACCCTAAAAAAAAAATATCAAATATGCCCCCACTTTGAATTTTTTTTTTAAATATGCCCTAACCGCCCCATTGTGGGGCGGTCCACTGCTGCTAGAAAACCGCCCCTTTGCTGGGCGGTCCACTGCCTCTAGCCAACCGCCCAGAGGTGGGGCGGTTCCCTATATTTTTTTTTTTTCAAATTTTATATATTTTTAAGATGTATTGTTGTTTGTAAATAAGGTATATATTTTTATAAGAAAATTAGCGTTGATATATATATATTTTTAAGATGTATATATTGTTAAGATATATTTTTCTTTTTTAAGACATATATAATATATACAAAACTGAAGCATATAAAATAGTTACAAACTACGAATTAAATCAATTCACAAACTTAGCGACGACGACCGAACAAATTTAGAAGTCGACGAGTTCTGGATCTGCTTCCAGTCTGTTGTGCGACACTACTACCGCTACCGGATGCCTCTGCATGACTACTACCGCTACCGGTGGCCTCAGCAACAACTCTAGCATTTTCTCGTTCGTTAGCTTCGTTGATGGCATCTGCATTCCAGTTCACCAAAATGGTATGTTATTGAAATCGTAAAATATAAAATGAATTATAAAATACAAAATGAAATGTACCTGCTCGCTGCCTGTCACAAGTTGAACGGCGAGCCTGATGTCCCATTCGCCTACCCTGCATCTTATCCATTGTCATTACAGCACGCTTGTGGGGTATTCTCCCTTTTCTGATATAAAAAGAAGTTAAATAACTATATTAAAAAGATGGTCAGTGCATATACAAAGTATTCTCCCCAACCTGATCTTCTTGGGTGGGTTGAGTTCATCCCCAACGTGGGCTGGCCAGGCATGCTGGTTGGGATAAGGATGGAAGGTGCACCCCAAGTACTCATAAGGTAATCGGTACGGTACATGTCGGTGACAAAATCATCCTCACGGAAGTTTCTCACTCGGCACACCGCCATAACATGAGAACAAGGTAGGTGAGCTGGTTGGATTCCTTGGCGTGTACATGTTACAGTATTGCCCTCTCCGATAATGACAACATACTTGTATGGTCTTTTAATAAACTCCATAGTCCCATCTGCTCTACGGCTGGTTGGAATATACTCATTCGGAGAGTGCACTTCGAATTCCAAGTTGCGATCCCCATACGGGACAACGGTCATAACTGAACCCTTATCCCTATGTTTACGTAGTTTGCCCTCCACCCTTGTTGAAAACGTCTGGTTCCTGACGAGTAATTCCCGTGCTTTAACACGCCGGTCAACAAACCATGCATTTAGCTTGTAGAAAGTGTCATCCACAATGGCTGTCACGGGCAACATTCGGCTCTGCTTGAAAACAGCATTCAAGGACTCGGACCCATTTGTTATCATTATTCCCCATCTCCAACCTCCATCTTTTGCTTGAAATATTTTCTCATATGCGGGTGGTTCTTGCAGATTTCTCAGATTATTTTTCCCCACCTTGAGTAAGTACAAATTTGCCTTCGGACAATACTACACAGAAATAAATTTTCATATTAGAAAAATAGAAGTAATTAGTTTATTAAAATTTCATCTAAAATATACATACCTTGGCAAACTCTTTGAACATCTCTTCCAGTCTTCTCGGCTTCTTCCTTCTGCAACCAATTTTTAATGTATCTACAACCCATTGGTCGTATCCGACATGCTTGTGGAGGTTCTCTGCAACGTGTTGCATACACAGCTTGTGCACACATTCGCCGTGCGATGTCGACCACTCGAAATCTGTTGATCAAAAACATATTTGATTCCTTTGTGCTGGTCTGATATGATGCAGAAGAACCTGTTCCCAACCACCTCTCTTCGCAAAAAACTCATGAAAAAACCCCAATTTTTACCGTCCTCCTTCTCGACAATTGCAAATGCCAAAGGCAACAACTGGTTTTCAGCATCATATGCATATGCTATCAACAGCCTCCCCTCGTAACGGCCAGACAAGAAGCATGCATCTATACTGATAATTGGTCTAATATATGACATAGCTTGAATGCACGGACCAAACGCCCATGTTATGGCCTTGAACTGCATCGCGTCGTCCTCTTCAGGATCGGTGACATTCCAACATTCAAACTTTGTGCCGGGATTTGTACTTGATATGGCCTGGAGCAGTGGTGCAAGCAAGTTGTATGAACCCTTCCAACTACCGAACAATCTGCAAATCGCAAGTTCACGCCCTCTCCACAACCTGTTGTATTTTGGGATTACATGGTCGTAAGCGTGTCTCACCGCTCTACCGACCTCCTTAAGGCTGATCGATGGGTCGTCCTTAACATCCCTCTCAATTACATCGACAATAAGTGATGCCGTAAGTTGTGCATAGTCTGTCCTTGACAATGCAGACTTGCATGTATGAGGGGGTTCACATTTCTTAATGATTCATACGTCCCCCTTACCCACAGGGATTGCATACAGTCGGAACTCGCATCGCGGTGAGTCTTTGGAAACAACAACTAACCTTTTTCGATCTCTCTTTTGTATTGTGCACTCCCAGTTGCCGTGAATATGAGTTTCTTGGACTTTCTTCACAAGTTGCTCTATGTTGGTATAAACCTGATTCAGAGCAAGTTCTGTGTTGTAAACAACACGCTTCCCAAAATAACTGATGTCTGCTTCTTCAAAAGCAGTAGTATCGTTGAATGTGGCTACTGGATGTCTGTCTGTCCGACCTCTAATCAGAAATCTGTCATGCCTGGGTGAATAATCTCCATCACCGTCTGATAATGCATCAGAATCCCAAACTCCGTCCCAACTATCACCCGAGCCCATTTCAGGTTCTGGTATGGCATCAACACCTTCAGCCTCCAGCATAACATCTCTCCGGAGAACAATAACAGGTACAAGTATAGGTACGGACGGTGGTACAGAAGGAAATCTGGCTTGGATTACGGGTTGAATAGGAGGCGGTGGTGGTGGTGGTAGGTCGGTGGTATAATCAGTGGTATAATCAGCGGTGTAATCAGTATGAACGGGTGGTGCATGACCCAAGTTTCGGTCACCCGAGTTGTCATAACCCGAGTGGTCAAAACCCGAGTGCTGCTGCACCGGGCTATCATGACCTGTATTGTCCATAGAAGGTCCAACCCCGGACCGACGCAGGACCCTTCTGGAATATAACTCCATTATCGGGGTACCCGTAGATTGAAAACTATTATAAACACATCTCCAACCATCATCATCTGTTATTGGATACTTTACATAGTAAGGTCTATCCCTCCTTGTGTCAACCCGAGTAACTAAATCTATGTCATACCGGTTGTTGTTTACACCAATCCTTTCGAATACCTTTTGCTTAAGTTCCAGAAATGAGGTGTTTTCATTAACCTCAAAGCCGTGGGTTGGATCTTTCGTGTAATATACTCCCTCCACACCCACCACGAACTTCCCGCCCACATGCAGTGTAACCAACATTTTGATAGCTACATTAATAAACAAACTTTTATCACTTACAAAATAATAATACACAATTAAATTATTAGTAAACAACAACAATTAAAATTATATTAAAATAAAAAAAAATTACAAAAAATAATAATAAATAATGAACGATAATAATGAACAGTAATCTACAGTAATAAACAGTACTCTACAGTAATCTACAGTAATATACAGTAATCAACAGTAATCTACAGTAATAAACAGTAATCAACAGTAATCAACAGTAGTCTACAGTAATAAACAGTAATCTACAGTAATCTACAGTAATGCACAGTAATGCACAGTAATCAACAGTAATGCACAGTAATCAACAGTAATACACAGTAATACAGTAACAATCAACAGTAATAAACATTAACTAAATAATAATAAAAATAATAATAAAATATAAATATAAAAAAAATACCTGCAGAGCACAGTAAAGAGCGAGAGGCGGGGCGAGAGTGAAAATGAAATGTGAGGGAGAGAGTGCGCAGAATTTGGGTTTTTATAATATTTACAGTGGACCGCCCCATAGGGGGGCGGTTTGCTTGGCCAGGTGGACCGCCCCATGGGTGGGCGGTTTGGCGGGTAGGGTGAACCGCCCCATGAAGGGGCGGTTAGGGCATATGTAAAAAATTTTCCGAACTGAGGGCATATTTCATATTTGTTTTTTTCTTTAGGGTATTAATAAAAATCTCGGCATCATCAACTAAAAAGATATATTAATAAGAATACATATATTATCCATACTTATTGCATTGTATGATTTTGAAACATAAGAGTAATATTAACCATACTTGAATTATTGTTGTTTGATATGTCAAATTGGAGTAGAACTAAGGTGTTCTTAAGCTCACCAAGCTTTATTGTGAGCTTTAACTCAAAAATCTATCAGATTGACTTCAAACGTCGCATCCAAACTGTTGGAACCGATCTACTTCATGAGTGATGCGTTTACATGTCAAATTTTTAAGTTTTGAACTAATTTAGTATGAAGTCAAGCCGATAGGTTTTTGAGTTAGCTCACAAAGGAACTTGGTGAGCTTAAGAACACCTTAGTTCTACTCGTCAAATTGTGTCATACAACAACATAATTATAAATAATTAATAAATGATTTCATCCTTGAAAGGTATTCATGATCTTATGGTATAGTTACATTGTTACATCATATGATCTTATGCTTAATGGATACTTTAATCTATGATTTCGATAGAAGTCTTGTATTGTCGATTCTTTGAAATGACTCGCTCAAAAGGAATTTGAAGTGGGAGTCAAAATTTGAAAGTGGGGTTTTTTCTTATTATTTTTTTTTTGGTAAATTGGTGGCTCAAAGAAATATCGTTAATAATGTTTTCAAACATAAAGTGATTTGGGGAAAATAATGCATTTTATGATGGAAGTAATTAGGGTGGAGTAGGAGCTAGGGAGAAGGGAGGGAAAAGTAGGGTCTACATAATATTTTGTAAAAGATTTTAGATTTTAGAAGAGAGGTGTCTTATTTGATAATATAATAAAGAAGGTTATTTCATAAAATTTCCCCACTGCTATGATCTGGATGATTTACAACACCATCAAGTCGCTTCTGCAATTCCACAGGAGATCAAACTACAGTAACTCCAACGACCAACGGGGGCCACCATTAGTGCTTCGTAGCTTGAACTTTGGACCCCCGGCCTATGATGGATATCAAGCGTGATGAAAGCAAAATATATATATATATATATATATATCAAGCGTGTTTATCTTCTGTTGCGTTGCACGGTACAGCACAATGCGCATGCACTATGGCATTGTAAGAGAGCTCTCTATTTGTAACAGGGGCGGAATCAAAGATTTGAATATAAGGAGTTAAATTTTTCAAGTAGGATAATATGATAGTATGTAAAAATTTCATAAGGACCCTTAACTATGTAAATTTTTTCGAACTTTTATCTCTTTTATTAGTAAGGTAATCTTATAATTGAAGATATTTACCTGAATCTCTTTCATATTTAAATGATCTTAAAGAACTTTATGATTTGTGAAGGTTGCTCTTGATCAATATTCATCACATGTGAAATTGGTTCAGAATTTGATTATCAAGACTTCAAGTTTCTGTCGAAGTTTGAGTGTTTGAGTTGTTTTTCTTTGTCTTGTAATAAAAGTAATGCCATTTTCTTAGACATAATTTTATCTATGTAAAAATTATACATAAAAAATAAATTATTATTTTCATAACATGAATGTAAAATTACTTTTATCTCAAAGTTATAATGAATAATAATTTAAAAAAAAATACAAACAAACACAAACCTCAATTAAAATTGAATTTCGTTGTTTTTTATAAATTTTGCGCAACTCTTTTGATGAAGATTGTTAATTTGCCTCTTCTTTTTTTAAGAACTGGAGGTGCTCCGCTGGGATTTGGTTGGAGATTTTTTTCTTTCAATGACATTTTTTTTTCTTTCTATTCGCTAACAAAATGAGAGCTTTCCAAATTTCAAAAGCAAAAAGTTTCTCTATTTTTTAATATAGATGGTGCGGAACCGAAGAGTGCATATGGAAATGAAAAATGCGGGTAGGAACAGGAAGTTTGCTTTCCAACTTTTATGCTTAAGTCCTTATAAGTTTGTATTATTACATAGGGGCTGCTATATATCAAGGCAAATTCTTCTATGGACATAAGGACCTATTTGTAAAATGAACATATTTTCATTTTCAAAGTTCAAACAGTCGATCCGACCGTTCAACATTATCTCCATATTAAAATGTACTTGGAGGTCAAATTTTACATTTTTTGAATTTTTTTACTATTTATTAAGTATTTTACAAAAACTAGTCAAATTCAGACCATTGAATTTTGTAAAATACTTAATAAATAGTAAAAAAATTCAAAAAAAATGTAAAATTTGACCTCCAAGTACATTTTAATATGGAGATAATGTTGAACGGTCGGATCGACTGTTTGAACTTTGAAAATGAAAATATGTTCATTTTACAAATAGGTCCTTATGTCCATAGAAGCATCCCTCATATATCAATTGTAAAGAGTGAGGCTACGGTACTATGCATACCACAATTGGCCCGTACTACGGATCAATATTTGAGTTTTCAAAATCCGAACAGTCGATCTGAACCGTTCAAATTTTTTTTCAAAATCACAGTTTTTTTAAAATTTCCATATGAATATGTATTTGCAAACTAAATTTTATATTTTTTCGAA
Organism: Carex kokanica; assembly: GCA_025461125.1. Classification (NCBI taxonomy): domain Eukaryota; kingdom Viridiplantae; phylum Streptophyta; class Magnoliopsida; order Poales; family Cyperaceae; genus Carex; species Carex kokanica. The sequence goes on along the minus strand of JAJGRX010001034.1, from coordinate 1,034,742 downwards.
ATTTTTTACTATTTTTTTAGATAGGTAGAAAATCATTGTTTTTGGATGGTCCAGAATTTTCAGATCAAGTGATTTTCTACCTATCTAAAAAAATAAAAAAAATAAAAAATTGTAAAATTTGGTTTGCAAGTACATATTCATATGGAAATCACGTTGAACGGTTCGGATCGACCGTTAGAATTTTGAAAACTCAAATATTGAGCCATAGCACGGACCAATCCATGCTATGCATAGTACCGTAGCCTCACTCAAATGTAAAATTTAGTTGAACTTCTATACACTTGGTAAGAAAAAATTGAAATGATAGGGTGGCTTAGTACCTCCAGGTCATACTATGTTTCGCCCTTGTTTGTAACGAAAAAAATTAGTCATGTTGTTATCGGTTTCGTCATGTCACGTCATATTACATGTGTTGGTCACATTAGATGATTCGCGTGTGATACGTCACGTTACGTGACCAATTTATTCAATTTTGGTTTTTTAAACTACTTTAATTTGCAATATTATCTTACTTTTCAGCAATTTTTATTCTTATTTTTCAATGAAACGACGAGACTAAACATGACATAACTATTACCAGTTATGTAACGTTTTTCCTTTACTACTTTTTTATCACAGTTTTAACGTATTGGTACGAAAATTTTGACAAAATCTGATCCACGAACGGTGGTGTAGTACGATGCCTGTGGTGCTACATGGGGCAGCGCAACAGAAGATCTGAACGCATATCTGGGATATGAAAGTTGATATGTCATATCATCACTGATGATGTTAATCGATATATACAGTCACTGTCACTAGTGAATTTTTAATCGAATATTCTTGCAAAAAAAAAAATCCTATTGATGGAGTTTTGTTCTTTTGTGACATTGTTTTTTTTCGAGACTCGTGTGGCATTGTTGCCTAAAGACTAGAGCCTCATCAACAATATTTTCTTATATTAAGGGCCTGTTCGGCTGCATAAGAGAAACGGGAATGGAATTGGGGATTCAAAATTTTTGAACTGATTTTTACTGTGCTCGTGGAAAAAAAAAAATTCACTCTGAGTGAATTTTTTTTTCCCACGGCAACAGTCCGCAGCCAAACAGGCCCTAAATGAAATTACATGCGGTAGGTTTGTTCAGTTTATTTATGAAAACTAACGAAGCAAATGTTCATAAATTTTTTAAAAAGAAATGTTTGTGCAATTCAAGAAACAAAGGGGTTTTTGACATTTGATCTTCTTGATGCCTCGAGTTCTAAAAACTTCTGTTTTCTCTATTAAAATTTAAAAATTCGAAAACTAAATTTTCGAATTTAAAATGTCAATCTTATTCTTTTTCATATAGGAATGCAAGCATGCAAAATTTCATAATTTCGGGAGTCGTTTTGTACGAGATTAAAAACCGAACATTGGGTACACTCAAATGTATATATTGTACTTCATTTTTATAGATTAACCTTGTTTAAAATAACACAAATATTTATAACTTTTTTTTTTCTGAATGCTCTTAAGGAATAGAAAAAGATTAGTTGTTTTATGCTTGTCATTTGTCAATAAAATAAATTATGTTAGATTTTGACACTTAAAGTGGCGACAAAAGTTTTACATATGACAACCATTGTTACCACTATGTTTTATGAGTATAAAACTTTAACATCCAAAGTAGCTATAATCAAGTATAAAGACTGGACTCATAAACAATAATGATAGTGGAAGTGCCGTGTTTAATATTAGTTGTTCAATTAAAACTAAATTATTCAAATAAAAAGTAAAAATTTTACATCAAAACTCATAAGTATATTTAGAGCATTTGATTGGATGGCTAATACTAATTATGGAACTAAGTGTTCTCATCAATAATACCGAATACTAAGACTTATCTTTGATTATTATACCCCAAGCTTGTCACAATTCATATCAAGTAAGGTAACTCAAATTTTGAGTTTAGTTTAGATCCGGACCGTCCAATCTACTTTCGCATGAATATAATGAATTCGTATCCTCTGCATTACAAAAGAAAATCTGAGTTAATGCATCTCGACCATCCGATCTGTTTTAAGATTCGTACGAATTAGATCTGCACTAATATTAAAGGGCCCCCTATGTTATAGCACGAGTCAAATTGGCTCCGTTTAAAATTAGACGGTTGAAATTCATTAACTCAAAATATTTCCTTTTGAGTTAACGCAAGGATACATCCTGGGCCCTGATTCTGACCGGACGGTCCGATCAAAACTTAATATTTAAGTTACGTCATAGAATCCAAACTCAAGCAAGTCAACTGAAGGCAACATAATCAAATCTGCTGTGATCCTCTTCTGATGAACAGTAACCCTGCTATCTCTCATTTTTCGAATCTAACCGTTCAATTTTTTTCGAGAACGAATCTCAAAGCAACTTTTTTCGAGAACTGTTCTGTTCACGTATCTCAAAACTGTTCAATAGCTGAATTCGGAAAAAGAGAGATAACAGAGTTACTGTTCATACTCAAGGATCGCAGCAGATTTGGATCCGAAGGCAACACCTTATATACTGATACTGTATTCTTACGCGCACCAACAAATCACGAATTTGATGGGAATTAATGGATGGTTTTGGGGAAAAGATTCCTCGTCGGTCCAAATCAAAGATCTCCAAGTTTGCTCAAAATAGTCAATAGGATATGATACCGACCCCTCAGTGGGTGACACAATAAGGCATAAGAATCCAAGAGAGTGTAGTAAAGAGATACAGACAGACAGATCCATAGACGCATTAATGGCGATAGATAATGGTGTGCTGCTAGCCTGCTAGTGTGTACGGGAAAGGGTTGAGACTGTGACAGCTGTCGCGCGAGTGTGTACTGGTAGAGCATAGGTGATATTGAGAGATTTTGGACTAATGGTCGGTTTGGTCGTGTGATTTGCAGTGCTTAACTACATCACTGTTTCATGGTTTTTCACGATGTTTAATTTGTGTCATTGTTTGAATTTGATGGAAGGAAACCGAGTCTGGTAATTTTGTTTTGTTGCATTTGGTTATTAGTCTTAATCCCTGTCTGAAAAACATTTGTTCATGTAATTATATTGCAGAGATAGAAATTAAATAGAACAATGCCAAATAGGGTAATTATTGAATTAGCATCAGAAATAGAAATTAAAGATGAAGATAGATTAATATTGTTCGAAAAATAATAGTTAGAATTATTAATTAATGTGACAAAGGAGAACATACTTATTGCAGAGAGACGCATATTCTGAGAAATGAAAACTTGAGGAATTGATGGTAAGACTAAAAAGGAAAAAATCACTTTTACAATTTCATCCGTACTTTTTTTTAATTCAATAATATAAAAATGAAAATATGAAGTACGGAATTTGAAGCTATCAATTTTTACAACTTGAAAGTTTATATTCAGTGTTTGTTAATAGTTTATAACTTGACAGTTTGTTAAGCAACTAATCATTATGGACCTGTTCGGTAAATGCATGAAATAGTGAAAAAATGAAAAAGGGAAGAGGCCTTTATTCTATGAAATTTCATTATGTTCGGTACATTTGGATTAATGGAAGAGTAGAATTGAACTAATTCCAACATGTGAAAAAGCCGCTTATCCTCAATTCCACCTCTACTATTGAATAGTGGGATGAAATAGAGAGAGAGACTAAAGTGCAAAAGATAAGTGTTTGATTACATATTCCTATTCCAGTTCTACATTTTTCACTTTTTCTGTATTCCATTCAATTCCACTCACGTTCGGTTACTGTTTGTTTACAATTCAATTACTCTTCTTCTATTCTATCACAATTCCTATGTGTCCAATTAAATTGAAACTTGCAGATAATTACGTGTTTGTGTTAAATTTTATATCAATATATATAATTAGAGTCCGACTAATATGCTTTTGTAAGCACTTCGGTTGAATACTTGCGGGTCAAATTTTATATTTGAAACATCGAGTTAAGTAGCTCAGTAAATTTGTTATATATTAAACTTGTAAAAATACCAATTTTTACTTAATTTTAGAATTTTTTTACTATTTTTTATGATTTTTGAAAGTTGGTCTTTTTTGACATACCAACAATGCATCAATAGGCGCACAAATCTTCATTTTTTGACCGCTTGATTTGATACTAAATGAATTTGAATTTTTTTTTTTTTTATATATATATGAAGCTCTCTCGAAGAGATAGGTTTGAACAGTTTGAATTTTTTGTTTGAATTTTAAATTGGAAGCATGTGCTACTGAAAGCATGTTAGTCGGACTCTATATAGTTAATAACTACGGTTAGAATATAACACATGAAATTCATAACGTCTGCATTAACTCAAATTTTGAGTTAAAATCTGCGCCGTCCGATTTAATTCCGCACTAATATTAAAGGATCTCGTACTATTGTGTATCACAGTGAACTAAATTGGTCCGAATTCTAATCGCATGGTTCGAAAATTAATTCAAACAGTATGTTGGTACGTTAATGCAGAGAATGCGGATTCATAATACATGTCCCAAGTGAAGCCCGACATATAAGTTGAAAATTCATTTACTTGTTTGGACCATTATAATAGAACTTGTTAAATATGGGCCTAAAATTATCTACCTAATATTTGGGCCTATAATCATTTCCAAAATAGAAGTGGGCTTCTGGTTTCAAACTTTGAATTGCTCAACTTCGGAAGAATCAGTTTCCGGCCTGTTTTACATTATCTAATGTAATCTCCCAAGCGAATAGTAAACTTACCAATCATGCCATGTTGCACAAGTTTCTACTAAAGGAATTAGGCATTGCCGACTCTGCCCTCCAATAAAGTTTGTAAGAGTTTGTTGCCTGGTACTCGAACTGAGGTATATTGAATTCATGCGTGTTGTAAAATTAATATTTTTTATTGAATCGAGAGGTCAACTGAATGTATTAAACCTGATCTATATTCGTTCTAATCCGGTCCGTTGAAAATTGACTGGTTATGCGACTATATCTATTATCTAATAATAGGATAAGCATCCGAGGCAATCCCAATTTCATGAACCCTAGAAAGCGTGAATGGATTTCATATCCCTTACGCACCCGTACTGCGAGGTAGATCAGATATACGATGGTACCTGTATTAATATCCCAAACATTATAGTGGACCCCATTCCCAGACAGTGACCGTAAACTGAGGCGTAGAAATGAAATGTGGAAAAAAAACAGTAACCATTTGGAAAAATAGATCAACCACGTGCTTTTTTGAATAAAAGGCATACAACTGTCCATAAATAAAACATAGGTTACATACCGATATTTTTATTAATAACCTAGAAAAAAAAACAAATATCTAACCTAACCGTCCAGGGATGGAGCGGTCAGCTTTTTCAACGAACCGTCCGCCCGTGGGGCAGTCCACTACCCAAAAAAAAAAAAAAAAAAAATTCACCAAACAGCTCCATTGTGTCCACTATTTTTTTTTTTTTTTTTTAAGATTTTAAGAGGGAGCAGTCCTATAATTTTGACCATATTCAAAATTCAATTTAGAGAAAATGGCTACATGGATTTTTGTGTTATTTATATAAAAATAAAGGTACAAAAGTCTAGTTTTCAGATAATATAATTTCTCTGTACAAAAATATTACAGATTGGTACGGTTTTAGCGATTAATTGACAGAGGTCAGAATTCAGAAAAACTGAAATTCCAGTGAGCAGTCCTATAATTTTGACCAGATTCAAAATTCAATTTAGAGAAAATGGCTACATGGATTTTTGTGTTCTTTGTATCAAAATAAAGGTATGAAAGTCTAGTTTCCAAATAATATAATTTCTCTATACAAAAATATTACAGATTGTTACAGTTTTAGCGATTAATTGACAGAGGTCAGAATTCAGAAAAGCTGAAATTCCAGTGAGCAGTCCTATAATTTTGACCATATTCAAAATTCAATTTAAAGAAAATGGCTACATGGATTTTTGTGTTCTTTGTATCAAAATAAAGATATGAAATTCTAGTTTACATGGATTTTCTCTAAATTGAATTTTGAATCTGGTCAAAATAATAGGACTGCTCACTGGAATTTTATTTTTTTTGAATTCTGACCTCTGTCAATTAATCGCTAAAACTGTACCAATCTGTAATATTTTTGTATAGAGAAATTATATTATCTGGAAACTAGAATTTCATACCTTTATTTTGATACAAAGAACACAAAAATTCATGTAGCCATTTTCTCTAAATTGAATTTTGAATCTGGTCAAAATTATAGGACTGCTCACTGGAATTTCAGCTTTTCTGAATTCTGACCTCTGTCAATTAATCGCTAAAACTGTACCAATCTGTAATATTTTTGTATAGAGAAATTATATTATCTGGAAACTAGACTTTTGTACCTTTATTTTGATATAAATAACACAAAAATTCATGTAGCCATTTTCTATAAATTGAATTTTGAATATGGTCAAAATTATAGGACTGCTTCCTCTTAAAATCTTAAAAAAAACAAAAAAAAATAGTGGACCACCCCACAGTGGGGCGGTTTGGTGATTTTTTTTTTTTGGGCAGCGGACCGCTCCATGGGCGGGCGGTTCGTTGGGAAAGCTGACCGCTCCATCCCTGGGCGGTTAGGTAGATTTAAAAATAATTTGAGATCGGGATTATATTTGATATTTGTTTCTTTTTTAGGTTATTAATAAAAATATCGGAGTTACATACTACTGATATTGTTCATAATCAGCTAAACACTAAACTCAAAAGCCAAGAAGAGCAAAATATATATGCTACAATCCACTAAAAGACAGTTATTGAAAAGAGTTCTAGATTTAAGCCTCTAATATTAAGGATGAGGTAAAAGAATCTTAACACTGGATCTATACAAAATGTAAGAAAATTCTTCGTGATTTCATTCGGCTGGCACTCCAGCTGCTCCCTCTACGAGTAAAGGTTGGTCTTCAGCACGTGCTTGTTATTGGAAGATCCACTGGATCGAAACTGGGTCCCATTTATTCATGTTTATTCAAGATAAGATTCTCACAAAGATACCTACTTATAATATTGAATTTTTTTTAAAAACCATAATTAGAAAAATCTAAATTAGGGAACCAACATGATTAGTTCGGAATTTCGAAAAACCGTAAGAACCGAGATGCCAATTCGGTCCCCAATTTTTTTTCCCCCGGGACCGAATTTGCATTTCGGTCTATCCCCCATTTCACAGTTTTTTCGAACCCGCTGTGTAACCATTCGTGTAATGCCATGGGACCGAGATCCCTATTCGGTCTAGGCAAAAAAAAGGGGGACCGAACAGGGGTTTCGGTTCCCACCCTATTTTGTTTTTTTTTCGGAAAATTAAAGGAAAGTTCCTTTTTAGCTAGAGGTAGGTGGAGAATGGAATGGACTCCGCTGCTTTTCTAGTAGAAAAGCAGGACCCTCCTCTTCCAAATCCAACGATTCAAAATTCGTTGAGATTTGTGTATGAAATTTTTTTTTTATCGAGATACGTGAATAAAAATTTTGAATCGTTGGATTTGGAAGAGGAGGGTCCTCCTTTTCTGCTAGAAAAGCAGCAAGTCGGACCCGTGGAGAATAGGTAGAGAAAGATTCATTTAGGCTTCATCTCCATTTAATAATTTTTTTATCTTCTACTGGCCTAGACATCATAACCTTTTGACTCTGACTGCCAAAAGAAACTTTGACTGCCACGCAGAGAAACTTTGATAATATATTTTCCGAAGCCACGCCAGAGAAACTTTGACTGCCAAAAGTAATTTCGGATTTTAAAAAAAAAATGGGGGGGGGACCGAATTCCAGTTTCGGGTCCGGTGTAAAAAAGGGGAGACCGAAATGTGATCTCGGGTCCCTACCCTGTTTGGATTTTCTGTGGCGTGGCTTCGGAAAAACTGTGAAATGGGGGTAGACCGAAATGCAAATTCGGTCCCGGGAGAAAAAAAAATTGGGGACCGAATTGGCATCTCGGTTCTTACGGTTTTTCGAAATCCTGAACTAATCATGTTGGTTCCCTAATTTGAAATTTTCTAATTATGGTTTTTAAAAAAAATTCTATAATATTACCAGTGGTGTCGAGATTTGCACCCTCTAAAGTTTAAAATTCTCATCGGGAGATGTGATCACGTGGGTTATTATTAAGTAGAGGGATGCTTCGGTAGACATAAGAATCTATTTGTAAAATGAATATATTTTTATTTTGAAAGTTTAAACAGTCGATCCAACCGTTCAACATTATCTTTATATTAAAATGTACTTGGAGATCAAATTTTACATTTTTTTTGAATTTTTTTTACTATTTATTAAGATGGTTACAAAATCGCTGTTTTCAATGGTCTGAAAACAACGATTTTGTAACCATCTTAATAAATAGTAAAAAAATTCAAAAAAATGTAAAATTTGACCTCCAAGTACATTTTAATATGAAGATAATGTTGAACGGTCAGATCGACTGTTTGAACTTTGAAAATAAAAATATGTTCATTTTACAAATAGGTCCTTATGTCCACCGAAGCAAATGCCTATTAAGTAATCTAACTATATTTAGTGTCTAAATTATTTGGTTTTGAATTTTAAATCTACAATTTTTTATAGAGAGGAAGATGTTCCGAAATTTTTATCCGTATCCTCCATTAAATAAATCTAGACAAAAAATTAATATAGTAATAATAATTTTTTTTATATGGACGCCACATCTTCCCAAAAAAAAAAACACTCTAGCAAGATAATTACCGAGAATCTCGACCATTCTACTGTAGAACATACCAATTTTGTTAAAAAGCTTAAACCAAGCCAATAAGATTTTTCAACTGTTGCACTTAGAACAAATATTACGAAATTACAGATGGCTTCTTTGGAGCTTTTCTCTTATGAAGAGGATTTTATACAAATTTTTGGTGTCACATCATTATCATTTTGTAATTTTATTACTATTATTTTCTTAGTATATTATACCGACATTAAGTGGCTTACAATTTTAACAATTCAAAATTAACATACTTATAAATTTTATTTGAATTGGTTAAAAAAATATTATTAAAATTGTCTAAAAAGTTATTGTCAAATATTTAGTCCTTGTATATAATAATGTCGATTCTAAAGATATGCACAGACCAATGTTGTAAATAACGGTATGCACTCGTCAAACAAACAGAGTATCGCCAAATAATTAATCGGTCTAAACAAATGATTTTTACAACACTAGCACAGACTAATACATTATCCAAAACATTGCTTGTCGATGAAATTTGACTAATGTTTATTGTGGTACAATATTGAAAACTATGCTAAATTCTTTGCTTGACTTTGAAAACTATGCATATAATTTTACAAAAAATAATATAGAATGAGGGAAAGGGGCCCACATCGACCTTTCGGAATATTGCGGGACGCATTTTTTTTTTATATTTTGCCGACAAATGGCCGTAGTAACTCAAATATTGTCGGACGCAATGCGAAGATGCGATAGATACTTTTTGAGTGAGGCTATGGTGCTATGCATAGCACCGATGGTTAGTGTACTACGGCTCAATATGGTACTTTTTAAAATTCTAACGGTCGATCCGACCGTTCAATGTGATATCTATATGAATATGTACTTGCAAACTAATTTTATATTTTTTTGAATTTTTTTACTATTTTTTCAGATAGGTAGAAAAATCAGTGTTTTTTGAAAATTCTGGACTATTAAAATTCTACCTATCTGAAAAAATAGTAAAAAAATTCGAAAAAATATAAAATTTAGTTTGCAAGTACATATTCATATGGTTATCACATTGAACGGTCGGATCGACTGTTAGGATTTTAAAAAGTACCATATTGAGCCGTAGTACACTAGCCATCCGTGCTATGCATAGCACCATAGCCTCACTCATACGTTTTTAATAAAAAAGAAGAGATGACACTCGGCGCACCCATGAATGCATTTTCTAAATAAATTACATAAGAGTGATAATAATTTAATTTAATATGTTTATCCGCCATTTCCTTTCCGGATGCTGCTTTGGCAGCAGTTAGGGGTAGGGATGAGTAAATCTCTCGTAACTCGTAACTCGTTCATAATTCGCTCGCTAAATGCTCATTAACAACTCGCTATAACTCGCTCATTAACGACTCGCTTATTTACTTAATGAGCCGAGCATGAGCATACTCCAACTCGCTCATTAGCTCATTAAGAACTGAGTTACATAAATTTTGCCACATCTAATCTCTTGATTCTTTTTTTTGGAATGACCCAAGAAGCAAGTTTGAAGTATGCATGCCATAAGATTGCTGGGCTAAAAAAACAGGCCCCAGAACCATCCGTAATATCCATTAACAGATTAACTACAGGCCCAGGCCCAGCTACTATAGCTTGAAGCCTTGAACGGGAGTGAATAATAATGAATATTATTTAGTTTTGAACTTTTAGCTAAAAATTTTGGAAAGTTTTCGGCGTGGCTGCAAAATCTCATCACCTAAAGCAACTCGGCAACTCGCTCATAACTCGCTCATTAACAACATGCTCATTAACAACTCGCTCATTAACAACTCGCTCTAACTCGTTCATTAACAACTCGCTCATTAAGCTAATGAGTCGAGCATGAGCATACCCTAACTCGCTCATGCTCGCTCATTAATCAGCCCTAGACTTAGGGGTGTCAACAGTACGGTAAGGATCAAGTGGATGCATTTTCATATCCGTGCTACGTTACAAACTATCTTTACTCGTATTCTACTCTTATCCGCTACAAATTATCTTATCCGTACTCTACTTTTACCCACTATCTTTACCTGTTATGGTTGTCGGATAACGAAACGGTAACGGGTAAATAACGGATAATACTAATTTAATAACTATTTTTATTATTTATTATTTATTAAATAAAACAATAAAACATATACATTCATTTCACACATATATACTACTTTATTGAAAAAAAAAATATGATCATGCTAAGTGCAAATAAACTAATTAAATTACTCCTTTAAATGCTTATTAATATATATAATATGAGATCGACTATGGTGAGTTGTGAAGTAAAACGTCGTTTTACTTCACGCTCATACTCCATTTTGAAAATCTAAATAACCGATCCGAACCGCTCAACATGTATTCCATATTGAAATGTGCTTGGAGACCAAATTTTATATTTTTTGGAATTTTTTTACTATTTATTAAGCCACTTTGAAAATCGCAGATCCGGGTGAACAGTAAAAAAACAGTAAAAAATTCTGGATCATTCTATCAACGATTTTCAAAGTGGCTTAATAAATAGTAAAAAAATTCCAAAAATTATAAAATTTGGTCTCCAGGCACATTTCAATATGGAGAAGATGTTGAGCGGTTCGGATCGATCGTTTAGATTTTCAAAATAAAAATATGAGCGTGAAGTAAAAATGACAACTTACTTCGCAACTCACCATAGCCCAGCTCTATATAATATATATAATTTCTTTTTATAATTACTCGATCGGGTAACAGGTACGAAATAAACTTTACCCGTATCCTTACATATTTAGATAACGACATTTTTTTTTACCCGTACCCATATCCAATAAGTTTACGAAAATATTTTACCTGTACCCGTCTTATCAGATATGGTATAGGTCAGGTAAACGGATAAAAGGGTGCCATTGACACCCCTAGCAGCAGTGATTACTTTCGGAACAGGCGCTTTTAATTATGACTAATTTGCCCTCGTATAGTTTGCAATCTTGTTTTTCCCAGTTATCGGCATTAAGGTCCTGTTCGGCGATAAGAAGGGAATGGACGTGGGCGTAGTATTTGAACTAACTTTTACTGTGCTCGTGGGTAAAAAAAAATTCATTTTAAGTGAATTTTTTTTTCCAATGCGCACAGTAAACAGCCAAATAGGCTCTAAATATTTCCCTTGTTGTCCATATGCCGCCTGAATGCCTGATAAAGGCTTCCAGTATATCTGGTTATATTTGCTAAAGTGATCCAGCAATTCGATCTTATGATTTATTCAATCTTCAAATGTACTTTTATCATACAACTATAATTTCTTAGATGAATAATTGAGTTCACGATTAAAAATGTTCATTCTAGTTGTCACCTGTGAGTTGTGAGACAATATAACATATTGCTCCATATAAAGCAACAAATGAACAAAACAAAGCAATTACAACAAAGAATTTTCATACTCTTGTTATTGCAACAAAGAATTTCCTCTATTCAAATTTCAAACTCACAACATTACACATCAGATAACATGTATCTTTATCACTATATCAAAAATCAGTTTTTCAAAACAGTTAATACTTCACATTTAATATTTATCACTGTATTTAGAAGTAAGTTTGCACTACTTTATTTAAAATTCTACTGCATTTATTTAAAATAAATTGCAAATATTATTTGAAATCTTAGAGCATTTTCATCTCAGCAATTGAAATAAATTTCTAAATAACTGTCAACCACTGTTTAGAAATTAAAGCTTCTAAAATTTCTAAATCTTCACATCTATAAAATTAATTTTAGAGCTAAATAGGAGAGAGAGAGTGCGTGCCACAGAAACAGGGAAAAAATAATTTGAGCGAATCATTTAGCCAGCGTGGCGATTAGAAACAATTTCTTAATAAGAAATTTTGCTGGATAGTTTCTAAATAAGAAATTGGAGTACGTCTTTAAATTTTTGATTAGAAATCTCAAAAGTTTATGTAATGAAGATGCTCTTAGTTGCAGGTGGTTAATTTTAACTGAAAAGGCCTATTAAATCTTTCAAATTTGGAGCTAATAAATGCCTTAAGAGATCTGTTATTTGTTTTTACAGTGGGCTTCACATACCCGAAATTTTTATTTATAGCATAACTCAAAACAAAACAAAAAATCAAAACACTCTAATTTTGGAGAAATTCGACAATTACTCACAAACTGGAGTATTTTGGTTTATTTATTTTTTTGGATTATAGTAGAAATAAAAATGTCGGCTCACATACGAATGTAGCATATATGGTTCTGTTATAACAAGAGGATGATTTAAATATCTTCATTTTTTTTTTCATAAGTCCACATTTAAAATTATAATAACAAAAGTTCTAAAATTCAAATAACAAAATAAAAATATTAGTTGTGAGCTATATTATTTTCTATAAATATATTTAAAAAATTATTAAAATTATGAACTTTATAAAAAAAAATGAAAATTATGAACCTTTTTAATTTGTTTTGATATTAATTAATATTTTGAAATTCAACGTTCATAAATTATACACTCCAGTGTTTTTTCTCAAACTTTTGGTATCAATTAAAATAAAGTCGAAATATCATAATTTTTTTTACATACGTATTAAAAATAATATTTATTAGACCTATTGATTTTATTTAATATATGTTATTAAAGTATTAAAAATAAATATTTAAACCCTCTTCCTTATAATAATCTCATCATACCAGAAGCCATCATTGACTAACAGATTTGATGCTAAATGAAACAATGATATTTATTTTCTGATTATGTGAGATTAAATCCTTATTGATTGTTTTAAGTATAAATAAAAATTGTTTATCTGAGGTGTGACACAAATTCAAAAAATAAAATATATATATATATAGAGAGAGAGAGAGAGAGTGGCTAATATCAAAACGTTTGTTCCTAAGCCCTCGTGCAACCGAATGGTTTTCGGATTTTCAAAGTCCAAACGGTCGATCTAAACCGTTAGATGTGATCTCTATATTAAAATCTGTCTGGAGACCAAATTTATATTTTTTGGAATTTTTTTACTATTTATTAAGCCACTTTGAAAATTGTTGATCACATGGTTTAGAATTCAGTTGCACTGTTTTTACTGTTCACCCGGATCAGCAATTTTCAAAGTGGTTTAATAAATAGTAAAAAAAATTCAAAAAAAAAATATAAAATTTGGTCTCCAAGCATATCTTAATATAGAGATCACATCTAATGATTTGGATCGACCGTTTGGACTTTGAAAATCCGAAAACAATTTGGTTGCACGAGAACTTAGAAACAAACGTTTTGATATTAGCCCCTCTCTATATATATTATATGAAATAAGACGACATTCAACAATGGAAAAGTGTTTTGAATGATGTCAAGAGGAACGAAAGAAGGGGGATATTTTGAAAAACAACTGTATGACCTGATAAATAAAAATTTTATCACTAAGAAGTCATTTATTTTAACAATTTAAAATAGTGTATGTTTCATCGTAATTCGTAAATCAATTAATTTAAAATTTAATAATTCGAAATTAAAAATCCGAAGTCTCATTAATCATCATCAAGCAATATTTAAATTGCATGTAACTCGATTGTGTTTTTGAGATAAAAAAAATAGAAGTTTTTTTTTGAGAAAAAATAAGGGCCACACCCATATTTGATTAATAATCGCAGTTACAAAAGATTTGTAGCTGCTTGCCTAGAGGAAAGAGCGATATGCTCAAATAAATTTGAGCTAAAACAAAGAAAGAGCCAGAAAGGAAAAAGAAGGGAAAAACTGAAAAAGAAACCCAAATCCTAATAAAGTACGTGAAAAGAAAAATTAGGTGCTTCTTAAACTCCTCCCGTCTGATGAGCGTGGCTTAGTATGATCTGGGCCACTTCCTCTCACTACAGCAAAACAGGACATCTGCGACCGGCATCAGCGACCGCTTCAGTCGCCGGTCGCAGAAGACCCAAAAAAAATTTAAAAAAAAAAGCTTTCGGAGACGAACTCTTCAGAGACCGGCGAAAACAGTCTTCTGCGACCGATTTTTATCGGTCGCAGAAGAGTATCCCAAAAAAAACCCGGCAATTTCCTTCTCTCTCTCTCTGACTTCGCGCGTTTTAGGTTTGATTAAAAAAAACCGACGGAAGCCGACGCCGCCCGATCGACGAAAACCGACGCCACCCGATCTGCCGCCCGACCCCGCCTCTTTCTCTCTCTCTCTCTCTCACTCGATCTGCCGCCCGACCCCGCTCGAGAGGAGAGAGCCTCCCGCTCGCTGCCTCGCACGGCTTGCCGCCTTTCTGCTTCGCCTCCGCCGCGCCTAGATCAGGGCTTCGCCTAGGCCTCCCTTGTTAGCGTCTCTCTCTCTCTCCCTGGTTAGCGTCTCTAATTTTTCTGATTTTCTTTGATTTCGGTTTTTTTTTCTGATAACAATGTGAGGCATGCTGGTACATACTGAACAATTTGGGTAGAAAACAAATTAGTAGATATGTGGAAATTATGTTTTGCTTCAGTACAGAATTAAATAGTTAAATACACATGTGATAAATTAGCATTGTAACAATAATTTATATGAAAAGTTTAGTAACATTCAATCCAAGGAAGGTAGTCTGCAAGCACCATGCATATTCAGGGATTAACAGGTAAATTAAGTAGATGTGCTAAATTAAGTAGATGTGCTAAATTATCAAAATTGATAGTAATATTTAATTTATGTTGTTTATCTCTGCATGCATGACTTCTTATATGTGCTAAATTAAGTAGATGTGTCAAATATTCTGCATAAAATTCTGCTAGAATGCATTAATAATGTGTTATGCATTTGCATTTATGTTTTTTTATTACTTTATGCCACACACATGATCATTTAATCATCAAAATTAAAGAATTTATGAAACTATATATGAAAGCTGCAAGATCATATTTGTATGAAATCCAAGAATTTATCATTTATTGTATGTGCTGATTCATATACTCCTCAATTTAAGTTATTAGTTTATTTTTCATGTTAGAACAAAATGACTTTGATCTCATAGTTATTACTTATGTAGCGGTAGTATTGACAAATGACTTTGTGTGTGTGTTTTTTTTATTACTTTTTTTCATTGTCATAACATGATGACTTTGGTGATCTCATAGTTATTACTTAGTAAGTGATAGTAACTTGCTAATTCCTTATAGACCCAAAAACTTTTGAGACCCACCTTCACAGCCTCCTTGATATTACCTATCCAATAAGAAATCATTGTCGTTATTCTCTACTTGCATTTTATTTTATGTAGAACTAATCAAGGCAAGGCAAGAGAAGGGAAGCGTCATCTCTCTCTATATCTCTAGTACGTATGTTTAAATTTATAGCTTATGTAGATGCCGCTTGTATGGCTGTATACAAGTCCTGTTGCATGGATGATGCAACACTTGATTTGATTTTGTGTTTCTTCCATGACTTGCTTTAGAGGGTCCGTTATCAATTGATGATATCTGGAGGGTCTAAAGTATTGATCTGGATTTCTTATGTGTAGTTAGATGTTTATACAAACTCCATTGCAGGTATGCCGAGCAGAAAGGGGAAGGAGAAGGAGGCATCATCAAGTGGATCCAAGCGCCCTCCACGTGGCCGAAATGTATACATCCCGCCGCCGCAGGCGCTGGAGGATAGACCAGTGATTCGTCGGGAGGGTTATAGGTAAAATTCATTTTTTGTGAATTTTTGTGCATGTAGGATTATCCATTTGTAGTGGTTTTAAGTAATTTTGTTTGCAGATCTTTCATTGGAGATTTGTTGATAGCGACTCAAAATGTCAACAAAATAATCTCGCAATGCACACGTTTCCACTATCCTGAGGAAACTAGATTACCTACTATACCCGTGTGTACAAAATTTGATGACTATCCCGAGGATACTAAAGAAAAGGTCAAAGATGAGTTTTTGGTGAGTAACATCTCATTTTTAAAATTGGCAACCTAATTTGTCTCTTTTTAAGCTAACCAACGACTTTTTAATGATGCATGTAGAGATACTATCAGTTTCCTCCAGGTGAAGACATGGATCTGGCATGGAAGACATTTAGCAGCATAGCCAACAAATCTCTTCAAAACCTGCTTCACAAGTGCAGAGGAGAAGCGAAAATTAGGTATGGAGATAGCATTCTGGATTGGAAGGACCAAGGGGTGCCAAGCACATATGACTGGATAACGGCGAATAACTGGCCCAAATTGTGCGACTATTGGTGCTCCGAAGATTTTGCTAGGCGGAGCGAGCAGAATCAACGAAATAGGACCAATTCTGGAGAGAGTTCCTTTGCAACCACGGGCTCCGTAAACATGCTGTTTTACAAACAAAGATTTGTAAGATGTTTTATTTCATCAAAATAATTAATTTCAATTTCAGTTTACTCGAACTAATCTTGGTAATTCTATTTGGATTGAAATGTTTATTCATCATAGGAGAATGAACACCACCGCGAGCCCAGGTGGTCTGACGAGCTGTTTACGCCGACGCATACTAATAAGGAGACGGGGCAATTGTGTTCCGCGAGGGCGAAAAAGGCACAGGTAATATAGAACATAACAATATTTTAATAATATTCATTCTCTATTTTTCCTTTCTATTTTTTGTCAAGTAGGGTTTTAGTCTTTAGAAAAATACATAAAAGACTTAGATTTAAAAAAGTCATAAATTCACATCATTATTTTATAAATGTTGTAGGAAGACTACGAACGGGATATGAGCGCAAAGTATGGGTCTGATCGAGCCCTTTGGCCCTCTTTTGACGCAGACATCTGGTACGGCAACACAGAGAATAATGCTCACGGCGATAACTATGGTCTCGGTGCTTTAGGTAAAATATACATACTTAAAATTGTAAAAACACTAATATTTTTTGGGCGTAATACTAATTATCTTATTTTTAATGTTTCAGGCAAGACCAGATCGCTGTATCGTCCAGGTGGGTCCCAAACGGCTTCTGCGCAATCGCAATCGCAATCACAATCATATTCTTCGGCGCCGCCTCCTCTAAATCAAGAATACATAAACGCGATTTCAAGTCAGGTGTTGGACGTACTTCAACCACAAATGACCCAATTCATGGAGGAGTTCAGGCGTAGCAGGCGACGTTCTTCGTCTCATCAGGTACGAATTTTGATTTTTGAGTATGTTTGAATTCATTAAAGACATCATTAAAATGTTAGTTATATTCTCACAGGGTGGTTCTAGCTCGCACTATGCATCGAGCCCCGATGATCAGGATGACAGCGGGGACGATTTGGGAGATGAGTCTTAGACATTTCATATTTGTTATTATGTCGTACTTTAGATATTTTATTTTTATGTGGTACGTTAGATATTTTATTATTATGTCGTACTTTAGATATTTTATTTTTATGTGGTACTTTAGATATTTGTTATTCGATGTTCATGTACTTTAGATATTTATGTCGTTTTGTGAATTGCTTGGTGCTTGTAAATTGTTTAGTATGTTTTGTACCAATTGGGGTTGGAAAAACTCTTCTGCGAAAAACAACAGCAAAAAAAACAACACAACAGAACAGAACAGAAAAGAAAAACAACAGCAAAAAAAAAAAAAACTCTTCTGCGACCGATTGTTGGATCATCAGCGACCGCCAAATCGGTCGCTGATGGGATTCTTGCCACGTCGACGTATACCATCAGAGACCGATATAATCGGTCGCTAAATGGTCATCTGCGACCGGCTCCTTACTCTTCTGCGACCGATGACGTCAGCGAAAGGGCATCAGCGACGGCCCCATCTGCGACCGACTCATCTGCGACCGATTTAGTTCTTCTGCGACCGAAACTATGCATCTGCGACCGGCGACATTAATTTCTGCGACCGATTTGGCCGGTCGCAGATGAGTCATTTTGCTGTAGTGTCTGATAGGCCTGTCGGTTTCTTGTTGGGTCTCTGAAGATCCGTGCACATCTCTCCCTCCATATGACAAACATCGCAATCAGCAAAGTTGCTCTTGCTTGTTTGTTGATTTTGACTTGTAAGAGTTTCTCAATTGGTTGTTGCTGCATGTGCAGATCGATATCCATAATCTGGTACAAATCCTTAGCAAACGAACACTCTTCCATCATATGTCTTGCCGATTTCTCACTGCGACGGCACATGATACACATGTTTGTGATCGGCCATCCTCTGTTCCTGATGTTGTCAATGGTGAACAACTTGTTGTTAACTAGAAGCCAACCAAAAACTTTTATCCTCGGTGGCACCTCTAGCTTCCATAAGTGGCGGCCATTCATTGACACATATGGGCCATTTTTAATTGCCCGATATGCACTTCTAACCGTGAAGACTCTTGTCTCCGCTCTGTTCCACTGAATGTCGTATTGTCCTTGGTTTGCGTTTGTCCCCACCCCTGCCAAATATCCTCTTAGTAAGAGAAGCTCCTCATGTGCCTCTACCGTGAGTACTTGCTGGAACAGAGACGCGGTTGCCCCTTGCAGTGCGTCCTTCAAGGTCGTGTCTGTATGGATGGCATGTGTGTATAGTGAAGATAAATGGTGTTTAAGAAATATCCACAAAAAAATAGAAGTTAAGTCTCTCAATTTTTAAATATCCACAAAAAAGATTCTACTAGATTTCGAACATAAAATTTAATTATTAAACAATTTATATATTCACTAACATACTTAAAATATTTATAATGTTACTTTTGTTTTTAATTCTACTAAATTTTCTTAAAAAAATCATTGTTGAGATTTTAAAAATAACTATTGTCAAGTAAAAGCCTCATGACAAATCATATTATGTGATTAATTGACTATGAAATAGATACTCAGGTCCATTTAAATCAGGGGCGGAGACATTAAGGGGAAATGGGGTCAATGGACCCCTATTTTTTTTTTTTTTTGTATTTAGATATGATTTTCTATATAATTTAGAGTGAAATGACTTGATATTATAAAATTGACCTTAATTTTTAAAGAAAAATTGTATTTGATTGACTCTCATATATTTTTAACCCCCATAGTTCGAAAGTCTAGTTCCGCCCCTGATTTTAAATGATCTCCCGAAAGATTTTACCATTTATTTTTACTTAAAGTGATGACTTGACTTTAACCCCAAGATGTAAGTACGATATTATAAACTAAACATCCACTAACCTTTTGAACCAATTAAAACAGAACCAACTTCCATTCACCGAATTTTTTCCATCAACTGGGTACTTTCACAAATTTTATTATGTATTGTTAAGATGCTCCTTTTCATGGCGAAGCTTCCTCGCTCTTTCCTTCCTACCGGTTTTAGGTAGGATGAAAGTGATGAACAAAAAATTGACAGACATTGCTGTCTAAATGCACTACAGTAAAAAACATAAATAATTTTTTTTTTTACTGAATCTTTTCTGTGGAGGGCAAATATCACTCATCATCTCATAGCTTGATCAACTGGGCTCTAGCTCAGCTCGTTAATTTTGGACCGAGCTCTTACCGAGCGAGCTAGACCTAGAGCATCCGAGCTAAAACCTCAGCTCGAACTCGTGACGAGCTAGACTGAGCTGGTGAGCTGACGAGCTGGCTCGCTGGGTCTGACTGGATCTTGTTTTAACCGAGCTGGACAGTATAAATGCACAAATTCTTACAAATTGATGCCTAGCCGAACTAGCTCGTTATGGATCGAGCTAGTGGCGAGCTGGCTCGTTAACAGCTCGGTCCAGTAACGAGCGAGTTGTTATTGAGTGAGTCAGGTGCAAGTCACAATCGAGCCACGAGCTACGAGTTTTTTTGCCACCCCTATTCAGAGTTCAAATTTCAACAAATTAATTGGAGTTGGAAAATTAAGAAAGTAGTTGGAGTGTTTCCGAATTAGTAATAAATAATTAAATAAGTTGTCGACTATAAAATTGTCCAAAGGAAGCTGAATTTTTTTTTTTTTATATTGTGAAAATATGCATTCAGTTCAAATTATGTAGTATAATGTACGCTGTCCAGACCGTTTTAATTTGTTGACACTATTTGAGTTTGATTGATATGCTTTATGGATTAAGAGTCATATTTTATTTCATATTCATATTTTTATTTTTAAAGTTCAAATAGTGAGTCTCAACTGTTCAATGTGATTTTCATGTGAAAACATAGTTGAACATTAAATTTTACATTTTTTACAATTTTTTATTATTTTTTTACCTAGGTAAAAAATCAAGGTTTTTACTTTTTAGTGGTCCAAAAACTTTTTGACTTGTCAATTTTTTATCTGTACCAATTATAGTAAAAATTCTAAAAAGAATAAAATTTGTTATTCAAATATATTTTTGTATGATGATCAAGCTAAACAGTTCAAAACAACTATTTGACTGTCAAAACAAAAATATAGTGTAGCAAAACATTACCCTTATGTCATAAAATATCTTAATCCAACTTAGATACTATTTTACAGTGTCTAAATAGCGCGCTATAGCGTCACTATAGTGTTTTTGGACCCCAAACGCTAAGTTATGACATCAAAATGTGCTATTTGCGCTATAGCCGCTATAGCGGTGATAGCGGTCCGCTATTTGTGCTACAACCGCTATACAATATGAGTTTTTTTTTTTTTAATAAAACCTATTTGGCTGCAACTGCCAAATTTTTCAAAAAAAATAATATGGGTTTTTTTAAGCAATTTATATGGGCTTTAAATAAAGACAAAAAAAACTCAAACCGAAATTGAATTTGTTGTTACTTGCTATAGATAAATAAATTTGAAATTGGAAATAAAAATAAAAATTTGAATAGAAAAAATAAATAAATTGTCATGAATTCATGATGCTTAAGATATTTTTAATAGGAAAAATCGATAGTTTATAATATTACTATGGATATTTTAAATTGCAATTTGGACTTTGTACTGGTTTAATATGAATATTATAATTTCTTAATTATTTTGGTGTTATTTATTATTCTATGAGACTTTAGATAATGTTGATATTAGTACAAATATTGAATATACAGAATGTAAAAAAAAAAAAAAAACGCTTCGTAGCGTAGCTTCTGCTATAACGACGCTATTCGCTATAGCTTTTTTTGTAGCCTTCCTGCTATGACGCTATAAACGCTATTTAGAACCTTGCTATTTTACATTAGAGAAACACTAAGTCAAGTCGAAGGAGCCTAATTCACAGGGAGGACACATAAGTAAGTTCCCAGGAGATCATTGCTGCTAGCCGGCTCTATCGATTGCGACTACTAAATTTTAGTTTGAAAATAATTAACAAGGATAAAGTAAATACTGCAATTACCGAATACAATCGGAAGCAAAATTAGAAAATTTTGTTACAAGATTGAAATTTAAAATGCACAATATATAATAGGTCGGTTTTGAACTCAAGTGTTTACATTCACAATATAAAGTTTTAATCACTAAACTACAAACTAAACTACAAGTAAACATTTCTTATTTTACGAGGAATGCCAAACTATATAAAATGTTTAAAAAAATAAAATTTAGTTAAATTTTAATATATATATATAGAGTGAGGCTATGGTGCTATGCATAGCACCAATAGCTAGTGTACTACGGCTCAATATGGTACTTTTTAAAATCCTAACGGTCGATCCAACCGTTCAATGTAATATCCATATAAATATGTACTTGCAAACTAAATTTTACATTTTTTCGAATTTTTTTACTATTTTTTTAGATAGGTAGAAAAATCAGTGTTTTTTGAACATTCTGGACCATCAAAATTCTACCTATCTAAAAAAATAGTAAAAAAATTCGAAAAAATATAAAATTTAGTTTGCAAGTACATATTCATATGGTTATCACATTGAACGGTTGGATCGACCGTTAGGATTTTTAAAAAGTACCATATTGAGCCGTAGTACACTAGTCATCCGTGCTATGCCTAGCACCATAGCCTCACTCATATATATATATATATATATATATATATAATTAAAATTTGAAATCATAAAAGAGATTGAGTATCTCTGACTAACTTTTAGATCCGTCTCTTATTACAATCAATATAGGTATTATTTTCAAGATGGATCTTATTATCCTGGATTAACTTTTAGATCCGTTTCTTATTACAATCAACATAGGTACTATTTTCAAGATGGATCTTATTATCCTGGATTCTCTTTTTTTATTCCTAGCCTCCGTTTTATTCTTCCACAATAATTTGCATCCACACAAGTACATAACCTATCAACCTTAAACGGGGATGACTATGTACTGTGCGGTTACTAACAAGTATTTATTATTTTTGTTTTATTGAAGTCTTGACATGTAACTGTAATGTGATGGGCGACGCGAGGCGATCTGAAAAGGCAAAAAAACATGGCGATCCTTGCTCAGCTCTTCTCCTCGTGATATACACAGGTGTTTGATTGATGTAATAGATCAGTCGCTGAGTGTCTTTTTCTCTTCGCAGTGACGAGGTTAGAATTTGAGTTAGAGAGAGGCAAAAACTGGATTCGGGTTCGGATTCAAGACACAATTCAAAAAAATAGCAAAAAATTATATCGAAGGTTTCAACTAAGTCAAAATTTTATAACAAATATTCTTTTACATATCAAAATTTTGATACAAGAAATATATTAATGCTATAAAATCAAATCATTGCTATTAACACATCAACAATTCAAGAATTTTCAAAGGACAATCAGATACAAACTCGAGCAAGAAAAAAACAGCAAGCAAAGAGGCTTAATTCAACAATTGATTTCACAACAATAATTTCAAAGGGTTCAACAGCTCGGTTCAATATTTCAAATTCATTAGTCCAAGTAGTTCAAACAGAGAGGAGCTTGGCTCCTATGCCATTACAAAGAACACAAAATAAAACCAAGGATTGAGGATTACCCAGATTTGCTTTGATTTTCAGCGAGGGTTGATCTGATCGGGTATCAAGGTTGGCTGGTGCCTTCTCCAAGGCTCCAACCTTCCTCTCGAGCACCAGTGCGGCTGTGCAGACTCCGCTTTTCTCACGTCGTGTAGACCTCTGGCGACTTTCTCTAGCGGAGCGGAGTCGGAGAGTCGTTCTTTTTGTTTTCCTTTCTCTTTTTCGCGTTGCTCTGACTCTGGCCTCTCCGCTTTTGGATCTAGCGAAAACTTTTTTTTTCAGCTGGGTTATGACTTATGGGCTTTGGACTCTGGCTGGGGTAGGCAAGCCCACAATTCAGGAGTAGGCAACCCAATAACTAAGCCCGGTCCATGTAGCCTCGCCTTTGTCTCTTTGGTGATGGAAGAGCGAGTGATCTCCTATTTGTGTACGTATACCTTCCGTTTCTGGTTTGATATTTTATGTATTGTTTTGTATTGCTTCCTGCCTCTTCTTCTTCTTCTTCTTCTGTCTTTTCTCTTTTCGCTCTGCTTTAAGGTGACTGCCTTGAGGTGGTTGATTTAGTTTTCAATCCGGTTTGATCCAATGCCTTCTCGGCTGATTGGTGACTGTCCTGGTCCGATCGATTCAGTTTCCGGACCGGTTTGGATTCAGTGCCTTTTTGGCTACAATATTCGTACAGAGGCAACAATCAGTAGGCTCCTATCATTTCAATCAAGCAATGATGAACCAATTGTGTGTCTACAGGATGCACATACTCTTGTGCATTTTTGTTTGTTTACAGATGTATGTTTTCACAGGCACTCGTGTCTAATCTTGTTTAACAGCTAGTTTGTATCTATTTCAATCAATACAATCGCCTACGGGCTTTCAACACAAAAAAAAAACTGTAATGTGATAAAACAATGAAACATATCCTCAATTCATTTATAGTAATTATGGTTTTTCTATATGAGGTAAATTTTTGTTATTACTAGGACTCAGTGTATTAATATTTGGTTCTCATGCGGTATTCGGAAGGCCGCCGCATATCGCATATACAATATACGATCGAATATACAAATTTATATATGCATATTTTTTTTATTAAATATTTAATTCCACAGTACTTAAATACAATAAGGCAGCATGTAGAGAGGTTATAAAAAGACTTTCTGAGTGGATGTAGAGAGGTTATAAAAGATTTCTGAGTGGGACGCTTGAAGAGCACCTGGCGGGTCTGGAACTCATTTAATGGGTTATGGGTTCGGGTCCGGAACTCTTTTAATGGGTTTTGAATGTTTTAAAAAAAATTTAAAACATAGATTCAATATTCGGTCCGAATAGCTAATTTTTATTCGGCCGGACATTGAATAGGAAAATACGGCCGAATATTCACCGAATTTTACTACACTTCTAGGACTAAACTCTAAAGTCTAAACAGGCGAAAGTTACTAGTGTATACTATACGAATGCATATCCTCTGCATGAACTCAAAAGAGAATCTTTTGAGTTAATAAATCTCAACCATTTGATTTTAAACGGATCCAATTCAGTTCCTTCTTATAACATATGAGGTTCTTTAATATTAGTATAGATTTAGTTCACACGAATCTTAAAACATATCGAATGATCGAGATGCATTAACTCAAAATATTCCTTTTGAGTTAATGTGGAGGATACAAATTCATACTATACATTAGCGGATTAAATTACAAAAATGCCCCTGTTACAGGCGACGTGGGAGTTGGAATTGACACATGTAAAGTTTTCCCCTGAATATAATCAGTACAGTTTTGCACAAATATTGTTACAATCTGAGTCATAATTTCATATATATACATGAGTAGAGCGGTTTTCAAACTAGTTTAATAAATAGTAAAAAAATTCTAAAAAATAAAATTTTTGGTCTCCAAGCATATTTTAATATAAATTGAACATCTAACGGTTTGAAAATGTCGTTTGAAATCAATCCGATAGATTTTTGAGTTAAGCTCACAAAGGGCTTGGCGAGCTTAAGAGCACCTTAGTTCTACTCTGTATACATATATATTTTGAGTATTTTGTTTGAATTCAGTGAACCTTAATTATTGTCAACTCTAGATAACTCAAGTTACATGATGCATCTTACAACAGTAAGACATACTCTTTCATGAAATTCAGATCCCGTGAAATACCTGACCATGTTTATTAAGATATGAGCACGTCATCAGTTTTAATCTGACACAAATATCAAAGCGGAACCCTATATTCCAAGAGATAGGAGTAGGTCTGATGGGCATCGGACCTAGAGTTAGGTTCAATTAGCTCTATCACCCTACGATTAGCATCAAGATCTATGCACACGGAAATTGATACAGTATTGCACGGATTTGATGCAGAGCACAAGAATCTTGATGCAGATCGGATAGTCATCACACCCATCGAACCAAGGTAGGTCCGATGGGCATCGGACCTACTCTCATTCCATATTCCAAATAAGCTTCAAAATTATTTTGATTCGGTTGGAAGTATTATATCTCTTGTGGTATCTCTTGCGGTAGCTTAAGAATATCCACTCCTCTTTTTTGTGCGAGATATAAATTTAGGGTATGTTTAGTTGGAATGAGAATAGGCTATTTTTAAAGTTAGGTTATTCGGAAGAGGAGGGATCAAATTACACCTTTTTTGGTGACACACTTTGACACCTACCATTTTCAAAGTCCAAATAGTCGATCCAAACCGTTCAACATGATGGATATATTAAAATGTGCTTGGAGATCAAATTTTACATTTTTTTTATTTTTTTTACTATTTATTAAGATGGTTACAAAATCGTTGTTTTCAGACCATTGAAAAACAGCGATTTTGTAACCATCTTAATAAATGGTAAAAAAATTCAAAAAAATGTAAAATTTGATCTCCAAGCACATTTTAATATGGTGATCATGTTGAACGGTTCGGATCGACTGTTTGGATTTTAAAATCGCAAATTTGACCTATAAAAAAAACGGTGTCATGATGTGTCACCAAAAAAGGTGTAATTGGATCCCTCCTCTATTCGGAATAGCTTATTTGGTGTTTGGTTGAGTTAAAGTAGCTAGAATAGTGAATTTAAACTTTTTGTCTTATTAGAATATGTTATTCCTAAGGATTTTGAGATTTGGCTATTATAATAAGACAAACAATAGTTATTATTGATTTGACTAATCTAGCTATTTTTATTTTACAACCAAACATAACTAAAATTTAGTTTCAACTGAATTTTGTGAAAAAATAACGTTCTGAATTCTTTCCTTTCCTTAAAATAAATAAATAAACTAGCAGAGACATCTGCTCCTGTGGACAATGATTTCATTTTGTTAAGAAAGGAGCCAATTTATATATTGGCGTGATTTAATAGTTTATGAGGTGGATAATGATTACTTGGTAATCTCCTCTTTATTAGAGAATATGCAATTGCAAAATTCTCATTGGCAATCGCACAATCCACGTTGGCAATTTCATTTCCGTTTTCTGCGATGCAGAAGTCTTTTCTAATTTGAAAGCTTTTATATTATGAAAGCTTTCAAAAGATTGCGCTGGCAAAATATTATATTTTCATTGGTTCATGTCCTGTCGCAACAGTCTTTCTTCTCTTCACAAAAAGTCCACAATCACCGAGTTGTTGATGTGGCATTAAAAAGCAATTAAAATTCCTTTCAGCGATGCAGCAGTAGTGCAAGTCAATCTCCGAAATTTCAATTTCCTCTTTTGACAGCTGTATCCAGCAGTTTGCAATTGCAAGTCAATTTCACCAATGAAGATGCTCTTAGGGGGAATTTCAAGTATGTTACTCAAAAATCTCGAAATTACGTATTTCTTCTTATAAAATTCATAATAATATATGTAACCCTCTAAATTTAGAGGAGTAAATATGATATTATGAATTATACAGAGAAAAATTGCAATTTTAATTTTTTTGAAGGATATATATAAACTGAAAATATTCCTAGATTTCTATGAGTTAACTGGGGACCATTTTAACATCAACGGCTGTTTCGTTGGTTGCTAATTTACTAAAAGGTCCCTATCTGCCAGCTTGCAATAATTAATCTCTTAATCTACCTTGATTAAGATATTAATTGGTCCATCTGGACTTCTTAGCAACCGTCCGAATCGTCATACAAGTTTGCTTTGTCTGGGTAAGCGCAGACCACACTTCACGGATCTTTGTTTTTTCATTTTGTCTATTTCAATTTTCATATAATATTAGAAGCTACTAATCAAAATTTGAAAAAAAAAAATTACTTGTCAAAAATTTGACTTTCATTATCATTAATTAATATGTCAGGCTCCGTATCACTGTCAGCCATCAATAAAAAAAATACACTTATCTAGTGCAAAAATGGATAATATCATGTCCTAATTTTTTTAAGTAAAAGTTGAAAGTCAAGCTATCCAACTATTTAATACAAAGAGAGTTCAAATATCTTTATTTTTTGTGTCTCCATTATGTCTCTATTTTTAAAAACTTGAATAACTTAAAATTTAATACTTTAAAATTCAAAATAAAACCGTTGGATATGATATGTATCATTTTTTTTTTTTGTAATTAAAGACTGTAATAATAATAAAAAAATCACTGATTGGACCTGGTGACGTCATGAAAAATTATGTTAGATACGTCATCGAGTCGATTTGGCTTTTGTTTTCGAATGGAATGCTCCAGAATCCAGAGCAACAA
The DNA here is from genome assembly GCA_025461125.1 of Carex kokanica. Lineage (NCBI taxonomy): Eukaryota > Viridiplantae > Streptophyta > Magnoliopsida > Poales > Cyperaceae > Carex > Carex kokanica. The sequence continues at coordinate 1,006,655 of JAJGRX010001034.1, read as the reverse complement.
AAAGGATCCCTTCAATCTTTGAGAAGAAAAATAACAAATCCGGATCAAAATTCATGCATGTAGTAGTTAAATATCAAAGGTTTTAATTTGAATCCATTTGATTCCTAAAATTCAAAGCTTCATTCTGAAAATTAGTGAAATTATATTGTATGATTTTGTTTCAAGTAAATGGTTTTATAAAGTTTTTTCCTTTAATCTAGCTTATGATAATTCACGTACAACCCTTTCTTTTTGTGTTTTAGTTCAACACAATTACAACTAAGGCGTAATTTAAAATTAATTTTGATCCATAACATTCATATTAATTTTTGTTAAGTAAAGATAAATTACGTCTTTCAACTTTAAATATTCACAAAATGTTGTCACTTGTCAGAATATACACGTTTATATTCAACTTATCACATTTTTGTTTGACAGGATGCGTTTGCCTTGAATTAGCTTTTTGATGGTTGTGCAATTTTTGTGTGATGATTAGCAGCCCTTCAAAAGTAAATTAGTTAACAGCAAGAATTTTCTGCAGTGAGAGAAAGAATCAACTAGAATCAGACCATGCGGACAGGTTCCATGAACATGAAGGCACGGCACAATCTTGTGAAGTCATCAGACCGGGACAACTGAATCGGTACTTGATCACGACCCAATGAGTTATTTTTGCCGAAATCTTTTTTAAATTACTTAAAAGATATTATTGTCAAGAAATAACCAAAGGTATATACTGAAGAGATATTTCAATTGTGGGCCATTTGAATAATTAAAACAATAATGTAAGAAATAATATTATTTTAACTAGTAGATTAAAACGAGGGGTGTCAATGATACCCTTTTAATCATTTACCCTATCCGTATCGTATTCGTTAAGGCAGGTATGGGTAAGGTTTTTTTTTTTTATTCGTTAGCTTATCGGGTATGGGTATGGGTAAGGACTTTTTTCGTTAGCTAAACATGTATGGGTACCAGAATGATTATTTCGTATCCGTTACCCTATAGGGTAGTTATATAAGATAATATTATATGATAATATTTGAGCAATCATTAGTGATGGTAAAATTTATTTTTGTGATATTTCATATAATAATATTTTTGTAATAATTAGTGATGTACATTTGTTATTTAGTGTATGTTTTTTGCTATAAGAAAAATGTTAAACATATTACTTTATTTTCATGTTTGTTATTTAGTTAAATAATTGAATTTCTCGGAATAGATATTTGTGTTTTCAAATTCTCTTGTTTTATAAAAAAACAATTTAGTTGAAAATTTGAAATTGATTGTACATTTTTTTTTATTAATAATGTGATTGCACATGTGTCAAATGATGAGTTTTGATGTTCTATATGTAAAATATAATAAAATTAATTACCATATTACTATTATTATTCGTTATGCACTCGCAACCGTTTAATCACTTGATAATTTTAACGAGTATGGGTAGGGTAAGATAATGTCAATTCTTAATGGGTAAGAATAGGGTATGGTTAAGGTCATTTCTTAGTATGTATATGTATGAAAATGCTTCCACTCAACCTGTATCGTATCTATTAACACCCCCTAATTAAAATAGCATGAAAAGTGTACTAGTTTGAATAGTAGGATAAATACACTTATATGACAGCCGCAATAATCGATCAAACAGTTATTAAAATGAAATATATGAAATTACAGATATCTTGTATTCAATTTATGTATTGGATATGAGGAGGGTTCAAATGCATCATGATTTTGTACTTCAATATGCTCCATATTCTTTATCTCTGTTTTTAAAGTCTGAACAGTCGATCCGAACCGCTCAATATGATCTTCATAATAAAATATTCTTGAAGACTAAATTTTATATTTTTTAGAATTTTTTTAGAATTTTTTTATATAAGTACAATATCATTTTTTCGAATGGTCTAGAATCTCCCTATAACAGTGATTTTGTACTTATCTAAAAAATAGTAAAAAATTCTACAAATATAAAATTTGGTCTCCGAACATATTTTATTATGAAGATCATGTTAAGTGGTTCGGATCGACTGTTCGAACTTTAAAAACGGAGATAAAGGACGTGGAGCATATTGGAGTACAAAATAATGGTGCATTTGAACCCTTATTGTATGTATATTAATTTTTTATGTAGTTTGAAAACCATTCGCTAACCACTGAGCTGTTTGAAAAGTAATGGTTCAGTTTTGTCGATATTTGACCAATAACTATATATTTCTCAAATAATTCAAATGTAATATACAATCTATTTAAATTATATAAAACATATCTATATATATTTTTTCTATAACTATTTTATCAGTTGCGATGGTTGTCGAGTAAAAAATGGTTATTAATATATTTCTATCTTCTAATGAACGATAACATTTTTACGTTACATATGAATATATGATGTGGAATAGACCACTGATACAGTTGTTATGGCGCTAAAGATCCAACACCAAGATGGTATTTAATTATTGTATTCATCCGCTTAAAAAAAATGGAGAATTTCATGCATATTACTCAAAAGTTTAGAAATTATGTATTTTTCTTTTGAAATTCATAATATCATATTAAGCCTTCTAAATTCAATTTCTCACAAATTTATTCATTTATTGACTTTTCTATTAATACTCATTTTAAATTCATAAAGTATCAATTTTATTCTTTATTAAAACATTTAAAAATAGGTAGCATTTTTAAAAGAATATCTAATTGGTTAGTTTCGAGAGAAAATGCTTTGTTTTTCGTTATTTGCGACAGACACAAAAGCATACGCATAAATGCCACTGTGCAAGTAGGGAAAATGATTAGTTAGAAATAACATTTTTTTTATACAAACTACATTTTTTTTTTAAAAAGAATACAATTGGTTAACATGAGTTTTAATACAAATGCCAATAAATTGGTTAAATTTGTAAGTTTTTTTTAATTTAGAAAGGTAAATATGCATGATATACTAAATTTTAGAGAAATAAATATGTAATTTGAAAGTTTTTAAGGGGTATACATGAAAAATCTCAAAAACATAACTCACAAAGAGAGAAGTACAAGAATCTCAAAAATTTAAACATTTAAACATACCTCTTTTTTTGTGTAAAATTCGAAAGCACTTTCTTTTTCATTCAAAAGTAGCCCGTTATTTGTATTTTAGTATTTAATTAGTACAATCAGTACTATTTAGTTCTTATATTCAAATAAGATTATCACTATTATATTTTTTTTTTGAGAAAAAAGAGAGCAAAACTACGCGTTTCATTGACTGAAACAAATGTTAATTACAAAATAAAAAAATAAAAGAAAAATACCCCTCTATACTAGACAGCTCTTTGTCACCCAACTCATATACAAAAAAAAAAAAAAAAATACAAAATCTACGCAATTTTGTCCATTCAAGAAAGAACTATACTAGACAAATGTATACACTTCTAGGTGGTATATCTCTCGTACTATTCACATCTAGACACGACAAACAATAAAGCAATTTGTATTGTCGGTAGCCACGGCAAGCAATAAAGCAAGTTGTATAGCCGCTATCTCCATAGGCTTCAACCTCACATCTCAGCTCTCTCTACTGTTTGATGCTGCTCGTTTGAATTTAATACTTGTGCCCCTAGGAAGTGCCACTATGTTCAGCTCTCTGGAACTAGATTTGGCTTTCTTGATGTTGGTTCTAGCAATCTGACTTAACCAAGAACCCTGATTCACTGGAGTTACTGGTACTAGATCTTTACAAATATCTCTCTCAACCCGCTGAGCAGGGACTGTCCAGCAGTCCTTATTCGTACCTTTACCAGCAGGTCTTTCATAAGAAGTCTCAACAGTTAGGGAATCTCTTGGATGCACCTCCGATTAGTGTTTCTCTACCTCAATACCATTTTATCATCCTGTATGAGAGTCTCTATCTCTTGAAACATATTTGCATCAGACTCCAAATTGCATCTTGGATTATTCCCAATGGTCATCGCATCATCTATACAGAGTGGAGTGTTTCTTTTATTCGTGTTTCCACTTTGATTATCGTTATCAAATTCTTTTTGAGTTTGCTGGTAATATGGTTCAGGGCTTATCTTTTTCATTAGTGTCAACTTTTGCTTTATCTTAGCTAACTCCGTCTCCAGCCTTTGATTGAATCCATGATCGATACCTCGTAGTAAACGGGTATGAACTGCTGGCTTGACCCGGATCCAACGTCAGGGGGTATGAGTGGTTGTGGTTGTGGTTGTGGCTTTACTGTCAGAGCAAGTTTCGGTGGGATGTGTGGGGGTCTCTCAATCACCGCACGACACTGCAAAGATCAATGACCTAACCTATTACAAGCATAGCATAAGACAACATTACAGCAATCTAATGCCCGTTGTCCACAATCGCCGCATCTGAAACAGAAGGGTTGTGAGGGAGAAGATAAGCGCCTAAGTTCCTCTATTTTGGACCTCACAATCTCAGTTCGATCGAGTCTACACTGTTGCTCTCCTTGAGAATTGGATTTCCTCAAGAAAAATTTCATTGGATCCTCCGATTTGACTGGGTGAAGTGGTGGTTGCTTGTACGGTTGTTGAGATGACCTTTGGATCTTCTCCATGATAGTTGCCACAGCGTGCGATATTGCGTAGAGAGATGGTTCGAGATCCGCCAGTGGCTCAAACGGATTAGACACCATTAGCGAGCTCGAGCGCTGGGGTCCACGACCACCGTCGAAGGCAAGGGAGTCGAAATCGCGGGCAGCGAAGCGGGAGGAGCGGTCAGCAGAGGCCTCAGTGCGTTCGCGGAAGCCACGGCCTTTGGTCTTGTGAGGGGCGCCGGAGGAGGTATTGCCACCGGTAATGGCGAAGCGGAGTTTGGGGGTCGGAGCCATGGGGGAAGGATCAGCGTTGGCAACGACGGCGTCATCGTCCAAGAGATCCTCGTCCTCGGAATAGAAACAGTGGCGAAGCTAGAATTTGAGCTAGGGGTAGGCAAAAATTGGATTCGGGTTCGAAAATAATAACAGTTCGGGTTCGGATTTGAATTCAAGATACACATGCAAATATAACTAGCTCTGACAAGCAAGCCATGAGAAATTGTACATTCCTGTGGTATTTGGCACAATCATATTTATAGCAAAACTAATAATTAACTTTATTGCAAAGACAAATGCTTTTAAAGAAGTGTATGAGAAACTAACCTAGATGTAGAGATGTTGACGCCTCTAAGTCTGAGCACAAGCCTTTCCGTTGCTTGCCTAACTGATCTGAAATCATATGGCCATGATCAAGATAGACTCTCCAATTTCCAATGAGAAGAGAAGAATCAAAGTAAATGTTGAGACTTGAGTTTGACATGAACCTGATATCAACTATACTCTCAATTTAACATATTTATACACAGCCCTTAGATGATCTTCCTAGTTACAAAAATACCCATAAATCTTGATTAAACCTCAACTACTGAATCGGTACCAGTACCAAACCGAGAAGTAAAAAACTCTCATTCACCAAACTGAGAAGTAAAAAACCAAGAAGTATTGAATCGGTATCAGTACCAAACCGAGAAGTACTGATCACTACTGAATCGGTACCAGTACCAAACAGTGGCGAAGAAAAAAACCAAAATACGCATAAATCTTGATTAAACCTCAAATTGATGCTATAAACAACTCTCATTCACTATTACGATATCAAAGGACCAAATAATCGAATGAAATCGGAAGAAATTGGTCAAAGATTTAAATGGGAAGAAATTGAATGAAACCTCAAATTGATGCAAGGCGGGAGTAGGGGTATGCAAGGCAGCAAGGCGGCGCGTTCCGGCGTTCGTCTTCTTCTTCGCGCGGCGCGGCGCCTTCTTCTTCTTTGCGCAGCGGCGCAGACGCGTTTCGTTTTTTTTCTTTTCTCGTCGCCTCGCTTCGCGCAGGGCAGGGGTAGGCAAAGTCCAAAACAGGGGTAGGCAAAGCCCAAAAAATCCCGGTCCGAAAAAAAAAAAATTCCAGGAGTAGGCAAGTGCCTACCCTTGCGTGAATGTGGCTTCGCCACTGAATAGAAATCCACCGCCTCCACCTCCGGGTTGGCCGCCATCTCTCTTTCCCTTTTCTTTCTCTCAACTAACTCCTTTCCCAACTCCATGGATCTCAATTGTCGGTGATTTTGTAACAGAGAGGTAGCTCGTCACATCAAATTAGGTCTATACCTAGCTATCACAGTACACTACTTCAAAGCTGACTAATTAATTTTGTACAACTCTTAGAAAATAAAACTACGTACAAGAAGAAATGATGAGACTTAAAATGTTATGCATGTTATACGTTCAATTTTTACTTGAGCTGACCATCGGTATTGTTTTAGAAAAAAAGAAAAAGAAAAAAGAGGAAGTGCGTGAATTTTCCAATCAAAGGAGTTAATGGAGGGAGAGCCTGAGAGGATAGGTACTTGCAACTATTTAGCAAATATATGAACTGCATGCTTAATTTGAAAGAATAATTATTTCAGTACCCACGCTACAGTACCCGCACTGTACGCGCTACAGTACCCGCACTGTACGCGCTACAGTACCCACACTGTTATTTTAGGAAAATTCATGTAACATATGTAGTTCATTGTATAGGTATAAATACTTGCCCTGTTTGAGCTATATACTTCACAGTGTTACTATTAAAATTTGTAAAACAAAATTACAGTTTTGGAACAGTTGCGGTCCCCACAAGCAGTTATGGCAGTTTGAGTGGTCCCCTAATGCGGGTACAACATGAAATTTTAACAAAAAAGGTGCGGTTACAGTTATTTTAGGAAAATTCATATATCAGAAGTAGTTGATTGTATAGGTATAAATACTTGACCTATTTGAGATATATACTTCACAGTATTACTATTAAATTTGGGAAACAAAATTACAGTTTTGGAATAGTTGTGGTCCCCACAAGCAGTTATGGCAGTTTGAGGGGTCCCCTAATGCGGGTACAACATGAAAATTTTACAAAAAAAGGTGCGGATACAGTTATTTTAGGAAAATTCATATCAGAAGTAGTTGATTGTATAGGTATAAATACTTGACCTGTTTGAGATATATACTTCATAGTATTACTATTAAATTTGAGAAACAAAATTACAGTTTTGGAATAGTTGCGGTCCCCACAAGCAGTTATGGCAGTTTGAGTGGTCCCCTAATGCGGGTACAACATGAAAATTTTACAAAAAAGGTGCGGGTACAGTTATTTTAGAAAAATTCATATATCAGAAGTAGTTGATTGTATAGGTATAAATACTTGACCTGTTTGAGATATATACTTCACAGTATTACTATTAAATTTGGGAAACAAAATTACAGTTTTGAAATAGTTGCGGTCCCCATAAGCAGTTATGGCAGTTTAGGTGTGGGTACAGTGCGGGTACTGTAGCGTGGGTACTCATATCAGCTTCCAATTTGAAAATGTAGATAATGATATGAGACTAACGATACAAATGGAGAATGTACTTGCCTAGGGGCAATTTTCCAAAAAAAAATAAATAAATGTAGAATGTCCTTATACTTTCCAAAAAAATAAATAAAAGAAAGATATTTATTGTATTCAATAAATCGCCAAATCTTTGGAGAATAAATATCATTTACAACCCAGCCACCACTACTAGTACATAACATAGCTCAATCCAACTTGTCAAAATCTAAGACATAAACAAAACGAAGCAATCTTTCTCTCTCATCCCACATCTTTGGAGAAAAAACCTTCGAGAAATCGAGTCATGCATCCCGTCTCTCCACTATCTCTTTCCTCTTCTTTCTTTCGCCCCAATAATCGCTTCTTACCTTTGTGGCGAAGATCCAGCTAATCTGTTACCTCTACACAGTACCATAGAAGAGGAGGAGAAATACGAGGAAAAGTAGAAGAAGAGAAACCGTTTAAACAACAAGTAAAATCGATGGGTATAGTAAACGATGATGTGGTATTGGAGATCCGGGAACCCGACTCAGCCGGTGAGCCGAGTGTTTTAACTATCAGCTGTCCTGACAAGACCGGGCTCGGATGCGACCTTTGCCGAGTTATTCTCCTATTTGGATTAAACATTGTCAAAGGAGGTGATTCAAAAGATTAGATCTATTCTATTCTTTTAAAGGAACAGTCAAAATGAAAAAAAAAAAAAAAAAAGGTTCTCAGTCAATTGCAGCAAATTGCTTTTGCCTTGAGCTAAATCTTAAAATTTTGCTTATTGGGTTTTTGTAAAACAGATATGAGTACTGATGGGAGGTGGTGTTACATAGTGTTTTGGGTTGTGGGGAGAGGTAAGAGAGCAACACGATGGGCTTTGCTCAAGAAAAGGCTACTGGAGATATGTCCCGAGGTTTTGATGGCCCTCGTGGCCGATGAGGCGGAGCTTGTGGAGCAGAGGCCTCAGGTTTATCTTCTCAAGTTCTTTTGCTATGATCGAATGGGGCTCTTACATGGTACTTTTTACTTAGCTCGTTGAATTTGAATGCATTTTATTTTATTCTCAACTGTTCTTTTGCTATGGGATAATTCTTTTTGTTCCTTTTAGCATGATCAGGATTTTGATTTAATTTGAGTTGTTAAAGTTTAGGAGATCTGATCCTTTGTTCTTGGATTTCTAGAGCTATATATTTTGATTAAATCAATTTCAAGTCCAGAAAAGGGTAGCTGAATCTTTTAAGAGATTTCTTTCTTTTTTAAAAGGCCCATTGATAACTTATTCGGTGGTGAATCTCTGGAATGGATAACGCTTTCCTATCCTGATATTATTCTCTTTTAAAGTCTGATATAAATATAAGATATAAATTCTTCTGAAATAGTAAAATAATCTTGAGATCCATACTTTCCTTTTCTATTGGGCATTTAATATTTAATTGAGAGATAATTTATTATGGCTAAATTGAAATGGGTGTATTCAGACGTGACACATCTACATGACCCCTCTCACGGAAATTTGGTATAACTGATCTATTGATTGTATTCTGTTTGTGATAATTTTGGAAAAAAAAAATTACAAGATGTTACGTGTATTGATACGTAACACTTACTGTGAAAGCTATTTCTAAAAGCGGGTCTTGAGATTTTTATTCCTTCCGCTAATTTGTATTTTTTTTGCTGAAAACAGAAAAGTCTAATGATCTACACGTTTGAGATAATTATGGCTAATTTTGGAATATGTGGGTGTAGATGTGACACAAGTGTTATGTGAGCTGGAGCTAACAATAAGGAATGTCAAGGTTTCCACCACACCCGATGGCCGTGTACTCGACCTCTTCTTCATTACCGATAACAAGTCTCTCTCTTTCCCTCCCTCTCTCTCTCATTATAAGATACTTGTTTGAATACAAAATTATCAACATACGTATGTTTGTGTAATTTCTTTTATTGTCAATATAAGCATTATCGTCTAAAAAAAAAAAAAAAAAAACTAGTTCTGGTGGGTTGGGTTACTTGTTGACAGCTCTATAATAAAACACATACTGGTACTGATTATTTTTACTTTTATGATACTGTTCAGGGAACAACTACACTTGAAGATGCGAAGAGAAGAGACATGTGATAAGCTGAGTTCAGTTTTAGGCGACGCAATGACAAGTTGCGATATTGAAGTGGCCAGTGACCCCCTATCATGTTGTGTCAATGCTTCTTTGTCTCTTTCGCCGACCGTCACAGAAGAGATGTTCGCCCCTGAGCTTCCCAAGGAAGAATCTTCTCTCTTCCCCCGCAATTTTCCTTCCTGCAATTCCTCTGGAAGTGGAACCAGTAATTCGTTGTCGGTCAAGGTGGATAATCTGCTCAGTCCAGCGCATACACTTATCCAGATTCAGTCTGGGGACCACAAGGGATTGTTGTATGACATTATGAGAACTCTCAAAGATTATAACATTCAGGTAATTTAACATTAAGATTAACTTTTTGAGTTTTCAACTTTTCATATGGTTTCATCAATAAATTTACTGCAGACTTGACTGGAACCTGAACTAACCTCTTAATTTGTGTGCCATTGGATGAAGGCACCCAAATTAAAGAAGGAATTATCCTGTTCAAATGTACTTACCTATTGTTAGTTCAAGGACAGAACCAATACAATATCAGTATGAAGCATTTGTCATTTTGACTTACCAGTCAATTTGTCTCCAAAGATATGCTATCTAACCTGTCATTATGTTGAATTTTGATAGCTGTCATACGGGAGATTCTACACAAGCCAGAATGGAATCTGTGAAATTGACTTATTTGTAGTGCAAATGGACGGTAGAAAAATAGTGGACCCACAGATCCAGGAGGCGTTGTGTTTCCGTTTAAGGATGGAGCTGTATAGGCCATTGCGTGTTATTTTAGCAAACCGGGGCCCTGATACAGAGCTCCTAGTTGCGAACCCTGTTGAAGGCTCTGGCAAGGGACGGCCTCTTGTTTTTTATGATATCACGCATGCATTGACAATACTAAAAGTTCGTATTTTCTTGGTAGGAAAATGTTCTCCTTTTTTGCTTATAACTTTTGATAAATAACTCGGGTCAAAAATTGGACTGACTACAAGGTAGGAGCTGGACACTGATGGTGAAATTTTGTACCTAAAAATTACTATGCGCAATCTTGTTCTCTCCCAAAAGGTAGCAGACTGTAATAAAGTGTTAACTAAAAACCAATTTTGCCTTTGACATGTGAAGAATCAACAATGTCAAGCCCCTCAAATTGGTTTTGCACTCTGACCCTAAAAGGAGATAAGAAATCAACATTCATTCCTGGAATTGCTCTAATCATACAGTCCACATTTACATTTTGACTCCCAAGAACAAAAATTTGCAACTTTGCAACTAAATATTTTTATGTTGTTGCACCTTAGGCTGAAATAGGAAGGCATGTGGTTGGAGACAGAGAGTGGGAGGTGTACCGGGTGCACCTAGGGGAAGACCATGAACTCTCTGCCCCGCACACCAAAATTGTGGAACAGGTCACAAAAATGCTCATGGGATGGGACTGATTTATGATATATTTGCAGCTTTGTTTCTGTACAGTTTTTCAGTAGCTTATGACATTGGGTAAAGTTAACCAATGTTTTTTTTTTTTTAATCTTTTTTTCGTTGTATTTCTAGTAATATTTGTACATTCAGAGATGTTAGTTCACAATGTAGTTCCTTAGATGTAGAAAATCTACCTAGTCAGACAAATAGGAATGCAGTTGAAGAATGCCTACGTAGCTCATGTAGAATATGTAAATTTGCAGTTGAATTAAATATCATTAGTGGCAGTTACCAGTTCTTGTACTTCGTCAAATTGTTTTGCTCTTGGATTATGCTTCAGTTAGGAATTTTGTAAAAAGAAAAAAGTGTTTTTTCTTCGAAAACTTGGAAAACTTCGAAAAACTCTTAGATTCCTAATTCTCGCTCTCATGCATCCATTATTCCATATCAAACAATTGCCGGAAAGAACGTCCGAATTATTTTTCTATTATTTTTTATACAAAAATCAAGAACCAATTAATATGTGAAATATAATAACGCATATGTACATATACAGACCATAAACTAACAGGTCCAACCCACTTATCTGCTTTGAATTCTCTTTCCTAAAGGCCTTAAAAAGCCCATTTTGTAATCAAAATTGCTTTTGAACTCAACTCTCTCTCTCTCTCTCCAATTTTCAGGAATACTGATAAAAAAAAAAAAAAAAAAATTTCAGGAATATGGTAGGGGCGATTGCGACGCGGCGGTCCGGTCATCTCCTCCCGCTCATGATCCGGTCGATGACAAGAGACCGGGCGATATGGTATTCTTCCTGGGCCGGACCGGGTTCAGGCCCGGTTCCTCCGAGCTCGAGCTGCTCTGATCCTTCCTCCAACGCTTCATCATCTGCGCAATCGAACCAGAAGAAGCTGTCGCACCGTTTGTCTGCCGTCATAGATGCCGTCAACGAGCGCAAGCTGCCTTCTGAGCTGCGAGGCAGAGGTAACGCCGTCAGGTAGGTCCGTCTCTCTGTTCACTGGTTATTTTGTCATTTTCCTTTTTTATTGAAATTGTTTTGTGTGTTTTTGTGTTTACAACTTTATGCTTAACACCTGTTTAATTGGCAGATTTATTTTCGTTGTTGGAAGCAAGAACTCATTCTCATGTGTTAGTTTTTATTTCTTTAGATTTCTCATTAATCTATCCAACAATTAACCAGGGGCAGGTCATAACCACGAACTGAGATGTAATTGTGGTTCCCGTAAGAAATTTTATAGAAATCAGGATATTAAAGCCCTACTGGCGTGCCTATTGATACAAGACGTGTGCAATTATGTTCATTCAGGTTATCTGATATGGTTTTGCCTGCACAAATACACACATTCATGCACACACACACAATAGTAAGATTTTAACCTTTGCCCAAAGCTGCCTGTACTGATTATAGTTTTCCAAAAAATTTGTTGAGGTTTCATATTTATCTGTAAAAGCAACAGTAGCTTTACATGTTAATTTGCCTAGTTGGATGAAAATTGGCGTCAGATATTGACAGTATTGTGCAAACAATCACACAATAGTAAGATTTTAACCTTTGCCCAAAGCTGCCTGTACTGATTATAATTTTCCAAAATTTTTGTTGAGGTTTCATATTTATCTGTAAAAGCAACAGTAGCTTTACATGTTAATTTGCCTAGTTGGATGAAAATTGGCACCAGATATTGACAGTTTTGTGCATTTGGTTCATCACAAACGGTTCTACCTCTGTGCACGGCGAAAAAGAAACATGCAAACAATCACACATGCTTAACCAATGTTTAAACCATTGCAAAAAAATGTTTCTTATACAGACGTTTGTATTAATCTAAACAGTCTGGTGACGATTCATATCTACCAGTGAAACCAAGATTAACTAGTTTGATTTCTATCTATCTATTCTTTAAATATACTTGATCCATTTTAATTACTGACAGTCATGGATGTTATGACTAGACAACCCTTTCTTTTAATTCCTCGCCAAATATCATTTTTCAGGTCAGAAACTGACATAGTTAATGTAGTGGAGCAAAGAATCTGGCATTCAATGGAAGAAGGCCACTTTGAGAATCTCCCGGGAAAGGGGAAGCCACTCAACTTGAGCACAAACCCCCATGCAGACCCTGCAGAGGATACCCTTTACCGGATCCTCTCAAGAAACGGGTGTGCACCTGAGTGGGTTGAGCTCAATAAAGAAATCTGTGGCCTCATCCGTAGCTGGCGATTAGCCCTTGGTCGTGCTTGGGGGAATGCCAAGTGGCACGAGGAGAAGGAGGCTCTCATGGGCCAGATGAAGGAGATAAACAACAAGGTGATATTTCTTTTTGCTGATGACTTAAGCTGTGGTTTCAATTAAAAAGGGCATTTTCGTAAATTGCAACTAATTTGTCGCAAAAGTTAAAAACATTGGGACTTGCTTTTTTTCTTAAGACTTTGAATGTCATAATGTTTACAGGTATTTGTTTGTTGATAAATGGGTCCTGTAATAATGTCCTATCATGGTTTTACTTAATAATTTTGCAGCACTTATGTATTGATTTGGAAGTAATTGTATGATTTAGCAGTGCTGCAGGACTAAATTCCCTTTCATTTTGCACATATGCAGTAATTTATTTGGGATGATCGAGGACTAACTGTTTTTTTCTTTAAGAAAATTGTAGGTTCTGAGGTATAATTTAATTGTACCATTTGGTCGGCAAATGTTTGGGCTCAAGTGGGATAAAGAGATAGCCAAGCTAGAGGAAAACAATCTGCAGTAATTGGTATACTCATTTTTTTTTTTTTGAGTCTTCCAATTGAAATAGGTTTCGCAAAACAAAAGAGTTTGAATAACAAACAAAGCTCTTATGTCCAAGATTTAGTTATTATTTGTTTATATGTACTGTAAATCATGAGAGATCTTTCTGCGTCTTTTTTATTTTTATTTTTGGCACCATATTATTACGGTTTTGCAAAAGGAAAGAGTTGAATAACAAACAAATCCGTCTTCGGTTAACTGTTGATTGTAATGTAGTATTATCTTTAGATTTAGTTATTACTTATTTATGTAAACAAAATGAGGAAATGTTGTATATTTTTGTTGTTTACTAAAAACAATATTACTTTTTAACTGATGTTTGAACTTAGTGGATTTTGCGCATAGAGTTTAATGTGTATGCATTACAAAAAATGCTCTACAGAGAGAGAGAGCCCTTGGTTGGAATCCATATCCTCTATGTTACTGGACCGTGTACAATACTACCAGCCGGACCGTGTACAGTACTACTTGGTGCGGTACTGCACTGGATCTGAATTCCCCTTGGTTGCCACTGCCAACATTTTCAAAAAAAGAAAGAGGAGCCCTTGGCTGTCGCTGCCAAGACTTTCAAGATAGAGAAATATACAGTGTGTAATTAGTCTGTTATATTCTCTGCCTTTTACAAACATTTCATCTCAGTTAATTTTTTTTTTGGTTAATATCAGTCCTAAGTTTGACCCTGCCATTATTTCCATCTATCTATTTGAACAAAGAAATTATTTCCAATAATTAAATCCTTTTCATATTCCTCAAGCACTGGAGTGAGTAATGCCAGTCACCATCTGTAATGCAATACATGGTTGATCCACTGGTACCTGTGATTTGAGTAGAAATCTCATTCGTTATTGCACTCTTTTGAGTTGTGATTTTTAGGGAAGTTGATTTATGTACTTACAAAGTGTCCTGCTCCAAGGATCCAGTATAAATGTAAATTCTTGTAAGATTTTTTGAAGGCCTTTGTACTTCCTGATTCAGATTCTTCACAATACAGAGGTTCTCTCTTGGATTCCATGAAGCTCTTCAGTCCTTTCCATCTTAAAAAGAAAAATAGTACATATAATAATCATGTTATTTATTCCTTTGATTAACCATGATTGGATAGCTGATCAGTAAGATTCTTGTAAGGGTGTGAATTGGTTGACAACAAATTAACTTGGCAATCATGACAAATAATCTCAAATTTAGTCAAAAAAAAATGAAGTTAAAATTTACAGTAATGTTGTTTACCCTATTGATTGGTTGTGTATCAAAATTAATGCAATGTTGTCAAATGTGAATTATGTAATATTCAAGTTTTTTTAATTAAAAATAGCACTACATAGGTTTACACAATCTTTTACGGGTATATGATGTGCACATAGGTTTACAGCAATGTTGGATTTTAAAATTTCAAGTCATTTTTAATGTTAATCAAAATTGTTGCCAATAAAACCCTATTCTTTTAAAGATGCTTACCTAAGCTTCTGGATCCATGCTTCTGTTCCTTTTGTTGAGCATATCAAATCAAGCTTCAAGGCAACAAAAGAAGTGTCATAATTTTTTAATACTGTAATATGCAAATAATTAATCATTTTCTTTATAGTCAATTGATAATTCCACTAAGAAACCTCCAAAGTAGGTAGTTGTTCATAAGATCCGATCTTGCACTATACATGTCCATACTTTATTATAAGCTACTTTTAAAACAGGTCACATGCCTAAGTTAATTTGTTTAACCTATTGTCTGGATTTATTATAAGAACTTGCAGGTTGGTTATATTTTTTTCAGATCCAAATGATAAAAAAAAGGGATTAAGTTCCGAAAGCTTACTTGGCCATTGTATACAGTTACATTGACACCAAGAGATAGAAGCTCATCAACCTACAATAGAATTTACTACTAATCAAATCTACTTGTTGGGAAATGAATAATGTAATTAAACTTTAGAATTTAACAAGGTGGTATAATAAATTGTACCTCATTAATTCTTGGTCTCATGAAATCAGGTTTCAAAGCCTCAAACACATCATCAGATTGACCTCCCCAACTTCAAAATAGCATTAAGATAGAAAAAAAGTTCAGTAAGTGAGAATAAATTCTCTTTAGTGGCAATTAAAAACGGGTCCATTTGTATGAATATATATTCACCTTATGTTTTTTGGTATAATCCTCAGCTTTCTCCTAATAACGGTGTTCATGAGATCATCGGTGTCTCTGGTACTCGAGGCTTTGGAGGTAATATAGTTAAAATACCTTCTCCTAACTGGCTCCAGTAATTTCATATCTGTTGTAGGTTGAGATGGCAGGTCTTCATTCAAAAAGTTATAAAAATCCTGTAATTCATATTTTGAATGTGACATCACATTAATTCCTGAAAATTTTCAAATTTATCAGTAGAAAGAAGACTTACAACATAGTTACTACTTGTGCGTACAACATCTTCCAATTCATCCCATTTCTGCTCTGCTTCTTTATACTGCCCATTTTTCAGTTGGTCTTTAATTCTTATTGCCAAACTGAATGCACAATTGTTATTGAAATTTTTTAATTGACAAATAAAAATTTCAGTAACTTTTCCTACGGGTGTAGAAATGTTAAAAAAAAAAAAAGGAAAAACGACGAACCTGTTCGATTTTTCAGCATCTTTCTTGTCAAGCCTTGACATGTCCAAGAGTAAAGGACCCCATGACAACTAAACAAACATCCATTTAATCAATGCAAAATATTAAAATTTAGCTTAAACGTACTTTCAAATTAATTGAATTTGAAAAAAAAAAAAAAAAAAAAAAAAAAAGGTTCGTCAACACTTACCACAAAATCTTCTGGCGAAATCCAGCTATCTCCCAGAGCAACTCCTGTTCATGTACATTTTATAAAACTATCTTCATTGAAACTTTTTTTTTAATTATTTAGATGAATTAATACCTCCAAATTTGAGATTTAATGTCTTTGCATTAACAGCCTTAACAATTGATAAACCAACTGTGACCGCAAACTTGCCACCATAAGACTCGGCCACAATAAATAAAGGGCTTCTCTGCAATTCTGAATTTTTGTTGTATAGTTTTTGCAAAAGTGTGGTTAAGTCTTTTGCCGCCTCTTCATCACTTTTGACAAGTAGTTTGGTGTCTTCTACAAAGCTGTATCCTGTCCCCACTGGATTATCCTATCATAAATGAATCAAACAAATAGATAATAAAGATAATAAGAAAATTATTCTTGTAATTAATTCATCCAGTTGACATTTCAATGGAACCACTTTTGGTTCATTCTACAATGCACTTGTAAGAATGACAAGTAACCAAACATTGGCCTAAACAAATATGATACAATTTTCTGTAGTTAGAATGACAGGTAATTTTATCTTCGAAATGCTACATTGGTAAAATGTTTAGTATACCACGAAGAGAAGATGGGCTTTTTTAAGCCATGTCGAAGGCCGGGCATTCAGATCCAAGTCTAACGGTCCGATTTCCATGAAATTCCCTAAAGCTACACCAGAGGCGCCCTAAAATCATGAATAAATGGTAAATATTGAATCAAAAAATCTTCATTATATACAATTAAGAGACTTACCGGACCGCCTTGCAACCAAAGTATCGTCGGCCATGTGTTTAGAGAATTTTCGGTTCTTCGAGGACTTCTGTAAAGCCACCAAAACATGTGTGCTTCTGCATTATACAGAAATGTGTAAAACAGATACAGAAAAGAAAGCAGGGATGAAATGAAATGAAATGGAAAAAATTAAGGATTACTTGGTCTGACTTGAACATAGCCCCATTCTTCTGATTTATCGGCGGTACCCGCGGCATTCGAGAAGTCGTTAAGAAGCAGAGAGAGAATGAGAAAGGAGAGAGACAAACAACAATAGAATTTCACCATGGTCATGAAGAAAGGTGGATGAATTGAGACTTGAGAGAACTCTCCAGTTCTAACTACCTTGACTTCTCTGACTAGTGATTTCTAGAAAAAAGGAGAGAGAGAAAGCTACAGGAAATGGCAGGGAGTATGTTTTACGGCAGTTGAAGAATCTTACATAAGCGTCTGATTTGTTTCTCTCTCTCTCTCTCATTCTCCCTCCTACTTCACCATCTGGAATTAAATACTGTACGGCGGCGACATGGGTACTAGAGTGAAGAGTCAAGGAAACCCTGTTCTCTCATTAATGCCCAACAAATCACCTATTTTTTATTATATAATTAAAGAGGATGCTTCGGTGGACATAAGGACCTATTTGTAAAATGAGTACTATTTTTATTTTCAAAGTTCAAACTGTCGATCCAACCGTACAACATTATCTCCATATTAAAATGTACTTGGAGGTCAAATTTTACATTTTTTTGAAGTTTTTTACTATTTATTAAGTATTTTACAAATTCAATGGTCTGAATTTGACTAGTTTTTGTTAAATAATTAATAAATAGTAAAAAAATTCAAAAAAATGTAAAATTTGATCTCCAAGTACATTTTAATATGGAGATAATGTTGAACAGTCGGATCGACTATTTGAACTTTGAAAATGAAAATAGAACTCATTTTATAAATAGGTCCTTATGTCCACCGAAGCAAATGCCATAATTAAATGCTTCCCTCTGTTATGCTTCATGCGTGCGTGACCCTTTTTTTTTTTTTTTACCTTCTTGTATAAGTAAAAAATTCGGTATAGTTAGTTGGAAGTCCTGGTTTTTGCAGTTTAATTTTGGAGTATTAATATACACGTTCAATCAGTTCGAACTCAATTCTCAACAAATTACATTTTATAAAAGTTTCTGGCCTTTCATTTCTCTTCAATCTGTTCGTAGTCATATATAGCTACGGTTTCAAGCATTTCTATTACAGTTCCAACCTTAAACGATTAAAAAATTAAATAAATTATTGATTACTTACCTAAATAAAAAAACTGTGACCTTCTTTAGTCATATCAAAATCACAAATTACTGAAGTTAGTTTAGGATTTTGATGTCGGCGAAAGTTTAAGTCACGAAAACAACTTTATGTTCAAAAGGGTCGTCATAATATCAACAAAAGTTTCTCAAATATATTAGCAAATTTTATGTCTATGTTAGTACTTAAGTGGAAAACTTATCAATGTCACCATAAAATGCTTACCAAGTCAGCAAAGTATTATTTAGTTAATTGAAAAATATACAAAAAAAAAAAACAACTGACTTGAGAGGCATAAATTATTGCTTTACTCCCATCTAATATCGTTTATTAGTACTCTATAGTTCAAAACAACTTTCAGTTGCTAAGGTGACAGTATAAAGAAAAAAAAAACATTCAGTTTACTGCCTTCAATGTTTGAAAAAACAAACTTATTTTCTGAACTGTTTATTTACACTTAATTAGCCTCAAAAAAATTCTAAAAATAATACTGCCTGTTTTGTTGATGTGGTAGTCCTAGCTGGCATTTCGATTTTTTTTTAAAAATTCAAGAGTCAGTATGGTATAGTAAAAAATTTAAGAATTAATTTAAGCTCGTTTTGCTGAGTGCCTTTCAAATTTTTAATATTTTTAAAGTTGTTGGATCCGTATCTGGTTCTAACAATTCTTGAGATTTTTTTATTGTCAAGTAGCGCCAATCTATAATTTAGATATTGACAATTCTAGATCTTCAACGACACTTATTGCGCTGAATTTGGATAGACCCTTTAGAAAAATAACAGTCTTTTCTTGTGTTAACTGTAAGATCATATTAATATTTTAAGAGTGAGGCTATGGTGCTATGCATAGCACGGATGGCTAGTGTACTACGGCTCAATATGGTACTTTTTAAAATCCTAACGGTCGATCCGACCGTTCAATGTGATAACCATATGAATATGTACTTGCAAACTAAATTTTATATTTTTTCGAATTTTTTACTATTTTTTCAGATAGGTAGAATTTTGATGGTCCAGAATTTTCAAAAAACACTGATTTTTCTACCTATCTGAAAAAATAGTAAAAAAATTCGAAAAAATATAAAATTTAGTTTGCAAGTACATATTCATATGGATATCACATTGAACGGTCGGATCGACCGTTAGGATTTTAAAAAGTACCATATTGAGCCGTAGTACACTAGCCATTGGTGCTATGCATAGCACCATAGCCTCACTCATATTTTAATTGAATGATTAATTTTTTTTTTGGAAAATCAGGTAGTTTTGTTTAGATAAAAATAAGGTTAATTTTTTCAACGTAAGGAAATTTAAAGGACATCAGATAGTTACTTTTTTTTTTTTTTTAATACCAGACTTAGTTATTTACATTTATTGAAAAGAAAAATAGTGAAGTTGTCAATTCAAAAAGAAAAAAAAAATAGTGGAGTTGATTCATTATTGTGTTGACTGAAGAAAGATTCCCAAGAAGACAAATTAATTTGGTGGGGTCTTCGATCTCTGTTAGTCAACGTCGAATATAACTACCCTACTACTGGTCTAAAACTCTAAATACAAAGCATTATAAAAGGTTTGAAATTTATTCAAATTAAGTGGATCCGACTAGCGAGACGACCCAACAGGAGCGAGCATTCGGTCGGATCGAGTTGGGCCTCAAATTCCGGCCCGTCGGAGATAGCCGTTAGATGTTTGAGCTGAATTGGTAGTCTCAGCCCAGTACAGCCCATTTGAAAAAATGATATAAAATATTATTTTCAAAGTTCTTTGAAAAGAAATGAAAGAACAAATGACCGATCCTTGTTCCTTTGTATGCGCTGCTAGTAGAAAAACCTTCCTCTTTCTCATCATCAATAAAATTCACAGGTGCTGACACAAATTTTGATGCATCTAGTATAATTCGTACGTACAAAGTTTGATGTGCGAAAAGTATAAACTATGTACGATTTAATTTGTGCATTGTTCACTCTTTTAAATGCATCAAATTTGTGGGCATAATATTAAAAAAATGTCGTGCCGATTCTTAACTATTTTTCTTGGTAAGTGAAATTGAGCTTTAGTTTATATTGACCTACATACAAGTTTATATATATTGACTAATAATCTATTAAGAAACTTGGAAGTAGAAGTTTTAACTTTATCAACATTTAACCAATGAACATACAATTTTCAAATTGCACAAAATTATATACACAAAATATCTAATTTAAAAAAAAAAGACATGTGCTAGATTTTAACTTTTTTATGTTGGCAAAATTTTAGCATTCACATATATACCAGTTGTTATATAGCCATTTCTTCAATGTGATATATATGATGTCAGTTTGTAAATTAAATGCACATTGAATAACTTGTAGAACTTATTCAATCTCTTTGCTTAATACCTAAAATTGTTATTCAATACCTGAGCTATAGAAAAATTGCAAATGTGTGCAGTTGTATTCGTATTCGCACAGAGTATGTAGGGGTGTCAAGGGCACCTTTTTAGCCGTTTATCTGACCCGTATCGTATTCGATAATGCGGGTATAGATAAGATTTTTTTTTCATTAGCTTATTGAGAGTATGGGTGTGGATAAGAAGTAAGGGTATGAGTAATAACTATTTCGTACCCGTTAATAGAGCATGATTGGAGTACAAAACCAATGATGCATTTGAATTTATTTCCACATATATGTGTGCATTTGAATTATTTCCACATAAATTCAAGTAACAAATTTTGTATGCAACAATTATATATGTGGATCTATTCTAAATTATGTTGCATGGAAACGGGTACGGATATCGTATCGAATACGATCGATACGGATATGGCGATACTGCAAATTTTTAAAAATCTCAGATACGATACGCCTATTATATATTATTAATTCAACATTGATATTATATAAATTAAATATCAAAATTCCTGGATAAGGTATTTTATACAAGTTACATATATAAGCTACTATATTATAACAACAAAGTTCAGCGGTTGCAGTGGTTGAGGCGCATGTTGCATTACCCTCAGATTCTTGTTTCGATTTCCGTTTAGAGTCTAGGATTTTTTCTCAATTCGCTGGTCTACGCGCGCGGCTCACGAATCATGGTGCACACAAGGAATCCGAGCAGAGAGGAGCTGTATGCGGACCGAATGTAAAATTTAATATGTAGCATATGAAACATAAAACTAAAATTTAATATGCGTTATGCGAACTCAATTCAAAATTATAATTGCTCCTTCTATAATTTATATTGTTGTTTAGAATCTACGTTACTTGGATACTCCATATTGTACGATACTTTGTTGTTTAGAATTTATGTTACTCGGATACTCCATATTGTACGATACGATACTGATACGTATTGGATATGTCAGCTAGCGTATCAGATATGTATCAGGACCGAATCGTACGCATATCCGTATCTGAGTAACATAGATTCTAAACAACAAAATAAATTATACAAGGAGCAATTATAATTTTGAATTGGGTCCGCATAGTGCATATTAAATTTTAGTTCCATACGCTACATATTAAATTTTACATTCGCATATGCAGACCGCAGATACAGTCGCATATTCAAAACCACATGAAAAAAACTGCATGATGTTCCTAGCACGACTGTTGATATATTTATTGTCCACACAGATAAAAAGTGATTATCCACGAGAGTATACTGACAAAAAAATATTTTTTTCAGTGTCAATATTACCGACGAGAATATCCGCAACAATACCCTCGCGGATACTATTCCATTCTGCACTAGTGTAATAACTGCATAATGTCGAATAATATGCAGAAATGTTCGAGCTTCAATTCATTAGGAAATTTTCATTGAGAATTTATAAAGAATTGGTCGTGTCATTCTGGGGCGGACCCAGAGTGTTCCAGGGGGACAACTGCTCCCCCTGAATTTGAGTTTTAGTGAAAATTTATGAGTCTCGACCGACTTTGCCCACTACAGCAAAACTGCTTTTCAGCGACCGGTTAAATCGCCGGTCGCTGAAGACCAAAAAAAAATTAAAAAAAAATGATTCTGGCGACGGAACCTTCAGCGACCGGCGATCATGGGTTTCAGCGACCGATTTTGGCCCGGTCGCTGAAGAGTGTCCCTAAAAATCCGGCAACAAGTTTTTTCCTTCTCTCTGATCTGTCGCGCCAAGTTTTTAGTTAGGTTTAGATAAAAAAAACCAACGGAAATTGCGGCCGTTCGACCCCGATTACCGCCCGACCCCGCCGGTCCTCTTTCTCTCTCTCTCACTCGATTTCCCGCCCGACCCACATTTCGGCTGCCCGTTCCTCTTTCTCTCTCTCTCACTCGATCTGCCGCCCGTTCCGCTTGCCGTTCGACCCACATTGCTGCCGCTCGACCCCGCCGCCTGAACTGCCGCCCGACACCGTTGCCTGATCCACCGCCACTCAACTCCGGTACTGCACTCTTATTGATTTGATTTGAATTTAATCCCCCACTTTTTCAGAATTGCAAACTAGGTGCTTGGGTACTTTTTCTGTTTTCTCTAATGTCCTCTAATTGTTTTCAATGCAAATGTCACAAGATGTACAAGGAGCCTTAAGCCTAGGGATAACTCAATGAATCGACTCTGATAACTCAAAGAATTAGAGTTAGTCAAGGTTACAAGGTTTAGCAGATTCATACAACAAGCACAACCTTGAAACTTTTGAAATCGTCAAGGCGAAGCATCACAAAAACATCAACAAGACCAGGTTCTACACATTTGTTCATGCTTAGATTTGTTTAGTTTAACGTAATTTTATGAAACTAGGTATTTTCTGGTAATTCGGGTATTTACTGGGTTTTTTAAGGTATCTATGTAATTTTCTGTTTTTTTATTTTATTTTATTTGATAAATGTGTAGTAGACTACACTATTCAATAAAACTAGGGGCTTCCCTGCATATTTCTTAGTTCTGACATCTCATTAACCTTTCGAAAAGCATTGAAACAATGATTTTGGAGCTTTGATCTTGCCTTTATACTTTCTGGTACCAAAACAGTGGTTTAAATGCTATAAAAATCTGTTTTGATAGGTAATCAGTCAAGGTTCATAGTGCCAAGTACCTAAACCAGTCCCACATATGTTTATATACACTATACCAGCAAAGAAACACAAGCAAAGTGTCACTGGTATATGAATAACACTAAAAAAGACCTTTGATTATTTGATTGGTTAATTGGTTTTAGGAGTTGTAGAAGTTAGTTTAATCTTGGGAAGAAAGAAGAAGAGAAGAAAGCTCGATCTTCAAGGGATCGAGTAATTGCTTTTAATTAGGCAAGTTTTCTCTCTTTCTTAATTCTATGTTGGTTAATTAAATTAGTAACTGTGTACTACAATTCGTTAGTTATTAATATAGTATTGTTTTATGATCCAACTAAACCGGAACATGTAGTATGCCTTTTAGGTTTATACCCGTTCAAAATTAATCCAATAGGGATTAATTTTGAATAGTCCCCGTTTTGGGACTGCTTTTTGAATGCTTTGTCTCATTTAGGATGTGAAGAAATGTATGTGGATCTAGTATTTAAGAAAAATTTGGTATCATTTTCTCTTGTTGTTCCTACGAGTACGTATTGAATTACATGTCCAAAAGGATGTGTTTCTAACGCCTACTCGGGGAACAAAGGGGAAATGCTGCCGGATTTTTCTTAAATACTAAATCTACATACATTTCTTCACTACTGGGACATAACATTCAAAAAGTGGGATAGGATTGTACCCTTTGTAAGCCTCAAAAGACTAATGAGTTTGGACCTATCAATATTTAACGTCATTATTTCATTGAAGTGTCAAAATAGTAAGTAAGGCATAGTTTTAAATTTAGTTTTGACCTCGTGTGCATTTTATTTTATTTAGAACTAATTAAGGCAAGGCAAGGCAAGCGTCCTCTCTCTCGCTCTCTGGTATGTATGTTTATATTCATAGTTTATGTAGTGTAGATGCCGCTTGTATGGCTGTATACAAGTCCTGTTGCATGGATGATGCAACACTTGATTGTGATTTCTTGATTTGATTGTGAATTTCTTCCATGACTTGCTTTAGAGGGTCCATTATCAATTAATGATATCTGGAGGGTCTAAAGTATAGATCTGAATTTTTTGTTTATTTGAGTCAAAATTTTAGTGAGAATGCTAAAGTAATAGAATTTGTTATTCTTTTAAATTGAATGAACTTAGGTGTAGTTAGGATTTGAGTCCTGTCAACCTAAATTAGAATGTCATCTATTAATTATTGCATTTAGGTCATGTTTGTACAATATCTTATAAATGTGTATGTCATAATTAGGAGAAATAGAGGGTGATCGTAGTTGGATGTATGATCCTCGTTACGTGAACAAGCGAAAGAATCCTGTATTTGTGAAGGGTGTGGAGAGTTTTTTTGAATATGCATTTGGTATTCAAAAAAATATAATTAATGGTGATCGCATTAGGTGTCCATGTGCAAAGTGTGGGTGTACTAGATGGTTGGATATGGAAACTATCGGAAAACATCTGATGAAATCGGGGTTTCGACCGTTTTACGAGACTTGGTACATGCATGGTGAGGATCAAACGGTCAGGTTAGGGGAACAGAGCCAAACAGAACAAAGCCAAACGGTCGTTGAAGAGAGAGTCGAGGTGGAGTCGCCAAATGCTATGGGGGACATGGTTCTTGATGCTGCAGGTCATTCTTTTGATTGGACTGCAGATGAACCCCCGAATCAACAAGCTCAGGAGTTTTACAACATGATGAAAGCTGCCGATGAGCCGCTATGGGATGGTTGTGATAAGGAACATACTGTACTTGCATGTGTTACCGAATTCTTCAGCATTAAAGCCGAATGCAGCATAACTAAGGAGGGATTCAATCGCATCCTATCGGCCGTGAAGAAGTGGCTTCCGAAAGAGAATAGGTTGCCTCCAAATCAATATCAATGCAAGAAATTGGTGAAAGGGTTGGGATTAAGTCATGTGAAGATCCATGCTTGTTCGAATGATTGCATGTTGTACTACGATGATGATAATATTTCTAAAGACAAGTACGATGTCTGTGAACATGATCGTTTCAAACAAAGCAACCAATTAAACCCCATGAAACATGTACCGTATAAAGAAGTGCGGTATCTTCCAATCACTCTGAGATTGCTAAGGCTTTTTTTGACTTCGACGACCGCAGAACAAATGCGTTGGCATAAAGAAGGAAAGCGGGTAAAGAAAGGGGTCGTGGTTCATCCTGCTGACGGTGAAGCCTGGAAAGAATTTAATCGTCTGCACCCAGATTTTGCAACAGATCCTAGAAATGTGTATCTTGGGTTTTGTTCATATGGTTTCTCTCCTTTCAATATGGGAGGTTGGTCTTACAGCAATTGGCCAGTATTTCTAGTCGTTTATAACCTTCCTCCAGCTCTGGTGATGCGCGACAACAATATATTTCTGTCATTATTGATACCAGGGCCCAATAGTCCCACTAGAAGCATAGACATCTACTTGCAGCCTCTCGTGGGTGAGCTGAATAAATTGTGGAAGGATGGAGTGCTAGCCTACGATAAATTCAAGAAACAAAATTTCACTATGAAGGCTGCCTTAATGGGGACAATTAGTGATTATCCGGCCCTAAGTATGCTCTCAGGATGGTCGACGAAGGGAAAGCTAGGTTGTCATGTATGCATGGAAGACACGAAGGCTTTCCAACTTAAGGAGGGAGGGAAGGTCTCCTTTTTTGATAATCACAGAGGGATGTTGTCCCATGATCATGAATTTCGATTTGAAAAAGATGCATTCAAGAAGGACACAATCGAGACTGACGATCCTTCTCGACGCTTGAGTGGACAAGAATTGCTCGATCAGGTCGTGTCATTTGAGCAAGTCACATTCAGCACTAAAAATAAGAAGAACATTCCTGGTTTTGGTGTGATGCACAATTGGAAGAAGAGAACCATATTTTGGGAGTAGTCATATTGGAAGGATCATCTGGTACGGCACCATATAGATGTTATGCATCTTGAAGTGAATTTCTTTAAAAACATATTTTTCATATTACTCGATGTTAAAGGAAAGATAAAAGACAATGCAAAGGCTCGTCTCGATATGGCACAGCTATGTCATCGTCCCCATTTGGAGCTGACAACCAACAATAAGGGCAACATAGTAAAGCCACACGCAACTTACTGCTTGGACAAAAAACAGAGACGTGAAATTTGCGAATGGGTCAAGAATTTGCAATTTCCAGATGGGTATGCCTCTAATCTGTCGAATATTGTGGATGTGGATGATGCTTCCTTCAGTAGATGAAAAGTCATGACTGTCATATCTTTGTGGAGCGGTTGTTACCGGTTGCATTTAGAGATTTCATTCCAAACCCAATTTGGGAGGCATTAACAAAGGTTAGTAACTTTTTTAGAGATCTATGTACTAGGGAATTGGACTCGGTTCATATTGAGAAGTTCGAGAGAAATATTATCGTCACAATGTGCAAACTGGAGAAAATATTTTCGCCGGGCTTCTTTGACTCAATGGAACATCTAATTGTTCACATCGCTTACGAAGCACGAGTTTGTGGTCCCGTTTCATTTCGTTGGATGTATACATTTGAAAGGTTGACATTCTAATTTCCGTAGTCTATTCATTTCGATGTTATATATAAGTTAAAATGTATTTCACTTTTCGTTTCACGTGTTGAATGATATTGTAGATGCATAGGGCGTCTCAAGAGAAAGGTATATCGTTGAAGAGATGACCAATTTTATGTCTTCATATTTTGAAGATGATGTCGCTTCACGGTTGTATCGCCCAGAGCGATACGACGATGGCGGATTTGTCAAGAACGACCCACGACTTCCTGTTGTGAGCTACCCTGGACGTGCAACGGTTTCAATTCCCGTCAAAGATCTTACGGAGGAGTTAAATGCGACACACTATTACATCATGACTAATTATCGCTCCGAATTCGACCCTTTTATTGAGTGAGCATCTTTACATATTCAATTTCCGTCTATCCATTTCTAGTCCATTTGCCTTGTTCATGAAGTGACTAAATTCGGCATATTGCAGGAAATTCGACGCAGAAATTAGAGAAAAGAGGCCAACAATAAGCTCAGTAGGTCTCGATAGAACTTGTTCGAAAGAGTTTGGTATTTGGATGCGTAGATTGGCGCTTAGTGGTAAAATTGCAAGTGAAAGGATTGCTGAAATTACGCGTGGACCAATCACACGACAAGTTCAACGTTACAACATGTACGATGTGAACGTATTTCGATTTCACACGGAGTCCTACGGGATAAACAAGAAAACAACAAATTATGGTGTTTGTGTTGAAGAGGAGAATTGGAATGGCACATCAAGGGACTATTTCGGCATACTTGAAGAAATTATTCAGTTGGAATATAGTGGCTTGAACAACAGAGTGTTCTTGTTCAAGTGTCGTTGGTTCGACAGACATATGGGGTTGCGGATAGATGAAGAGCATGGATTATTAGAGATAAATCATACAAGGTTTCTTCAAAAGGACGAGCATTTCGTGTTTCCCTGCCAAGCGATGCAAGTGTATTACCTGCCTTATGCGTCAACGAAGCGAGAGAGACAAGAATGGTGGGTTACTATCAAGACAAAAGGGAAAAGAAAACCACTTATTTTGTTCGATGGAGATGCGTCTGTGGAAAACACTCCACCTTTGACCGAGTTCTTTCAAGAAGATGACCCACCAACACAATTTGTAGTGCGTGCTGCAGATGAGTTGAATGATCCAAGTCTATTCGTTGATGGGGCTGTTTCTGAGATTGTAACAGAACAAGAATTACAACAACAAAATAATCAAGAAAAGAATATTAAAAAAAGGAAAAAGAAAAAAACAACGTAAATTGCCATATTAGGTTAATATCTTTCAATTTACTTTGAATTGGAAAAACTATTTATGTAACGTATCATTTTTTTCAAATTATTTGTGAAGCTAATTGTTTTTTATCATCTCAACTATAGATATGGCGTCGAATAGAAAAGGAAAGGGGAAGGAAAGAATTATAAGTTAGATTATGAGAAATTACAAGTTAAAACATTGAAAAATATAAGTTAAAATATTATTTTTTATCAAGTACTCAGTTGGTTAATAGATTTAAATCCGATTTGATATTTTTTTGTACGAAAATCCTGAATCAACCTGGTGCCATTGTACAAAAATGAAAGAGCGGCACTGATGCAAAAACATTTTCCATCTAGAGATCCTAACAATTTTTGCTGTAGTCGCCAGTCGCCACGTATCCAATACCCTTTCATATTATTGCCACGTCTTCTCCACGTGTCAGCCTCGCAGTATCTTCCAGAAATTTACCGTGTTATTGTTATCCATTTGCTGCCTCCGAGTTTGCCCCACTTTTTTCATCTTATATAAACTCTGCTCGGTAAATACTAAAAACTAAATAGTAGAACATAGATTGACCAAAACAAAATCCAAGAAATGGCGCCGAAGAGGCAAAAGAAATCGGTGATTAAGACGACAAAGAAGGTGGTGGAGGAAACCGTGCAGGTGGCGGTTGTCGAGGATGAAGGTAACAGCGAAACTGTGGTGCTCGAAAACCCTCTGACTAGGGTTGTAGAAGTCTCCGTTGCAGAGAAGAAGAGTGGCGTCGAGTCTGTTACAGTTGTGATCTCTCCCACTACAAAGGAAAAAAAAGGGGAAAAAAAACAAAAGGAAAAGAAGAGCCGGTTAGGATTGATGTAGAACAGGGGAAGGGAGGAGATAAAGGAGAGCTAATTAGTAATGTGGTAGGAGAACAGAGTAAGGAAAGAGAGACAGGGAAGGGAAAAACTATGAATGTAAGCGAGAAAGAGATAGAAAAGCCTGAGGAGAGATATTGGGGAGAAGTAGAGAGAGAAGATGGCGGGGAGAGAAACAATATACAACGCCAAAACGGAGAAATAACGGACATGGAAACTCAAACCCCAGAATTGAGAGAAGGTGAAGGAGAAGTGGAAACATCAACAGAGGAGTCGAAAGATGATCCTTTGGCAGAGAAGAGAAAAACAACTGATGAGGCTGAGATAGAGAAAATGGAGACTGAGAAGACGGGTGAACCGAAAACCCCTAAAAAGGTTGAGGTAAAGCCAAAGAACAAAGGCACTCCGGGGAAGAAGAGGAGAAAGAGAAGGAAGAGAAACAACATACCGAGCACGGGTGATATCGGTATGGGTGGCGTTGGCGGGTACAAGACATACGTGTACCGGGTGCTAAAGCAGGTGCACCCGACTTTGGGCATGTCGTCACGTGCCATGGATGTGCTCGACATGATGATGGCTGACATGTTCGAGCGGCTGGCAGACGAGGCATCGAGGCTATCCAAGTACACCAACAAGCAGACGATCACTTCGCGGGAGGTGCAGGATGCAGTGAGGTTGGTGCTGCCCGGCGGTCTGTGCAAGCATGCGATTTCAGAGGGCACCAAGGCGATGTCCAAGTATATGGGAGGATAGATAAGCTTTGAATCAGTAGTTGCACGTGTATATGTAGTTATTTAGTTACTACTTGGCAGTCTGATTTGGGTATTTCTGTTCGGCTTTTTGTTTACAAGTGGCTGGTAGGAATGCATGAAATTAGGTTTTGACTCCTTTTGACAACTTCGGTTGATAAATGGATTGATGAGATAGTAGGAGTGGAAATGGACATACTGTTCTTTCAATATCAAAAAATTGTCATCCCAGTTTTATACATTAACAGTCTGCCATCAAATTACGTTGTAGTTGCTTGATAAAAGCCCATTGGTATAAGTTCGGGCTTTTATATAGCATGGGCTTTTGTGGCTACCAGGTTACTTTTTGTGTAGAATTTTGTACTTCTGTTTTGTCAATGTTATCAAATCCAACCTCGCATTGCTTGGTTCTTTTATTTTCTGTTTTCTCAATGTTATTAAATCCAAGCTCGCTTTGCTTTTAATTTTTTTATTGTTATTATTTTTCTTATTATACAATTACATTTTATAGATATAAAATGTATTATAATGTTTTTATAATAAAAAATGTATTTGCAGAACAAACGCATTTTGAAAGATATATGTTTACTATTTTGACTTTTTTTCTAAGAACAAACCGCACGAAACTTCCCAAAACATTTGAGCGAAACAGGACGTTTGATTAATTAATAAGTGCTGAATTTTATGTCACATGCTGTAAAAAAAAATTGTTTTAGGAATAAGAGATTTAGGATTTATATTTTAATTATTTATGCTAGGAAATCTATTGCGATTGAATTTTTTTTTTTTGTGGCCATCCAATTACCTCTATTTTAATCATTACAAAAGAACAAAGTAATTCAGACCAAATGGGTAATGATACTTTTTCTATTGTAAATTATGTAATCTAAAAAACGTAAGATACATATTGCAAAATAGTTGTTTCTAGACTGTCGCATCAAACACTAAGCAACAATAAAACATTCATTTGTGTTTTATAATTTGCAAACATGTAAAAGTCAGAAGCTTTACAAAATATTTTTTCTCGTCTGATCAAAATATGATGAAGTAATCAAATAAAACAAAATCCAGACACCTGGTGCTTTCGACCGTTTATTAGATTCCCGACAACCAATAATTTTGTTTCATTTCTTTTACGTTGATTTAGAAATGAAGTTCTATTCACACGATTTTTTCTTGGATAATGTACGATCAATATCAAGTACAAAACCAATTAATATACATATTTTCCCGGTACAATTTCTTCTTTTTCTTAGAATTAAATACTAAAGAACAGAAAAATAATCAAATAACTGCAAAATACATAATAAGAGTCGCTTATCAATACCATCCGTCCGATCTAATTTCTTAGGGATCTTCTGATATATCTCTATCTCTAGAATAAAACCGCGCATGCCAGCATGTTGTCGCTATCTCAGCAAGTGCCTCCGGATACTTCACTTTTCCGATTTTTTATCTTCTCTAATTTTTCTTTTACTACATTTTGGCTTTTTTTTTTTTTTTTTTTTGAGGAAATACATTTTGGCTTTTGTTAAACAAACAGGAGAGAAAGGGACAAAGGAAAGGGATGGAATAGTCAGACAAATAAGACAAGAGGCATAGGTGCAGGCAAATCTGGAAGCTACTGTTTAATTGCATGCCAAATTTCGTACAGGTAATCAATATATAAATATCTTGAATTTATTTGTTTTTGCTAGAAGGAAGGGTTTTTATAATTTGGTAAGGAATTCGGAAATCAGATCAGTGCAATATCTGACCGTGTGAAATGAGATCTAAATCATTCATTTTAATTTGATACGAATCCCAAAGTGAACTTCGTGTAATTTAAATAGAGGAGGGTTCAAATGCACCCACATTTTTGTGCTCCCAATGCACCCACATTTTATATATATATATATATATCTTCATTTTCAAAGTCCGAACAGTCGATCCGAGCCGCTCAACATAATTTTCATAATAAAATATGCTTGGAGACCAAATTTTATATTTTTTAGAATTTATTTACTATTTTTTTGATAGATACAAAATCACTGTTTTAAGGAGATTCTGGACCATCCGATAAAGTGATTTTGTATCTATCTAAAAAAATCAGTGTTCTAAATAGCACGCTATAGCGTTTTTGGACTCCAAACGCTACGCTACGACATCAACATGCGCTATTTGCGCTACGGCCGCTATAGCGGCCGCTACAGCGCTATAGCGGTCCGCTACAGCGCTATTTGCGCTATACAATATGGGTTTTTTTATTTTTTTATTTTTAAGCAATTTATATGGGTTTTAAATAAAGATAAAAAAAATCTCAAACCGAAATTGAATTTGTTGCTACTTGCTACAAATAAATCAATTTGAAATTGGGAATAGAAATTGAAATTTGAATAGAAAAAAAGTCCAATCCGGAATTAAAATTTGAATAGAAAAAAAAAAATAGATTATGTCATGAATCATGATACTTAAGATATTTTTAATAGGAAAAATCGATAGTTTATGATATTACTATGGATATTTTGAACCGCAATTTGGACTTTGTACGGGTTCAATATGAATATTATAATTTCTTAATTACTTTGGTGTTATTTATTGTTCTATGAGACCTTAGATAATGTTGATATTTAGTACAAATATTGAATATACGAAATGTAAAAAAAAAAACGCTATTTGGAATAGCTTCCGCTATAGCGACGCTATTCGCTATAGCTTTTTTTTTAGCCTTCCCGCTACGACGCTATAAACGCTATTTAGAACCTTGAAAAAAATAGTAAATAAATTTAAAAAAAATATATAATTTGGTCTCCAAGCATATTTTATTATGAAGATTATGTTGAGCGGCTCGGATCGACTGTTCGGACTTTAAAAACGGAGATAAAAAATGTAGGTGCATTGGGAGCACAAAAATGTGGGTGCATTTGAACCCTCCACATTTAAATATAGGTTTCAAAATTAATTTCATTCGGCCGGAAATATTCGAAGTATCGCAGGAATACTCAGGAATTCAGATGGTAAAGATGTACCTTTTCTTATCTCTCTCAATTCATCCTTCTATTATTCTTTTATTTTGGGCTCTTTACTTCTATTTGATTTTCTTATCTTTTTTCCCCGTTCTTTATTGAAATTCTCTTTTGTTTTCCCTTTTTAAACTACACAGAGTGATTTAGGAAGATTTTGGCCAGCAAAATACATACAAAAAATTATCTCAAAAAAGTGTAAGCTGTTTATTTTCCATACTTCATTTTGTAAACTGATATTGGCAATCTAATAGTTTCAGGATTGTTTTGCAATATAATTTTCAGACCTATTCTTATTGCAATTATTCTTTTCAATTGAGAAATGGTAACAATGATATTGGAATGCAAGAAGTGAAAATCCACAACTTCCACCTCTTAGTAACACGAATTCGTATTCTTTGTATTACTACAGAGACACTGTTCTGTAGAGTGAAATGATTTGAACCGTTCTTGTTACTTTGCATGAATCTCAAAGCACAAATAATACTGGCTCCTGCGCTATTCTGAATAGACACCGTTTTTGAGTTAATAAGAAGCCGTAAAGTTGTGAACCCCACCGTACAGTACTACAGAGGATACACGTCCTAGTAACACCGGGGCACGTTACTTACCAGCACATCTAAATTATTGTAATCATCAATTGTTGACGAAATGTGAAAATTATAACTCCTGCCGCAAAATAAGCAAAAGTGAAATAATAGATATTCTGTGATTTACTAAGGCCACTTCCAAATGATTTTCCAGTGTCGTTTCCATAATTAACTATTTTTGTATTTTAAGGCCCTGTTCGGCTCCATAGTTGTGTTTACTGTTCGCGTGGGAAAAAAAATTTACTCAGAGTGAATTTTTTTTTTCCCACGTGAACAGTAAAAATCAGTTCAATTTTTTTTTTTCCTGTGTCCATTCCCCAGCCCACTGTGCAGCCGAAAAGGACCTAAAAGACTCGTATATTTTTCTTGATATATTGCAATTGTTTTCATGACTACATGTACTGTATGTCTGTATCAGGTTTGTCTGATTTGATATGCCTCTACTTATTATTGCTTTAGCAACAATGTTCTTTTTAAACAAGTAATGGGAACTGTGGAACTTAATATTACAACCACTTTAGAAAGACATTTTTTCTATACTAAAAAAAAAAAGTGTAATTGTTCTTGCCAGCGCAAGCATCTTGGACCAGAGGTTAATAAAAGATTAGTACATGTTATATGGGAATAAAGCCCACTTGATCTTTGGAATTGGAATCAAACCAAAAGGGCACCAAACAATCACACGGATCAAGCAAAGTGGTCCGCAAACACCCTGTAAAATGGAAGACTCGGATCAGAAAGCAACTCGATCGGGTTGGTGTCACTAAAGAATGGTTTGCTCTTCTATGGCACTTATTTTATGGCAAATTATAGTGCGGTAACATGGGGGAAGCTGCTGATAGGCAGATGGATAATGGGTTTAATACCAAGTTTATGAGCTTCGTTTAGGTGATTATTTATGTGTGTTAATGTAAGTAGCATGACTCTTATTTCAACTTCGTTTTAGATTAATCAACCAATTTTTTATTTAACTCCAAACTAATTAACCCGCAACACAGATCACCACAAGATCAGTGCTAAAGAAGGAAATAAAGACCAAAATTAGCCTTATTAGGCCTTCGCCAATTAGAGTATGTTTAGTTGTAAAATAAGAATAGCTAGAATAGTCAAATTAAGAATAACTATTGTTTATCTTATTAGAATAGTCAAATCTCAAAACTCTTAGGAATAACCTATTTTAATAAAACAAAATATTTGAATTCACTAGTCTAGCTATTCTAACCCAACCAAACACTGAATAGGCTATTGCGAATAGCCTAACTCTCAAAAATAGCTTATTCTCAATCCAACCAAACATACTCTTATGGAATTGGAACTTCGAAAGCGTTCCGCGCCAGTCTAGTGGAACCAAATCTCCTGTTTACTGTCGGTAGAAAATTTCATACTTGTTTTTATTTAAAAAAAAAAAAAATTTAACGGTTATAATTAAAAATGGAGAATATTTGAATTTTAAGAAGATAAAATTCATATTTAATTATGACGGTTTAAATCAAAACATATACAAAATAGATGGACGGATGCACTTGATGTACTCTGTGGGCAGGAGATTTGATTCTCCAAAATAGTCGTCGTCTTATGGCCGAGAGATCCATATGCTGAAAAAGAAAAGAAAAAACATACGATTAAATAAAATATCAATGTAAATTGTAAAATTGTCAAAGAAAAGTTTGGTTTAAATTATGATTTTTATTAATATTTAAAAAAGGAGGGTTTAAATGTGTAAATTTTTTGTGCTTTTATTATACCTTCAATTTTTATTTTTCTAATAACAATAATAATACACAAACAAAATTATCACTTTTCTGTTTTATTTTTTGTGAAAAATTAAGTTAAAAAACCGACTTCCAAAAATTATCTACATTAATAACAATCAAAGCAAAATTAAGATGTCATAATATTTTACATATGAATATAGAAAATGGTGTAGATCACATTTAACGCCTAACTATTTTTTTTTTGACATTTAACACATGATGAAGACATAAAAATTTAAGACATGACGAAGACATTGAGTTAATTTCATATTAGATAAAGGACTTAAAATTATCCAATTTAATTAATTTGTTTATTCTTTTTTCTTATTATCTTGTACAGAGTAATTATGTATATAAAATAAGTGTCGCTTGAGACAGATCCGACATTTTTATTAATATCCAACATAAAATAAAAATTATCAATTGTACCCACCTTCTCTTGGTATTTTTAAAAATGCCCAAACCAGCCAAAAAAATAGCCGATTGGAATTTAAATTAGGACCGGCCAAAAAATGGTTGGTCAGGAATTTAAATTAGGACTGGCCATTTTTTGGCTGGTTAGGTATATTTTCTTTTCCTGTTTTAGACCCTATAAATACCCCGTTTCCCTCTCCTCCCTCTCATAACTCACTCAAACTCATCAGAAGAGAAAGAGACAAAGAGAAAGCAATTTCTGAGGCGAAAAGGGCAATTTCGGAGGCAATTTTCTAGTAATATATTTTTTTTATTTAATTTAATTTAATTTTTTTTAGCAAATCTATAATTTTTTTAATTTAATAACCTGACAATTGTTTACCATTTACCAAAATGTAGTTTGTTGGCCATGTCCATTATCGTTTCATTACACTGTGGTGGAAAGTTTTTGACTAATACATATGGAGTTTATTACTCCAAAGAGGCAATTAATTCATTCACTGTTGATGATGATATTGTTGGATTGTGCCATAATCTAGTTATCTGTTTGACTAGATTTGCAAATAATATATTAATTGAATTTTACAGTTTCGTGTCTTGAGATATTGTGTAGGTTCATGACAATATGAATTGTAATAATTAATCAAGGATGAGTCATGAATAATCAAGCATTGGAGCTAGAAGCATCATCTCGATATTAGATTTAGAAATCTGTAAAATTGGTAAAGTATGCTTGAGAATGTGGTATTGTACCCTAATCGTTGTAACAGTTAAGTAACCCTTGCAACGGAATAAATCAAACACAGTCAAATCGATTTATTCCGTTGTGACAGCCGTTGCAACAGTTATCCAGAATTTCTAGGGACAACCGTTGTGGCAACCAACACAACGGTTAATAACCGTTAGGGTTTCCCAGGCAGCCAAACCTATGATTTGGTGGCAACTGTTGCAACGGTTAAGACCAAATACCTAATTTTGCACAGTTCTCTATAAATATAAGCAAAATCTATGTTTGAATAATCACTCTAGCCGCCCACAATTATAATATTCCGAATTATATTCAGATATAGAAAAAGTCATTGTTGCTTGTGCACACAACTTCAATATTCTTATTAAAATCTCAAGCATACTCAACCACAATCAATCTCTTGTAAGAAGTAGAGTGATCCTTTAGTGATCTTCTTGTTTGATTTACACATTTGAGCCTTTAGTGCTCGTGAGCCATTTCTGTGCTCGGACCGCGTGACTTCCTAAGCTTTGTAAGATCTCACCGGTTCCACATTGTATTCCTTTCTCATTGGGTAAAGAAAGGCGTGCCATCTTGAAGGTCACGAAGCCCCGGAGACGAAGGCATTAGTACCGAACTCTGTAAACAACTCTCGTGTCAAGTGTTTCTTAAGTCTTCTATTTATTTTATACACACTTGCTTTGTTTAAAGTTATTCTAGTTTTCGCCAAGAATAACTCATACACACGTTAGTTATAATAACTTAGAGCATCTCCAACCCACCAATCCGTAAAAAAATAAAAAATAGATGTAAAGTACTATTTAAAAATTAAGTTCATTTTAATTTCTTAACCCCTCCATCCTAGAAATTGGGTTAGAGCTAATAGGAAAGAAAACAAAGGGGTCAGAGCCAATAGGAAAGAGAGAGAGTACTAGCACGCCCAAAAGAAATCGTTTGCTTTATAAGCAAATTTGTTTTTTTAGAAATCGGCCTACAACCCAGCAATTATATTAGCAATTAACACATCATATTAGCAATTTAAAAGAAAATCCCCATTGTAGATGCTCTTAGCTTTAAATTTTAAAAGGCTCCATATTCACCCCCTTTCTAGGTGCCTTAGGGACCAACAGATACCTCAATTTGGGACTTGAAGTCCATGATTTACAAATGCACTGGTTATGACCTAAAAAAGTGGAACTTAGAATTGACAACCCGAGTGAACTCTGAAACACCCCCAACCTATACCAGCATAACGATAAAAAGTGATGTTGCATGGAGAAGCGTGTATGGGCGGTTAAAGGCTAATGGAAATTTTATCATAGAATCTACGCCAAGAGAATTTCGAAAGAGTCAGGGGTTGGAAGTTCTGGCCAAAATTCAGTTGCGCCAAATTATGAATCACAACCAGAACCATACACTCCCATGGCTCCTTTATTTCTACCATACCTAGAACCATATAGTCACTTAACTCTACCAGCACCCCAATCACGACCTCATACAAGAGTCCCACCTAGACCCGTGCATGTGTCTCAGTGCATGTGGCACCTTTATCATTACATGAACCACCACCTCACCCCAGACCAACACCAGTAGATAACGAAACTAGGTCGGATTTTGAAAATATTAACGCAATTCTGGAGGAAGATCTGCAAACTAGAGATGAATTTGAGGAGGGGAACTGGGAATCTGATCACCTGGAGGGTTGTGATAAAGATGGTCCAGTGCCTATTCGCAGAGAATATGGGAATATGTCGCTTAGTGACCGGACTGATACGCACCCATTCGTAGACTTCAATAATATATCTGCTTTTATAAAGAAGCAGATGTTTCTTACTATGAGAGACAGATTGAGTACAAAGGTGAGTTGGCGCCATAACATTTTTTTCAAAGCAAAGAAGAGCTGTTAAACAAGATTAAATAGTACCATATTGATAAGAACACAGAATTAGAATGAAGAAAAGTGACAGGGATCGGGTTCAGGTGGTGTGCAAGACTCCGGGTTGTGAGTATGAACTTAGGGAAAAGCATTAGGTTTTGGAGATACATGGGTTATAATGAAGAAAAACAAATCTCACACATGCAGGTCTGAGGCATCAAGGAAAGACCATGCACAGCTCACGGCATCAATCATTGCCGATATCATTGAGACCACCATTAAAGATGACCCTTGTATTAGTAACCAAAGGGTGACAAACTGTGTGAGGATTAAGTATGACAATGTAACCCCATAATACAACCAACTGTGGAGGGGTCGTGAGCTTGCAATAGCCAGACAATTTGGAAGTTGGGAGGGTTCATACAGTTTGCTGGAACCATTGCTAATGGGAATCTGCGACAAGAATTTTAGCTCTAAGTACCAATTTCTGACCTGTCATGTACGAGATAAACACGAAGAGCTTATTGAAGGAGTTGTTCAATTTAGGGCGGTAGCCTGGGCTTTTGGTCTATGCATTGCAGTAGTTCAGTACTTGAGACCAGTGATCAGTGTAGATGCATGCTTCATGTCTGGGCGGTATGATAGGAGGCTTTTGATAGCTTGCAGCTATGATGCCAAGAATCAATTGTTGCCTATAACATTTGCAATTATGCAGAAGGAGGATGGTGAGAATTGGGATTTTTTCTTGCAGTGGCTGAGGAATGAAGTGCTTGGAGCTGATAGATTCATCTGTGTTATATCAGACCAGCACAAGGGGATCAAATCTGTGTTGGGGTTTTGAGGCTACCCAAAGCCATTAGGCTTAAGCTGCGGAAAGACCGTAAAATAAAATTTTTACTTCTAACTTAAGCCAAAAAGGATTAAAGTGATATGTCGAATAATCTACCGAGAGTTACATACATGTTCAATCCTTTTCTTAGATTAAAAACCGTAAGTAAAACTTTACTCATTCAGATCATAGATTAAGTAGTATGTCGGATAATAACCGAGAGTTACATACCAGATTAATCTTGTATAGATCCAAAGTAGTAAAACCATATTTACTTGTATTTTAATCAGTTTATAGATCTACTCCTTTGATTGATTTCTAAAAGATTAAATCTATTTAACAATTAAATAGATTAATATAACATTTCTTTACCTTGCTTCCAAATTCAAATTGGAATGCAGTCTGACCCGACTGTCTGACCCGGCTGTCTGACTCGGTTAAGCAAGCACCAAAAATATAGTGCCTCTATCGGTTATCCACCAGGAACTAATCGAGAGAGCGGTTTATTTCTTTTACCAGAAATACCGTAAACCGCGAAATCTGACAAAAACACTATTCACGAGAAAAAGCAAATAATAATTACGACTCTCGTAAAATATTATTTCTAAAACCCGTAAACTCTGATTAGAACGAATCTGAGGAAAGAGAGAATTATCGTTCGATCTGATCGAATCGGTATTCAGGAATTGAATGATTTCTCTCTAACCTTGATCACCTATTTATATACTTTGAAATGTATATAAAATACATTTTTATCCCTATATGTCGGCAATAACCAACGGCCAAAATCAATTTGGCAAAATTATTACTATTTTGCCATTGGCCCATTAATACTTGATTAATTTTGGGCTTTGATTTGGGCTTTTGATTTGGGCCTTTAATATTTAATTAGTGATTTATTCTTAATGGGTTTCAAGCCCAATAAATCCAATAATTAAATATTCTAAGTCCAAATCAAATACATTTTTTCTCGATCGTTCGTTCGGTAACTTTTATGCAACGTGTCAAACACGTTCATAAATTAACCAATGTTTCTGCTTGTCATTTAAATGACATTTATAATTTAATTATATCATATATAATTAATTTTATCCATCTTATTATTAATTATAATCATTATAATTAATCAACAAGATTCTCCGACTAGTTCCTATATGGTGTGACCCAATAGGATCTGTGTTATGTTGGCAAATAGAATTAGAACTGTTCTAACTTCTATAATCATAGGTGGCACCTGGGAAATACATTATGACACCAATTACACAGATGATGCTGTACCGTACAATATCACGACGATCCAGTAAACGATTTACTTCGTGTTAATTTTTCTGTCTCATGCTATCAGATTAGTTTCAAGGTAGGTGTGTGTCATCCTTGCAAACTTAATCTTTTCTTGATCCTGAATAGATTATCAAATATGTTTACTCTTGTAATCATACTGGATCCAGATAATCATATTCTATCAAGGGGCCTAGTGATGCTATAGCTCGTATTGAGATACGAGGGACAATAGTACTTTTGATAAACCATCTTTTCCTCCGCATAAGCTATGTATACCGAAGAACTACCCTTATAGCTACTTTTTACGGATAGCGTTAGATAGCAATCACACATATACATCTCTTATGTACGAAAAATGAATATCTCATACTTTAGAACTTAACACTAAAATGAAAACATTAATGACACAAACACAATTCCATTTAATGTTTCATTTGGGGTCTGTCAAATATCATGTTCTCTAACATGTATCTGTGTGATTAAAATGACAACTCTTTGTCTATGGTTTGTAAAACTTAACCATCATTTAATCCACACACTAACCTTATCGCGGTAATTAGTGTTCCTGCTAATTACCTTGGTTAGAGACTTTTAAGAGTATTATCATCTATATTATGAAGTTTCACAATTCCAGTCATGAACTCGAAATGATTCATAAATTCAATAATACTCAAGGTAACAAAATGATTAAACACAAAATGATTAAACATTCAATTCATGAACAAAG
Organism: Carex kokanica; assembly: GCA_025461125.1. Taxonomy (NCBI): domain Eukaryota; kingdom Viridiplantae; phylum Streptophyta; class Magnoliopsida; order Poales; family Cyperaceae; genus Carex; species Carex kokanica. Next base: position 965,464 of record JAJGRX010001034.1, on the reverse strand, counting down.
CTTTATATAACAAATTTATCGTATTATTGACTTCTAGATTATTACAAACTAACAATCTGCACTAACAGCAGAATACGAATGGACGCTTGAACTTTTTGTGCACATGTTTTGTATGCAGCATGTTGCTGACAACCTGGTTCAGAATTATGGAAATGACAAGTGGTTCGGATGGAGGTTCAAACAAGGAGCCAAGAAGAAGAAGCCAGGAAGGTTGAAATAGATGTTCGAAGAGTTTGTTGTGGTATGTCTAATTTATAACATTTTGTTTAATTATTTTATAAGCAGCTGAGGCAAATGAAGCAACACCTCTTTGTTCTTGTGCAACTAAATCCAATGTGTAATGTATTTTTGAAGAAGATGGGCAAAGTACGTCCCAATGATGTGGTGGAGCCGTCCAATTATGAAAAGATTTTCCAAACATATAATGGAGGATACCGATGGGGTATCATGACAACAAACGGCTTTGAGTCACTGAACAATGTCTTTCGGATGAGCCAGAGATTGCCCGCAGCTGCCATTGTGGAGGATACATTCTATAAATGCAACATATGTTTTGTTGGCGACGGCAGCGAGCCATGGATTTAGCCAATGCAAATCATCAATTTTCGGAAAGGGTGGAGCTCAAGCTTAGAAAACGGTGGATCAAAGCTTCAAATATGAATTTAGTACCGTATACGCATGACGAAGGTCAATACCAAGTTTTATCCCGAAATGAGTACATTTCAATCACCCGTGACTCCAATGAAATTATAAACATTATTCATAGGGAGTTCAAGTATGTTGTAGCACGTGGGCCCGATAACAAAATAGAATATACATGCAGAGGTATCCAATTAATATCTATTATGTGCATTCATGTCTTATCGGTTTATTGTGAAAGAAACTAGAGCAAGAACCAATTTGTTGCAGGATGAGGGATCATATTACACCCTTTTTTTTGACACACTTTGACACCTACTATTTTCAAAGTCCAAATAGTGGATCCAAACCGTTCAACATGATGGATATATTAAAATGTGCTTGGAGATCAAATTTTACATTCTTTTTAATTTTTTTACTATTTATTAAGATGGTTACAAAATCGTTGTTTTCAGACCAATGAAAAACAGCTATTTTTTAACCATCTTAATAAATAGTTAAAAAATTCAAAAAAAATGTAAAATTTGATCTCCAAACACATTTTAATATGGTGATCATGTGGAACGGTTCGGATCGACGGTTTGGATTTTGAAATCGCAAAATTGGCCTATAAAAAAACAATGTCAAGATGTGTCAAAAAAAAAGGGTGTAATTGGATCCCTCCTCTTGTTGTAGACTACTATAGTGTGAACTATCTTGAAAGTACTTGGAATGGGTGTTTGTTCCTTATGGCAACATGGAGGAATGACCTACTTGTCATTCTCCTAGAATTCTTCCTAACAAGACTTGGATTGGGGTTGGGAGGAGAAAACACACATGTCATGTAATAACCATGGACGAAATGTAAGGTAGGCGAAAGGGGCATCAGGCTCGCCGTTCCACTTTCGACAGAAATAGAAGAGGTATGTAACTTTCATCAAAAATTATATTTCATTCTAATTTTGTACTAGCTTACTAAGTAACAAATGCAATGCAGAGGTCAGAAACGCAGCAAATGCAGCAGAAAATAAGCGAGTTATCACAGAGGCATCTGGGTCACAAGAGTCACGGCGAAGCACAGCTACAAGCCGTTTAGATGCATCTGTTATGTATGCAGAGGCAATGGGAGAGGCATTTGCCATGGGAGGAGAGACGGTTGGAGTGCAAGGAGGGCCATCTGGTAACCAACCAAGAAGGTCAACTTGTAGGCGTACAAGGGCATCTGGTAGCCAAGCATGGGCATCTGGAAGCCAAGCCATGGCATCTAGAAGCCAAGCAGGGGCATCTAATAGGCCATTTTCTGGAAATGGTCGGTGGTTCGGAATTAATTTTAGGCGTAGTGGGTGATATAATTAAGTTGTATGCATATTGTGAACTTATTTAATGAGATGCAGCTTTGAGAACTATTTTATTTGCAATTTGTGTGAACTTTATTTGTATGGTTTGAACTACTTTATGTAGACTAAGTTATGAATAAGTTGAATGTCAGTTTTTATAACTTTACTATTTTTTCCATATTTAAAAGTTAATTCTGAGATTTTTAATAAATGAACTTCCAAAATACATTAAGATTCAGTTACAATGTTACATGCAGCCTACAATAGAAAAATTAAATTGATGAAATTAAAACTCCTGTACAACATGGTAAAACCCTAATTCATCAAACTTAAAACCCTAAATCATAAGGTAAGCACTAGTAATCCTACTCCTTAGTAGGCAGCTCTAGATCAGTGATAACAGACGAAGTGCTAGCCTTACCAGTATAAGTACCCGGAACAAACTCATCGTTCGATGTTGGAGGCTCTGGATCAACCTTTTTTTTTTAAACCGTAGACATATGGGTTTTTCACAATGTTATCATTTGAAATTTCAAACCGAATAGGCCGTCTAAGAAATTTCTCCATCAGACATACTTGACAGTTCTTTTTATCACTAAGGCATACTTTTTTTTCTCTCATTTCTATCTCGACCACTAATTGACTCTCCTCTCGCTATGTCACGATTGGACGATCTATCTCGGTTGGTACTGTTGATTATTTTCATCCCCAGAAAATCGCCTCAAATTTCGTTCTTTTCGCCTCCGAAATCGCCCTTCTCTTTATCTCTTTCTCTTCTAATGAGTTTGAGTGAGTTGTGAGTGGGAGGAGAGAGAAACGGGATATTTTTTTACCAATTTTAATTTAAATTTCAACCGACTATTTTTTGGAACAGGGCTAAACAAAATCTTTTACTGGAACCACCGGATCTAATCAGTGCATGAAGAATAGAAATCAATGTCCTTGGATACCATAGCAAGCGCCAATCCATTTCGTTCTTTCAAAATTTCCTTGGGATGTACAGTACTGCACGTGTCGCTATCTGATCAGTTTTTAGTCTATCAATCTCGCAATTCCACCTCTAGGGGATGGTGGACAAAGGAAGGATCAGAGTGGGGTCCGCCTGCCAGGTCTCTGCTCTCTTCGTTCTTCTCTTCTCAGCTTCTGTGTACTGCGCTTGCCACTGCCAGGTTTGCTAATTTGTTCTACACGAATGTACCGTTCCCCCCACCCGTCGCGGTCACTGTGTATGCTCTCAAATATTTTTTAACCCTACTGTATATGTTTTCATTATTTTTTTTTTAATGAAACATCATAAGATATATATAATATTTAAAATTAAGATCATATATATTTTTTTGAATAGACAAGAATATATAATTATGCGTATATAACTTCTTATTTTATAGGTCATGTATATAACAAATTGAAATTTAAAGAACTTACAAAACATATAACCTAATTACTAATATGAGGTATTTTGTGTATAGATATGTCCACGAGAAAAATTGAAAAAAGATGGATGGAGGTCACATGCGGCATGCCCCCTCTATAAATTGGAAACTCCTTATTCTATGAATATTTTCTTTAATGTCATCATGGCATTCGCAGTTACACACTATACTATTTTGCTCGCCTATTTTTATCCCTTTTCCGTACCTCTGAGGCGTATCATACAAGCATCCTATGATTACTGCTATTGGATATGTATATGATTGCTTGCTTGAAAAATCAAAAGCACGGGTCAAGTGCCGACATTTTTAAAAATACCCTAAGTTCAATACAAATTATTAAAATTACCCACGGTCTCAAATCTTTATTAAAAATACTCATACCGGCCAATAATTGGCCGGTACCGATTAAAAATCCCGACCGGCCAATTATTGACCGGTTCCGTGATTTTTTTTTTTTTTTTAGAGAAAAATTGCTAAAATGCTGAAATGAAATCTAACACAAAAAAATTGAATTGTTTTTTTAAATATTTGTTAGAAAATACGCTACGAATAGGGCTGAATTTGTGCTAAATACGGTAAATTACAATAATTATGCTAAAATACAGTAAATTTACTAAAATACGGTAAATTACAATAATTATGTAGAATTATGCTAAAGTACGGTAAATTACGCTAAATTACGTATGAATAGGGCCGATTTTGTGCCATCTTTCATAAAACATAAAAAATAGTAAAAAAATCCAAAAAATAATAAAAATTGGTATTCTACAAGTCCATTATGTAACTAATTTACTGAGCTACGTAGATTGGAGAATAGAAATGAAAATCTCAATCGGAAACTTCAACTGAAGTTTTGAGGCCCTTCTCTTTGTTTTTTGGCGATTCTGAATTTGGCAATTTAGCATTGCTGGACGGACGATGCGCATTTTCGCAAGCTTTCCGAAAAGTGGTCATTTGCTGAAATCGGACACTCGAGCGCCGTTTTATGGCCGTTTGAAGTTTCGTCGTCGTTTTTCCCCTTCTCAGTGAAGATATCATCCCTATTCGTACGTAATTTAGCGTACTTTACCGTATTCTAGCATAATTCTACATAATTATTGTAATTTACTGTAATTCAGCATAAATCAAGTAATTTAGCGTGTTTTACGCTAAATATACTTCAAAGTATAGTAAATTACAATAATTATGTAGAATTATGCTGAATTACTTGATTTATGCTGAATTACAGTAAATTACAATAATTATGTAGAATTATGCTAGAATACGGTAAAGTACGCTAAATTACGTACGAATAGGGATGATATCTTCACTGAGAAGGGGAAAAACGACGACGAAACTTCAAACGGCCATAAAACGGCGCTCGAGTGTCCGATTTCAGCAAATGACCACTTTTCGGAAAGCTTGCGAAAATGCACATCATCCGTGCTAGAAATGCTGAATTGTCAAATTCAGAATCGCCAAAAAACAAAGAGAAGGGCCTCAAAACTTCAGTTGAAGTTTTCGATTGAGATTTTCATTTCTATTCTCCAATCTACGTAACTCAGTAAATTAGTTACATAATGGACTTGTAGAATACCAATTTTTTATTATTTTTTGGATTTTTTTACTATTTTTTATATTTTATGAAAGATGGCACAAAATCGGCCCTATTCATACGTAATTTAGCGTAATTTACCGTACTTTAGCATAATTCTACATAATTATTGTAATTTACCGCATTTTAGTAAATTTATTGTATTTTAGCATAATTATTGTAATTTACCGTATTTTAGCACAAATTCAGTCCTATTCGTAGCGTATTTTCTAACAAATATTTAAAAAAACAATTCAATTTTTTTGTGTTAGATTTCATTTCAGCATTTTAGCAATTTTTCTCTAAAAAAAAAAAAAAAAATCACGGAACCGGCCAATAATTGGCCGGTCGGGATTTTTAATCGGTACCGGCCAATTATTGGCCGGTATGGGTATTTTTAATAAAGATTTGAGACCGTGGGTAATTTTAATAATTTGTATTGAACTTAGGGTATTTTTAAAAATGTCGGTCAAAAGTAAATAGAGATGTGATCTATTCGGCTCTCTTCTTATCTCAAAACTAGGATTACAAAAAAAAAGGGAGATCATTTTTCCCTATATCTGCCACCTCCTACACTATTCTATTCACAATTTCACATCTATTATTCACCTTTCACCGCTCTTACTATTCAAAAATAAAAAATTTGGTCTGCATGTAAATCATGTTTAACAATTCAAATTAACTTTCTGAACTTTAAACATACATATATGAATCCATAACCTCATTCTGTATTTTATTATTGTAAATGTTTGCAAAAGCGTCTTTTTTATAACCAAAAAAAAAAATTAATTGAGGGGAAAAGGGATGTATCCGTTGGTCACGCATGTGTTTCTTTTGGTGGGTAGAAGAGTTAGATTTAAGCCAGCTAACATTCAACTCTGAAATTAATGTCTTGGTCCGTGATTTAACTCTGTACGTATTACATCTTGTCGTCTTGATCTATGACTCCTTTCGCTGTCAAGTAAAAAAAAAGGTCAAATAAATAGTACTTGCTGCGTGCCATATCAAGTAAAACAGGTACCTTCCATGAAATAAACTGTGTACAACCGAACTAAGCAAATTATAATTTATGATGAGTGAGGCTATGGTGATATCCATGTTACACAATGATTTGTGTTATGAACTTATTTTTTTGTTTTTAAAGTTTAAATAATTAATTTGAACCATTAAATATGATTTTCTTATGAAAATGTTATTGCAGATCAAATTTTATATATTTTTTTAAAAAATTACTATTTTTTCAGATTGGTAGAAAATCACTTGATTTGAAAATTCTGAACCATTCAAAAATATTGACTTTCTAAAAAATATAAAATTTAATCTATAAATATATTTTAATATAAAAATTATGTTTAACAGTTGGAATCAAATATTTAAACTTTTAAAATAAAAATAATAATCTATAGATCGATTGGTAATATGGATATTACCATATCCCAATCAGTTACGAAAGCAATCTGACAATTCTTTGTTAAAGTTATCAATGACTGGTGTACATACACCTACCAGTTTTAAAAGCAAATTACCTCAACTGCGAAATTGCGAATGCGTCTTAGAGTACACTAACTGACAAATTTATATGGAAATATGTAATATATAGTCCGTGCATGCCTTCTATTTTCTTGTTACTTGTAGCTAGTACAAACTTCTTCATATTTCAGATTTTAAACAGCTTGCTTTTTTGAGAAAACTTCCATTATATATAATTTACGTTTATTGTTTTGAACTTTTGATAATAATTTCATCGTTTTACATGGTTGTTAAATGAGTTCCTTCTAAACATAATTTTATTTTATTTTATTTATTATCTTTTATTTTACTTTGAAACGGACATGAACATTTTTTTAATCACATTTAAAAGTATGTATTTAATTCGCATTCAACGTGTGAGAGAGTTGTGATTGCTCGTCTCTTCGAAATATGTATTCTTAAATTTTGATAAAATATATTTGCTTCAGAATCAGGGCCATCTTTGGGCCGACCTTCAAGTGCCCACGTGTATTGTTCATTTTGCTCTCCCTAACCATAATCCCATGTGGTATCTTGTGTTGCGTGTTACTGTATGAATAAAGCAAATCAATGTAAAACATTTACAGAATAAAAGTACAGTTTTTTTAAAATCAAAGTAAATTATATTGATTAATTATAAAATGGAATTAAACTATAAAATATGCTAAAATTGGATGAATTTTGCGTAAATATAAACATTAAAATAAAACTAAAATGATAGGATAAGTTATTATGTTAAAGAAAAAAAAATCAGGACTTTATTTTTAGAAAAACTAGTCAATAAAAGAAAAAAAAATCTAGGAAATAATTTTCCAATATATTTTCAGCTCAATTTTATTTCAAAAACTTGAAATATATGTTTTTGTAATTTTGTGCTTAAATTTCGATTAAATATCTGGTCGTTCTTATTGGCTTGAAGAACAAGCGTCACATGAGAACAAACTTCAGATGTGGGCCCAAAACCACCTTTCATTTTGGGTCGCAATTTATGGAACAGTAATAACAAACGCAACGGGTCCCCAGTTACTCTATTTAAAGTCCTTCCGGAAATGAAACGGTATCCTATGTAGGCCGTTTTAGAATCGGTCCCAGGCTCTATCTGACGGTTCTGATCACGCCTACCGTTCTAACCGCCAAATGTTTACATCTTCTCCTCCAATTACTGATTAATGGAGACGATCAATACTGTATAGGTTCTAAAGTAAGCGTTTCTCCAGTTGTGATGCCGATGGAGAGATAAATATGTTTTTCATTTATCCAAAAGGGTATCCTATGAAGACTGTCGGAAAGAATAAAGGTCCTTATTAGTATTACGGTTAGCCTGGACGGTTCACCTTATGTTAAGATAGTCTAGTCGTTTTCTTACTGGGTGAACGTCTCCATAATATCCTTGATTAATTGGCGCTAATCCCTTAGATCAGGATAATGAAATAAGACGAAGAGACAACATACCGAGATTTGATGAGAAAAAGGAAAAAGAGAAGTGATAAGGTAGCTTCTAAAGGGTCCCACCGATTAGATAAAAGTAAAAAGCTTAGAAGATCATCCTTGGAGAAATCACATGCAACTCAGCCTTCTCTTGAGGGAACGAATCTAATCTCACTATAAGAACCGAGAGAGAGAGAAAGAGAGAGGAGAGAAAGAGGTTTGAGGTTGCTTCTACCTCTATTTTCTTTCTGCTTCCATGTCGGTTTCATCAGAATTCGTGCTAAGGCCAATCCTGACCAGCAATCAAAGGAATGGACCTCCGAATGAGGAATCTCAGCCATCCAAGAAAGAAGAGGAGAGAGAGGAAGAGTGTGAAACGCCAAAGGGAGAAGATAGTAGAATTAGTTCTCCATTAACATGTTGTCCTAATCCACCGAGAAAAAGGAGATGTGTGGTGATTGGCAAGAGAACAATTCCGCAAATTGAGGTCATGGCAGTAGAGAAAGAGGAGATGGATCGGCTGTTTGTGAGAAGAGATCTAGTCGGGTGTGGCATGTCGGTGAAACCTGGATCCAAGAGGAAAAGGTGCAGTGTAAGTGATGAATGAGATCTATCTTTTATGTTATTAATTATATTTGTAATCTGTCTATCGATTTCTCAAGTTCTTAGTTGTGTATGGTATAGTAGTATGGATTTCCGTCAATTTTTTTTTATTTTTTGGGTTTTGGTTGGGATGTAAAAGAGATAATTCTATATATGTACTTATGTGAAAAGATAGGAGGGGGGTTAGGGTTTGATAGTTATATGGCGTATTGTTGTAAGGTGCAAAGGAGATTGAGGTCACGTTTTTGTAGTGACTTTTCATCAATTCGTGGAGGAGTTGTTCTATCTTCTTTGTACTATATAAATTCTTTGTTTAAGAGTAATTATTTATTTATTTATTTTTTTGGTAAACAATTAATTATCTTTTTATTGTTGAAGACTTGAAGTTGAAAAAATCAGGGTTGAACACTAGGTTTCTTTCTCTACAGTAGATGCCCACTTGGCCACTTGCGCAATATTGTTGTTAAGAATTAACAATTTTGTTTTTTCAAACTGAAAAATAGTTAAATATGCTTCATGTTTTGTCACCATTGCAAATTCTTTTATCAGCATGTTCTGTCAGTGTCAGAATTACAAAATCCTTGTTCAAATCTGAAAGATATTGAACTCTCATCTGCTGTTATGCACTATTTAATAGCTCGCTTTTAAAAAAGCAAAAAGAAATTTTGTGCTTTTGCTCATTTTTTGTCGATTTAATGGGTGTAAAAACTATTTTAGTTTTTAAGAATATTATTAACTATTGAAATAATTAGAACATACATAAATCGTAAGAATTTTATATTTCAAAGACCCTGCTCTCAAATTGCTGTACCGTTGAGTTCATCTTGAATGTGAATTGTGTCAATACTTGTTTAAGTCTAAGAATTTTAAATTTTAAAGATCCTGCTCTTAAATTGCTTTACCGTTGAGTTCATCTCGCCTGTGAAAGTGTGAATTGTGTCAATACCTCTTTTCTTTAGTATGAGAGAGTATATTTCAGAGATATCGAGAGAGTAATTTTACAGCCACTGTCAAATATTTCAAAAAAGAAAAAGGCTAGGGGGTTTTCAGTTTTGGTTTCAGTTAGGACATTTATTGGAGCAGTTAAAACTTGACAGAGTGATTGACACGTTTCATCAACTTCCCCGGAATTGTTAAAGATGAAAAAAAAAGGAAGATAAGGAAAAGGAGAAAAATCATGTAAAATAATGCATATGGTAGTTTTTCATGAGGTAAGCAGAAAGAAGCATCTGCATGTTCTCTGCGTTTGGAAGTAAGCCTAGATTGTATTATACGCGACAAGTCGGGCTATAATTGATTACACTACTAGCTGAATTTATCTTCGTATGTATGAAACCAAAGAAGAACATGAGCCCTATATGTTTTGGTGAAGACGATGATTATAAAAATAAAGTTTTCACTATATAAGGGATTGCACTGCACAGACATCTCTGTAAAAAAATTGTCTACTTCGTATTGACAATGAATAGTCTAGTCAAGAGAGCAAGATCAATGATGTTTTACATAGAGAGTTTTTGAGATATCTGTTAGCATGAATGATGAATCTCATATATAGCAGACAAACATAGAAATCCTTATTAGTAATATTTTGCTCTGAAAAATGATACAGATTCATATGAAAAATGTTCATATTTTTGCGAGTACCAAAAGAAAACTAAGGACTTTTTTTATGTTTGCAAGTACCAAAAGAATATGCGTCACATACATACAAAACTGCCAAATATCCCTAGCCTAAATTTGTTTAAAACTACATAACAAACTTTTTTTTTTTTTAATTAGTAGGAGAAAAGCCTACTATATTTCATTAAAAATAAACCAAAAAAGTACATAGACGGGAGTATTTACAAGACATAACAATCTAAATTACTTTCCTTTGTCTTTCATTCAATTAAAACTGTCAAATTATATGTATTGTATTTTAGTGTCTTTAATTTCAAAAAATAGCCAGATATAGAGTATACCTCATCACATGTGCTTGGGAGTATGTGCCATCACATATTGAAGACCATAAACCTGATAATATTTTTTGAGATTAATTTTAGTATTCTATCCAGGCGTAGAAGATGAGATTCTACCCACTTGTAGTAGATATATATTGATTATCAAAAAGGTATTGGAATTAAATATCTCATGAGTTCTATAAAAAAAATAGAGCTAGTCCAAACTTGCATGAAAATCTGATCCAATATCTCACATAGCATGGTTCACATGGCGACTAACTAACTAATTAAAAATGGGCAGTTTGTGCAGTTCTCTGGTTGGACACGGTGCAGTCCGACTGATCTAATTCTGACGGTCTAGTCTAGGTCTACGGTAAAAAATTGTCTAGCTGCAATTGTACGAGTCTGAAACTGTATTTAAAAAAATCACAAATCCACAACAGGTTTAGAAATTCTAAAATAGGAAAGAGTTCGTTGTAGGCCCAAAAATGGGCCTCCATAGATGCTTTTAGCGTCTGTTACATTCTCTTTCTCAGTGAAAAGTGGGCCCCGGCCCAGTGATAGTCCAAAAAAGATACATGGAGAGAGGGAGGTAGATCAGAGCTAGTATTAAAAAAAAAAAACAGAGAGACATGGGCATAAGGCAGTCTGTTACATGGGATTCTATTATTTCTGTGTGAGCTAGCTATTTTTGTGGATGCAGTAACACAGAATACGGAAAAGGCATGAGAACGGTTAGGTCAATTTCTATGTCAGAAAAATGACTCATTATCTTGGGGTCTCGTATTTTTCTCATTAACTAATGTGGCCCCCCTTGTTACCGTGTGGGTCATGATATTTCATACCAAGAAGTATGCTTGCCAAAAAGTTCTTCGAAAACTTTATAAATTAGAATTTCTCATCATCTACAATCATGATTGTCTGGTTTTAAACAGGTGATTCATCAAGAAAATTGAACAAGCAAAATAAATTTATTCATGTAAAGATGGGTGGAAAGCATAGATATAACTGGAAAATTGAGATTTGAAAGCTGAATAAGTGTGAATTTGTAGTAATAATTTATAGGAGGGTCAGAGCTGTGATCCTGACTAGTTGGATTATGGATTAGGACTTGATGTAATTAAAAACTCTTTTGCTAATGCAAATGGGCAACTGTGTCTTTTCTTCAAAAAAATATATATAGGTGGTATTAGCTAAAGTGTTAATTATGATGAACAGTTAAACGATCCTAGTTGATTACATAGCACGAACTATTGAAGAGCTCAACTACTCAGTTCGTCAAACTTATTTATAGTAATAATTTATTACTAGTATGGTGCTCGTGTGTTGCAACGGAATATAAGATAAAATAACAAAAATAAATTTTTATACAAAATGACAAATTTTCATAAAAAAATAAAATTAGAAATATATTCTAGATTTATCACAGTAATATGTATAGAAATAAGGAAGTAGATAAATAAAGAAGTGAACAAAAAATTGATTTGCATTGTAATCCGTCGGATAGAAAATTTCAATTGAAGAGGGAGAAATAAGGAAACAGATAATTATATTGCTAAATTTTAGAGTATGTTTAATTTTAATTGTAACGCATCGTGTGGCGGTATGTGTGGCGAGTATGTTTGTAGCTAAATTTAAACTTTTATACATAAAACATATGCATTTAATCAAACGAAGATAGATTCTGTGATTGGAGAGCTGATATTAAATTCAAAAATTAATCTTTCAATCGTAGCTGTTGACGGATCGGACACCGTGTGCTTAATAATGGAATGGAGATATCTAATTTTTTTACAGATGGTTATAGATGTAATTTGAGATTGTGCATTTGCGCTTCAAAAGTTGAAATTTTTTTCTTTCTATTTTCTAGCATTTTACCGTAAGAAAGACCAACTTGTGTTGGTATCATTTAAAATGATTCTTACTAAATTTTTATAAAAATGCACGTGAGATGAGATGTGCAAACCTATTTATCACGAAGCTGATAATTGGACATATTGGGCCAGATAAATTGTAGAAGTATTTATAGGCAGATCCTTTTTCACTTTCTCGCGGAAGCAATTGGAGAATTCAGAAATTCAAACAAGTAAATCTTTATTTTTTAAAACTTTCGCAAAGACTTCTAAATTGAGAGGGGAAATCGAATTCTCGTATTTTGGACAAACAACAATCTTAGGAAAATTTTTTTGACCAACTCAGACAGGTAAATCGTATTATAGAAATGTCGAGGCAAAGTGACAATTAATATTTCCAGCGAGGATACCAATTCGGACAGTATACTGTATACCTCGTGTTGAACTCATCATATTTTCTTTCTTTTCCGAAAAATAAAAATAAAAAATCATGTTCAGTCCTTTGTAATAATTGAGACGCCTTTTAGTTGCCAATTAAAGCGGTACACTTTTCATATAATCCGTATCCTCTCAGGTACGTGACTCTATTGCCCAAAAAAAATAGTCTGAATTTAGTCGCAGTCGAGCCGAAAAATCCGGTACCTATTAAAACTAGAGATCGACTAACAGTCCCTGCTATTCCGTCCCCTAAACGTCTCCCCGGTAACTGACGCGTAAAGTACGACGGGGACCACTAAAAGACCACTAATTACGGTTACTGCTGGCACAAGCGGCAAATTTCAAATTTTGTCAAACATTATTCATCACTAAAATTTAAGGTATTCATACTTACACAATGAAGTTGGAATATTTATGTTGTATGGTATTTGTAAAAAAATAGAGTAACTGGAGGGAATCATAACATTTCGGGACCACTACTTTTGGGGACCAGTAACGATCAGGGAGGACCGCTAACGACTCCTGAAAGCGACATTAGCCTGGATTGGGGACCGCAAGCGTCTCTTGAAAGCGACCGCCTGGATTGGGGACCACAACCGCAAAAAGTCTCGCGGATCACACTTTCAGCACTACATTCATTTATTAAATTCTTTTAAATTAATTCATATATGAAATGTAAAGTATTCATACCTACAAACTAAAGTACGAATATATATGTGACAAAATATTCTTCAAAAAACATAAAGAATATGTAACTGGGGACCACTACCTATCTTGTACCCAATATGTAAATGAGAACCACTTATTTGCGGAATAATAACGACGTATAAATGGGAACCACTTATTTGGAGAAAAATTTAAAGACATATTTGTTTATATTTTCAAACTATTAATATATGAAACGGTAAGTAACAATTGTTAAGCAATGAAGTATTCATAACTACTTCTTTATGTTATTATTCTTTTCAGAGTAGAACTAGGGTGTGACGTGCTCACCAAACACTTTGGTGAGCATAACTTTATAATCTATCAGATTCACTCCAAACGAGATGAATCCAAACCGTTAAAACTGATCTACTTCACGAGTGATGCGCGTACATGCAAAATTTTGAATTTTTTGAATTCATTTAGTCTAAAGTCAAGTGGTCAAAATTGATGAAAAATGAATGATCCAAAATGAAGTTTTAGAAGTTATTTTAATGCATTCATTTTTCATCAATTTTGACCGTTTGACTTTGTACTAAATAAATTCGAAACATTCAAAATTTTGCATGTACGCACATCACTCGTGAAGTACATCGATTTCAACAGTTTGGATTCATCTCGTTGGAAGTGAATACAATAAATTATGAAGTTATGCTCACCAAAGAGTTTGGTGAGCACATCACACCTTAGTTCTACTCTTTTTTTCATACTTAGTTTAGCTACATTATTGATATCTAAACACTTAGTATTCATACTTATGCGTGAAAGTGTGTATTCTTATGAACAAAAATTTGTCTTTAAATTTTTTTATATGTATTAGATAATAGTAATCATATTAACATTTGTATTCACAACATGCGTGAAAATATCTTAAGTATTCATACCTATGCATTGATGTAAGCATATTAATGTTAAAATAAATTTTAAAACAAATACACAAGAAAATATTAAGACAAATTCATGACAAAATATTAAAACAAGACAGTATTGTTTACAACCATCAATATCAAAGCTATTAACCAGCCAAAGTTGCCCAAAGATGCCCAACCATATAACAACAAAATATCACAGTTTACTGAAACAAATAGCAGTTTACCAATGCACAAAACAGTTTCTCCAATCACGGTTAACCCAGCAAATGACAGTTACAATTTTATTTTCCCCAAGCATCACAATAAGACCAAAAAAAAAAAAGAGTTTACCAATCACATATTAGGTGCAAATCTTAAATCATTCCTATCGTCAACCATAATACGAAAAGCGAGAAGGAGACGCTCCTTCCTTATCATGACCTGACATTTTGAACACAAAATAAAATAATTAGTTAACAAAAAAGAATTAAACCTAATCAAATCATATAAATTTAAAAAGGTAAAATAACAAAAATAACCTGATCAAAATCAAATGGCACATTTCTGCTGAGGCAGTCCATTATTCGAATAAGAAAAATAACGCAGTCATTTGAACCTTTTTGGTGTGGACAATCCATCCAAGTATACTCAACATTATTCCATTCTTCATCTCCTGATTAACACATAAAATAATCATTGCAGATAAGTGTATATTAATAAAACAATATTGAAGTATTCATACAAGGACATGAAACTATTCAAAACAATATAAGTATTGAAGTATTCATACAAGGACACTGAAACTATTCATATATCTACTGATAATACATAATAGTACTCACATAGCCTCCAAGACAAGAAATACTTGACCCAGTGCATTGTATTAATATGTGAATTGAACCAATACATGTTTCCCTCTCAATCATCCAAGGTATTGTACAACTGAATTTTTTTGTTTTTCAAATCAATTGCTGCAAGTATCCAATGTCTTAGAGCACACAATGGCACAAATAGCCATTTTGCCCTTTCAAATTGCTCAGAAAACAAATGTGGCTGTGCAGGAAATAGTTTCATGAATGAAGTGGTAGGTCTCATATCCTACAAAATAATACAAAAATTAGTATAAATTATTTCAAATTTATTCATATATTTTTTAAAAGTAAAATAAAAAACTTATAAAAATAATTACCAAAGTTTTTCCTGTCAAATAAAATCATTCCTCATTATTTTTCACAAGTGTGTCCCTTTGAAGGAGGAAGGTAGCGATCTCAACTACCTGCAATGTTAATTAAGAAAGTATTCATATCTATCAGATCAAATATTGCTACCTATGTTTTCAAGATAGTTATTAATGGTTACAACTCATAACTACAAATCCAATAATTAATTCTAATACGAATTAATGTAAGTTAAAGTTAAAAAATCTTATGTGATCGCATGGACTTCTGTTTAATTTGATACTTCCATTCTTCATGAGAAACTTGGGCAATCACCTTCTACTCTGATGCTGGTGACAATTTGGGAAGTTCTGTTGAGCCTTCTTCTACATACTTCATGTCTTCAATCATATGAGGTGCAACTCCTAACAAGGTCATTAGAAACTCTAAAATTGAAGAGGAGGTAAATTGGAGTCATTTCAATCACCAAATTGTAAAGATGCAAATTGTGTCTCTTCCACAATGAATCAATCCTAGAAAGACACGTCGAGTAGAAATTGAAGCCAAGACCTTCCATCTTGAAAAGTGCCTCAGATGCACTCCACTCTAAAGGATCATATTTGATATATGAAGTTTTCACAAGATCAAGTCTTTGATTGAAAGAATCTCTTCTCCATCATATGTGTAACTTCCAGTTGTAAAACCTTGGGATGTGCCCCCTCTATAGATTCTAATTTTTGGGACCTCAACATGTTCAAAAAACGAGGCCTAAAAAAATAAAAGAAAACATAAATAAATATTAGTTGCTACAATTTGTAAGTGTTTTGTATATGAGGAGGGATCCAATTACACCTTTTTTGGTGACACACTTTGACACCTACCATTTTCAAAGTCCAAATAATCGATCCAAACCGTTCAACATGATGGATATATTAAAATGTGCTTGGAGATCAAATTTTACATTTTTTTGAATTTTTTTGCTATTTATTAAGATGGTTACAAAAATCGTTGTTTTCGGACCATTGAAAAACAGCGATTTTGTAACCATCTTAATAAATAGTAAAAAAATTCAAAAAAATGTAAAATTTGATCTCCAAGCACATTTTAATATGGTGATCATGTTGAACGGTTCGGATCGACTGTTTGGATTTTGAAATCGCAAAATTGACCTATATAAAAAACGGTGTCATGATGTGTCACCAAAAAAGGTGTAATTGGATCCCTCCTCTTTGTATATATGTAAAGAATAAAGTATTCAACCTTACATACACACAATTGATTGCTAAAATTTTGAATTGTGAAATCTATATGATTTTTTCATAATAAAAACTAAATATAATAATAAAAAACTTTGAGTTAATATGACTTACCCTGATAGGGTTCCTGACACGTTTTCTTCGTTTTCCAAATTTCCCCTAACTTCTGGTTCAAGACTATCTACTACTCCTTTCATTGCCCTTAGATCATCTCTTTTTAACTGGCACCAAAGAGCATTATTGGGAATATTTTCCATCAACATTCGGTATACTCCCTCAGCTCAATAATATTTCTTTAAACGGTCAATATTCTCCACGTACTAGAACAAATGAATGGGTACATTTCCAGAGGTTTGAGGAAATAGTATGATGGTGAAAATGTACATCACAAACAGTCCACCAATTTCTTCTGCTGTTGCGTACTTGTTGCCTAAGGCTGCAATTATTGTGTCCTGAAGCTCCTTTCGAGTTATCTTCTCATTCCTATTTTTGAAAAATTTGTGATGCAAAGCTAAAAATGTAAGGGTTTCCCTCTTGTAAACTACCACCTTCCCTTCAAATCCAAGACCCATTACAAGTGCGACCTCGTCGGGTGTAAACTTCAATAGCTTGTTGCTATACCAAAAACCACCTTTATCATTATCCCACTTCAGTAAAATGAATGTAATACATGATTGTTTGCTTGTGTTCTGTTTGGGAATGCAAACAAATGCATAAATGGCATTCCTGCTAACACTTTTATGTGGTCGCGGTGTAATCTAGGCTTCACTTATGAATGGAAGAAAAACATTGCTGACTCAACAATGCATCTGTTCTTGATACAAGAGTCTGATGTTATTGGCTTGTTTATTGGGGGATCACCTAAGAAAAATAAACAAGACTAAATATTCATACTAAGAGTTTGAAAGTATTCATATAAAGTAAGTAAATATTCAAACTTGAATAGTAAAATTACTTGCAACTTATTTGTAATTACTGTTCCCAAAGTATTCATACCTAATTGATAAAATATTCATCCAACTATTTGCAAAACTTTTTTTTTTTTTAGTTTTAAAAATTGTTAACAAATCTATGAAATAGTTCACTAGTAGTATTCACCTAAGAAAAATAAACAAAAACAAATATTCATACTAGAAAATTGAAGGTATTCATATAAAGTAACTAAATATGATACCAACATAGTAAAATTACTTGCAAGTTATTTGTAATTATTGTTACCAAAGTATTCATACCTAATTGATAAAGTATTCATCTACTGGTTGTCTTTCATCTACAACTAGTTGTATTCCATTTTCTTCTAATTGTCTTTCATGTTCTAATTGTTGTCTTTCAGGTTCTACTTGTTGTATGTCATCTTCTTCTATTTGTATTTCAATTTATTCTAATTGTCGTTCACCTTATTATGGTTGTCTTTCATCTTCGTGTGGTTATCTCATCTTCTTTTGGTTGTCTTTCCATCTTCTTCTAGTTGTCTTGTATTTTGTATTGTTTTGTCTTTCCTCATATTCAAGTGTTTTTTTTTTCTAATTGTCTTTCATCTTGTACTAGTTGTCTTTCATGCTTTATGATGGGTCAAAATCAAAGCTAATAATATTTATAACCTTAATTGTCTACTTTACAATCAATTTACAAGCGCATGAACCTATCGTATAGTATAGATCAGGGTGTCGATCCACATGAATAGTGTATTAAGAGATAACAATAATTAAGTCTAGGTTTTTGGTTGTTTTGGTTGTTTGATTTGGTTGTTTGGATTGTATGGTTGTAAAAAATTTAAACAGTAAATAAATATTTTGTGTATAAAAGATGGACTTCTAGGGATAAGGCTATCTATCCTTCTTACTCGTTTAATCTAGTTTCTGGTTGCATAAGCAAGTGTATGCAGTGTCGTCGCCAACCGTATGTGAGTGCTTAACCTGTCAATTATGATTTCTAACTCCAATCGGTGTCGCATGCGGTTTGGCCTGAACCGTGTGCCTATCTTAGTGCTAATTACTGCTACGCTATAGCACCCTAACTGAGAAGGGATGGCAAGGGGATGGTACCCAAA
This sequence comes from Carex kokanica, assembly GCA_025461125.1. Lineage (NCBI taxonomy): Eukaryota > Viridiplantae > Streptophyta > Magnoliopsida > Poales > Cyperaceae > Carex > Carex kokanica. Next base: position 946,713 of record JAJGRX010001034.1, on the reverse strand, counting down.
CCTTACTCTAATCAATCGCATCAAGATCAATGATAAGTCTCAATTACCAAGACTAGAAGGATTTAAGTTCACAGCTACATCCTTCCTGTATACCTTCCGTAGTTGAAATAACCGAGATTACCCCACTATTAGTCGATAGAACGCGACGTTTGTCTGCAGATCTATATTCCAATAGGTTTCTAACTGAGATCGGATCACAAGGGATCAACTGCTACGACTATTTCCCTTATTAGATCTTGGATAATTGTACGCTTAAACACTATGGTGTGTACACCACCATACGGACGAGATTAGCACGCACCGAATTAAGTAGTAATACAAAGAATAAAGTGCAGTACGAATTCAAATCAAACACAAATGTTAAACATAAATAAAACCTCTAGATTAAACTCATAAGAATTCAATATTACATGCCTTTACCCTAGAAAGGTGTTGCTTACCCGCTCATGGCGAATTCAACAACAAAAGATACAAGAGATATGATTAAAGCAGTAAAAGAGAGATGAGAGGGGTACACCTCAGGAATCTCTCTTAATCTCATCATGTCTTGCACCTCTCATCTTCTTGTGGAGTTTAAGCTCTTTCTCTATTTGGCTATCCTATTCTCTAATGGCATCAACTCTCTTAGAAAACCCTAGATCTACACTATTTATATCCTACTAGGTTTTCTACTCCTGTTCAGATAAAGATATTAGTTTTGATTCGTCCATCATATGTTAGTGGGCTTAGATGAACTTGGCTGCCTAGTTTAGTGCTGTAACTATTGTTTGTCAATTATCGCATGCGGTTGCCTAGGTTGCATGCGGTTGCCTTATTCATCCGCATGGAATTCCTACGCAGCGTATTCTTCTCTGTTTGGAATGCACCTGTATGCGGTTGGCGACCTCTGGTCACATGCGGATGAATGGTCAACCACATGCGAGAACCAGTATGTCCAGAATGCTTCGTTTTATTCCTGTTTTAGCTCCAAAAACACTAGAAAATATGCAATTCTACAGAATCAAGTAAAATGGCAAAAGTAATCTGATTCTACCTAAAATAAACAATTGTAAAACGAATTTTGGCAATATTTTAAGTTAAGTGATAGGGAAAAACACTACTTATTTCAACCCTATCATTTTACTAGTTGTTTTTCATTTTCTTCTAGTTCATTTTCATCTACTACTGGTTGCATTTCATTTTTTCTAGCTGTTTTTCATCTTCTTCTGGTTGTTTTTCATCTTTTTCTAGGTGTCTTTCAACTTGTACTAGTCTTTCTTATTCTACTGGTTGTCTTTCATCTACTAATAGTTGTATTTCATCTTCTTCTAGTTGTCTTTCATCTTCTTCTAGTTCTCTTTAATATTTTACTGATTGTTTTTCATCTACTACTGGTTGTGTTTCACTTTTTCTAGTTGTATTTCATCCAGTATTGTTTGTCTTTCATGCTTTACTGGTTGTCTTTCATCTTCTATTAGTTATTTTTCATCTTGTACAGGTTGTATTTCATCTTCAACTAGTTATTTTTCAGCTTGTATTGCATTCTTTCATGTTCTACTGGTTGTCTTTAATATTCTTATAGTTGTGTTTCATCTTTTTAAAATTGTCTTTTACCTTATACATAACTTCCATATTCTACTAGTTGTTATTCATATTCTTCCAGTTGTCATTTGTCTTTTACTGGTCGTCTCTCATGTTCTACTTATTGTCTTTCATCTACTACTAGTTGTATTTCATCTTCTTCTAGATAAAGACAACCAGTAATAGATGAAACACAACAAGTAGAACATGAAAAACAACTAGTAAAAGATAAAATACAACCAGGAGAACATGAAACACAACTAGAAAAAGATGAAATACAACCAGTAGTACATGAAAGCCAACCAATAAAAAGTGAAAGACAACCAGTACAATATGAAAGACAACTAGAAAAAGATGAAATACATCCAGTGGTAGATGAAAGACAACCAGTGGTAGATAAAACACAACCAGTAGAACAAGAAAACAACCAGTATAACATGAAAGATAACTACAAGATGAAAAACAACTAGTAGAAGATGAAATACAACTAAAAGAAGATGAAATACAACCAGTAGTACATGAAAGACAACCAGTAGAACATGAAAGACAACTGGAAAAAGATGAAATACAACCAGTACAACATGAAACACAACCAGTACAAAATGAAAGACAATCGAAATAAAATGAAAGACAACTAGAAAAAGATGAAATACAACCAGTAGTAGATGAAAAAAAATCTGTAGGACAAGAAAGACAACAAGTATAACATGAAAAATAACCAGTAGAACATGAAAGACAACTAGTATAACATGAAATACAACTAGTACAAGATGAAAGACAATTAGAAGAAGATGAAAGACAACCAGTAGAACATGAAACACAAAAATACAAGATGAAATACAACAAATAGTAGATGAAAAACAACCAATACAAGATGAAAGACAACTAGAAGAAGACATACAGCAGAACATGATAGACAAACAGTAAAAAATGAAAGACAACCAGTACAAGATACAAGACAAATACAAGAAGATGAAATACAACAAGTTGTAGATCAAAGCCAACTAGTAGCACATGAAAGACAACTAGTAGTAGATGAAAGATAACCAATAACATGAAAGACAAGTACAAGATGAAAGACTACCAGTAGAACACCAGTAGAACATGAAAGACATTAGAAGAAGATGAAATACATCCAGTAGTAGATGAAAGACAGCCAGCAGAACGTGAATGACAACCAGTACATTATGAAAGACAACTAGAAGAAGATGAATGACAACTAACAGAAAATGAAAGATAACTAGAAGAAGATGAAATACAACTAGAAGAAGATGAAAGACAACCAGTAGAACATGAAACACAACCGGTACAAGATGAAAGACAATCGGTACAAAATAAAAGACAACTAGAAAAAGATGAAATACATCCAATAGTCAATGAAAGACACCAGTTGAATGTGAAAAACAACTAGTAAACATGAAACACAAGCAGTACAAGATGAAAGACAAGTAGAAGAAGATGAAATACAACTAGTACAAAATGGAAGACAACTAAAAGAAGATAACAAGTTGAAGAAGATGAAATACGACTAGTAGTAGATGAAAGACAACCAACAGAACAAGAAAGACAATATTAAAAGATGAAACACAACTAGAAGAAGATGAAATACAAACAATAGGAGATCAAAGACAACCGGAAGAACATGAAAGACTTTTAGTACAAGATGAAATATAACCAGTACCACATGAAAAACAACTAGTACAACATTAAAGATAACTTAAAGAAAATGAAAAACTACTAGATATTAATAACATAGTAGAACATGAAAGACAACATGTACAAAATGAAAGACAACCAGAAGAAGACAAAATACAACTAGAAGAATATTAAAGACAACCAATATAACATGAAAGACAACCAATACAAGATGAAAAACAACTAATGGTAGAGGAAAGACAACCATTACAATATGAAAGACAACAAGAAGAAGATGAAATACAACTAGTGGTATATGAAAAACATCTAGTTAAACATAAAAGACAACCAAAAGAAGATGAAAAACAACTAGAAGAAGATAAATGACATCCTGTAGAATATCAAATACAACTAGAAGATGAAAGACAAGTAGAAGTAGGTGAAATACAACCTGTAGAACATGAAAGAAAACCAATAGAACATGGAAGAAGAAGATGGAAGACAACTACAAGAAAATAAAAGATAACTTGAAGAAGATGAAATACAATTTGAACAAGATGAAAGACAACCAGTAGAACATGCAACACAACCAGTACAAGTTGAAAGACAATCGGTACAAAATTAAAGACAACTAGAAAAAGATGAAATACAACTAGTAGTAGATGAAAGACATAGGACAAGAAAGACAACCAATATAACGTGAAAAACAACTAGTAGAACATGCGAGACAACAAGTAGAACATGAAACACAAGCTATACAAGATGAAAGACAACTAGAAGAATATGAAATACAAATAGTACAAGATGAAAGACAACTAGAAGAAGATGAATACAACCAGTAGAACGTGAAAGACAACCAGTACAAGGTGAAAGTTAATTAGAAGAAGATGAAATACACCAGTAGTAGATTAAGGACAAGCAATAGGACAAGAAAGACAACGAATAGAACATGAAACAGAAGTAGTAATGGATGAAAGACACCAAGAAGAAGATGAAATACAACCAGTACAAGATGAAAGCTTAGAAACAATAGAACATGAAACAGAAGCTGTACAAGATGAAATAACCATTAGTACATGAAAGACAACCAGTACAAGATCATAAATAGAAGAAGATGACGAATAACCAGTAATAGATCATAGGAACAACTAGTTGAACATGAAATACAAATAGAACAAGATGAAAGACAATTAGAAGAAGATTAAATACAACAAGTAGGAGATGAAAGACAACTAGTAGAACATGAAAGACAACTAGTACAAGATTAAATACTAGTGGTAGATGAAAGGCAACAGGTAGAACATGAAAGACATCAAGCAGAAAAGAAAAGACATTAGAAAAAGATGAGACACAACCAGTAAAGAAGTTAAACAACTTGTAGAAAATGAAAGATAACTAGAAGAAGATGAAATACAACTAGAAGAATATGAAAGACAACCAGTAAAACATAAAACACAACCAGTACAAGATGAGAGAAATAGGTACAAATTGAAAGACAACTAGAAGAAGATGAAATACAACCAGTAGTAGATGAAAGACAAGCAGTAGGACAAGAAAGACAACCAGTAGAACATGAAACACAACAGAAAGACAACTAGAAGAAGATGAAATACAACCAGTACAAGATGAAAGACAACATGAAACACAAGCAGTACAAGGTGAAATACTACCTGCAGTAGATGAAAGACAACCAACAGAACAATAAAGACAACCAGTAAAAGATGAAAGCCAACTAGAAGAAAATGAAATACAACCAGTAATAGATGAAAGACAACAAGTATAACATGAAATACAACCAGTAGTGAAAGGCAAGCAGTAGGACAAAAAAGACAACCAGTAGAAAATGAAAGACAATAAGTATAACATGTAGAACATCAAATACAATAAGTATAACATGAAACACAAGCGGTACAAGATAAAAGACAATTAGAAGAAGATGAAATACAACCAGTTCAAGATGAAAGACAACTAGAAGAAGCTGAAAAACAACCAGTATGACATGAAAGATACCAGTACAACATGAAAGACAGCTTGAAAAAGATGAAATACAACCAGTAGTAGATAAAATACAACCAGCAGAACAAGAACGACAACCAGTAAAAGATGAAAGACAACTAGAGGAAGATGAATACAACAAGTAGGAGATGAAAGACAACCAGTAGTTAATGAAATACAACTAGTACAAGATAAGAGAAATAGGTGCAAAATGAAAGACAACAATAAGAAAATGAAATACAACTAGTTTTAGATGAAAGACAAGCAGTAGGACAATAAGGACAACCAGTAGAACGTGACAAACAACCAATAAAATATAAGACAACAAGTACAAGATGAAAGACTATCGGTAATAAATGAAAAGACAATTAGAAGAAAATGAAAGACAACCATAAGTAGATGAAAGACAACCAGTAGAACGTGAAAGACAACCAGAAGAACATAAAAGACAATTAGTAGAAATTGAAATATAACTAGAAGAAGATGAAACAATTAGATTAAGATGAATGACAACTAGTAGAAAATAAAAGATAACGAGAAGAAGATGAAATACAACTAGAAGAAGATGAAAGACAAACAGTAAAACATGAAACACAACCAGTTCACGATGAGAGACAATCAGTACAAAAGAAAAAAACAACTAGAAAAAGATGAAAGACAACCAGTAGTACGTGAAAAACAACTAATACAACATGAAAGACAACTAGTAGAACATGAAACACAAGTAGTACAAGATGAAAGACAATAGAAGAAGATGAAATACACCCAGTACAAGATGAAAGACAACTACAGGAAGATGAAAGCGAACGAGTAGAACATGAAACACAAGCAGTACAAGATGAAATACAATCAGCAGTAGATGAAAGATAACCAACAGAACAAGAACGACAACCAGTAGAAGATAAAAAACAACTAAAGGAAGATGAAATACGACAAGTAGTAAATGAAATACAACCAGTACAAGATGAAAGACAACCAGTGAACATGATAAACAACCAGTAGAAAATGAAAGACAACCATCACAAGATGAAAGACAACTTGAAGAAAATTAAATACAACAAGAAGAAGATGAAATACAACTCGTAGGATATGAAAGACAACCAGTAGAATATGATAGACGTACAAGATGAAAGACAACTAGTAGTAGATGAAAGACAACCAGTCAAACGTGAAAGACAACATCATGTACAAGGTGAAAGACAACAAGAAGAAGATGAAATACAACTAGAAGAAGATGAAACATAATTAGAAGAAGATGAAAGACAATACAACATGATAGACAAACAGTAGAACATGAAATACGACCAGTACAAGCTGAAATATAACTAGAAGAAGATGAAATACAACTAGTAGGAGATGAAAGACAACCAGTAGAAGATGAAAGACAACCAGAAGAAGATGAAATATAGCCAGTAGGAGATAAAAGGCAACCAGTAGAACATGAAAGATAACCTGTAAAAGAAAGACAACTAGTACTAGATGAAAGACAACCAGTAGAGAAAGACAATCATGTCAAAAACAACCAATAGAACATGAAACACAAGCAGTACAAGATGAAATACAAGCAGTAGTAGATGAATGAGAATCGTTACAAAATGAAAGACAACTAAAAGAAGATAAAATACAACCAGTATTAGATGAAAGACAAGATGTAGGACAAAAAAGACAACCAGTACAAGAGACAATCGGTACAAAATGAAAGACAACTATAAGAAGAAGAAAGACAACCGGTAAAACATGAAACAGAACTAGAAGAAGATGAAAGACAACCAGTAGAACATGAAACACAAGCCAGTACAAGATGAAAGACAACTAGAAGAAGATGAAATACACCCAGTTGAAGATGAAAGACAACCAATAGAACATGTGAGACAACTAGTACAATAAGAAAGACAACCAGTAGTAGATGAAAGACAACCAGAAGAAGATGAAATACAACCAGTAGTAGATGAAAGGCAACTAGTTGAATGTGAAAGACAACATGTACAAGGTGAAAGACAACAAGAAGAAGATGAAAGACTACTAGTAGATAATGAAAGACAACCTGTAGAATATGAAATATAACTAGAAGAAGATGAAAGACAACCAGTAAAACATGAAACACAACCAGTACAAGATGAGAGACAATTGGTACAGAAGAAAAGACAATTAGAAGAAGATGAAATACGACCAGTAGTAAATGAAATACAACGAGTACAAGATGAAAGACAACTAGAAGAAGATGAAAGACAACCAGTAGAACATGATAGACAATCAGTAGAACATGAAGGCAACCAGCACAAGATAAAAGACAACCAACTAATAATATTTATAACTCTAATTGTCTACTTTACAATCGGTTCACAAGCGCATGAACCTATCGTATAGTATAGATAGGGGTGTCGATCCACAGGGATAGTGTTTGGGTTGTTTTATTTGGTTGTTTGGGTTGTTTGGTTATAGGAACAATTAAAACAGTAAATATATGTTTTTTGTATTGAAAATGGGCTTTTAGGGATAAGGCTATCTATCATTCTTACTTGTTTAATCTAGTTTCTGGTCATAAAAGCAAACGCATGCGGTGCTGTCACTAACCAAATGCAAGTGCTAAACCTGTCAATTATGGTTTCTAACTCCAATCGGTGTCGAATGCGGTTTGGCCAGAACCGTGTGTTACTGGTATCAAATGCAAACTTGAGAGTTGCTAATCCTTTCTTAGTGCTAATCACTGCAATGCTATAGCACCCTAACTGAGAAGGACTGACAAGGGGATGGTACCCAAACCTCACCCTAATCAATCGCAGAAATATCAATGATAAGTCTCCATTACAAAGAGTAGAAGGATTTAAGTTCACAGCTACGTCCATCCTTTATACTTTCGTAGTTGAATTAACCGAGATTACCCCACTATCGGTTTATAGAATGCGACATTCGTCTGCAGATCTATGTTCCAATAGGTTTCTAACTGAGATCAGATCACAAGGGATCAACTGCTACGTCTATTTCCCCTATTAGATCTTGGATATTGTACCCTATTCCTAACCGATCAACCTTATACGCCTACTATGGAGTGTACATCGCCACAGTCATGAGGTTAGCACGCACCGAATTAAGTAGTAATACAAAGAATAATGTGCAGTAAGAATTTAGATCAAGCGCAAATGATAAACATAAATAAAACCTCTAGATTAAACTCATAAGAATTCAAGATTACATGTCTTCACCCTAGAAAGGTGTTGCTTAGCCGTACATGGCGAATTTAACAACACAAGATACAAGAGACATGATTAAAGCAGTAAAAGAGGGAGAGATAGGAGGAATACACCTAAAGGATCTCTCTTTATCTCATACGGTATGTCTTCACGTCCTGTACCTCTTTTCTTCTAGTGGAGTTTATGTGTTTTCTCTATTTGCTATTCTATTCTCTAATGGCATTCACTCCCTTAGAGAACCCTAGATCTCTTCAATTTATATCCTACTAGGTTCTCTATTCTTGTTCAGATAGGGAGATGAGTTGTAATTCGCCCATCATGTGTTAGTGGGCTTAGTGGAACTTGGTTGCCAAGTTTAGTGCTATAACTGCTGTCTGTCAGTTATCGCATGCGGTTACCTAGGTTGCATGTGGTTGATTAATTCATCCGCATTGGATTCCTGCGCAACATATTATTCTATTTGGAATGCACCCTTGTGCGGTTGGCAGCCTCTGGTTCCATGTGGATGAATGGTCAATGGCATGCTGGCACCAGTATGTCCAGAATGCTTCGTTTTATGCCTGTTTTGGCTCCAAAAACACTAGAATACCTGCAATTCTACATAATCAAGTAAAATGGCAAAAATATTATGATTCTACCTAAATTGGACGTTTGTACCTCGATATCTGGCAATATTTTAGGCTAAGTGATATGGAAAAACAGTGTTTATTTCAGCCCTATCAAAATACAACTAGAATAAGATGAAATACAACTAGTACGAGATGAAAGACAACCAGTAGAATAGAGAGACAACTAATACATGAAAAACAATCAGTCAACAAGAAGAAGATGAAATACAACTAGAAGAAGATGAAAGACAACTAGTAGAACATGATAGACAACCAGTAGAACATGAAATACAACCAGTACAAGATGTAATACAACTAGAAGAAGATGAAACACAACTAGTAGGAGATGAAAGACAACTAGTAGAAAATAAAAGATAATTAGGAGAAGATGAAATACAACTAGAAGAAGAAGAAAGACAACCGGTAAAACATGAAACACAACCAGTACAAGTTGAGAGACAACTAGAAGAACATGAAAGACAACCAGTAAAACATGAAACACAAGCAGTACAAGATGAAATACAACCAGTAGTAGATGAAAGACATCCAGCAGAATAAGCAAGACAACTAGTGCATGATGAAAGATAACTAGAAGAAAGGTAAATCATAACTAGAAGAAGATTAAATACAACCAGCAATAGATGAAAAACAAACAGTAGATCATGAAAGACAACCAGTGGTACATGAAACACAAGCAGTACAAGATGAAAGACAACTAGAAGAAGATGAAATACAACCAGTACGAGATGAAACAAAACTAGAAGAAGATGAAAGACAGCTAGTAGTACGTTAAAAACAACTAATAGAACATGAAAGACAACTAGTAGAAAACACAAGTAGTAAAAGATGAAAGACAACTAGTAGAAGATGAAATACACCCAGTACAAGATGAAAGATAACTAAAGGAAGATGAAAGACAACGAGTAGAACATGAAACACATGCAGTACTAGATGAAATACAACCAGCAGTAGATGAAAGACAACCAGCAGAACAAGAACGACAATCAGTAAAAGATGAAAGACAAATAGAGGAAGATGAAATACAACAAGTAGGAGATGAAAGACAACCAGTAGAACATGAAATACAACTAGTACAAGATGAGAGACAATCGGTACAAAATTAAAGACAACTAGTTTTAGACGAAAGACAAGCAATAGGACAAGAAAAACAACCAATAGAAAATAAAAGACAACTAGTACAAGATGAAAAACTATTAGTAATAAATGAAAGATAACCAGTAGAACGTGAAAGACAACCAGTATAAGATGAAAGACAACTAGAAGAAGATGAAAGACAATTAGAAGAAGATGAAAGACAACCAGTAAAACATGAAACACTACCAGTACAAGATGAGAGACAATCAGTACAAAATGAAAATAACTAGAAGAAGATAAAATACAACTTGTATAACGTGAATAACATTACCTGTATATGTAATTATTGTCCCTTCTAATTACCTCGATTAGGGATATTTAGAGGATACTACTCTTAGTTCATTAAGTTATCTCATAACTCATGACTATCATCTTCGAATGAACTTTCGTAATGTCAAACTCTAAGAACAAATAAAACAATTCAATCATTACACAAATCATAGAGTCAACATTTGCTCTAGGACACTAACTCTATCAATGAAAGACGACTAGAAGAAGATGAAATACAACCAGTAGTAGATGAAAGACAACCAGCATAACAAGAAAGACAACCGTACAAGATGAAAGATAACTAGAAGAAGATGAATCATTACTAGAAGAAGATGAAATAGAACTAGTAATAGACGAAAGACAACAAGTAGAACATGATAGACAACCACTAGAACATGAAAGATAACCAGTACAATATGAAAGACAACTAGAAGAAGATGAAATACAGCTAGTAGTAGATGAGAGACAACTAGAAGAAGATGAAATACAACCAGTAGTAGGTGAAAGACAACCAGCATAACACGAAAGACAACCAATACAAGATGAAAGACAACTAGAAGAAGATGAAATAGAACTAGTTATAGACAAAAAAAACAACCAGTAGAACATGAAAGACAAGCAGTACAAGATGAAACATAACTAGAAGAAGATGAAAGACAACCAGTAGAACATAAAAGACAACCAATATCAGATGAAAGACAACTAGAAGTAGAAGAAAACAACCAGTAGAACACAAAAGACAACCAGTAAAACAGGAAAGACAACTAGTACAATAAAATACAACTAGTAGTAGATGAAAGACATCTATGAAAGACATCTACTGCTAGTTATATTTCATCTTCTTATTGTTGTATTTCATCTTCTTCTAGTTGTCTTTCGTCTAGTATCGATTGTCTTTCATCTTGTTCTAGTTGTTTTTCATCTTGTTTTAGTTGTCTTTCATATTTTTTTGGTTGTTTTTCATCTTCTTCTTGTTTTCTTTCATCTTTTTTTAGGTTTCTTTCACCTACTACTTGTTTTATTTCAACTTCTTCGAGTTGTCTTTCATTTTCTTCTAGTTGTCTTTCATCTTGTACTGGTTGTCTTTCATGTTCTAGTGGTTGTTTTTTTTATCTACTATTTGGTTGTATTTTATCTTCTACTAGTTGTTTTTCATCTTTTTCTATATATTGTCTTCCATGTTCTACTGATTATTTTTCATTTTCTTTTAGTTTTTTTTTATCTTCTTCTAATTGTCTTTCATCTTGTAGTGATTGTCTTTCATCTTCTCATTTTCTACTAGTTGTTTTTCATGTTCTTCTAGTTGTCTTTTGTCTTGTACTTATTGTTTTTCTTGTTTTATCATGCTATAAATATATAATCATGTTTAATGGAACTACATCTCAGTAGGGTTGAAGATGCTCGGAAGACGCTCGGTTCTCTCTCTTCCCTATGCCAGCTCGAATTGTCTTTGTTGTCCACATGACACTTGAAAGGGTATCCAGGTTCTATCATGCTTCCTTCTTCCTCCTATGGCATTCTTTTGTCAGATTTTGGATTTTAAATACTCTATTTGTTCAAGTGATTTATTTCTGCTAATTGGCTCATATATGGTTTCTATGATAGGATTCCAAAGCTGTTGTTGAATAACTAAGTACACGCTAGGAACTTTTTTTGTGTGAGCTTCTAATATGACAAGATAAACCCCTTACCAAAATATACTTGCTGGCCTTATAAGTCCGAAATAAAAAAATAATATCCCTTTTTTTGGCTTTCTTATCTGAGGTTAAAAATCAATCACCACCGAATCTATTTTATATATATATGCTGGGAAGGGTTTTGCACTGTTCATTTCAGTGCTGGCACCTTCACAGCCGTTGGATACAAAATCCAACAGGCTCTGATGGATCTAAATCTCTCCACGCGTCAATTCGTTTCTTCGTTCATTTTGCTTTAACCCCTCCATCTGCCTTCGTTTGTTTCTCTTCTCCACCTCTCCATGTTCTCTCCGTGAGCTAATCATTCCCTTCGTCTAAAGCCTCCGTAAAACGTCCGCCTTCTTTTTCACCTAAACCTCCGCCTCTTCCTTCTTTCCCATTGCCTAACCTTTCTCTCCTCCGCCTATCCCCTTCGCCTAACCTCTAACCCTTTGCCCCTTCCCATGTCATCTTTTTTCCGTTTTCTTTGTTCCTCTTCCAGCTAGAATGGAGGAAAGCAATCCAGCCGTACTCTCAAAGCAATCAAGTTGGTATACTGTGAAATTAATTTGTAGGTTTGTGAGAAAATTTGTAACTGTTTGTCTCTGAACTCAACTAGAAAATTTGGGGTAAATTGTCGTGTCTAAATGACAAATGCCACTTTAATATGATGGTGTTGTCTTGGTTATTCAATTCTATTAGCCGGGGCATATTGGATTTCTTACTGTTTTAATAGGATAAACATGTATATTGATGCTGCTCTATTTGGTTTTTTTTGTATGGTTTTCCTCGCCCTACTTTGTTCTCAATTCAGTTGAAGGGCCAGACCCAAAATCCTTTTGTTAGAGTCTGCATGACACATAAGTGCTTTGCTGCTAAAAATGATATAAGAATGAAAATTGACTAGTTGTATATAGCACTTGGTATTAGTAAAGCAACATCCGTCCCCACCGGCAATCTGTAATTTCGCTCATTGCCATGTGGTTTTTCTTTAAAATGTCTAGGTTTGCAAGAATTAGAAAATTTGGGGTAAGAATCCTATTAGAAAATGACAATTGTTTACTAGAATAATTTCTCTCATATTTACGAAGCAAATTGAAATTTTTAGGTATAGGAGCTGGGTAGTATCGACGACTTTTAATTCAGTCATTTTGGAACGATAAAACGATCCAGAAGTCCCTCTCAATTAATTGGCTTAAAGATTTAAATTAGAACATATTCTGAATTGATTATCCATCTCTAATATTATGTAATTTTTATATAGTCAAATCTGATGTAGATGCTTAATTATTTCTATTCTATTGTTCCTATGCCCAATTTAGGGTTATAAATCGAAAAAGGGCTTGAATCCTGAATACTTGAGAGTTAGTTTGTTTGATTTCTGATTTTTGTGTAATTGTGGATAAATTTTGGGGGTCAAGTCTAAACACGAATTACTAGATACACAGACTTTCAGCAGTTCAATCCGACAAATTACTAGATACACAGTCGTTTTTTTAGTTACCACAGAAAAAAATCCAAATTAATTGATTACCACTCGATTGGGCTAAATTTGAAAGATACCACCCATGTGTACCCAGTCCGTACAGGTGCACCGTGCGGTGCGCGGATTAGGTAGGCACATCCCTCGATCCGCGGACTGGGCAGGCACACCGACCCCTGGTGCTACTTATTCCCGATTTTTACTGTTTTTTCTTAACAAACGAGACAGACCTCTGAAGCCCTCAGCACAGTAAAGAGTAAGTTTTTTTCACTTTAGTCCTTTAATTTTTTATAATTATTTAATTATATTTTTAATTTACTATAAATTATTTAGTTGTTATGTTTGTTCTGTAATTCAACCAACTATGATTGGAATTTGGTGGGGAAGTATTACAAGGGTCAAATGGTGCTTATTACAGAACCCAACCTCAGAAAATGTTCAATATCAGCCCAGGTTTAGATTTCAGAGGTATAACTAGGAAAGTGTACAAGGAACTGGGTATTGACCCGAATTATTACGAACTGGTAATGTTCATAAGTATTAATATTGGCCAAGACAACAAAACATGCTTCCAATAGCTCCCTGTATTAGACGATAACAGTTGGGGGTTGTATACCAAAATGACTATGAATCTGACAACACCTTTCAAGTTCCTAGAGTTGTATGTGGTTGCCAACCCCAAACAGAACAACAGACCATCAATGCAGTTGACCCAGGGTCGGGTCATTGAGCATTCAGTGACGGGTCCTACTGGGGCCCTGACTTTAGCGGGTACTAGTCGGTCCCCATCCGTAGGGGCTGGTCCTAGTCGGGGCCGATCTCGGGTTCCATCCTCCAGCTCTAGTCGGGACCGATCTGAAACCCCAGAAAGGCAGAGGAAAATTGGGATGCTGACACTACAGACGATGATCATAGTGATGAGGATTCTAGTCGTCCTGTGCTTGGTATGCGAAAATGGCCGATATCGGGTCATGGAGAAAGACACCCGTTCCCAGCATTTCATGACACATCGAGGTTTCAAGAGGCTGACGTCTTTGTTGCAGATTTAGAGGTTCGTTTGTTAATTTATATTTATATTTTAATTTACATTTAAAATTTATAAATTTAATTTTTTCGAAAATTTTCAATTAGGTTAGAGAAAGACATGAATTGTCGAAGGAGATGACGTATCACGACAAAGATCAAATGAAAGAAAAAAATTCACCACTGGCACATAAAGGAGAATATCGAGGTCAAATAGACACACAGTGACACAGAAAGGATGAGGTATAAGTGCAAGAGCAATCGGTGCAAGTGGGGGTTGGTTGCGAGGGCCACATGCTTTGATAATTCTTGGGCCATCACGAAGAATGAGGAAAAGCACACATGCCACGCTGATGTATTTAGGTCAGATCATGCGCAGTTGACGTCCGCTATGGTCGCCAACTGCATAAAAATGTCTTTGGAAAAAAATACTGATATTAGTATCAGAGCTATTAGTGACTTGGTTGCTCAAAAGTACGAAGGCATCGTCCCAAAGTACAACAAACTATGACGTGGTAGAGAGTTAGCAATTGCCCAGGCATTTGGTAGTTGGGAGGGGTCTTACGGGCTGATCATCCCTTTGTTAGAGGCAATCAAAAGGGCAAATCTAGGCACCCACTATAGAGTTGTTTCAAAGCCTTCAGAAAAGGCAGGGCACCGGTATTTTATGAGGTTGGCATGGGCATGGGGACCATGTATAAAAGCAATAAGTCACCTCAGACTCGTTATCAGCATCGATGCTTGTTTCTTGTCAGGTAGATACAAGGGTAGGTTGTTGATTGTTACCAGATACAATGCAGAGAACCAATTAATCCCGCTAGCATTTAGATTGGTAGAGAGCGAGGAGTTTGAGAATTGGGGGTGGTTCATGAAGTGGGTGCAGGAGTTTGTAATTGGTCAAGGCAGATTCATGTGTGTGGTGTCTGACCGGCACAAGGGCATAAAAAAAGTGTTCATACAAGATGACCTGGGTTGGTCTGAGGCAAATGGAGAGTGTGCTCACCGGTACTGCTCTCAATATGTGTTTGAAAATTTTGGAAAGCACACTCAAGATAAAGTTGCTTCTAAATTTTTCAAGAGAATGGTTAAAAAGAAGAAACCAAGAAGATTACAGGAAGGCCTTATGCAATCGGAAGACGAAATCATGATTGGTTGACATACTTGGATACATGTGGCAAGTATAACGAAAATAACGAGGAAGAACCAGCTAAGCCATAAAAGGTGTACCAAGCTATGGACGACGGGGGTCGTTGGGCCATAATGACAAGCAATGGTTCTGAATCGCTGAACAATGTGTTCAAGACTTCGCACATGTTTGTAATTTATAATTCTCATTTAGCTATTTATTAAATATTTTTTAGGGTTATCTTAATTTAATTCTGATTTTTTAATTCTCGCTGGTTATCAGTTCCTGCAATTATTGAGGAGACGTTCTACAAGTGTGTCACATGGTTTGTTGAAAGATATGCAAAGGCCGTGCAATACCAAAATGATGGTCAGCTTTTCTCCAATCGTACGCACTTAAAGCTGAACAAACTCATCGATAAGACTAAAAAAATGAGCGCAATTGCATTCAACAGAAGTGGAGAATTTATGGTCACCTCACATGGTGAGAAAATCTCATTTGACATAGAGAGAAGCAAATGGGTGTACACGTCTAGGGACTGCAGGTACAAGGTCGTTGTGAAGAACGACCATCAGGTGGAATGCTCGTGCCAAAAGCCTCAGCTCACCAGAATACCATGTGTACATGTGATGACAGTGTGTAAATTAAGGTACAAATATCGTCTAATAATTTGATAATCATTACTATATTTGAGGATGATGTCACTTACAAATGTATGAAAAATGTAGGAACTACGATCCAAATGTATTCATAAATTTCTACTACAATATTCAAACACTCATCGACACATGGAGTGGTGAATTCTACATGTATGACAATCAAAGTGAGTGGCCGGCGTACTGATATCTCGCAAACTTATCTATATTCTGACCCGTATTTTGTACCAAAACCTGTGTTTAGAACTGTCAAATCGTGTTTATTTCATTGAATATCTATAGAATGTGGTACTGCTGCGCATTTGCTCTTACTTTGCAGGAAAAGGGCGAAACCGAGGAAGAATCTGGAATTCAAAAGTTTATACACGGCCCGTGTACCTTCTTATGCGGACCGTACAACCCTCTGCCCGACCACAGACATGACCAGGACACCAATCTCAGCACCTGAAATTAAAACGGTCATAGATTTTGACTCGTAACTCCGTTTTGAGTGTATAACCACTTTTCGGAAAGCTTGCGAGAAGATCTACAATCTGAGCTAGAGACACAGGTACACGGTCCGTGTAGAATTTCACATGGGCCGTGTCAAGCATTTTCGGAAACAGATTTAGAATTTGGAAACAAGGCTAATTGATGGAAGGTCGGCCAGAAAAGCATATAAGCAGGATTTCTTGCACTAGAGGGACATTCTGGAGCAGAGAGGCAATTGCTAGGGTTTGGACTTGGCGGCTAAGCTTGGAGACGAAGTTGAGAAGCGAAAGACGCGAGTTTTCGACGGATCTTCATTGTTCTTCGAGTTTTTCTATGAACTCCTTTATCTTTATTTGTTTTATTTGCTTTTTAATCATGTTAGAGTAGACTTTTAGTTTCTAGGGTTGTGATGTAATCGAATGTTTTGTTTTGCATGTTAGTTATTGGATTCTTTTGTTGAAATTTGTGTTTGCTTGATTGTGTTTGATTTAATTGCTTAGTCTAAGTTGTTTGATTTTTATTGGTTTACCACTAGATGAATGCGCACATCTAGAAGGTACTTTGGCCCTTATAATCTCTCAACCAAACTAAGTACATGAGGTAGGATTAGTGATCCGGAAGGTGAAACCAAGTAGTAGCCGACAGGTGAACATTTTCTCATATCGACGGAATGAGGTTACCTTTAGTATACCAAACAAGCAACTAGGTAATTCAGACCAACATACGACAGTTGAGGTCTAGAACCCGACGAGGGCACATATTGCAATTCCATACCAAGTTAATGAACCAACAGACGACAGTTGAGGTTTAGAAACATTAGGTCTGGTCAGTAGAACCCTACACAAAGGAACAACACTAAGAAACAATAACTGCTGCATTCACTCGAGGGCCACACGGACCGTGTACGACAGTACTCGGCCCGTGTAGGACACTACACGGACCGGGTACCTCGAGGCAAAACTGAGATGAAGTCATAACCCTGGAAACGCCTTTTTACATTTGAATTTAACCAAGTTTATTTTCTTTCTTGCATTTATTTACTGTGATCGAATTGTTAGGAATTATAAAAACCCAAAACCAACATTTTCCAACTTCTAGTCTTTATTTAATTTAGGTAGAAATCTAGTTAAGACTTGAACCGTCCCTGTGATCGATACCCGAATTTATACTACTCGATAGGATTGTATACTTGCAGTCTGAACCGAAAAGTGTATTGAAGGTTAAAAAGTGCAGTTTACTGTACTGAAACTTTGTACTATACCTTTTGGTGTAACACGTACGAAGGACCGGTCTTAGTTCCAGAGGATTGGTTAGTGAAGTTGGGTAGGAGAAGACACAACCAAATCCAAATGTGGATAGACATACTGGAAG
Organism: Carex kokanica; assembly: GCA_025461125.1. Classification (NCBI taxonomy): domain Eukaryota; kingdom Viridiplantae; phylum Streptophyta; class Magnoliopsida; order Poales; family Cyperaceae; genus Carex; species Carex kokanica. Next base: position 928,493 of record JAJGRX010001034.1, on the reverse strand, counting down.
GAAGAAAAAAGGGTCACCAACCAAAACAGAGCAACCCTCGAAAAGAATGTGAGAAGGAGAAGGGATGCTAGGAACCGTACTCAATAGGGTTTCATCAACAATTGGATATATTACTTATGATGTATTTCACTTTATTTGTAATATTTATTTGTGCTACTTATGAGTTATTTGAATTTATATGCATCTACTTGTGATAAATAATGAATCGCTGAACAGCTAGATGTATTACTCTGGTTCTGAGGGCTTTTTTGGTGGTTTGGTTAATGAAAAACGGTAAAAATCGGAACAAAATAGCACCAGGGGGTCGGTGCGCCTGCCCAGTCCGCGCACCGTCCAGTTTGGTGCGCGGACTGGGTACACGTGGGTGGTATCTTTCAAATTTAGCTCAACCGGGTGGTAATCAATTTTTTTTTTCTGTGGTAACTAAAAAAAACGGGATACACAGGCCTCATATTATCAGCTCATAAATGTAATTTCTAAGTTTTTGTTTTTGTTATGCTAAAGTTGTTTCCAGGCTCTCAGTAGTTCAATCTGACAAATTTAGATACACATGCCTCATGTTTTTAGGTCAAAAATGTAATTTTTAAGTTTTAAGTTTTTTGTTGTTTGCCTTTTAATATCACAACACAAAAAGAGCTCACAAAAACATCACCCACCCTACTATTAGTCCGGGATAGGCTTCTAACATGGTTATATTAATTTTCATAGTGTCTTTCACTCCTCTCAATGAAATTGAAATTTGTTCTCAGTTCACGTAATGCTATTTTGTTTTATTTTACTGCAAGGATTGAAAAGTATTGGATATTCTCTCCCTTCCTCAGTGATGCCTCAATTGATGATTTATTATGTTGTTCTAATTTCTTTCAATTTAGGCAGTTCTGCAAATTAAATTAATCTTTAAGATAGATTTTTTTTTGCCATTATTTGTATAATACCATTGTACCTGTACCAATTTTACATTGGGGAGAACATTTGAAGGAGCTGAGAGAAGATCTCACCATAATGTCTCATTCATATATAGTAGCTTTTAGCTCACTCCGCATCCGACAATGTTCAGGTTAGTCTTCCAGCTCATCTAGAAAATTTTAGCAAAGAATTATACATGAGCTCGCAAATGTTTTTGAAACACTATTATAGGTCGAAGGATTTGGAGCCTTGAGGCGTACACTACAACATGTATATATCAGGACCGAACAATGCCAGAAATTGCACAATTTGAGAAAATGTTCTCTGCTCCTAATCTTTTATTACAAGCTAGCACCAGATTACAAATGCAGTTCAGTACAAAACTTGCATTCCAAATATCATTTAGTTGAAGCGTGAAATTAGAGAAATCAACAACAACTGGTAATATCAGTTTTTTTAATTGTACATGTAGAACAAACTGTTGTCTATTCATATATATGCCAAAACAAATAATGTAGCATCACTTTAATGACTATTCTTTCATTTCAACATAATAGAGACTATAAATGTGTTGCAAAAGTGGATGAGGTATTAGTAGAACATGATTTGGTACTTTAAATCATGTCCAAGAGATAATAAAAGATTGAAGTGCGAACAAGATGGGAACATGTGCCCCAAATGCTATCTGAAAATTAATGAAGCACAAGAAGAACCAACAGCCGAGATCCACCTAGCTGTTACGTCTAGAGGGACCATGATCGTCAACTAAATGCTCCTCTGTAGCCTTCTCGACCATCTGTTGCAAACCGACGATGCTGATGAAGCTGTAAGTTCAGATTTGCTCTGTAGTCATGAGGACTTTTTCAGGTAATGATTTCAAGAAATTATTAATAGTTCTCACTGATTTGTAAAAACTGGTATTATACTGAATTTTAATATGAAGGGTATTAAGTACCACCTTTGGGCTACACATATAGCACACTCAGTCAAAAACTCACCAAATTACCCTTTATTTGGATAGCATCTTATATAAGTTTTATAAAAAAGTTACCAAATATATGTAGCACTTTCTTATTTTGTTATTTTTTCTTATTCGCTATCTATTTTTCTAAAACAAACCTTTACTTACTCTGTAAAAAGTTTAAATATATATATATATATAAAAGGTCTACCACTTCAAACAACAAATCATGGTAGTCTTTCTTACAATAAAAACTCTCATTTTTACACTACTTTTTCTTGCAGTTATGAAACACAATGGAAACTTCTAACAAGCGACTCAAAAAACGCAAGAAAGCAGCTATGCGTAGAGCATCAATCCGAAAAGCAACGAACAAGGTAATAAATTTCCATATCAATATAATACTACATGTCAATATGTCATGCAAAACTTCATGTATCACACGATCAAAAGCACTGTTATCTAATCTTTGCTGTCAGTTTGCACACCCCATCTATAAAGCTTTATCTACACATTCTTATAATATAACATTTCATCTGCGATACCTACCTATTAGAATTTAACAGATTATACACCTGCATTATATTCTCCTCGCAATAAATCCTTAGAAATCTAAAACAATATAACAGTATATGGATTATATATTGCTATTCAAATTGTATGCATAACCCAGTACCCAAAAAGACATACTTAAGTTTTGAACTCCAAACCAAAAATATGATAATTCAATTACTCATACAAGTTTCCTACAACAATAAGAAACACAACACTATATGCACATTGTTGCAATACAACATTTTACATACTATATATTCAAATTAAATGTTCGAACATCACTCCACAGCCCTCAAAAAAAAACTAACACACTTTCTCATTTTTCTCAGCAATGAGGAAAGCAGGGCAAGAGAAGAAAGATTAGCTGCATTGTACCCGTACAGACAGTTTAACATATTTGTCAATTGTAAATATTATTTTATTTAGTGTATTCATGAAGTCACCTAGAATCGTTTTGTTAAAACACTATAAAAAATTAGATTTGGGAGTATTGTGACAAAGGCATAACACTGCCATATATCATTATTCGTACAAATTTTGTTAAATCCCGAACAATCATTCCTGTTATACACTCTTTTGTGCTGAAGCAACGCGAGGTCAGCAGAACAAAAAATTTCTGAAAAATGAGGTTATCCTAAACTCGGCCTATCTCAGTGAGAAAACATTAAAAGCTTTCGCATTGAGACTGGGCTTGGATTGTTTGAACATCTTAGCCCTGTTCAAACTCAGTTCAGCCCAATAATTGGCGCTGCTCGAAAAACTCCAATTTGCTCCTTTCACTTTTCGCCTTTTGTTATATCTTTCACGGCTTCAGCTATTCCATTTTGCTTTTCACTTTACAAATTTGTCTGCTTTTTACTTTACAAATTTGTCTCATCTTTTAGTATTGCTTAGAGGTGGCTTAGCCGATAGGACTATGTGCTTGTAGTTTGATCCGATAGCAAATCGAGTTTTACAAATTTAAAAGACACATTGACGCAATTTCGTGTGATCACTCCACCACTAATATAGTATTTTTATTCTCTCTTAATCCAATTCGATTAGCCCAATGATGACTAACTTTCATGTGTGACCATCACATGACAGTTTAGACTAATAAACAAAATCAAGTAAGATAGAATATAAAACGCAATAGCAATTGAACAACAAAAGACTAAATAATGATCAAATAAAAGTATATATCAAAGCATCATGAGTAACAAGGTTTACTGTCAATCATAAAAATCTAAACTTAGCTGCTGAACGACATGTTTATGAATAGATAAGATACAACCATACACAAAATACTCTCCTACTTAGTCTCTACACACTCCTCTCTTCTCACTTAAGAAAATATAAAACCAAAGATACAAAGATATGTTTTTGTTCAGTCCAGAAGATTTATATAGGAGTGAAGGGGCGCCTGGAGATTAGTGGAGTCCAAGTTATCTGATTTGGATATAGCTGTTGCAGTTATTCACCAAAGGGCGCCTTGGGTACGGTTCGTATTGGCTAATACGGACCGTACTCCCACTGTGTCGCTGCAGGAGTTAATGCGTATTCGGCCATCTTTGGTCCGTATTGGGGCTCTGATCCGTATTGGCTAATACGGTCCGTACCAGAGCCTTAGTCGATGAGCTGCATTTTTCCGATCGATCCGATTCTTGCTCCAAATGATGTAAAATAACTCCAAAACATGGTTCCTGTACTAAAACATAAAATAAAACAACAATAACTTTTTTCACATAATAATTAAACATAAAGACGAGAAAATAAGACAAAACCTAATTCAAAATCCTACGTAATTTACTAACAAAATGAGTTTGATCATATGCATATGTAATTTGTTGCCGCATTAAAAATGTCCGTGTGAACCGCATTTGCAGTACATTCTGAAAACAAATTCAAAAATATCCAGAATTCATTAACAGAACAGAAAATATCTAAAACTCATTATCAGATATCCAATATAATCCAGAACCCAATTCCAAATACACATCAGGTGAATTTTGAAAGGGATCCCTGACTTGTTTTTATAGTCTCAAGCACCTTCTTATTTTTATTTTGATGATATGGGACTAAAGAAGTCCGAACTCTGGACGCTCTAAGCTGTCGCTCCGTGAAGTGCAAACTCACTTAATTTTATTATTAAATTAAATTTCACTTGAAGTGCGGTACATTTTAATAAATGATTCTGGGCCTAAGGATTTTGGACCAGTAATGTACCCATTTAATAGTGGCCATACCCAATACCCATTTATAATGTTAGTGGCCATAACAGATAATTCAAATGTACCCATTTAATAGTGGCCAATGGGCCATACCCAATACCCATTTATAATGTTAGTGGCCATAACAGATAATTCAAACAGGCACCGTATTTATTCGTATCCATATTCATAGATTATTTTTAATTAAAATCTGCATATATAAGTCAACAATGACTTCAGGGTCGGATTCAGGATTTTTGTCGGGGAGGGCAAAAAAAATATCGAATCGGGTTTAATTATCTAATCGGATTTAAATCTATTAACCAATTGAGTACTCAATAAAAAACAATGTTTTAACTTATACTTTTCAATGCTTTGACTTGTAATTTCTGATTCTCAAACTTATAATTCTAATTACCAATTAAAATTCAACAAATTTATTTCAATTTTAACTCTAAATTTAACCCGAATTACAAATCAAACGTCCAGAGGGAGGCAAAAAAAATTCCGGGGGAGGCAAAGACGGTCGGAACCGATAAATCTCTACTAAAACTCAAAATCCAGGAGGGGCAGCTGCCCCCCCCTGAAATACACTGGACCCGCCCCTAAATGACCTTATGCATACATGAACTCGCATTTTAAAACATTGCAAAATGTGATTTAAGGAGGAGGACCTCTTAATAGATGAGATAAAAATATTGGAAGTGCTCCACCCACAGAGATAGATAGTTGAATATTTCTCATCCTACGGTTTAATTTAAGAACCGAGAGCAGTTGTTTAACTGTTCAAATGTTATTACTATGCCGGTCACAAACAATGTAAAAGTACAACATATTAGTCCTTTTTTAGTGTTAAAATAGAATTGATGTTACGTTGAGAAATTTTGTTATTTGTCAAATTAGCTTTGCAGTTGGAATAAGTACATGAAGAAGAGAGCTATAATTGTAGGAGAAAGAAGAGAGTGAAAAAAGAAAGAGTATGGAGGAAGAGAGAAAAAGATAAAGATAAAGCCATAAAGGGTAAGAATAGTATGGTGTTTTCAAATTGTCTCTAGAATTTAATATTTTTTTTTAAAATGATGAGTTAAACCTTCATATGGAATTCCGTTATTATTATGAGAGAAAATATTAACAGAGTGACTTAATTATAATAAATACAAAATTCATTAGCTACCGAGAAATAAATTAAATTTGAGTTGAATGACTTCCGATAAAATATACCCTATATGATATAATATCGTTTTTTTTTTTACGAAAAGACTTATAATCTTAATAAAAAAAACATTTAAAAGAAACGAATACCAAAATGAACACGAGTTGAGGGATTTGGATCCATTATCTGGGCTTTTCTTCGTATCATACCTTTTTAATTGCATCGCAAAGCAACACAAAGACCTATTTTACAGGCCTAATCAGGTTGAACTATTCAGTGTTGATGCGGGGCAGGCTAATCTTGAGGATTTATGAGTCGGAGCGAGAAAGGGATGAAGAAATCCAGAAAGTGAAACTCATGTTTTATGAAAACAATCACTGTTTTGGTCGAAATTTTAAAATTTCGGCTAAAACAGAAATTTTCCTGAAAAACTCAAGTTTCTGAAAAAAATCATTGTTTTGGCCGAAATTTGAAAATTTCAACCAAACCAGATGAAGAAATGCAAATTTCGTATTTTATATATTTAGACAGTTATTTGTATTTTCAGTTATTCTGAACCAAGCCATCTCTAAAAGGAATGTATGGATGGCTGGATGCATTTTTTTCAAATTATCTATGAATTAAAAACTAAACTTGTTTCTCGCTACTCGCTGTATTTTTGTGAATAATAAAAACAGATGACAGTTAAAACTCTTTTAAAATTCCATTGCTAGCCTTATTTTCTAAAGTAATATATCGAGTCTTCTCTTAAAAATATATACAAGTGCCTTTGACTGATAAATTATAAAAAATTAGCCTCTTAGGTTTGCCTGACATGCATTATTCTAAATTGTCAACGAAGGAATAGTCAATCACCTCTTTGGCTAATCCAATCGTCAAACAATAGTTTATTATTTTGTCAGTAGCTTCGGGCAAAAAATTAATGTTGATATGATGTCACATTCTATAATATATTATTATGTAATGTTATCCTTATGGTTTTGCGTTGGATACAGCCAAGAACATAGCTTTGAAATTAGTTGAAAACGAGAGGTCTTTATGTAGTACCTCCCCTCTATGTTGCCTCAAAGCCATCAAATCAAATACTATTGCATTAGTATTAGTTTACAAACTATTAATACAACTATTTGCAGCTTTGCTCTGGAGAAATGTGAAGGTTGACTTTGATCAAGACCATTAAAAAGTACAGAAAGCTTTTCTGACTTTTAGCACTCCATTCCTCTGATTTTTTGTTGCAATTGCAGCTGTCAGTTAGATTGCAAATATAATGGAACAAATTATGAAATATTGATTAAATTTTTTATGAATTTTGAATTCAATTTTTGTAAGGGTTGCATATTTATATTGTGGTTGGGACAGCTCTTCTTAACAACTGCACGTTTTATGTTTTCATTTGTTCATAACCGTTAAATGATTTTTTTTTTTAAATGCTCTATCTTGAAGTGAGGCGGTAATGAAAAATAATACTTATTATTTAAGAAAATTAGAGTAGAACAATATGATTAAAACAAATTTAAATTGTAAGTAGCTTAGGGGTGTAAACGGTTGGATACGGATCGGATAATAGTCAAATTGTATCCTTATCCGTTATAATTTTTCGTATATGGATACAGATACAGATAGTTTTGGATACGGATACGGATCCGATATTAAACAGATACGGATACAGATCATATATTGGACGGATACGAATACGGATATGAATATAATTCGGATAATTAAAAATAAATTACTAATGTACATTCTAGTAAAGAATAACATCTAAATATAATTTTTCTATTCATAAATTAGATTTAATATTTTTCATAATAAGTTTATTGGTTACAAAATATATATCATATTATCAAAATATTAGTCACTAATTATGTCATAGTGTTATATTGTTCATCAGAATATATATGTATATACAGTTTAACTATCTGTATCCGACCGTTTACACCCCTAAACGTTAGTCACTAATCATATCATACGATACACAAAATACTGAGTCTATTGTAGGGCTGGGCAAAATTGCTCGAACTCGTAACTCGCTCGTAACTCGCTCATTTATAGCTCGCTTTAACTCGCTCATATACAACTCGAGTTGGCTGACTAGTTTAATAAATGAGCTGAGTTGGCTGACTCGTTTAATAAATCAGCACCTGTTAAACTGGTTAAATGAGTTATAAACGAGTTGTGAGCCAACTCGAGTTGATAATGAGTTGAGTTCGAGTTGGCTCTACAGCTCATTTACCATCCCAACTCGAGTTGACTCGCTCGTTTATTTAATGAGCTGAGTTCGAATTGGAGGTAACTCGCTCAAACTCGGCTCATTTACAGACTCTATTGATGAACAACGCACGGCTAGGCTAGATTTTTGGAATTGTAGCCCGGACTTTTAACTAATCGGAATCTTCTCTTTTCTTTTAGAAAATGATTAAATGCCAAGTAAAAGCCTTTTGACCTACTTCGATTCTCTTGTCGGAGTCGTAGAGACTGAGTCATCGAGTGATCCAATTTAGAGATGTAAACGGATGCCAAGTTGTTTAATTGATAAATTCATTTTGATTCAATCCACTATTTTGTAGGGGCTGAGGAGGGAACCAAGATAATCCATAAATATGCGTGTGTATAATACACACAAGAGGAGGATTTAAATGCATGTATTATGTGTCTCATCGTGTCTCATATCTTATATTTCAATTTTTAAAGTTCAAATTGTCGATTCTAACTGCTCAACATGATTCCGTATTATAATATGCTTGTAGATCAAATTTTATATATTTTTTAAATTAGTTTATTATTTTTTTAGATAGATACATAATTATTATTTTTGGACAGTGATTTTGTACATATCTTAACAAAATAGTAAAAAAAATATAAAAAAAAATATAAAATTGGTCTCCAAGCATATTTTAGTTATTGTTTCTATCTGGTTTGTACAGATGTGGTTTCACATGGGAGTGCAGACCATAGTAACATGGTTTGCGATATATTCGCGAATTATTCGCGTTTTATTCAGATTTTTGACATTTTTGAACCGAACACCGAATAAAATGCAAAAAATGTATCATTTTTAAAAAGGTACTTCGGCTAGTGTACCGTAGAGACAAATGTATCATCGAGTGACTGAGTCATCGCGAATAAATGTTTCGTGTTTTATTCTACCTATGGTACTTCGGCTAGTGTACTATAGCTAGTGTTCTACGGCTCAATATGGTACTTTTTAAAATCATAACGGTTGATCCGAACCGTTCAATGTGATATCCATATGAATATGTACTTGCAAACTAAATTTTATATTTTTTGAATTTTTTTACTACTTTTTTAGATAGATAGAATTTTAAGTGTTTTATACAAATTCTGGACCATCAAAATTCTACCTATCTAAAAAAATAGTAAAAAAATTTGAAAAAATATAAAATTTAGTTTGCAAGTACATATTCATATGGATATCACATTGAACGATTCGGATCGACCGTTAGGATTTTAAAAAGTATCATATTGAGCCGTAGTACACTAGCCATAGTACACTAGCCGAAGTACCATAGCCTCACTCTTTAAAATTTGTACTAGCGTTTTGAACAAGTGCTACACGATCTTTCCTCGAACAAATATTCTCATTTCTCTTATTAATGGAGACATTATTAATTAACTTTATCCAGCATAAGGAATAAACTGATCAGAAATTATTTCATTGCATGAGCTATTCATAAAATTGTCGGATCCACTATTGGTCCTCCAAGTATACCAATTGATCAATAAGACTGTTTCACTAAAATATTGACAAAAAAGAAGAAGAACGAAATGTTGATACATAAAGGCTAAAGCCAAAGTATGACTTTACAATCAACAAAAAACGCGTTTTTGAATTTTAAGTTCGAGTTCTTAAGTTCGTGCATATCACAAAGACTTGCTCTGATAATGTGATTTGTGGCCTTTGTCGGCTGGATCATAGTTCATCGTTAGCTGTTGTAATATTTAAAAATAAATTCTATTTTTAGGTCATGTTCTACAAAACCTATTGATATAATGTCTTTTAATTTAGTAGTTAAGTTAATTAGCTGTATAAAAATATTCCTTCCCAGTTCTCACTACAGCAAACCAGGGCATCAGCGATCAGTCGCTGATGCTTCATTTCAGTCGCTGAAGGCATCGTCGCTGATGCTCTCTGATGACGTCACTGGTCGCTGAATGATGTCATCTCGTTCGCTGATGACGTTTCAGCGACCAATTTTTTTAGTAGCTGTTGGTTTTTGCTGTCGTCATATAAAGGTATCAGAGACCAAAATAACCGGTCACTGATACTTTTCTGACAGGTTTATGAGTTATTTTTGTTATTTATTTTTTTCTCATTTAATAATTGGTACCACATGTACCAGCATACAATATAAACATAAACATCGATCAATACATACAACATAAACATAAACAACAATATAAAACATACAATTACTTTGCTAAAATGAATCACAATACATAAATACATTACCAATGACACATAATTGAACCACAATACATGAAGTAAATTTCTTAAGTCTAATTTATTTTACATGTCTCAAAGCAAGAGAAAATGAATCAAACAAGTAGAATTTTACAACAAAGAGGCTAGAGCTCACTTAATCAAATAAGTAAATTTTCTGCAAGCAAAAAATTACAACAAAGAGGTTAGAACTCACTTAAGCAAACAAGTAAAATTTTAACAAATGAGAACTGATTTTGCTAACAAGTACTAACAATGGAACAAGTGCAAATTTTTTAAAAAATTACAACAATGTGAAGATAACTTGAAATTTTTGCTAACAAGTGCAAAAGTAGAAACAGATACTTTTTCCAAAACAACCTCAGAACCAGCAGCATTTAATCATGTGGCTTCTTAACAGTAACCGGTACCAGGGATAATCAGTATGAACTAAACAGTACTGGTAAGTAATATAGAGTTTATGTTTATTTTAGATAATACTTGTGCCTATTTACATATCTTTGAACTTTTGGGATCAAGCAGGAAGGTGCAGATAAAAGTTCCATATTTCTTAGTTCCCACAGTGATATAGTATACCACAGCAGTAAATATCAGTATAAGAAGCAATAAAAATATAAAATAACTTTGTATTAATAAATAAATTGAAATTAGAAAGAAGAGGGATATTAGCATAGGAAATAAATCTGCTGCAATCTGACACATGTGAACAGTAACTCTGAAATTCTTGCTTTTCAAATCCAGCCGTTAACTTTTTCTGTACACGCATCTCGAAACAATTCGACAGCTGGATTGAGAAAAACAGAAATTGCAGAGTTACTGTTCACAGTAAAGAATCGCAGCAAATTCGGATCCTATTAGCACATACAATCCAACAGAGACTTTGAAGGCATCATAGATGCCCAATTGAGCTCCTGTCAATGTTCCAATCATTACTATCCTTATCGGGAGGCCGCGTGTAAATAGCCGCCATAACCCTAGATTTTTCAGTCTACAATAGAAAATTAAATATTATTTTAGCAAAACTCATCCAAAGTTATCAGTACAAACATCACAAATAGCACAGCCACAAGTTATTAGAACCAGCACCACACAACAACACAACAAACAAGAAATTGGCACCGAAAATACGTCTCATCACAGTCAACACAAAAGGCACATTCAACAGCACAGCACACCCACAAGACATCCCTATGGTACCAAATCGGTACCAGAGGCAAGGAAAACAACAAAGGCAGCACAGCACGCAAATAAAAAGAGCACAGAGCAGGAGTCAGGTCCCAAAGGTCCCCAATTTGTCCCATGATTAAGTCGGGAAAATCAACAACCTGTCCTCAATCGATCAACATTCCCAATTCGTCCCAAAATTCATCGTCACGTCGAGAAAATCAACAACTCACGCGGAACAACCGATGAATCAAAATATACAGAAATTCCTCATCAAACACCAATTCAACCATAACAAAAGAGGGCTTGAGTATTTACCCGAGAAAGAAGGAAATCGCAAATCGGGCAATGAGACACGGCCAGTTCCAAGGTCCCGAAATTCGCCTTGCTAATCGATCGTCTAAAATCAGCACACCCACAAGCAAGAGGCGCCAGCAAGCACCAGAAATCACCGCAAAATGCACCAGTGGATCGGGGGTCGGGAGTCGGCGAAGTCGGGGATTGGGGGTCAGCGAAGTCGAGCGGGGATCAACGAAGTCGGGCGGTGGGGCGTGGGGTCGGGCGGTGGGGCGTGGGGTCGATCGGGCGATGGGGCGCGGGTTTTTTTTTGGCTAAAACCTAAAAATGCGCGTCGACAGACAGAGAGAAGGAAAACTTGGTGCCCATTTTTTAGGCGCACCCTTCAGCGACCGGGCCAAAACCGGTTGCTGAAGCCCGTGGTTGGCGGTCGCTGAAGGGTTCGTCACCAGAGAGAATTTTTTTTTTTTGTTTTGTTTTGTTTTGTTTTGTTTTTTTGTTTTTTTGGTCTTCAGCGACTGGTAACCAAACCAGTAGCTGATGCCGGTCGTTGAAAACCGGTTTTGTTGTAGTGTCTCTGTCCTGTTATGAGGAAGCATGTTTGCGAAACTATTATTTGTTCTAGAAATAAAACCTGAAAAAAAAAAATTTGGTTTTTTGTATTTTTTTTGTCCTTTTCGTTCAATGGTGGGGACCGCATGTTACAGTGGGTTTTAGTGTAGGAACTCAAATGTTTACAAGAAATGGATGATACCATATAAGCCTCATAAAGTTTTGATAAATTAGTATTCGATTTTTTTAATTTTGACAATTATTTTCTTCTTTTGTTGAAACCATATAATTGGTGACAAAAATACTCTTTCAGTAGTTAATTTACCGCTTAACTTAATGCTCAATTTTGAAATTATGTATAATGTTATGAAATTTCCTTAAATTTGTCGTTGTGACAAATAATTCTAATTGAAAAAGGGGAGGTAGCCCAGTTGGTTAAGAAAAAAGTCCTAAGACTGTGAGTTATTCAAAGGTTGAGAGTTCGATTCCCTTCACGACTTCGCAGCTTCTGTGAAGGATTTAAAAAAAAAAGACAAATAATTCTAATTCTTTTATTTGTGACAATCATCTTTATAAACTTTTCATATGTGACAATTGCCTCATAACTCTTAATAATACTCCAAATTATTATTTTTAGCTGAAAATGACTATAATGTCCCCATAACTCTTATACACACTTCAATTCTTTTATGAACTTTATCGTATACAATTCCAATATTTATTTAAATTATTTTTACTGTTATTATGCAATAAACATTTTTTATAAGTTTTGGTGTCTATGAATTGATAGTCAATTATCTTTAAAGAATCATTTTATTTTATTTCCAAATATTAAATCTCGAATAACAAAATTGTAAACTTTTAAAGTTAATTTGATCATTTTTCATCTAAATATCACAATTATGAGTGGAATTATATTTGGGTGGGTGGAGCTAATTGTCTCGAATCGGAAAGTTCGAGAAAGAAGGTTAATTGTTCAAAATAAAAGTTCGGTTGTCGGTTTATCACAAATAAATAATAATTTAGAAGCACGTTATGGTACTCCCAAAAAATAATATTCTTTGGTGAATGCTCTATGTTTCCAATTAAGTAAAAGGTGTCTAATTTTTGGAAAAACAAAATGTTTTCTTTCTTTGTTGAAAACCCCCAAAAATCTTGGAAGACCAAGTTCCGTGATTTTTATTTTTACCCAAAAACAAATTTATTTTAATATAATTAACCAAGTTTCTGAAAAAATTATATTTGTACCCAAACCGTAAATATTATTTACGGTTTGAATTAAGAATTCAAACCGTACAGAATATTTACAGTTTGAATTCTTAATTCAAATCGTAAATATCTTAATTCAAACCGTAAATATTCTGTACGGTTTGAATTTTTTTTTTTTTTTTTTTAGAGAAAAATAGCTAAAATGCTGAAATGAAATATAACACAAAAAAATTGAATTGTTTTTTTAAATATTTGTTAGAAAATACGCTACGAATAGGGCCGATTTTGTGCTAAAATACGGTAAAGGGACAGTAAATTACGGTAAATATTCTGTACGGTTTGAATTAAGAATTCAAAACGCAAATAATATTTGTTAGATTACTTTTTTTGATAGCATATTTATACTAAATACGCTAAATTACGTATGAATAGGGATGATATCTTCACTGAGAAAGCGAAAAACGACGACGAAACTTCAAACGGTCATAAAATGGCACTCGAGTGTCCAATTTCAGCAAATGACCACTTTTCGGAAAGCTTGTGAAAATGCGCATGCGTCGAACTTGTTACACCGGATTTCCAAATTCAGAATCGCCAAAAAACAAAGGAAAGAGTCTCAAAACTTCAGTTGAAGTTTCCGATTAAGACTTTCATTTCTATTCTCCAATCTACGTAGCTCAGTAAATTAGTTATATAATGAACTTGTAGAATACCAATTTTTATTATTTTTGGAATTTTTTTACTATTTTTTACGATTTATGAAAGATGGCACAAAATCGGCCCTATTCATACGTAATTTAGCGTAATTTAGCGTATTTTAGCATAATTCTACATAATTATTGTAATTTCAGCATTTTAGTAAATTTACCGTATTTTAGCATAATTATTGTAATTTACCGTATTTTAGCACAAAATCGGCCCTATTCGTAGCGTATTTTCTAACAAATATTTAAAAAAACAATTCGATTTTTTTGTGTTATATTTCATTTCAGCATTTTAGCTATTTTTCTCTAAAAAAAAAAAATTCAAACCGTACAGAATATTTACGGTTTGGGTAAAAATATAATTTTTTCAGAAACTTGATTAATTATGTTAAAATAAATTTGTTTTTGGGTAAAAATAAAAATCTCGGGACCAAGTTGGCCTTTACCGATATATCATATATGAGTGAGGCTATGGTACTATGCATAGCACGGTTGGGTCTGTGCTACAGCTCAAAATTTGAATTTTTAAAATCCTAACGGTCCATCCAAACCGTTCAACATGATTATAAAATGAATATGTACTTGCAAATCAAATTTTACATTTTTCTCAATTTTTTTTACTATTTTTTTAGATAGGTAGAAAATCACTTGATCTGAAAATTCTAGACCATCCAAAAACAGTGATTTTCTACCTATCTAAAAAAATAGTAAAAAAATTCGAAAAAATGTAAAATTTGGTTTGCAAGTACATATTTATTTTGTAATCATGTTAAACGGTTTGAATAGACCGTTAGGATTTTGAAAACTCAAATTTTGAGCCGTAGCACGGACCCATCCGTGCTATGCATAGTACCATAGCCTCACTCATCATATATTGTAATTTGAAAGGTGACCTTTACCGATATGTTTAATTTGAAATGATAAAGATGCATCCGAGCAGTGCAAAACATCTATTGTGCCCATTCACTCTGTCGAGGAATTGTTGCAACTAGCTGGAACTGCATTGAATGAGGCAAAGATATATCTATAGTGCACAAAGTTTTAATTAGCAATTATCGTGTCATTGTGAAAAAATTAAAAAAATTATTGCAAATAGCGTAGCTATAACGTAAGCTATCGTACATAGCATTTTTTTAAATTATATTATATATTTTTATTAATTATAATATTATCTAAAGTCTCATAGAGCAATAAGTAATACCAAATTAATTAAAGAATTATAATATTTATATTGAACAAGTACAAAGTCCAAATTGTTATTCAAAATATTTCTAGTAATATCATAAACTAACTATCTTTTTCTATTCAAACCTAAGCATCAAGGCCTAATCTTTTTCTATTCAAAATAACCTAAGCATCATAGCATAAACTATCTATCATTTTATTTAGAACACTGATAGCGCAGATAGTTCAGTACTATGGAACAATAAATCTATTTTCAAATTTTAAGCAACTGATTTGAACCATTCAATATGATCTACATATGAAAATATAATTATAGATCAAATTTTACATTTTTTTTAAAATTTTGTTACTATTCATTTCGATAGGTAGAACATCATTTGATGAATGGTCTAGAATCTTTTTTTACCTATTGAAAAAAAATAGTAAAATAATTTTAAGAAAAAAATAAAATTTAGTATTAAATACTTTTTCATATAAAAATCATGTTAGATGGTGATTCAAAATAACTTCATGCAAACTGATCCTGTCACATTACGCGATACATTACATGATCACTTTTTGCCAACACTATTATTTATTTTGTGTTTTCTGCAATGTTTTATTATTTTTTAGCATCTTTTATTATTATTTTTTTTCTATGAACTAACTTAAAATTGAAAAAAAAAAAAAAAAATTGAATGCGATCAGTTAGGTCATGTTTGATCACGTCACGTGTGATCACAACATGACGTGACCAAATATTAATTAAATTTTACTCTACTATTTTAGTTATGTCACATGACTCACGTCATATCACGAAAAAAAAAAAATTTAGTCACCTTATGACATGTTAGTCACACTATGCGTTTTTCCATCACTACTGGTTGCACAAAAATTAGACTACTTCCACTGTGATTAGCATCAAAGATCTTTACCTTCATCAGTGGAAGGTGATTATTAGGTGATTGTTGGGATCATAAGGGGAAGGTAGGGTAGTGAGTAGGGGTGTAAACGGATCAGATATTATCCGATTTTGTCCTGATCCGAATTCGGAAAATTACTTAAATTATCCGAACCGTATCCGTATCCGAAAAATTATAACGGATAAGGATACGGTAAGATTTTTAACTATCCGTAACTATCTGTATCCGACCGTTTACACTCCTAAACTATAATAAATGTACTCTATATTCTTAAATTGATTTATTAAATTGCATATACATACCAATGATTTATTAAACTGCATATACATATATATTCTGCTTAACAATATAACATTATGACATAATTAGTAACCAATGTTTTGATAATATGATATATGTTTTGTATCCAACAAATTTATTATAAAAAATATTATATCTAATTTATGAATGAAAAAATTATATTTAAATGTTATTTTTTACTAGAATGTACATTAGTAATTTATTTTTAATTATCTGAATTATATTCATATCCGTATTCGTATCTGTTTGATATCTGATCCGTATCCGTATCCGAGACTATCCGTATTCGTATCCGTATCTGAAAAATTATAACGGATAAGGATATGGTTTGACCACTATCCAATCCGTATCCGACCGTTTACACCCCTAGTAGTGAGTGCATGACACTGGTGTGAGGAGGAATTGTTGCAACTAGCTGGAACTGCATTGAATGAGGCTACTATACTATGTATAGTGCACAAAGTTCTAATTAGCAATTATCATGTTATTGCAGAAAGATTTTAAAAATAATTATTGCGAAAAGCGTAGCTATAACAAAAGCTATCGTACGTAGAATTTTTTTAATTATATTATATATTTCTATTAATTATAATATAATATTATCTAAAGTCTCATAGAGCAATAAGTAATGAGGAGGGATCCAATTACACCTTTTTTGGTGACACATCATGACACCGTTTTTTTATAGGTCAAATTTGCGATTTTAAAATCCAAACAGTCGATTCGAATCGTTCAACATGATCACCATATTAAAATGTGCTTGGAGATCAAATTTTACATTTTTTTGAATTTTTTTACTATTTATTAAGATGGTTACAAAATCGCTGTTTTTCAATGGTCTGAAAACAATGATTTTGTAACCATCTTAATAAATAGTAAAAAAATTCAAAAAAATGTAAAATTTGATCTCCAAGCACATTTTAATATATCCATCACGTTGAACGGTTTGGATCGACTATTTGGACTTTGAAAATGGTAGGTGTCAAAGTGTGTCACCCAAAAAGGTGTAATTTGATCCCTCCTCTTAAGTAATACTAAATTGATTAAGAAATTATAATATTTATATTGAACAAATGCAAAGTCCAAATTGCTATTCAAAATATTCCTAGTAATATCATAAACTAGCTATCATTTTCTATTCAAATCTAAGCATCAAGAAGTAATCTTTTTCTATTCAAAATAATCTAAGCATTATAGCATAAACTGTCTATCCTTTTATTTAGAACATTGATAGCGCGGATAGTTCAGTACTATAGAGCAATATCTCTATTTTTAAAATTTAAGCAACTGATTTGAAACATTCAATATAATCTACATATGAAAATATAATTGTAGATCAAATTTTATATATATTTTTAATTTTGTTACTATTTATTTCGATAGGTAGAAAATCATTTAATGAATGGTCTAGAATCTTTAGATCAAATGGTTTTTTATCTATTTAAAAAAATGTAAAAAAATTTTAAGAAAAAAAATAAAATTTAATATGTAAATATATTTTTATATAAAAATCATGTTAGACGGTTCAAAATAACTATTTAAACTTTAAAAACATAAATATTATTCCATAATATAAATTAATTCCCGCTAAGCATAGTACCATAGTCTTACTCTTTGATAAATAAATATTTCAGGTCATCGTATCCAATCTATATATTATTTCAGCTTAAAAAGTTCCCTTCTCAATTATTTTTAGGTTAAATGATATACTACTACTATAATTGCTACAATCATTATAATTAAAGAGGAGACCGACATTTTTATTAATACCCTAAAAAAAAAACAAAATATCAAATATACCCTCACTTCGAAATTTTTTTCAAAAATACCCTAACCGCCCAGGGGCTGGGCGGTCAGCCTTTCAACGAACCGCCGACCCGTCGGGCGGTCCAAAAATCCAAAAAAAAAAAAAATCACCAAACCGCCCAACTATATATATATATTTTTTTTTTAAGATTCATGAACTACGAAAAAAATTGAATTGATATTTAAGATCAATTGATGAATGCTTTGTTTATTAGATATTAATTAAGCACTTCAAAATTATTGGAAAAAAAATGGGACGTCATCCCAGACTACGTCCCGCGTAAAAAACGTAAAAAAAAAAAAAAAATCAATTTTTTTTCTGCTGTGTTCAGTCAGAAATCCAATAATTTTGATCAGATTCAAAATTCATTTTAGAGAAAATGGCTACATGAATTTTTGTGTTCTTTATATCAAAATAAAGGTATGAAAGTCTAGTTTCCAGATAATATAATTTCTCTATACAAAAATATTACAGATTGGTACAGTTTTAGCGATTAATTGACAGATGTCAGAATTCAGAAAAGCTGAAATTCCAGTGAGCAGTCCTATAATTTTGATCAGATTCAAAATTCATTTTAGAGAAAATGGCTACATGGATTTTTGTGTTCTTTATATCAAAATAAAGGTATGAAAGTCTAGATTCCAGATAATATAATTTCTATATACAAAAATATTACAGATTGGTACAATTTTAGCGATTAATTGACAGAGGTCAGAATTCAGAAAAGCTGAAATTTCAGTGAGCAGTCCAATAATAGGACTGCTCACTGGAATATTTTTGTACCAATCTGTAATATTTTTGTATATGAAATTATATTATCTGGAAACTAGACTTTCATACCTTTATTTTGATATAAAGAACACAAAAATCCATGTAGCCATTTTCTCTAAAATGAATTTTGAATCTGATCAAAATTATTGGATTTCTGACTGAACACAGCAGAAAAAAAATTGATTTTTTTTTTTTTTTTACGTTTTTTACGCGGGACGTAGTCTGGGATGATGTCCCATTTTTTTTCCAATAATTTTGATGTGCTTAATTAATATCTAATAAACAAAGCATTCATCAATTGATCTTAAATATCAATTCAATTTTTTTCGTAGTTCATGAATCTTAAAAAAAAAAAAAAAAAAAATAGTGGACTGCCCCACAGTTTGGCAGTTTGGTGATTTTTTTTTTTGGATTTTTGGACCGCCCGACGGGTGGGCGGTTCGTTGGAAGGCTGACCGCCCAGCCCCTGGGCGGTTAGGGCATTTTTGAAAAAAAATTCGAAGTGAGGGTATATTTGATATTTTGTTTTTTTTTTAGGGTATTAATAAAAATATCGGAAGAGGAGATCACTAGCTAGACAATGAATTTCTTTGACAATTTTAACAATCAGATCTGAGCCCTTGGATAAAATCTCATCGAACGGTATGGATGCTAAATTAAAGATACTGAATAGTTATGGGCGTTTGGATCCAGTGCGACATCCTTCCTTCAATCCTTCTCTCTGGCCAAGACGAATAGCCATGGCGAAGCTTCTGACCGCCTCCATCCGTATCAATTTGTCGACTCGACCCTCCCTTCTCTCTCAAGCAAAAAGCCCCAGTTTGGATCCCCTCTCTATCTCTTCTCAAAAAGCATCTATTATTTATTGTTGTCAATTATTATGTTTTTTTGTTTAATTAGACAAATTGTTCCTTAATTAAGAACAAACAATCAAATTCGCATCTTCTTATTTTTTAAGTATGGAAAATTTTACTAATTTGCCAGTACTGTTGTTTTTGTGAGTTGTCATCATTACTAACATGATTTTAACAGTTAATTTTTTTTAAACTAGAATTGTAAGGATAAAAAACGAGAGGTCAAGCTAGTGCTTTGAAATACTGCTAATTAAGATCGATGGTTGATGTATCAGCTTATGGCATACATCTCAAAGCTTTGGAAATTCGAAAAGAGAGATTAGATAAACACTGTATAAATTGATTTGTTTGGCGGCTATTTGATTATGAATAATGTGTGGTTCATTATATTGTATTGGATTTTTAAAATTGGAAGTCGGTACCATCTATTTGGTACAGGTACATCAGTACATGATTTGAAAATTCTGATATATATGTTTCGCTTGTGCTGGGTGTATGAAGGGTTAAAAATATAGTAGATGTTGGTTTATGAATTATGAGAGAGTACTTTAGCAATTCAATGTTTGTTTTGCTAAATAGTTCTAAAATACCGGAGACATCTGAATTGTATAAGTTGTACAATTATGAGATTAGTAGCACAAGTTTTTGCACCTTTTATTTTTTCCAAAATGTACATAAAAGAGCTTCATATTTGCCATGATATGTTTGCACCTTTTATTTTTTCCAAAATGCATGTATATAAAAGAGCTTCATATTTATCATGATACATAAGCTACAGACAAGATATAAAGTGACATTATAGCTTTAAAGAAAATTTTATACAAAAAGTGCTATAACTACTTGCTAGTGAAGGAAATTTTTATGCTATTATCGGTTCTATCACGACATGTTACTGGGTACTGCACGTTATGTCATGTGTTTTATCACATAACATGATACACGTGTTGCGTAACGTGTCAATCTTTGATAAAAAAATGAAACATTATGCAAACTGATCCGGTCACATTACACGATACATTACGTGATCACTTTTTGCCAACACTGTTATTTATTTTGCTTTTTCTGCAATGTTTTATTATTTTTTAGCATCTTTTATTATTATTTTTTTCTATGAACTAACTTAAAATTTTAAAAAAAAAAATTGAACGCGATCAGTTAGATCACGTTTGATCACGTCACGTGTGATCACAACATGACTTTATGTTAGTCACGTCATGACATGACCAAATATTAATCAAATTTTACTCTATTATTTTAGTTATGTCATATGACTCACGTCATATCACTGAAAAAATATTTTTAGTTACGTCATGACATGTTAGTCTCACTCTGCTTTTTTCCATCACTATTGGTTGCACAAAAATTAGACTACTTCCACTGTGATTAGCATCAAAGATCTTTACCTTCATCAGTGGAAGGTGATTATTAGCATCAAAGATCCTGATTAAAACCCTTAATTAGAAATGATCCTAAATAGAAATTAAATGTGAAAATTTACATGGGAGGATCAGTACCTACTATGAGTCATAAAAATTTTACCATTGTTTTCACTAGTTTGTATCGTGAGTCCTGCCATTTGTTTGCGAAATTTCTCAATTTCATCAGCCGTCAACAATGGCGGATCATCCTCCAATACCCACTTGGTGTTATCAACAAAATCTTCAAAGCTAATAGGATCATAATTTTTTCTGCGAAACGATGTCCTGTAGTTCAAGAACAACTTCTTTTAAACTTCTTGTTGGAAAATTTAATTTTATTTCACTTGTAAATACATTTCTTACCTTTGATGCAATCTCAAGTTGTATCGAACATAAACAAGATCATTCAAGCTTTGGCACTCCATCTTGTTCCTTTTTTTTTAGTGAATGAACTCAAAAACACTCCAATTTCTCTCACATCCAGATGAACTGCAAGTTTGACGCAAGATACGCACTGTTAATTTTTGTAGATGAATGGTGGATAACATATGATAGCAGTGCACCAAATTTACAAAATTTTGCAGTGCGCATCTTGGGTCAAACTTGCAGTTCATCCGGATGTGAGAGAAATTGGAGTGTTATTCATTCACTAAAAAAAAAAAAGGAACAGGATGGAGCACCAAAGGTTGAATAATCTTGTTTATGTTTGATACAACTTGAGATTGCATCAAAGGTAAGAAAGGTATTACAAGTGAAATAAAATTATATTTTCCAACAAGAAGTTTAAAAGAAGTTGTTCTTGAACTACAGGATATCGTTTCGCGAAAAAAATTATGATCCTATTAGCTTTGAAGATTTTGTTGATAACTGCAAGTGGGTATTGGAGGATGATCCGCCATTGTTGACGGCTGATGAAATTGAGGAATTTTGCAAACAAATGGCAGGACTCACGATATAAACTAATGAAAACAATGGTAAAAATTTTATAACTCATAGTAGATACTGATCCTCTCATGTAAATTTTCACATTTCATTTCTATTTAGGACCAATGTTTCTTTTCATTTCTAATTAAGTGTTTTAATCAGTATTTTTATTTAGACTGTTGCACATTGAGTTTCATTTTGTAGATGAATATTTGAATTTGGATGAATTTGATTCCGGTGATGAGATTGAAGGTCCATGTACAAACAACACAGAAAGAATCCAAGAGCAAGGAAATGAAAGTGTTGAGGCTAGAGAAACCATGGGAGATGACCTAGGACATGCAGATCCTAACCATGGATATGATATTTCAGTTACCGAGTGGCATTTTACTTAGCTTTAGATTTCTAAGTTTTAGCATTTTAATTTTGTTGCTAGTTAATTGTCCTAGCTCTTAGAAGTATTAAACATTTTATTTTGTGTTATGAGGCTATTTGCGACATGTTATGTGTCAACTGTCAAATATATCATATAATCAGAGGTTGGACTTCTATTATGTTATTGCTTTTCTATATTCTCTATGATTTTTGGCATATACTCTTTGTTAGAGTTTGTTAGAATTGCATGTTTTATTGAATCAGATACATACTCTCATTGTATATAACCAGTTTGGCTTTCAGATAATAAGTTATATATATTTTAAAAAACCCAGCAATTGAATCGGTTGAACCACCGGTTCGACCAGTGAACCATTGAACCGAAGCTTTAGCGGTTTGATGTCTAGTCCGATTCTAATAACATTGGGTCAAATAGATGATTGAGAGAGAAACATGTATAGACTATTACTAGACAGTTAGACACAATCATTGACAACTTGACAACTCTCATTCAAATCTTATTTTGGTTTGAGCATTTCATCGAACACCTTTAATCTATTCAATACAATCAATTCAAGCTTTTCAAGTGCATGTTTTGCAAATTCGAATTTAATGAACAAAGTAGATTACTTACAGTATTTGATGCAGGTTCGTTAGTGATTTCGTTTCAAGTCTATCCTTCGGAATGAGATTGAGCATATGTGCAATTAGAGGTGCTACTTTTATCCGATTACCCGGATCCAATTCGGAACCGAACCGGATCCGACCCGGAACCGAACCGGATCCGACCCGGAACCGAACCGGATCCGACCCGGAACCGAACCGGATCCGACCCGGAACCGAACCGGATCCGACCCGGAACCGAACCGGATCCGACCCGGAACCGACCCGGATCCGACCCGGAACCGACCCGGATCCGACCCGGAACCGATCCGAATCCAGTTAATTTGGGTAGGGTATGGTTTAAAAAATATAACCGGTTAAATTATAGGTACGGTTACAAAATTAATAATTTAATATCCGATCCGGATCCGAACCGGAACCGATATTGTAATGGATAGGATATGGGTTTGATTTAGTTATCCGACTCATAACCGAACCCGACCCGATACCCATATAAATACCTGATAAAACATATATGAATAACTATGAAAATACAATTTTACATATAATCAAATCAACAAATGTCACGCCAGTAATCGCATTTTGCATATTAATTTTTTGAATAAAATTTATTGCTTTGAATATATCCTTCAATATCTGTCTTATATATCATCCTCATAATCATGAAAATTTATTATTCTCATTGATATGTCATTCGCAATAAATCTCATAGAAATCAAATATTTGCCATAAATTTAATTCTCTATTCAAACAAATTAGTATTAATATTTCATTCATGGATTTTTTGAATCATAGAAAAGAAAATCACCATCTCCAATATTTTACTTTCTAAAAATTATATCTATTCTTCAATATTTTGATTTTCAAAAGTTATTTATCTCCACCCTCCTGAATTCAAAAGCTATTAACAAAAAACAAAAAACTTTCGAATACTTTTTGTTACACCATGAGTACTCCAAACAATCAACAATCAAATCCTGAAAATACTACCCAAGTTCCACAAAATATTATTGAAGGCTCTAATGAGAAAAAAAAAACATATGTAGTATGGGAGTTGTGACATATACTCGCTCCGGATCCGGAACCGCCCGATATCCGAACCGGACCCGATAATCCACAAACAAGTTATGGGTATCTATCTACCCGGAACCGAAAGAATGGACCCGAAATATCTACGGGTAGATAGGTATCCGGATCCGGACCCGACCCGATTTGAAACAAATAAGTATATGGATCGAAATTTGGACCCGAACACTTTTAGGATACGGATCCAAATATAATAATATCCGGACCCGACCCGACCCGATAGCACCTCTATGTGCAATACACAACCATATAAATAAGAAGATTGAAGAAGAAGGCCAAATTGAAGGACAAAGGAGAGCAAATATCTCATTTCCTTCCATCTCAGCGTGGGAAGAAATGGCAAGAACTGGAGAATTCTAAAAATTAGAAGATACGCGAAATCATATTACAGCAAGAGAGCAAGATCTGAAAATATGATTTAAACCGCAGTTTTACACGGTTTTGTCCAGCGAATTTTCAATATGAGCCGGCCGATAAAATCATTTTTCCCCGATACAGTAGCTGAAGCGGTAATAGAGAAGAACCGAACCGAACAAGTGACCGGTTCCGGTTTATTTCGGTCGAACCGACCGAGCCGGTCCGGTTCTTATAACACTGATTTTGACCACATAGTTTGAAAGTCGGACTCCTATGTCTCTTAGCGTCAAAGACATAACTACTCAAGATAGTTAACAATTAACACTTTTCAATAAAAAAAAGGAGAATTCCATGTGTATTCCTCAAAAATTTCAAAATTATGTATTTTCTCCTTTAAAGTTCATAATATCACATTTACTCTTCTATATTTCAAAAACTCACAAATTTACTCATTTTGTCCTTTCTATACTCATTGTCAAGTTTATAAAATATCAATTTTACTCTTTATTAAAAAAAAAGAAAAAAAAAAATATGTAGCATGTTTAAAAAAAAATATCAGTCTCCTAATTGGTTGATTTTCGAGGACAAATAAGTAATTTCTCTACTTGTGACACTTACACAGTAACATTTAGTTGTATACTTGTGTAAGTGTCAGAAGTAGAGAAATTATCCATTTACTCTCAGAAACTGACTAATTAGAAGTCTGGCTTTGAAACATGCAACATTTTTTTCTTTTTCTTTTTATTAAAAACTAAAATGGGTATTTTATAAATTTAAAATGAGTTTCTAATAGAAAAGACAATAAAATGAATAAATTTGTGAGTTTTTAAATTTAGAAGGATAAATATGATATTAATAACTTTAGAGGGGAATTTCGCAACTTTTTAGGAGTATATATAAAACTCCCCTGAAAAAAATCATGCTTTTGACCTTTTGTTTCCAGAAATAGATGTTCAATGAATCTAAGAGGACCTCTACGTTGAAAAGGCTTAGACCCTATCGCTCCAATAAAAACATTGGTGTAGATCACTTACATATCAAATCTTATCAAGAATCTATGTATTTCTTTACGACTACTTAGTGGCACAAAACGTAGTTGAAGGTACAACAAGCAGATCTTAGGTTAGATTCTTAACAAGAAAGCACGAGACAATTAATTGGATATACTTCAGAACAGCAATTACTTACAATGCTTGCCTTAAAAAGGGTCGCAATTAATTGGAAAAGCTTGCGCTATTGATGCACAAAACGGAATTCCAGACTGTTAAATCTGTTTTGACACCAATAATAAAGGGACCATGTGCATTGCACCTAAATTGAGTTACTTCAGATGATCTGGAGTCCAAAACGGAGGAATCCAACTTTCTCTGAATGCGGCCAATCCATGATTTATATGGAAATTGTTCAAACACAATTATATGCACTCTATTCCGGTCTAGTTTTGTAGCTTAAATCATTCTGTCCCCTTCCGTTTATTGGCGTTTTTAAATTCATTGTAAACCACGGTTTGATCAAACTAATTGCGTCCTTTTATCTATCCATATATCTACAACGAATTCAGAGTAGGTCCGATGTGGTTCGATGGGTGTGATGACCATCCGATTTGCATTAAGATTTGTGTGATCTGCATCAAAATCCGTGCAAGTCTGTATCAATTTCCGTACGCATAGATCTTGATGCTAATCGTACGGTGTTAGAACTAATTGAACCTAAATGTAGGTCCGATGTCCATCAGACCTACTCCTATCTCATCTACAACAAGGTTAGACTAGAATGCTTTATAAAACACGGATGACCCTTAATTTTTAAAAAATATTCCAAGTTAGTGCTTTAACTTCTTTCAAAAATTAATTCATATTATTTTGTTTCATAGTCTTTTTCAAAAGTAATAACCTAATTCTTTTAGAGAAGCTATATATAATGTTAGGCTAAAATAGTTTACTTTTAATTTTATTTTTCAAAATTCAAAGACCAATATTTTTTTGAATTATCAGTGACCGGCTAATTTGATGTAATTCAAAGCTTAGGAAGAAAATTTTAAAAAGTTCAATGGCTACAATTGAATTTCTCCCGTCATAACGCATCAAGAGAAAACAATAAAATATCTTACAATTTTGAATTTTGCTTGGGCTAACTAGGGCTAACTATTGCAACGGGTATGATAAAGGATTCAGATTTAAGTCCGAGTAAAGACCATGATTGTACCTAGGGTTATTAATGAATCGAGTTTGAGTGAGTTGGAGTTGTTCGTGTTCGGTTCATTAAGTTAATGAAAGAGTCAACTCGAGTTGAGAAGGCAATACTGAGTTGATAACTCAACTTGTTACCAACTCGATTTGACTCGTAACTCGTTAAGACTTAAGACCAATTCATGTTTGAATTTTGAGCAATTTGAATTTCTTAAAGACAAAAGTCCTAAATAATATAAATTTATAGAAACAAATTTAATCAAAAACAAAAACACTAAATCTTTGAATTTAACATAAAATTTAACAGTTAAACAGTACATGTCAAACAACCAAACAATACATAATTTAACTTGGGTTTGCTCATCTGCTAGTATTGGGTCCTTTGCATTTTTTGACTTGGGTTTGGATCCGGTTGAGATTGGATGTGACATGACCTCATATAACTTGAGTTGGTAATGAACGAGTTGGGATATACTCATATTCAGTTCATTAAGTTAACGAACGAGTTGACAATGAGCGAATTATTAGCGAACGAGTTATGAACGAGTCTCGAGTTACAAATTATTTTCTCACCCCTAACTGTATCTTTCTTAATTGAGTGAAATTTAGATTCGATGACTATCGGAAGTAAATTTGAATTCGATAGGTATTGAAACTGTCCAGTGCGCTTTAAGTTTGTGCGTGCATTGTTTTGAAATTCGTACGCATAAATATTAAAACACATTAGACAGCTCCGATGTCCATTAGACAAACTTTTGATATCCATTAGACCTACACTTCTCTTCTTAATTACTGTTGCAAGGAGTGCAAGAAGGGTTTGGATCGAATTAGAAATATAAAACTGCGAACTATACTCACGTGCTTAATTAACTTCGTTTTGTGTGTGAAAGTGTATGTTATTATTCTAAGCTTAAAAACTATATATTAATTTAGGAAACTAATTACAATTCCCGCGCTACAGTATCCTCACTGTATCCTTACCATAACTACTATAATTACCATAACTATTTGGAGGACTACAAAAACTCCAACACAGAATTTTTTTCTAAAGTATTAATACACATGCATATCTATGCACATAAGTATTTATACCTATGAGGTGAACAATTTTTATGTAAAAAATTGTCTCTCTAACCAAATCTCTCAAACGTACCAGCACCATAAATACATGTGGGGGACCACTCAAACTACATGAGAGCATAGTAACAAATGAATAATTCGGATTCGGTTCGGTAGGGTCAAAAATTCGTGATTCGGAAATAATTCGGGTATAATTCGGGAATGATTCGGAATTACAATACGAACCTCAGTGCATATTTAATTCATCACCGATGATTTACTATACAAAATGCTGCTTGTATTTGCCACAGAAAATCAATACAGTCAAAAAGTAGTGGCCATATGGGTGTACAGTAGCTAATCAATATAGTTCACGTGGGTGCCAAAGAGAAAAGGAACCTCCCAGCAGCTGTGCGCGAGAAAAGTTTGAGAAAAACGCGAATAATTCGTAAAATTCGTGTTTTATTCGCGTTTTATTCGGTCAAAGGTTCGGTCAACGAATAATACGTCATTCGGTTCGGAAACACTCCAAAACGTTTTATTCGCGAATTAAACGCGAATAAAACGCGTACCTTGTTACTATGCATGAGAGGACCATACACGTTTTTAGAGGTGGATTTTTTTTCTCCGTTCAATCTCGTCCATATCTCTAACAATCTGTGAGGAATTTTGCGAATCTAAAATCACGAACGTTTTATACTAAATTTTCTCTTTCAAATGAGATCCATGATGACGTACTTTTAGGCTCATCGCCACACAAATATTTATACCTCGGCGTGCAAGTATTTATTCCTATACTTGTAAGTATTTTTTACATATAGCACTAGATGACGTCTGAAAGTATTAATATCAAGTACTGCAAGTATTTATAACTCTATACTGAAGTATTTATACCTATGTAGTCAACTATTTTTGCTAGAGGAAGGTTGACGCGGGTACGATTGGGTAAGGTTGATGCGGTGATACAGAGCCCTCACTACTTCATTAGAGGAAGGTTGACGCATGAACGATTGGGGGACTGAAAAAGGGATGATCATAACAAGTTACGCATCAAAGTATTAATATCTTATTTTTCAAATGCTAATATCTTATCTTCAAAGTATTTATATCTATGAAAGTTGACGCGGGAACAAGTACGGGGACTGAGAAAAGGGAAACAATTTAATTAGTGGAGATCATAGAGAAAGAGTGTTACAGAGATTTTAGAATAATAATTAGTGGGGACTGTATAATATCTTTTTAGAATAATAATTAATGGGACCATATAATTAGTAGAGACCATAGTATATAATTTCTCTAAATGAAGTGCGGAGATTTTAAGGGTACAGAAAGTGAGAGTACTCAAATAATTATTCATTAATTTATAAAAAATAATTATATAAAGGGATTTTTATTGAATTAGTAAAAAGCATGTGTGCAGTTTTGTCATTTAATTTTATATTCGTTCTAGAGTTCCGACACGTGTCTTTTTTTTTTTTGATAAAAGGCATGGAATGCCCGTTTCATTAATCATGAAACATCCGACACGTGTCTTTCAATTTGAAATATCTGAAATACAAGTTAAAGTGTGTAAAACCGTCAGAAACGAAAGGATCTGATAGAATGTGACAATTCACCAATAAAAGCTCGCCATCAAAGGTTCATTTCTGGTAACTTGACAGCCCCTGTCAAGAGTTGGAAAAAAAAAGGTTAATTTCTGGATGGCTCATTGGATACTTTGGAAGTAAAGTACAGTAGAGTAGAACTAGGGTGTGATGTGCTTCCCGCGTAACTCCATAATTTATCAAATTCACTTCAAACAAGACGAATTCAAACCGTTCAAATCAACCTACTTCATGAGTGATGTGCGTACATGCAAAATTTTAAATTTTTTTACTTCATTTAGTCTAAAGTCAAGCGGTCAAAATTGATAAAAAATGAATGATCTAAAATGAAGTTTTATAAGTTATTTTAATGCATTCATTTTTTATTAATTTTGACCGCTTGACTTCGTACTAAATGAATTCGAAAATGTCAAACTTTTGCATGTACACGCATCACTCGTGAAGTAGGTCGGTTTGAACGGTTTGGATTCGTCTCGTTTGAAGTGAATTTGATAGATTATGGAGTTATGCTCACCAAAAGATTTGGTGAGCACATCACACCCTAGTTCTACTCAAGTACAATAATGTACTTCATAGTTTCTATCTAGTACCTGGAGTCCTGGACCGTATATACTGTATAATGCATTTCGTTACGGGGACCAAGTGGAATTCAGATCCAGTGAAGTAACTCAACTTTTGGGTTTTAGATCGGAACCGTTCGATTTGAATTAGCGAAAATCCATCTCCAAAGCGAGCGCACACTCTCGACAACGAATTCGAATCCCGAGACGATCTCGAGCAACGAATTCGAATCGGACAGTCTCAATCCAAAACCCAAAGATTGGGTTACTTTAGGGGATCCGGACTAGACCAAGTGGAGCCTGGATCAACTTCGCTTCTTTGTCAAATTGTTTTGTTATGTAATTTAAATTAAATTAGAGTTAAATTAGAATAATTTTTTTAAATCTGGATCCGCCCTTGTTCGTTACTCTAATGCAAGTTTTAAATATCTTTTAATCAAACAGTCCTGGGGAGATGATTTTGTTTTCACTACTTTTTCCTTAATTAGAAAAGTATATTTTATTTTATTTTAAATAGAACCGTCTGAGCGAAAAATGGAAAGAGCCTCTTCAATGATGTCGATGGATTGATCTAGTCCATTCGTTTTAATCCGAACGTCTGATTCCATAATACACAGTAGGGTCTTACTTTTCTAAGAATAAAGTAGCACATACAACATGGGAGAGATCCGATTACACCATTTTTTTTGACACATTTTGACACCTATTATTTTCAAAGTTCAAATAGTCGATCTAAACCGTTCAACATGATGGATATATTAAAATGTATTTGGAGATCAAATTTAACATTTTTTTGAATTTTTTACTATTTATTAAGATGGTTACAAAATCGTTGTTTTCAGACTATTGAAAAACAACGAGTTTGTAACCATCTTAATAAATAGTAAAAAAATTCAAAAAAAAATGTAAAATTTGATCTCCAAGCACATTTTAATATGGGGATCATGTTGAACGGTTCGGATCGACTGTTTGAATTTTGAAATCTCAAAATTGACCTATAAAAAAAACAGTGTCAAGATATGTCAAAAAAATAGTGTAATTGGATCCCTCCTCCATACAATATATGTCTCAAATTTTATATCATTTAAAACTACTGCGTTATATCCATCAAATGATATGAAAAGTTCAATGGTTCAATAAATCATATATTTGAACGTTTGATGAAGGCTAAAGGATTCTAAAAAGTGGTCTCAAATTCAATTCATTCACTATTGAAATAATAATAAAGAATATATCTTCAACTTTATTTATTTAATTTGAACAATATTGACAAAGATATGAAAGATTTTATTGACAAAGCATATTTCCTCTTTTCTTCTTTATGAGTTGATTGGCAAGTCGCTATTATGATACTCTTTATATATAGTAGTGCTATTTCACGTACTAGAAAAGGTACCAAATACAAATCTACTATTTAGAAAGGGTTGGAAGAACACTCTTCCATTATTTAAGGGAGATGAAGAAAAATAGAGAAAATACACTTTTTTAACCAGTATTAAACATAATTAGCACTTATTAATGGTTAAAGTACAGTACTCTTTCACCATTTTTTTCAAATTGCACTTTTGAAGTACACTTAATTATAACATATTATTCTAAGTAGCAATATTTCTTAATATTTCTTAATTTGTCAGACGATTAAAAATATAGAGGAACAGTCCTCTCTATGAAGATAGATAAAGGGATCGTATTGTTCCTTTCAAGTATACTTGCATCATGTTTTCAATTGATGGTTTAAAAAATTGATGTATTAATGTATTAACTTTTTGTTGCTCAAGGTAACACATGCATTGGAGTTTTTATAATATTAATAATTTTTCAAGACATGCAATTAAAAATGTTAGTTTGTAATAATCTAGAAGTCAATAATACGATAAATTATCATAAAACTTTGTTCATGAATTAAATGTTTATTTTATATCATTTTGTTGCCTTGAGTATTGTTGTATTTATGAATCATTCATTTATCTGACTAGAGTCAATAAATGGAATTGTGAAACTTCATAATATAGATGCTATATATTCTTAAAAGTCTCTAACCAAGGTAATTAGCAGGAACACTAATTTACCGTTACAATGTTAGTACGTGGATTAAAAGATGGTTATGTTTTACAAACAATTTGACAAGAGATGTCATTTTAATCACATAGATACATGTTCCAGGAACATGGTATTTGACAGACTCCGAATGAAACATTAAATGGAATTGTGTTCGTGTAATTAATGTTTTCATTCAGTGTTAAGTTCTAAAGTATGAGGTATTCATCTTTCCTACTAAGAAATGTATATGTGTGACTGTTACCTAACGCTGTCGGTAAAACGCAGTTATAACGGTAGCTCTTCGGTATGCATAGCTTAGCTGAGGTAGTGATGGTTTACCAAAAGTACTACTGTCCCTCGTATCTCTATACGAGTTATAGTATCACTGGGCCCCTTGATAGAGTAAGATTATTTGCTAGCGGTATAATTACAAGAGTAATTGTATTTGATAATCTGCTCAAGATAAAAAAAAGATTAAGTTTGCAAGGATGACACATACCTACCTTGAAACTGATCTGATAGCTATGAGACAAAAGAAATGACACGAGTAAAATAGTTTACTGGATCATGGTATTGTACAATACAGCATCATCTGTGTAATTGGATGGTCATAGTGCAGATGTCAGATGCCTCCTATGATTGTAGAAGTTAAAACAGTTTTAATTCTATTTACCAACATAACACAGATCATATTGGGTCACACCGTATAGGAGCTAATCGGAGAATCTTATTGATTGATTATGATTTGATTATAATTAATAATAAGATGGTTATAATTAATTATACGTGTTATAATTAAATTATAAATGTCATATAAGATGACAAGCAGAAACAACGGTTAATTTATAAGCGTACACGATACGTTGTATAAAAGTTACCGAAACAACAACCGAGAGAAATATAATTGTACATGACAATTATATATATTTGATTTGGATTTTAATTGGTTAATTATGGATTTGAATTATGAATTTAAAAGCCCAAAATAATCAAAGCCTTAATTATAATTAAAAGTCCAAAATCAAAACTCAATTTATAAAGCCCAAAGCCCATTCGGCCAAGGGGTATTTTGGTCTTTTCACCCCTTGGCCGACCTCCCCATGACATGACATGCAAGGTGGCATGCCATGCATATGTGGCACTATAGGTGGCATGGGCAAAATGGGTATTTCACACCATTTTTAGGCCTATAAATAGAGGGGTATGGGTAGAGAATAGAATACTAATTTCTAAGATATCGAATCGATTCGGTAATCTATTCTCTTGTCCTTTTCTCGATTACGGTTTTTTACGAGATCCGGAAATAATATATTTTGCGAAAGTCGCGGTATTTCTATTTGAATAATCGCGGGTCGTAAATATATTATTTTGTCCTTTTCTCGGTGAATAGTGTTTTTGCAGAAATCCGCGGTTTATAGTATTTCTGGCAAAAGAAATAAACCGCTCTCTGGTTAGTCCTGGTGGATAACCAATAGAGGTATCAGACGTCTGATACTTCGAGGCGAATTATTCCCAGGTGTAGCTCTTCACGCTCGGTCTGCTTTTCAACTGAGATTTGGACAAAAGGTATAAATGTTATATTAAATCTATTTAATTTGTTAAGTAGATTTAAAGCTTTAGAAATCAATCATGGAGTAGATCTGTAGAGGATTAAAAATGTTTGTCAAGAGAAAAACGGGAACATGAACGTTCGGTAATCTTTCTGACATACCTTTTTAATTCTTGGGTTAAGTTAAAAGTAAAATTTTTATTTTACGATCATTCCGCATCTTAAGCAAATAAATTGATTTGAACAGTCAAAACCCCAACAGACTTAATTAATGGGTTTGAACCGTCAAAACCTCCAAAAACAAGTTCAATTTCTTTTAGAAAATTTCGATGAAAATGAGAGCATGACTCTTATTTCTTTCTAAAAAAAATATATTTTAGAAAATGAAACCTTGTTCTTTAAAGCAGCCCCGCCATTTCTTAGATCTTTTAGAATATTTTTCTATAGCTAGGTACTTGCAATTTTGCAATTTTGTCCCCTAAAAAATTTCGCGTAACTACGTATACACTATTAACCCCAGACAAGCCCTATCCAGCTATTCTCCACTCGATAAAAACGGTCAACGGTCAATTGAATAGAAAATCATTCCAACTTTGTATATTATTGACTTCATAAGTCCGCCTATCAAAGACAAACACATCCAAGAAAAAGTAAGATATGCTATTGAAAGCATGATCTCTTACTAGTGATTGTGTTAAATTAAGGTGGAACCATTCTTGATTGATATAGATGCCATGGTTGCAGAATCCATAGGCATCTGTTGGCCTACTATGCGGAGTTCCCACCCTCATAATTTTTTTTTTTTTCTGATGTTGAAGCATTCATTGAACTGAACACCTGTCTGTTAACATCAGCCGTGCAACCACAAATCTGACTAGATTTATAATTTTACTTTGCCTATGTCTTTTGGGAGCGGCTAAGTTGCTGCCGGTAGCATTTCGGCGAGGTGCTTACGGGGGCATATCTTGTAATTTGATATTCAAACAACAAATTCAAACCGTTAGATGTTCAATCTATATTAAAATCTACTTGGAGACCAAATTTTACATTTTTTTGATTTTTTTTACTATTTTTTAAGCTGGTTTGAAAACCGCTGTTTTTATTAAATTTCTGAAGCATTGAAAACAGCGGTTTTCAAACCAGCTTTAAAAATAGTAAAAAAATTTCAAAAAATGTAAAATTTGGTCTCCAAGTATATTTTAATATAGATTGAACATCTAACGGTTTGAATTTGTTGTTTGAACATCAAACTACAAGATATGCTCCCGTAAACATCTCAAATTCTTCCGGAAGCAAATTAGCCATACTCATGTTTTTTTGAGTTGTTAATAAAAGGTTAAAAATAATCTATTTACATATTTATTTATTGTACCAGCATGATTGCACTAAGGGAGCAGTAAGCTCCATCGCTAGATATTATGGACGGGATGGGGACTGGGATGCAAAAACCATCAAACAAAATTAACAAACCCACAATAAACGTGCATTATGTTTTAGCGATATCATTAAAAATTAGGTGCATTTATGAATGATTGACATATTTTAAGCAATGCTAGCAAAGTCAGCGCCAACTTGTGCTGACGTGGAAGCCGGGCAGTGAACGGATCAGCTGTTCTCCACTCAACCAACAACAGATCTCCATCATCCATCTGTAAAACTTGGACCACTAAACTGAATCCAACGGTCGAGATGAGGTGATGCATGTTCAGATAAATCCTTCTGGGTGCTGAATGCTGATCTAGATAGTTTGCATATATATGAAGGCCGAAAGGTGTACCTCCTGCCAACTGCCAAGTGGCAAAGGGAAGCATTTCAATCCACACCCCTTTCATAATTCCTCATATCAATCATTAATTTGTCCCCAGGTTACTGTGCTAAAGCCCGCACCCCACCTATCTCTATTCTCTCCATTTCTCAAATTTAGAAACTCCCACTATTATTTTTTTGTTGACCGAGTGAGATTAATTAATATCGTATATTATTATTTTTTAATTTAATGAAGAAGACTCACGGTACTTAGTTTATAAGACCATTAAGTTAATTATTTTTTAAAAGTGCAATACATAATTTATAGAAAAAAAAAATATATAAAATTAAGGCAAATTCTTCTATGGACACAAGGACCTATTTGTAAAATGAACATATTTTCATTTTCAAAGTTCAAACAGTCGATCCGAACGTTCAACATTATCTCCATATTAAAATGTACTTGGAGGTCAAATTTTACATTTTTTTGAATTTTTTTACTATTTATTAAGTATTTTACAAAATTCAATGGTCTGAATTTGACTAGTTTTTGTAAAATACTTAATAAATAGTAAAAAATTCAAAAAAATGTAAAATTTGACCTCCAAGTACATTTTAATATGGAGATAATGTTGAACGGTCGGATCGACTGTTTGAACTTTGAAAATGAAAATATGTTCATTTTACAAATAGGTCCTTGTGTCCATAGAAGACACACTCTAAAATTAATTATACTACAAGTATCAATTACACTAATACGATGTTTCAAAGTTTTTTTCTTCTCATAATTCTAGGATGCAAAACAAGTTTCCTATAATAGAAAATTAATCAGAGTCAATCATATTTTAACCAGAAAATTCAATAAAAATATTTTCTAATTTTTTCCACAATCATTGTCAATAATATTAGTTTACGTGAGAATAATACTTGTATGGATTAACTGATCCTGCACAGAAGATAAACTATAATTTGGCAAAGAGAAACCTATTTTGGCCCCTAATTAAACTAATCACATGTCGAATTAGATCTTGTTAAATATTATATTTAGTTCAATCAACTCTTTTTTTATCAGTACATAATTATCTTGATGTGGTAATTATATGATGCTAAGATGAGATCATATGTTATTTGTATGTATATCTGCAAATAATATGACACATAAGTTTTAAATATTACGCCGTCACTTAATCATCTCTAATTACAAGAAATGTTCAAATTGAAATATTTAGAAATTTTTTTATATTTGACACGGCATCAAATTTAAACCGAACTATGCACTTTTAATGTTTGAAGGATTAATGGTTCAGGGCTAAAGATTAATTTGTCTTTAAAGTTGCATGACGAATAAATTAACGTGTTGTCAAATATAAACATTATAATGAATCCGGCTAGCGTCCAAACGTTTTGATAAAGACTTATATTTAAACGGTTCATTTTTGAGATTTCAAAGTCCCAAAAGTCGATCTGAAGTGCTCAACATGTTTGGAATATTAAAATGTGCTTGGAAACTAAATTTTACATTTTTTTGAATTTTTTTGCTATTTTTTTAGAATTTTTGAAAATCGTTGTTTTAATGAATTTTTTATTTTTTCATATCAAAACAACAATATTCAAAAATTCTAAAAAAATAGTAAAAAAATTTCAAAAAATGTAAAATTTAGTTTCCAAGCACATTTTAATATTTCAAACATGTTGAGCGCTTCAGATCGACTTTTGGGACTTTGAAATCACAAAAATGAACCGTTTGGATATAGACCTCTATCCAAACGTTTGGACGCTAGCCATACTAACATTATAATATGTTAATTCCATGTGTTTGTTGAATGACGATGACCTGTTATATTATATCAAGTTGAAAATTGTACTGGATCTTCTATTTAGAAATTATTGCAAATCTTCTTAAATTCAACGCATAAATGCTTGTCTACATGCAACAGCTATATTTTAAGAAAAAGAACAATCCAAAAGTTTAAAAATCAAGTAGTACTTTGCACATCTCATTGCATATTAATGGACATGTCCTGTAGATGGAACTGGAGAGAACAAGCCACATAATAAATATTCTTTTGCCAGTCGTCCGGGCTTGTGGGTCTAACCAGCTATCGGGTCAACCCGGAAACACGATACCGAATTCCTGCTAAGGTTTTTTCATTGTATCGGTGTGGTTCCCTCTCTCTCCTCTCTTGACCCCATTGGCCCAATCTCTGTTGCCACTCTATATATATCCCTCTCCTTTACCACCTCCATAGCTCCTCACATTTATCTCTCTCTCTCTTCTCGGTCTCTCTCCCTCGTTCTCCCTCCTTTTATATATCTCTTTCTTTCATGGGGGCCATAGATATAACCTCGAGAGATAAGATGGAAGGAGAGAGCAAGGTAAAGATAGAAGAGGAGAGAAGGGGGGAAGCAGAGTACATGAAGGGGGTGAGGCACCTCTATGATGCTGGTGTAACAAAAGTACCAGGCCGGTACATTCTACCGGCGCCTGAAAGACCCCACATTGTCAGCTGTGGAGATACTACAAGCACTCACAACTTGAAGCTACCAATTATTGACCTGTCTCTGCTTCACACACCCAAGAGAGCAATGGTTTTGGAAGCTCTCTCTCTGGCTTGCAAGGAATTTGGTTTCTTTCAGGTCAGAACGAAAATTTTATATATTCAGCTTTTAACTTTGCTGGCTCCAAAAAGGAAAAAAAAAAGAAAAACAGAGAGATAGATTTTCGCACTGTAGCACATATTGATTTTTGTTCGCTTCTCTCATTCTCTGTACAATTACGACCACACAAATTCGTACAGATACCTGGGTCACAACAAACGAATCAAAAAGCCCAATGGCTGTAAGTTACTTGTACAGCAATGATAAAAAATTCTGATTTTAACTGTTCAACCACACGCTGGTATAATACCTGAACAGGTTGTGAACCATGGCATTCCCAACGAGGTGGTACAGGAAATGGTAGAGGTCTCCAAGAGATTCTTCGGCATGTCATATGAAGAGAGAGCAAAGTACATGTCATCAGATTTGCGGTCACCAGTCCGGTACGGTACCAGTTTCAACCAGATTCGCGACCGTGTGTTTTGCTGGCGCGATTTCTTGAAGCTCAACTGCCAACCTCTTGAAAGTGTCCTGCCTTTCTGGCCTTCTTCACCAGCTGACTTGAGGTTAGTTCAACTGTAATTTTTTTTTTTTCCTTCATTCATTATTTTTCTTTTAAAAAAGAAACTTCTTGTGTTGTTAATTTAGTTTTGTTAACCAACGAGTATTGCTTTTTAACTAAGGGAGAATACCTCATACCTCTCTCTTTTTTTCTGTTTTTTTTTTTAAAGAAAAGAGACAGGCTGTTAAATTTTTGCTATATATAGCATTCTCCGATGTCGTAAAAATTCTGAAAATATCTTGTTGAAAGCAATTGAGTAGAAACTTTTACACCAGTAAGAGAGAAGGTAGAATCTTTCTTTCAAAACGAACAAAACGCAGCCTTATTTTTCATTGATCGAGAAATATTGTTGCACTCCACAATTATTTTTCGCGACATCTTTGTTCTACCACACGGCAACAGAAACTCCACAATTATTTTAATTATTTTATTTTCACGGGGAGGGGGGGGATGTAAAGGGATCCGGATCCTCTGCATTAACTCAAAAGGGAATCTTTTGAGTTAATGAATTTCAACCGGCTGATTTTAAACAGAGTCAGCTCGTGTCTATAACATAGGGAGCCCTTTAATATTAGTGCAAATCTAGTTCGCACGAATTGTGAAACAGATTGGACAGTCGAGATTCATTAACTCAAAAGATTCTCTTTTGAGTTAATGCAGAGGATATGAATTCGGTGTGTAAAGGCAGTTAAGACTGGAGAGGTCCAGTGCAGACTAGTGGTAAATGAAAGGATACTAATCCAGGAATTGAGGCCCACATATCTGAAGCCATATATGGATGGGGCAGGTGACACATGGGCAAAACTGGAATAGATGGCCTATTTCACTAAAATGTTGCCAGATGCATCATGAAACTGTTGTGATTGCATTTTAAGGCAAGCAGGCAAAAACACACTGTTTTTATTGGCTTCAAACCCTCCATTTTTAATATTACAGTAGTAGGTTCAGAATCTGGTTTTTCTGTGACGGATACATATATTACCACACTAGTAGCATGTTGCTGACAGGCAAAGCACACAAAAAGTTTGATAATCATGAAAACTGACATCCTTAGAGAATAATGTGAAAGGGTCTCAATCTTAAAATTCACATGATCTGTGGCGATTAGGCGATATATATATATATATATATATATATAGAATACAAGACAAACAGCAACCTGATAAGTGATAACACACAGTCTGGACCAGAAAAATAAAAAACTTCAAGGATATCTTTTTTGGGGGATTTTTGCATTTTTAAGGGTGGTTGTGCTTTCT
The DNA here is from genome assembly GCA_025461125.1 of Carex kokanica. NCBI lineage: Eukaryota > Viridiplantae > Streptophyta > Magnoliopsida > Poales > Cyperaceae > Carex > Carex kokanica. Next base: position 888,572 of record JAJGRX010001034.1, on the reverse strand, counting down.
TTTCATTTTCTAAAATTCGTTGAAGAATGAGTTATGTATGGCTTATAAACCGTTCAACTCTTTTGAGAATTCTGTTAATTTCAAATCATTAGCATTACGTTTCTTAACAGTGCATATATAGTTTCTAGAATAACAGTACAAAAATTTAAACAACTAATTGATGAATCTAGAGGTTTGTTAGTTGTTACTAACCATCTTAATTATGAGTCCCAATTCATGCCATTGTCTCTGGGATCCGTATCCTCTGCATTAACTCCAAAGGGAATCTTTTGAGTTAATGAATTTCAACCGTCTGATTTTAAACGGAGCCAATCCGGATCGTGTTTATAATATAGGGGCCCTTTAATATTAGTGCAGATATAGTTCGCACGAATTTGGAAACAGATTGGACAGTCAGGATTCATTAACTCAAAAGAGATTCTCTTTTGAGTTAATGCAGAGGATATGAATTCTTGTCTCTGTTTATATACTGTATATATCCATATAGTTATCCACTGCACACAGCCTAGGACTCTTGGATTGGTGTGTTTCTTGTGCCACCAGTAGCAACATTTGTCAGAAACTCTGCTGGTTAGTGGGCCCCGGATAACAGTACCAAAACAAATCGTTTTCATATTTGAAGATAGATACGACAATTTTCATGAAAAAGACAACAATAAGTGTGCTATAAATACTTAAGCTTAGTTGGCTAGTACTCTGAATCCAGCACCGAGACAGCAACCCGTATTAGAATTTAGGACACCAAATTGAAAGAATCCAAACTACAGTCCCCATTGATTAGGTCACATTTATAGGTAGCCATCATAAATGCCACATCATTTAATATAACAATTTTCCATTTAATTAATTATTGTCAGGTACATTGTGTGTGTGTGTGTGTGTGTAATTATTGTCAGGTACTCTCTAGTCACCACTGGTGATGCTAGCTAGCTGCAGAACATGAATATTTAAAGAGATAGGAGTAGGTCCGATGGGCATCGGACCTACATTTAGGTTCAATTAGCTCTAGGAACGTACGATTAACATCAAGATCTATGTGCACGGAAATTGATAATACTTGTACGGATTTTGATGCAGAGCACACGAATCTTGATACAAATCGAATGGTCATCACACCCGTCGAACTAAGATAGGTCCGATGGGCATCAGACCTACTCTAATTCCATATTTAAAGTTCCCGCTTTACCAAATTCACACTTTATTTTCTCTGATAGTAAATTGGGTTACCTATATATATATATATATGCTTTATGCCGATCCTTCTCAAACAAATATTTTATCTAATCAAACCTACCAAAATCAATATTTGACAGGGAGAAGGCGATTGCATATGCCAACGGCACCAAATCCTTATTCATGGAGCTGATGAGCCTAATCCTCGAGTCGCTTGGAGTCGACAAAAAGTTTCTGGCCGAGTTCGACGACGGCTCGCACCTTATGGTTGTAAACTGCTTCCCGCCGTGCCCCGAGCCGAATTTGACCCTAGGGATGCCACCTCACTCAGACTACGGCTTTCTAACGCTGCTATTGCAAGATGAGGTGGAAGGGCTTCAGGTGCAGTACAAGGACCAGTGGGTTACCATAGAACCCGTGCCTGGCGCTTTCGTTGTCAATATCGGCGATCATCTTGAGGTAATTTAGAAATCAATTTTTAATTTTAGTATGTTTCTTAAAATTGAATTTAAACTTTCCCAAAAAAATTTGACCGGTAAGTTTGTTATTTTTGTTTCTAATTGCTGGCTGGTATAATTTGTCAGAATAAATTTTGAACAACTTGTGAAAAAGATTATATAGACATCAGAACAGAGACAGGTATGTTGGTCAAGTTTAAATTTTAAAAGATCAATAATAATGCTTGTAATGTCAGTATCGGTGTGAGATCATACAAGGAAAAGTTCATCAGATCATTCAAATAAGAAAGTGAACTGCTCCTCTGACAAATTTACTATAGATTATCTACAAAATAAACAAGGCATTGATCTTTCAAAGGTCAAACCAACTTGTGTTTTGACTAAATTCTAATAACCGGAGAGTTACTCCAAAATAATTGAACTGTAGATTAGGTCAAAGTATATTTTTTATTGGAACAAAGTCAAAGTCATCTTAGGGACAAAAGTGGTGATGTTAATTGGTACATGCATCTGTTGATATCAATCTAGAAGTCAACTCATATATTTACATCAAAAGCATGAATGATGTAATTTCATCAATATATATATATAGAAGTTAACAGATTTTAACATGTCACCAAAGCATATTAAATCAAATAAATATTTTCAAAGCATAATTAAAATTCATGAGATGTTCAGTAACAACTGCCACAATAAAAAAAAATCAGGCCTTAAATTTTATTTGTATAAAATGTTTGCATAATCAAAATGGCCTCCTTCAGAAGTTTGGAAATTTGAGGAAAATTTCCAGCACATTTAACTTTTCCTTTTGACATTAAATTTTTATGTCTACCAAAACTTAATTATATCCGGTACCTAATATAGAAATATATTTGTTCTTTCAGATTTTCAGTAATGGAATATACAAGAGCATTCTGCACCGGGTACTAGTTAACTCCTTGCAAAATCGGATCTCCATTGCCTCTCTGCACAGCATGCCGGTCGAAAAAGTGGTTGTCCCGGCAACCGAACTCGTGTCGGTGTCGAGACCGAAACAGTTCATGGACACAGATTTCGCCGCATTCCTCGAATACATCTCATCTACTGAATGCAAGAAGAAGAACTTCCTTGAATCAAGGAAGTTGACTTGTACAAGGGACCAAAGAACTGAAGGTCAACCGTGTTGACATTGTATGGTGCTTACGTGGCAGCAATTGATGGCGTGGAGCTTATTATTCTGTGTTTGGTCCAGCCAATGCACAGCTCACTTTAGGAGGGATAAGGTGCGCGAATGGGGGTATGATCAAGAAAGAAATTAATATAAGATAGGTAGTATAGGGTTAAAAATTGGAACTCGTTGACCCAATAACATAATAGAATATGGTAGATGTTATGTCATGCAATTGCATAAGAATGAATAATATAATATATTATAATATAATATTTTTGGAGAAGAGAAATGGTTGCCTCAAACGTGCTGTATATATGTTCATAAAAAAAGATGTCTTGATTCACTTGCGGTTGTGATTATAAGATGAAATTTTGAATTAAATATCAACCCTCTAATCAAATTATTTGTCTTCTTCTGATTCTATGTATTTTTTTATGTTTTCCTATGTGTGGAAGTCTAAATATCAACTCTCCAATTAAATTGTATCATCTTTCTGATTGGTCCTGATTTCTTTTTATTTATTAAATGTTATTTAAAGAACTTTTAGATTGATTGGTCATGTCTTCGTTTATTTCTATTTTCTTATATCTTTTAAGGAATGTTATTTGTCATTTAATATATTATTTTGTATGAGATTTTTGTATGAAAATATGTCAAAAAAAGATTAAAAAAACATATATGTCATTTAATATATTATTTTTAAGAAATGTTATTCATATGTAGATGTTATTTATTATATCATTTTGTCTATTTTTTTTATGAAAAATTGTCATTTTGTATGAGATTCTTTTTTTGTTCTCTCATTATGATATTTCCCGTTGCAACGCACAGACACGATACTAATAAATGTATATGTTGGAACCATTGACTGCCAACCTTAAAAAAAAAAAAACTAATCACATGTTGAATATCTATTTGGTCCTGCTGTTTTGACTCACCATATGAATGATTGCAGAGTTATGGATACTAAAAATCTATCCATGCAACACTACCCTAATCTGAGTTTTGAACTCACAACTTTCCACACGAAGGGTGTGTCCTTTGCCACTATACTAATGATTGGTTCTTGGTTCTGAATCATTGATTTGATTCATTTAGAAGTACCTCAAATAACCATTAATTTGGTTTCTTATGTGATATCGAATTACCACTGTGTTTCAGGTAAATGATGGATGAAGGTGGTAATAAAAACCTCAAAGTGTGTTTCAGGGAGCAACACCCTCCTTTAAAAGTGTGTTTCATGAGTAGAACTAAGGTGCTCTTAAGCTCACCAAGTCAAACCGTGAGCTTAACTCAAAAACCTATCGGATTGACTTCAAACGACATTTTCAAACCGTTAGATGTTCAATCTATATTAAAATGTGCTTGGAGACCAAATTTTTCATTTTTTGGATTTTTTTTTACTATTTATTAAGCCACTTTGAAAATCGTTGTTTTCCAATAGTGCAGAATTTTAATAAAAACAACGATTTTCAAAGTCACTTAATAAATAGTAAAAAAAATGAAAAAAAATGAAAAATTTAGTCTCCAAGCACATTTAATATAGATTGAACATCTAACGGTTTGAAAATGTCATTTAAAGTCAATCCGATAGGTTTTGAATTAAGCTCACAAAGGTCTTGGTGAGCTTAAGAGCACCTTAGTTCTACTCGTGTTTTAGGAAGTTTGAAATTACACACTTGCTCTGCTCTAAATTTGTGCCAACTGTAACCTATGATTTATATCTGACATCATATGTTGAGATAATGAGTGCGTACAATTTGAATTAAATACATGTTGGTTATGAAAATAAGTTATGGATGGAACAGTATTAACGGAGAATATGTGTTAATTAAAAGGCTGGATAGCACCAAATACTTTATTTTCATGTATATATTGCAAGTCGGTATCTCAAGAAGTCAATTTTAAGTTCCTTGTTTCTGACAAACAGGTCGAAAAGTACACAGCCAAACATTTTCCAACATGTGGTTTTGACTTTTGAGATAAGAATAATGAATGCTAATATAAATAAAGGCCTCGGATACCTTTTTATATATATTTTTATCATAAAAAATAGTATGGATCATGACATTTAAAATTTGAAATTTGAAATTTTGAGTTTTTAATTTTTTAAATAAATAAAAAATAAAAAACCAGTAAATAGCAATTGAATCAAGGGCGAATTCAGAATTTTCGTGGGGGATATCGAATCGGATTTAAATACCTAATCGGGTTTAAATCCATTAATCAATTAGGTACTCGATAAAAAATAATGCTTTAACTTATACTTTCCAATGCTTTGACTTGCAATTTATGATACTCTAACTTATAATTCTAATTATCAATCAAAATTCAACAAATTTATTTCAATTGTAACCCTAAATTTAACCCGAATTACAAATTAAACGTCCAGAGGGAGCCAAATTTTTTTTCAGAAAAACAAAATCGGTCGGAACTAATAAATCTCCGCCTTAAATTGAACCCTCTTCGATACGTATCCACATATATGATAAAATGAGATCTCCATTTAAGGTTGTCAACATACACTGAAATCAAATAACGCAACAGGTTGTTCAATGTTGATTGGCCCCAAAACATCATGCATTAACATTTGGTAGGGGAACAAGGGTGCGTGTGCGCATTCATGTGATTATCTTGAACCGACAACATTATTGATTTGACTCGAAACGGTTTATTTATAAACATCTCTTTTTCTTTATTTTTTGTCAATTATGTTCAGTTGGAACATTAAGTTCTGCAATTCAATCTCACTTCTTGGCTGTCCGACGTTAACCCCACCCCAGTGTACCGTACAATTTACGAGACAACCCACACGAACATGTTTTCTTAGCAAGTCTATAATATTTGGTTCAATAATAAATTTTATCCAAAATTATTGGGCTGAAATGAATACTGCCGACATGAGTGAGTGGAAGTGGTGGTGGTAACTGGGGTTACCCATTTCCTTTGAAACTGGAGAGGAGACAGATAGGAATTGACGGAACTAAAATATGTTACCGTCAGGAGCACTTCCAAAATTAAATTGTAATTGAAGAAAATAAGAGAACATAAATGAAAATTTTCTTTAGTTAACTTGTGAGATTAAGAAGTAAATTCAAAGCAGACAGCTAATGACAACTTGCATTTTTAGTAAAAAGAACATGTACAACAAATTTGAATCTAATTAACTAAACTGGACATCTACAAGACCTACAGAACTGCTGAGTTATATAACAACTACAATATTTCTGAACCACAGGGTTTCCTAGTCAAATAATAATTACAATTTTACAGTCTAATATATTATGAAATCTTTAAAAAGAATTTATAAGTTGAATGAGATTTAGATGCTGATTACAATGTCGCCTTTGATCTGTTTAGAAATAGCTCTAGTGCCTGATTTATTTGAAAGATTATTTTTTGGATTACCAAAAAGCTATGTATTTATTCAGTGTTCCAAAGAGAACAAAGCAGATGCCCATTCCAAAATCTAACATGTACTCATATCATGCCATCTTTGTTAAATATGATCTAGAAACTCAAAAAGAACCAAGATGCTTTTCTTCTTACAAGAGGGGCATGCATCTCGCCTGTTGAGACTAGATTTAATTTTCAATATACAAAATAATCTGAAACAACCGACAAGAAGCACAAACCACATGAGATGTCATTGTTTACTTAATTTTCACCCCCTATGACGCTATTTCTGTAAAGGGTTTAGAAGGTTTCCAAAACTTCAAATTTCAGAGAACAAGTTCCTAGTTTACTCCCTGTAACCACGACCATACCGGTACACTGGATCAGGCTGGTGGTATCGGTACACTGAATCAGGCTGGTGGTATCGGTGAGAAAAATTAGTGGTTGGTAAAATGCCAGGTCCATGACTAAACTGACGGGGTGTCATCACAAATCCAGGTCCACTAGGGTTTATCGGGTTCTGACCATAACCCGAACGTGGCACCAATAAATGGGCTGATGCCCGACTCAAATAAGGGTCGGGTATTGGGTAGGGGATCCGCGGCAGCCTTTGCTCATAATCCGTGAAGTGAAAACCACCAGCCGGGTCTTGATGGTAACGGTCCGCATATACTGGTGTTGGTTCCTGTGGTGCCTGCGGCACATCATACCGACTCCTTTTGGCATTGCTTGCTTTGCTGGAGACATGTTCATGTTTTCTCTTCTTATCCAATTTGCTTCGTCCTGGTACCGCATCTCGCTCAATCGGAGGTATCGGTATATCTTCCCATGCCAACCTTTTATTAGCAGTTGGTGAGAGAGTTGAGAAAACAGGTCCAAATAGGCAGGTCTTCAGTTTATAGGAGTCGATATCACCTGATAAGAAGCGGGTCAGATAATTTAAGGCCTTTTGTGTGCAGTCCTTGATCACCTTCATCTCAGTATCTTTACCGACCGAGCGAGCAAAATTGTCTGACTGGTCCAAGAAGTCTTCAACCTAGTTAATCAATGAATTTTATGTAATATATATATTATGACAATTGACTAGTACCAAACTGACTGGCTAAATGAAGTCCCAAAATTATCCATTCATGCCACTTTGTCCTTTTATTGTGTAATTAATATTAGTTTGATCAACTTTGGCTGGCATAACTTGTGATAGAACCAATACATAAAATAAAGTCCTCAAGTTAATCTGATTTTCCATCAACAAATCCCCATGTCAACTGTAGTTTCACTTCATTTAACAAAATTAATCATCCAGTTTCCCCTCTAATGAGCAATTAAACAGCATAAAAGCCAAAAGGCCGGAAAAGATATAAACTTAGAGGAGACTTTTAGACAAAATTCACAAAACATTGATGTTATTGCACTGGGACCAACAGGTAATTTTGTTTAGCATTTGAAACCGATTTGACGTTTGGTTACCAGTTGAGCAATCTGAACAAAATGTTCCCAGATAATGACAAGACTTTTTTTAGATTGTGAAAAACAGTATAAAAGTAAGATCTCCAAGGCTTAGCTCAGGACCAAATGAGATAGTACTTACATTCATACCGGCCGCCTTAGAGATATTTCCCACTCTCTTATAAACCCATGTTCCTTCAAACATACTAGCACATAATCCCTCATTCCATAAGTTCTTTACAGCTGTCAGCTACAGAAAATGAGAAAAGATATAAAATATAACATAATTAAGGGCTCTACAGCTGTCAGCTACAGATTATGAGAAACGTAATAAAATAAAACACAATTAAGGGCTCGTGTAGGCACTCCGTGTACCTCAAATCCTTAAAAAAAACAGCTGGGCTATCAGAATCTTCTAAAATGAATACAGGCCAGTTTGGGTATATTGATGCAATTATAAAGGTGATCAGCAATATTTCACCTATTTTGGCAAGGGCATATGAGATGTTTTTTACAAGTTATTAAGGGTTTTAGCAATGCAATAGTAAGAAAATATAAGAAAAAGAGCTCACTTTACAAATTAGTGAAATGAAAAGTTCAGCTATAGACTCCTTATTTCCTCTTCCAAAATTTTCAAATTGAAGAACGCTTTTTTTAACATTTGATATACTTGTCCCACCTGCAAATTTAGCAATGCAACAGACATGAGAAATAGCAAGAGAATGTATGCTGCAGAATCACAAGAATCAGAAAAAAAAAAAAAAAAAATTCTTATGCGAATGGGAAAAAAAAGAAGCGTTAGAATCCATACTATTAGACATGATTTCTCATTTGAAGATGATGGAAAATGAAGATCCATACTTATCCAATTGAGAAATTGTTTACACTAGGGAGTATCCAGGCTTCATAAGGAAAATGGTATAAACAACATGAAGGATCTTCTTTATTTTGACAATATATATAAACTAACCTTACTCTTTCCAAAAAAAGAAAGACGATAATTCACAATAATCGTGAATTATCGAGACTTTATTATTATATTTATGATATAGACAAATTCAAAAAAGAGCTTTTGGAAAAAGAATACAATTTGTAGCTTTAAATCTCCTAATCAAATTAAACTCTCTTTTTTATTTGTGTCAACAACTTACTAATTACAATTTGTAGCTTTAAATCTTGAAAATAATGAAAATTGGAAGGTACTAGATTGGTCCTCCCTCCCTCACTCACTATCTCTAGATGTCTGTTCTTCTTCCTCACATGTCTGTGGAGAGATCTCTTGCTGACGCGTCATGGCAAGTCCATTCTGGCCCAATGCCGTGCAGTAGTGAGAGTGCCACATTCTCTCCTTTTGTTAAACATCCACAATGCAACTTCTTGTCAAGCACCAAACTATGTCAATATTGTGCCAGGTTGCACCACCACAACAGACCCGCCATGTCACCATGAATGGTACCTGCTGGGCTGATGCAATGCCAGACTAATGAGGTCACTCCATGCCAAGCAGGACTGCACACCTGGTGCCTAATATTCTCGTTGTGTACAAGTCGGTAAATTATAGGCTTTGAACAAGAGAGAGAGAGAGCAAAAGATTTCAAGAGAGAGAGAGAGAACCAGATCTAGGGTTTTTCTCCACCGCACCGCCCTCCCCTTTCCACTCCTGCCCGGCCTTCACCCCTCCCCCCTTCCTCCCTGCTTCTACCTAGCTCTAACCTTTGCCTCGCCTCAACCTCGACACTTCCTCCTCAACTTTTTTGCTCCAGTACTCTCTCTACTTCCTCATAGTTCCCAGTCGCAGGTAAGAGAGAAAGAGAGAGAAAAGGTCACTGAAAATCACCAATGACCACCCCGCCACCCTTTTACTCTCCAATTAAAAAAAACTAAAACACTAGCCGCCTCTTAAAGAGGACTATGGTTATCAGCACAAAAAAAAAAAAAAAAAATTGGGCTTGATTCAGTGCTGGATGGCTCAGATCTGATGTGTGTGATGTTGGAGGCAATGATGTTTGTATGGACCTGAAGTGAGTGGGTTACAGAGACTACTACAGACGTGATGTGATAGATGGCACCTGATTGGCTAGGACTCGATGCTCTTCAACTCGTATCTAGATAGTTAGATCTTTAACTGTTGTGTGTGTGTTTGTGCTTAGGTACTTTGATGTGTTGATCAGTTGATGATGTTTAGGTAGCTAGATGTTCTATGGTGTTGTTGTTTGCTGGATGCCAACATATTCAAGAGGGGGGGGGGGGGGGGAATGAAGGAGGTACAGGTGCAACAAAAAAAACAGAGATATTCAGGAATAGGGATAACCCACGGCTTGTAGGGAGATGGAGTAAAAATAGGAACACCAACTTAGCATTATTTAAGGACCAAGTGCGGACAAATCAATGATTAGGATTCAATAACCATTTGGCTTTTTAAGTAAAGTTGAGGTCCAAAAGTAAAGAGTTCGGAAGAGTTCAAATTCCCAGATTCTCCCGATCATTTATTTATAAAACACTTAAATTGTTCAGATCGGGTCTTTGGAGGCACAAAGTTTAATATGTGCTTATTTAAAAAAAAAAAAAAAACAAGCATTACAAACTTCAAATTGAAATAAAGATGCCTAAAGCAGTTATACCACCAAAGTTTCTATTATTTGACAAATAATTCTCAATATCCCACATATTTGTAAACTAGCTCATAATATCTATCCCTTTTAACCAAAAACAACTTTCTTTGGAGAAAGAGAGGGGGCAGGGCGGATGGGGGGATGACTCTGCCACTTCCCCCCTCTTGAGATCCACTCCACCATTGAAAAGGACATGGAGTGTCTGTGTGTGTTTGTGAGACAGAAACAGAACCTAAAAACCTAAGGAATTCTTTTCAAATTAAATTGAAATGGACATCTGTTTCAATAAAAATTTCATGTACATTATTCAATGAATCTTTTTTGGATAAAACGAGCAAGACAAGAGAAACAAAATGTGTTTTCCGAACAAACATTTAACAGTTTCGAGCTTATGAGATTATTGAATTTTACCGAAAATTACGCAAGCTTGTCAAGCAAACCCTATATATGACCCTTTTTGTAACATAAAAAATATTACCTCTTAGGAGGGCTGAAAAGGGGGGGACTATAGGCGGATTACGAGTCTGCACTAGATCAAATGCAATAAAGAAGAAGTTCAAGGTTAGAACAGTACAAGTGCAAAATGGCATTAAAATAATCCAAGGAAAGGCCATCATTAAGTACCTGCAAGTGAAAAGCAACTAAGGCAATTATGGCCATGGAGCTCAATGTACGATCTTTTGAGCTATTTATATCGTTTGCTTTTGCCCACATTTTGATCTATACCCAATAAAATGGAAAAAAAAAAAGAAGATGTCACAGAGGTATTTAGTAATTAGTACAGTACTACCACATCAGAAAATACAATTTACATGTATCGTTTTACTAAAAAAAAATGTTTTCAAAGAGCTTGTTAATTGTCAGTAAATTACAGTGCATTCCTCCCTGTTCATTATCAAAGAAAAAGGGTCTGTTTAGAAAAATTGGAGCAAGTCAGTGTATTTCGGCAGTTGACTTCTTTCACTTAACAACCGTAAAATTAACTATGATAATGTGAGAATAGCCCCTTAAGTCCTTTTATCCATTTATTACAACAATCCCTAGTTACTTAATATGCTGAAGACAAACTTAAAGTAGTTGCCTTTGTTGAAATAATGAAACATGAGTTTTTGACCAACTCCACAAAGTAATTTTTTCCTAATACCTTTGGGAATTATGGATATCTAATTATTAAAAAACTTGCTCATCTCAAGAAAGCTATTATCAATGGTCAGTACTGATATGTAAGAGTATCATAGAGGCATGTATAAATTACCAGATAACACAAAATGCGAAACCTTTCATCAATTGAAGAAACAAGAGAGATAATAGCCGATCTAGAGATGCCATCCTTGTTCTCAATTGAAATGTCGCATTCAACCCCAGTACCACAATCTGTTGCCTTCAGTACCGGCACTCTAGCACTCATAATGGGCAATACCCCTCTCACATGCCCTTGTCCTAGTAATGCAAAAAGGAAGAGAATAAGCATGTAAACATAGGATCTTAGTTGGTACCAGTACAGGTAGTGCCAACTGTTAATGCACCTACATAAGTTTACCATTAGTTTTATACTTATTTTTGTTATTTTTTATTTATTTTTTTCAGTGATCTGGCTTGTTTTTTCAGTCTAATCGAACAGCGATGATATATTCTGTGAAATGAAGTAGCATTTCATATAAAAAACAAGGCTTAATTGCAAACTGGAGAGTTCGTTAGAAAATATGCGAGCTAATGAGCTTAACTAGGTTTACTGTTAGTCATACTCAGTTTGGGACAACTATAAACATAAGCAAAAGGAGAGAACAAATAAAGACTTTATGAAAAAATAAATACTTTGATGAGCATATAAAATTTTTGAGAGCTTCCTAAGGGCCTTTATCTTTTCTGCACGGGAGTATTCAACTGAAGTGCTCAACGTGCTGTCGGAAAAATTTACTGACAAGTCCAAGTCACTTTCTGCAGTAAACAAATTCATTTTGAAGGACCCAAATTCCTCCACCACGGGAAAACCGCCACCTTTACCTAATCAGAACAGGATTAGGTGGTAAGAGAAGTTCTGATCAGGACAATAAGAAAAATAATACAACACGTGGAGTAAATTTAGTAATTAGCATGAGAAAATTAAAGAGGAGTTTTGTTGCATTACTTGTTCTAAACTAGGCTCAAATACACAAGAAGGTTCACAAAGGGTAATGGGCATATTTTGAACAAACTGAAAATTTATGAAAGCACCGCCTTTTGCATGTATGAAATCAACTCAAATGAAAAGTTAATAGACAAAGAATCTTTATTTTTCTTTTTTTGTCAAGTACTCAAGGGACTTGTTTCAAGCAAAAAAAATAATAATTACCAAAGATTTTCGTAACCATCTTATTAAAAACGTCAACTAGTATGTTTCTCTGTCCATAATGAATCGGCTTTGGCTGAAGAGTCTCATATATCTCTAGAAGTAGCCTATCAAGTGCTCGAAGATATGCATGATCCAGTGGAACCTTTTCCCATTCTCTTAACTCATTAATTGCTGCGGTCTTGCACAACCCTAGATAGGAAATCACTTATTAGAAGCTGAAGTGGCGCAATACAAAATTGCACTAGACCAAAAAAAGAAAAATTAAGGTAGAAGACAAGTGCATATGCACGTACCACTTGCTAATGATGCCATGGTAAATAACCTGAAAGCACAAAAAATGAAGTTCAGTTAAGTATAAATGCACATCTAGTATCCACAACAGAAACTCAATCCGAGCGACTGTGTATAACTGTACGAAACTAGTAAACTACAGTACAAACTTTAATCCCTTTCATTTAACTGTATACTCTATAGGAAACAATTGATAATAAGAGGTTCACAAAAAAAGAAATGCATAAGCAATTTCTGGTGCTAATAAGTAAAAGTCTACTGGTTTTTTATTTGCTACTGGGGACCTTAGTAAAATGAATATATTTCCAGAATAAGTTCAAACTTAAATTAACCCCCAAACCAACAAAAGCTGTTATCGAAAAGAGGTCGAAGTAAAGTATTTCTGCACACACAAAAAAAAATCAAATAAATTCATAAATTCAGTCATAGTTGGGGAACTTCCAAAATTTCTAGTTGATCCTAATCCCTAACGGGAAAAATGTAATATTTCAAATGTTCTCAGAGCCTAGAAAATAATGATGCTAGATGGGTAGGAACGTAAAAAAAAACAACCAACAATCGGAGCTCCTTTATAATATACAAATCATACAAGTAGAGAAAACCAATTTAGAAAGTGGAAAACTATTACTAAACGATATGATAAAAATTAAAACATGACACCGAAACCCAGAAGGAAGAGACCTCCTTTTACCCTAAAAACAACTCCAAAATTCAAGCGTGTCGATGGACAATAATCAGAAATCTAGCTAAGAAGGTACGAGAAGCTTGGTAAATCTACAAAAGATGTAAAACAAACCCGAGGAGAAGGAGATGACAAGAGAAGGCTCGCAGGCGAGGGACTGTGGCTTAGTCCAAAATCCTCTCCGATTCAGGAGGATTTCAACAGGCTAAACTATCTCCATTCGATATAAAACTGCAAGAGAATTGAATCGTCGTGTCACGAGCGGCAGAATTGGGGACAATTCGCTCTAATTTTGACTCCGTCAATTACTTAAAAGAAGACGGGATCAGAACGGGCAAAGGAGAGAGTGCACGAACCAGTATCTCTGTGTTACTCGAGAAAATAAAATGAGCTCTCAGCCGGTGGATATTCGGGTGATTGGAGGGGGCAGTATTATTTGTGCTTTGAGATTCGTGCAAAGTTAAAAAGAACGATCAAGAACGATCCGGATCCTCACTCTATTTCCTGTGGTTCTTAGAGGATACGAATTCGAGAGTGCACCGGGCAGAGAAATTAAAGGAAAAATTGGTTATTTGTCGGTCCAAAACCTTCTAATTTAAAAAATGTCATCTCAAAATTTGAAATTGTAAAAATGTCACTCTAAACTTCATTAATTCCTAATTTTTCCATTTATAATGTATTATTATGTTTTTTTTATTAAAAATTAACTGAAAAACACTGTTTTGGCAAATAACCTTGAAATTGTATGAAGGGTATAATCGGAAATATAGAAATACGTATACCAAAACAGTATTTTTCAGTTAATTTTTAATAAAAATAGCATAAGAATACAGTATAAATGGCAAAATTAGAAATTAATGAAGTTTAGAGTGGCATTTTTACAATTTCAAATTTCGGAATGACATCTTTAGAATTAGAAGGTTTTGGAGTGGCAAATAACCAATTTCCCCGAAATTAAAAGAACGGAGTCGCTGCAAGCGGAGCCACACTGTCAGTAGATTAATCTACATCCACGCAAGAAATCCAATCAACGAATTGAATTAACTCCGATTCATAGAATGTGCCTATAAATATAGGATAGAGATGTGTACTTGGGAGGATGATCTGATCTTTGCAATTTCTGAAATTTCATTTTTTTTTATTCCGCTGTACTCATTTACCAGTTCAATTAAGTTTTGTTCTTTATCGTTTCAATTTGCATTATGTGTTCTTCTTGCTTGCTTGAGGATCGTCACAACTTGGTATCAGATCAATTAAGATTGCATCTAGGCAGTATTAGTAGCATATCTGACTGAAGAATCAACGACCACCAATGCTGATATCAACTCGGAGTAACGTCAGCAGCGATGAGGCGACCATGGATTTAGCGACATTAGCAACGAAGTACTTGCAGTCGGAACAATCTAGATTACAGTCAGAGGTGGCGCAGTACGAACGTTTGACTCACATAGAGAGTCAGTTGGAGGCATAACGGCAGCAACTCAATGCTTGCACCCAATCTTCTAGCAACAATTCTCATGCCATTGCCAAGTTGGAACAGACGGTGGATAAGAAACTTGATGCGATGACTCAAGCATTCTCTACCCAATTCAGAGATCTGATAGCGGCAATTCACACGACTAGAGAGGTTGATCCTGTAGTTGATATACCAGGAAGCAGTCATAATCAGAGAGTGGGGACGTTCCTTTCCAAGAAGTAATCTTGGGGCAAGACCAACAAAAGAAGGACGACATCCGACAAGAGAGAAAGCATAGTGAACAAAGAGTGAACCTACCTCGAATGGATTTTCCTAGCTTTTCTGGCATCCAACCAACATCTTGGGTGGAATGTTGCAACTTCTACTTCGACATGTACGAAATTCCTGAGGAGTACAAGTCAAGAATGGCAACTATGCACTTCACAGGGCTAGCTGAAGATTGGTACCGATGCTTCAAAATTGCAAATCCAAACTCTCCTCCATGGACGATTCTGGTAGATGAAGTTCTCAGCTTCTTCTCTCAAAAGGATGGGATGTTGTTGACGAGTTTAAGAAGGTGCATCAATCGGGTCAATTGGAAGACTGCATCACCAGCTTCTTACAATCAAGGGCTAGACTGTCTATATAAGAAATATTACCAGTGAAGATTTCTATGTTGAGGGCTTTATTAGTGGATTAAACGATGAGTTAAAGCATACCATAGAACTATTTCACCCTTGTACTGTGAATGATGCAATTAGGTTTGCTAGGCAAATTGAACTATCCCTAGACAGTACTGTAAAAATGGTTAGTGCCTTGGTAAAACCAACTCATTCTCAGAATCCCTTTGCTGATAGTAGATGGAGGGACAAATGGCAAGTGCTGCCAAAGCTTAATCCAAGACCTGAAATTCCTAGAATTATGAAAAAATCAACTAATAATTTGAGTTTAGATAAAAAAAAAAGGAGGTTAGGATTATGTTTCAAATGTGATGAGAATGGCAACAAGGGCATAAGTGTAATTCCAGGTCCCTTCATAACATAGAAGCTGAAATTAAAGATAATCCAAATTTAGAACAAATTGAACAAATTGAGGAACCAATCCCAACTGAATTTGCTTACTATGTTGAGTTTGAAGAAGGTGAAACAGCTGTGATTAATATCTGTAATGGTCAGTATAATACTTCTATGCAATTTAAAGGAAAGGTAGGATCAGTCCCAATATATGCATTCATGGACAATGTAAGCACACACTCTTTCATACATCTCAATATAGTTGACAACTTAGGTATAGAAGTATGCCAATCCAAACCCTTGACAATAAGAGTTGTTAATAGTCACAAGATGCAAACTAATAGACTTTGTAAAGGTCTCAAGTTTTCTTTGCAGAATAATGAATTTAGTACAGATCTAAGAGTCTTGGATGTACAAGGGCATGATTTACTTTTGGGCATGGACTGGTTGACAAAGTTGGGACCAACACTCATTGATTGGAACAAAGGGAGTATGAAATTGAAGAGAGATGGTAGGTTCATCAAATTGGAAGATGAGGATGTAGAAGCTAGACTAAAAATGCCCACTATCACTGAGCAAACAACAAGCATGAGGAAGGAGAATTATGAAGAAGGTCATATCTTGCTGGCACAACTTTTCAAGATGGAAAACAAGGTAGAAGAGCAGGTATCTCCATGTTTAGTCTCAATTTTAGAGGAATATTCTGAACTCTTTGCTGAACCAGCTGTATTACCCCCAAAAAGAACTATAGACTATAAGATTCCATTGAAACCAGATTCTAAACCGATTAACCTTAGACCATATAGGTTCTCACACTATCAGAAACTGGAAATTGACAAGATAATAGAGGAATTGCTCAAGAATTCCTTTATTCAGCCTTCTTGTAGTCCATACTCTTCTCCCATCCTTTTAGTTAAAAAGAAAGACAATTCTTGGCAAATGTGTGTTGACTACAGGAAACTAAATGAGAACACCATCAAGAACAAGTATCCAATTCCAATCATTGATGACTTGATGAAATTGAAGCATGCAAAGGTGTTTACCAAATTGGATTTAAGATTATGTTACCATCATATTAGAATTCATAAAAATGACATATTTAAAACAACATTTCATACTCATGAGGGTCTTTACGAGTTTAAAGTTATGCCATTTGGCCTTACTAATACACCAGCAACCTTTCAAGCATTGATGAATACAATATTCAAGCCCTATTTAAGGAAATTCATTTTAGTATTTTTTGATGACATATTGGTGTATAGTTCTGATCTAAAAACACATGTGAACCATGCAAGACTGACATTTGAATTGTTGAAACAAAATCAATTGTTCTTGAAAAGGAGCAAGTGTGACATAGCTGTTGAAAAGATAGAGTATTTAGGTCACATTATATCTAAAGAGGGAGTGGCTACTGATCCCAAGAAAATAGAAACAATGAAGGCATGGCCTGTGCCATAGACAATTAAAACACTAAGAGGGTTCCTTGGTCTCATTGGATACTACAGGAAGTTCATAAAGGATTATGGGTTGATTGCTAGACCACTTACTGAACTGTTAAAAAAGGATAATTTCAAGTGGAGTATTGAAGCACAGTTGGCATTTTACACACTAAAAACAGCCATGACTCAAGCACCAGTCCTTGCTTTACCTGATTTTAGCCAATCATTTGTTGTAGAAACTAATGCTAGTCAAAATGGCATAGGTGCCGTATTGATCCAAAATAAGAAACCTCTTACTTTTTTTAAGTAAGAAATTAGGGCCAAAGAATCAACTATTATCTACTTATGAGAAGGAATTTTTAGCTTTGTTGACAGCCATAACTAAGTGGAGGCACTACTGGGTAGGTTTATAATTAAGACAGACCATATAAGTTTGAAATTTCTTTTAAAACAGAAAATAAACACAGCAAGTCAACATAAAGGACTGAGCAAACTGTTAGGATTGGATTACATAATTGAGTAAAAAAAGGGAAATGAAAATATAGTTGATGATGCCTTATCTAGACAAGAGGGGCAAAATGGGAAATGTTTAGTATGTGCAGGTAATTTCTTCATTAGTGAGATCATATCTAGATGGATGGAGGATATACAAAGCAGCTACACTGATGATGAATGGATAGAAGACATTAAGAAAAAGCTGGCACAACCACCTGAGGAGAATATACAGTAACCCCTTACTCACAACATCAGCAACTGGTGAGATACAAAGGTAGGATCTACATTGGCAACACTGGTGATTGGAGGCAAATAATTCTGAGAGAAATGCATGCTTCTAATATTGGGGGCATTCAAGGGTAACAGCTACGTATCATAGACTCAAGAGATCCTTCTACTGGTCGAATTTGAAAATAGATGTTCATGAATTCATTAAGAAATGTGATGTGTGTCAGATGAACAAACCTGAGCACATCCATCATCCTGGATTGCTTCGGCCCCTTCTAACTCCTAGGATGCATGGGTAAGTGTTGGTTTAGATTTCATCACATGACTCCCAAAGTCTGAGGGAAAGGAGGTCATCATGGTGGTGGTTGATCGTCTCACCAAATATGCACACTTTATTGCCCTAGCTCATCCTTACAAAGCATCTGATGTAGCTCAATGTTACTTCGATTTTGTGTACAAGCATCACGGTTTACCTGAAAACATCATCTCTGATCGAGATCCAATCTTCACAAGTCGGTTCTGGAAGGAATTGATGACGAGATTAAACGTAAAACTCAATCTAAGCACTGCGTACCATCCACAAACAAACAGTCAAACGGAGCGAGTGAATCAGTGCCTAGAGAACTACCTTCGTTGTATGGTATTTGACAAGCAGAAGAGCTGGGCGAAATACTTAACCATGGCAGAATGGTGGTACAACACATCGTACCACAGCGCAATAAAGATGTCACCTTTTGAAGCCCTATTCGGATATACTCCTCCCCAATTGGGTTTGGGTAGCGCTCCCAGAAGTCAGGTTGAAGCTGTAGATGCGATTTTGAGAGATAGGCAAACCACCTTACAACAATTGAAATCCAATTTAGCAAAAGCTCAAAATAGGATGAAGCAACAAGCTGACAGTAATCGCAGTGAACGACAATTATCAGTAGGTGACTGGGTATACTTGAAGCTTCAACCTTATCGCCAAATCACTGTTGCTGGTTTTCACAATAAAAAATTAAGTCCTAAGTACTATGGGCCATACGAGGTGATCAGAAAGGTAGGTACTGTTGCATACCACCTCAACATACCAGCGGAATTTGCTATACATCTTGTCTTTCATGTCTCGCAACTCAAGAAACGCATTGGAGACTCTCAGGCAACCTCTCCCAACTTACCAATCATCGGGCCTAATGGTATTTTACGAACAGTTCCTGTTGCCCTCTTAGCTAGATGCATGGTAAAAAATGTAACGCGGCAATATCCCAGATTATTGTTCAATGGTCGAATCAATCCCCTGAATACGCTACTTGGGAAGACTATGACTCCATCACATGTCAATTTCAGAGTTCATTCTCGAGGTCGAGAACGCTTTGGAAGAGGAGCAAATGTCACGAGCAGCAAAATTGGGGACAATTCGCTCTAATTTTGACTCGGTCAATTACCTTAAAAGAGAAGACGGGGTCAGAACGGGCAAAGCGGAGAGTGCACCGGGCAGAGAAATTAAAAGAACGGAGTCGCTGCAAGTGGAGCCACATTGTCAGTAGATTAATCTACATCCACGCAAGAAATCCAATCAACGGATTGGATTAACTCCAATTCATAGAATGTCGCCTATAAATATAGGATAGAGATGTGTACTTGGGAGGATGATCTGATCTTTGCAATTTCTGAAATTTCATTTTTTTTTCTGATTCCGCTGTACTCATTTACCAGTTCAATCAAGTTTTGTTCTTTATTGTTTCAATTTGCATTATGTGTTCTTCTTGCTTGCTTGAGGGTCGTCACACGTCGCATGTAAGGGAATTGAATCGTCGCATTAAGAGCTTGAGCAGGAAAATAATAAATAAAGGCAAAATTAGCTACATACCCATCAAAACCTGTGATTAATATCCAAAGTTAATTAGAAATTAATAAAAATGTCCAGATTCGTTGGAAATTATTAAAAATGTCCATACTGGCCAGAAAATGGCCGGTACTAAATATACTTTTTTTTTAGACAAATAGCAAAAATGCTGAAATCTAACACTAAAAAATCGAATTTTTTTTAATATTTGTTAGATTACTTTTTTTATATATATAATTAGCATATTTATACTAAAATACGCTAAATTACTTGAAATTATGTTAAATTACGCTGAATTACACTAAATTACGCTAAATTACAATAATTATGTTAAATTATGCTAAAATAGGTAAATTACACTAAATTACGTATGAATAGGGCCGATATCTTCACTGAGAAGGTGAAAAACGACAATGAAACTTCAAACGGCTATAAAACGACGCTCAAGTGTCCGATTTCAGCAAATGACCACTTTTCGAAAAGCTTATGAAAATACGCATGCGTCAGTGCTAGCGACGCTAGACTTTGAAATTCAGAATTGCCAAAAAATAAAGAGAAAAGCTCAAAACTTCAGTTGAAGTTTTGAGTTAAGATTTTCATTTATATTGTTCAATCTACGTAACTCAGTAAATTAGTTATATAATAAACTTGTAGAATACCAATTTTTATTATTTTTGAAATTTTTTTCCTATTTTTTATGATTTATGAAAGATTGCACAAAATCGGCCCTATTCATACGTAATTTAGTGTAATTTACCGTATTTTAGCATAATTTAACATAATTATTGAAATTTAACGTAATTTAGCATATTTTAGTATAAATATGCTAATTATATATCAAAATAAGTAATATAACAAATATTTTAAAAAAAAATCGATTTTTTAGTGTTAGATTTCAATATTTTTACAATTTGTCTCTAAAAAAAAATTATTTAGTACCATCTTAATAAATATGCTAATTATGTTCAACCATTTCTCATTTTTAATATTTTATTATTTATTTTCTTATATATAAAAATTTCGGCACAATTGGTGCGTGACAAAGGCATCGTAATCTCGGGACTCGGTGGAAACAGTTGATTCCCTGTCACATACGCAACCTCTGGTACATAACTGGAGGGCGTCCAGCGACATTTGGAGTGCATGGGCACTTCAGAACCAGCATCAAGGAAGATACACAACTAGCTACAGGAGTAGAGAGGATCAGAACATGCAAGTAGCTCACAAGCTCGCTAATCTAGGGAGGGTAAAGGATTGGGACAAGGAGCCTGCTTATCGGATCCTGTAATTGTGGATGTTCAATAGGAATTAGGAAAGTTGAATGTGGACCTACGGGTCATGTAAGAAACCCAAAAAAAAAAAAAAATTGAAACCAAGTCTCCATACCCACAAAAAGTAAATTTCTAACTACCAAGTTACAAACACACTTTTAACATTTTATGAGACTGAACTATATGAAAACTTTTAAGATGATAAAATTTAATTAAATTTCAATATACACAATTAAAAAATTTAAAACCATAGTGGCGGCTAAACACAACCCTGCACTTGCATTAAGATCCGCCCCTGTTGGTGTTAGCAAGATAGACATGCACAATTTTTAATGGAATTTCTAGTTTATGAACATTGAAGATGGAAGTACATTATCCCCGACTTGATAGTAGCACCGACTATAATAACCACCTGAGATGAAATATTTGTACACAAAAGAACTTGTTTCCATACACAATCAATTCCACGTCTGTAGTTTGTGTTTTATGTAATACATAGTTAGGGCTTAGATCTAAATGCACAGAACATGTTTATATCCATGCTTGTTATTCTGAAAGACAAGGAGAGAGAGAGAGAGAGAGAGAGAGAGAGTTAACCAACCCAAGCGAACCTATCTATATTAAAAATACATAAATTACAAGGCAATTTTAAAATATTACACTGAAAGAGTAAATTTGCATTCTTTTTTCCTTTTCATTATCTGTGCATAAGCTGCAATCAGCAAAAGCCCCCATAAACCAACCCAATATAACACCTCAAAACCAATGTGAAACACCATACCAATAAATATTGATTTCAACACATTCAAAGAGGGGTCAAAACTTTACACTACAGCAACCCTAACGTAAAGTCTGGTTATGCTAAAATACCTTTTTCTGTGCTTCATATTTACATTATGAAATAAGCCCGAACCGCCTCAATAATTGGGGCTCGGCACAGGGGACACTTGTCTCCACCTCGTACCAACTCGTTCGCACATTTAGCACATGTGCACATGTGCCCACACCTAATAATACATCAAGAAAACAGAGACAGAGATATTAACACCTAACATGCATATTACTGAAATAGGGGACCAAGTCCTGGAATTCACCCAGAAACAAATATGAACAAAAAGTCCCCTGTATAAGGTTGTGGAAAACATGAGTATGATACTTCAAACAAGTACCTTGTATTGACAAATCGACAATAGTGACCAGTGACATGGAAGTTCGTCGAAATTGAAACATAGAATTATAGATACGTTCTTATCATTTAATAGACCATGTGTCAAAGCTAAACAGTTAATTTTTCATATTCCTTCTTTTCATTTTTTATTATTCATTATTATTATTATTGTTAATTTTTTTTTTTTTTTTGGGGGGGGGGGGGGGGGGGGGGGGGGGGGGGGCAATGTTGTCAGGTCAGTAAAGAAATTGATCTTTGGTCAATTATGTGGGGGGGGGGGGGGGGGGGGGGGTGGGCAATGTTGTCAGGTCAGTAAAGAAATTGATCTTTGGTCAATTATGTTGTCAGATATCTGAGCCTTGGAGCTCGGAACAGCCAGCATGCAGATCTTTCCTTGTTATTTTGAGTTTTATTTTGATATGAGATCAACTTTGTAAAATGGGAAGAGGGTTCTAGGGAATAAAGTAATTTTGTGTGATGATATAGGGTAAAGGGATGTGAAAACAATATAGGGTTGTAAAACTTATTTTCTTAAATGAAACAGGTGCACGTGTACCGATATATAGATATGTGTGTATTATCCATTGTTTTAAGGTTAGCTATTCTTTTAGAGCGAAAATGTCACGTGGGCAAACTTAAAAAGTACCTGTACAAAAGAGAATCAATTTGAGATTCGTGACATATACAGCAAATCCCTTTCCTCACTTGGCTCCATTTCAATCCATCATTCAACACCTCACCAGCTCCTGAATATTTATTAAAAATATTTACCATACAGAATTCCAAAAAGATAATAGAACAACAAAATATAAAATATAAATGAATAACAAGGTAACTAATACACCAAATTATCATTGATGGTAAGTAGAGCTACATGTACCTTGACCTCCCATGAAGCGGTTCAAGGCGGCTGATACCTCCTGTCTGACAGATCGCTGTAACTCAAGCTGCATGTCCATACAGGCTTCTAGCATCCTTTGCATGTGACTCATGGCTTGTTGGAGTCTTGCCACATCAGACCTCAAGTCACTAATAGCTTCCCATTCCTTGAGAAACAATCAAAGAACATACAAGTATTGGTCTCATGGATAGAACAAATTAGCATTTTAGAGGCCCTATAAATGAACTTGGATTTGGCAACAACCAATATTACAAGTTTAGACTTGTCAACAAGACAATACATCTCCAACAGAATAAAAAAAGGTAGTGTGCTTATATTACAGGAAAAGGGCTCACTATTTCTGAACGATGCATGCTTTGTCGGGACCAGCTATTCCTGTTGTGGAGTTCTGAGTGCCACAATGGTGGTCGGGGTGGAATTGGTGGAGGGGGAGGGATGACGAATGGGGCCCGTTCAATATTATTGGTAATAGAGTCCTGATTTTCAACCTCTTCCTCTCCCTCTTCCTCTTCCTCTTCCTCATCATCATCTTCCTCCTCATCATGATGCAGGCCCCTCTCATCATGGTCCCCCACCTCAGCTGAGTCAGATGGGTTTAACACAGGCATACCCCAGCTGAGGGCTCCGTGCCCCTGTCTCTCAATGTAGGATCTTATTAGTCGGTCGAGGTTTTCACGAAAGCCACTGTGGAGAAGGTTTGAGACTGTTTGTCTGCAATAACATAGCACCAAGTTATTTATGAACTCTATAAAACTCTTCCTTTGATTTCAATTTTATTTATTTAAGGTCCAATGCAATCAATAAAATACAAGAGAAGCCCTTTTCAATAATTCCTAGAAGCCAAGAATTCGTTGAGATATACGAAGTATCCCAATATTATTTGCATCTTTTAGTATGCTTTCTGGAGTTCTTACAGCTCTGAGTTATTATCTTCATTGTGGCATTTACGCTGAACTATAAAAATGGTGTCTTCTATAGAAAGTTACAAGGTTCCTCAATATTTAACAAAGGAGGGACTTCTGAATAAAAATGCAAAGGGATCACAACATATGAAAATAATCAAGAGACTTTAAAAAAATCTTACTGTTTTATTTTAAATTTGTCACGGTGCAGAAGTTTGAATACCTGTTTAGGAGTTCCCTAATTTCCCTACTATGATGACTGTCATTGTGGACTGCAAATAGCCGGTGATCAACTCGAGAAGGAGATGCTGATTGTTCCTCCAGTGAGGTTTCCATTTGGTCTCTCCAGTTCTCAGCTATCTCACTTAAAAATATGGATGTTGAGTCGTCAGACCAGTCCTCATGACCTTCCTGCAGTAGACTTCTCTCACCATCCCCAGTTTCCTGTAACTCACTATCCAACTGATCCTCTCTTCTCTCATTTTGAACTACTCTTTCCCCCTCTTCTTCTTCCCTTGAGTCGCTTTCTTGGGTTGGCGCCTCCTGTGTGCTTATCTCAACTATGGAAAAACTAGTGTTTAAACTATCAGTTGCACTTGTGCTGGCCTCATCAGTTTGTGAGCTACTAGGTCGGAGCACTTCCTCTTGGTTATTCTCAATTACATGAGGGCTTAGTTCAGGAGAACTATCAGTTGCACTTGTGCTGGTCTCATCAGTTTGTGGAGGCGCAGTATTTGAGCTAATAGGTCGGAGCACTTCCTCTTGGTCATTCTCAATTACATGAGGGCTTAATTCAGGAGATTGGATGTCTCTAGAAGGTTCGATGCTTTGAGAAACTGAAACATCTGTTGGACTGGTGGTTTGACTATGTCGAACAGTGGTGTCGGATTGGTGAGAGAAAGATGCTGATTCGCTGACAGTTTGACCATGGCCCCGGACGAGGTTCTCCAATCTGAAGCGAAATTCTTCTCTAGTTACAAAAAAGTAATTGTACAGTGTCGGTTCAATCATTATCTTTGGATGAACTAAATTATAGGGAGATGTTACACAGAACACCATACCTTTTGAACATCAATGATCCTACTATGTATAATGCATATCCTAGTGTAATTCATAATTTTTGAAAAACAAAGCAAAAGACATTTTTGTTATAATTTTTGCAAGATGAGAAACAGGTCATTCCATATAATAAAAAATGAAGACAACATTTCATTGTCCAAATCATATGTACTTTTTTAGTTAGCAGCTCAGCGCTGTGAATAAACTAGCAGCATTTATTTTAATTTATAAAAACGGTATTTTCCTGCTACATTTTTCTGAATGAAATTCTTCAAATGATAACCTACATGCAATGATGATGCATCTCCCTCCAATTAATTATTTAAACTAATTATCATCTCTAAAACTTCTTGTCTACAGCTTATACAGGCTGAAAGCAAAGCTAAGAGTGACCCACAAAGGCCTTTTGACCCAAGTCCAACCTAATTACAAAACCCTTGACCAAACTTTCCATGTGCTTGCCACATGATCTGTTGCTGATCCAATCTAGAGACCCCACAGTTCAACTGAACCTCTTTTAAAAACCTGGATCACAATAGGAATCCCCAAGTTCCACGGAAATGGTCCCCTAACCAAAAACATGCTATCACACTCGTGATTGTTCTGACAAAGCCCATGACATCTCATGTATTACTTTAAAAGGCCAACAATAACCACACCAGGGAAAAAAAAAATAAGAAAACATTGTCTGGCTGAGCACATGGTCATTAAGATGACATTAGTGTATAGTCATAAATACCCAACTAAAAAGCTCCTCATTAAACCCTCCCCATAAGAAAAATTATAATAATACAGGCATGATTGACACCTAAATTCATGATTTTAAGAACTTTTATTAAGTATAGATTTGAAAATTTATTACTAGGTAATAGCTAAGTCTTCACATGCAAAATGATATTGATTGTGCCTACTTAGTGAAAATTGAACTCAGAAGTGACAAATAACTAACAAAACCCATGTGGGATTCTGCTACCTCAAATTTTAATGCCAAAAGTTGCCCAGAACTTCTAAGCAGCACCAATATTTCATTCCAAAGCTCAAATAACAAAATCAAAATGCCTATCTTATTCTAAATCACAGAAGTGCGTACATTTACAATTTTTGAAAATTTCAAAGAACTTTAGCGCATTTTTTTTACTTTTGATCATGAGTCCGGCTACTATGACATCGGTGTTATTTCAACCGTAGTGACACTGACTGCAAAATCCATCAAACAGGCTTCAAACAACAAATCCAAACTGTTCAAATCGATCTATCCTATGAGTGATGCATTTACATGCAAAATTTATAAATTTTCGAATTCATTTCGTATGAAGTCAAGCGGTCAAAAAAAGAAGAATTTAAGTTAATTTTAATGCATTCATTTTTCATTATTTTTTTACCACTTGAATTCATACGAAATGAATTTAAAAACTTATAAATTTTGCATGAAATGCATCACTCATAAGGTAGATCGGTTTGGATTCATTGTTTGAAGCATAGTAGCCGGACTCATTGATTATATATAAATGCCTCAGAGTTTACAAATTTGGGTATGATAAATCACTTGGGGATTGTAGAACAAATTCCTGGTTTGGATCACTGCTTGAACTTTGGATTTAAAAAAATAAAACAGAAGCTAGGTTGCGGCCAATAGCACTAACATCCTGTGGCAGGTGGGTAACAAGAATTTCTTCTAAAAAATTGCAATTTATTTTATGTTTGAGAATTTCGATTTCAGCCAACATATAAAAAGTCTATTTCATACAGGACAACCACAGTACCAAAGGTACCATCAATTTTTTCCTACCTACAGTTTTTTGGCAATATCAATCTCCTCAGCTACTCTTAATACATAAATTAAACTAGTACGACCAAACTTTTGAAGTACATCATAGTAATGTGCAAAAATATGTAGGAATGAAAACAATAGTGCAATGCAAAAGATTTAATCCTTCGGTAAGAAATAAGAGAGAGTTACAAAAGAAAAAAAATTAGAATTGGTACCTTAAACCGGAGACGCGGTGCCGTTCTCTGAGCTGACCGAGCTCATTTTCTGCAACTGACGGGCGCCTCTCCTCCTCACTTGGCCTATCGCTCGTCCTCAGGAATCTTGATCTTAAATTTGCCTGTTATAAGTAACAGTTGGAAATTGATACTTCTTAGCAAAATCATACTCCTAATAGAAATCAATATGTTAACAAGTCACACTTACCGATCTACGTTACAAAATAGAAAAAAGGACTCCTGATCATCAGGGAACCTAAAAACAACGGCACCAGAGGTTCCCAGAAATGTTAACATTTTTGGCATGTATATGACTTATATTTGGGGCACTGCATCCTCCTTATAACATACATGCGGAAAACAAAACTTTAGATAATAATTCTGTTGTTGACATACTCCATATGAACATGGAAAATGTGCAAAAAGTAAATAAGTCGTATAGTTGGAAAGCTCAAAAGTGAGAATATTCTCCTAATTAAGCTTATCAGTACAAACAAAGCTCATTCATATTTAAACTACTCATGTTGTAATACGTCACTGTAACACTGTCCCCTGTTTTGGAATGCCCGTAGCAGTACAAAATAATATGAAGACCTTCTGTATCATATTCTGATGAACGTGGTTCTAACAAGAAATAACAACAACAAAAAACGCTCCAGGTGAAAAAAAAACATCATTTCAAGATTAATTCATGCAGTGTCCTCAAGTAAGTGATTTTGCTTTTCTTAAGGAGATATTGAAAATTTGGTTGAAATATCACTTTCATAGCAGCAACTTTACTCATTGCATAGAAAGGCCTTTTCACAAATTTATCCAAAATGTTATGTCAACTCACAACCACAGTTCCACTAACCTGAATGCGGCCCCGGTGTGCAAAATCAGACACAACTCGGTGCTCCGAAAGATCCGTGAGCTCCCTCTCTCTTTCTCTCTTCATTTTCATGACCAGCTCCAGCCTAGCTTGCCTCCCTCTTATCCTCAAGCTATCCCTCCTAACCTGCTCTGGCGGTCCACCCTCTTCATGGTCACTAACGGAACCTTCTCTCTCCTCTCTCCTGACACTTCCCCTCACATCTCCTCTTGCATCCCCCACCACACCATTTTCGGTCACCCAACGGCGCACGATGTGCCTGACCCTTCTTGGTTCTTCCTCTCTGTCTTCTCTTTCGGCAAAGTCAGTGCCTAGTTCAGGGGAGTGCTCACGGCTAGATAGCGCCAACATGTTATGGTCCTCCTCATGGTGATCTGACTCACTCTCACTGACTGCTTCAGAGTGGATTCGCCTCTCCCATACCTGAATTTATGAATAACTTATTCATCATAAATTAACTGCCATAAGTTATTATATTAAGCTTTCTATTAAAAAAAAATCAACTGATCTGCAATGGAGATAGAAATTGATTTCCAATTCAAACAAAAGGAATCAAATGAGAAGTTCAATTACAACTCTAATGCCAGTTCTTCTGCTTATGCAAAACCTTATAAATAATGAAGAAAATCATCTCATCTAGCTTTTTGTTTTTTCTGTTCTTAATCTGGTCCACTAAGCTGCAACTGAATCAAAATTACAGCTAAATCAGATTCCCAAGGGATGCAGGACATCTCAAATGACCAGTTCAGAAGATCCAAAAATTTATCTTTGAATCAAAATTTCAATTCAAGTTCTACACTAAAATCAAGCAGTTATCACCTGAAGAACGGGTGGAGGGGCACGGGAAGAAGCGGTAGGAGGTCGATCAGTTGAAGAACGAGTTGGAGAAGGAGGAGGAGATCTTTGCAGAAAGGAAGTGTTAAGCATGGAGACAGATTGCAATCCGGCGACCGCCACCAGCTCCGACTCGCGGCTCCGGCGATCAAAGCCAGTCAAGGACCCGTTAAGATACCCTCCTCCGGTCACGAAAAAATCCTCCAGTCCTCGCTGGAGCTCGATCTGCACCGCTTCCTGCCTTCGGAGCAGGTCGGGCATTGCCTCCGCTTCATCCAACGGAGAAACGACCCTAGAAGGTCCTAGTAGAAAACAGATGGAGCTTGTTCAGAACTTCAAGAACCTCAGGGGGTTTTGTGAAAATTGGAAGGATTTATTGTTACTCGAGTTCGCTTCTTTGCCTTGGAGTGGAGACTGGTCCGGATCCCCTAATGTAACCCAATTTTTGGGTTTAGCATCTCCACCGTCTCTTTTATTGGAGGGCTCAGATTTAATAGAGTTCATATGATGCCTGCCCAAAGGCGCTGCCCATTTTTTTTTCCCTTTTTTTTTCTTTCTTTCTTTCGCTTGCTCAACACATATAGCGTACAATTTGGCTCGAACTTGGAGATGAAAATCATTCTCCCACCAAAAAAATTCGGAGCTTCTCCGTCTAATCTCTCTTGACAATTTCACGATACTGTTCTTCTCCGCTCCTCCCACTATTCTCCGCTTTTCTCCGCTCTTCCCACAGGTAACCAAACTGGCACATTTTCTCCGCCCTTCCCACTGATATTGAGCTTGCGGACAGAGCAGTTCGAGCAGGGTTCTCTACAAAAGCATGGCAGGTGGTTCATGAAGAGACCAAATGAGAAGGTGCTTGCAGAGCATGTGGTTCATGAAGCGCTGATGTGGAGTAGAGTAAACAATTTTTTTTCAAAGTTGTGATGTAATAGTTGAACACAATTTACTTTCCTGTACAATTGATAGCCACTGTCAATATATCAAAAAAAAAAACAAGAAGGGCTCATCCTGTACCAGTACATAAATGGTCATAGTTGGTTTGGTTGCTTTGGTTGCTTTGGGCATTTGATTTTCTCAAGTAAAAACCATAAAACTTAGTGTAATCCATAATTGTGGTATGCATTAGTATATTTCTTGTTCATGTGCTGGGAGTAAAGGGATTGGCCGGTTAAAATGTGTTTCATTAGTTACAAGGACAGATAACAAACAATTTAAAGAGAGTTATCAAACTACAGTTTTTGTGCATATTCTTATATGGATTCAATGGTATACTAAATGTTTTTGTTTGTTAATGATCAAGGCCAAAAATACAATATTTGTAGGATTAGATGTAAGGACCAATAATTCTATGTAATATTTTCTATCGACCAATAGTTATTAGGAGATATTATTTTATTGATATCATATTTCTTGAGTGTCATATGAAAAATTAAAGAAAATATTAACAACAAACATATATATCCTGAAGCTCTACAGAACAACCACATATTAACAACAATTGAAGAAAATATTAAACGAAATTACTCTCTATATTCAACAAAGAATTCATTACAAATTTACAACTTCAGCTAACAAAGGCAGGCTTCCAAATTTAATTAATTATCCAAATAAAAAAAATGAAGAATCATGGAGCAACCCCAGTTTACATTGATAAAGTATATATATCTAATATTTAATTAAACATGTGTTGAAATGATACATAGCATACACTATCATTCTCACTCTATACAAAAAGATTACTACTCCATTCTATACAGAAATAAACACTATAAAAAACAAGTTTTCTTGTTATCTTCATGTTCATGTTTCTTGGAAGCTCGTGCTTGATCCTCGAGTTGTTGGATCTTAATCCAACGTTGAGCATATATGTAATATAATTATGAATTGTTTACTGTCAAATATGATTGTCACAATTAAAGTGATCTAATATGGAATTAAGATATTAGACAATATATGTATTCAATAGGATGTGGTCCATAAGTGTGTAGAACAATTTGGGCAAAGATCAAATCATTGATGGACTGATTCTGAAATTTGCAATTGAGAAAACTGCCTTTAGAACGCCCAGTGTGGGTGGTCCACCCGCACTGGCTCTGAGTGCGGACGCACTCAGTACTTAGCCAAAATCTGGAACATTTTGGGGTGCCCAGTGTGGGTGGTCCACCCGCACTGGATCTGAGTGCGGACGCACTCAGTACTTAGCCAAATTCTGGAAACATTTTGGGCTCCCAGTGCGGGTGGTCCACCCGCACTGGATCTGAGTGCGGACGCACTCAGTACTTAGCCAAATTTTGAGAACTTCGGACAACCCAGGAAAAGTCCGAGCGTAATGCGGACGCACTGGAACCCCAGTGCGGGTGAACCACCCGCACTGGGGACTTAGTGAAAATTTGGGGCTGAGTTTTAAGGCGGTTATTTGGACGCGAATCATCTCAGTGCGGACGCACTGAGATCCAGTGCGGGTGAACCACCCGCACTCGCGCAGTCAGATCTGTAAACTATATATAGATGGGTCCCCAAGGCACAAGATAACCAACTCTTTTCAGAAGTTATTCTTCTACAGAAATTGAGTGCCTTCTCCTTTCTTCCACCATCAAAGAATTGAGAGGAGAATTCCATTAGGAAATTTGGAGAGGAATTCTCAAGAGGCGATCTTGTTGCCTTGGAAGACCTAATCTAAGATCCAACCAAAAGGGCGAGAAGGAAGAACTAGAGTCTTGTCTCGCGCTCACGGAGACGGTTGCTGCTCCAACTTCGGGTTTAAGATTCCATGGCCAACGTTATGGAATCAGGTATTGTATTCCGCACTAAAGTTTATGTTTTGGGTATCTTTGGCATAGGGCGGTCCTTAGGTTAAGGTGGGGACTGTTTCTTCTTCCCCGGGGTGTAAGTGTTTGACCCCTAGATGAGATGTAATTGTTTGATCTCTAGATAAGGCGTAATTGTTTGGCCTTCATGATCCCCCAACAAGTGGTATCAGAGCCTTCCTATGCCAAAGGATTAGGTCTTTGGATCTAGAGAGAATTAGGATTTGAATTGATGATTTTTCGTTGTTTTTTTGTTGGATTTTCTTGATTATTTTTTGATCTGAAAATTAAGTTTGGAGAGCACAAAATATGTTCCTAATTAAGATTCTAATTGCTCAGTTTTTTCAAGTTCTTAAGATGGTTAGGGTTTCCTCAAAGATTTTCATTAGAAATCGGAAAATTCCTAATCAAGATTCGGTCTTGGAACACGCTTGAAATTCTGCATGTCATTCATTTGGCAAATTTTCTGGGCAATTTTGGAATTGGGAATTTACAAAATTAGAAAGAAATTTCTAAATTTGAAAGGCTATTTAAGGGTGCTTCCAATTTCTCTCTAGATCATGTCATAATTCAGCATAACAAGTGTAGTTATTTTTCATGTTGTTTCCCCTAAATTTGGATTATAATTAAATAAATATGATGCGGGCGCACTCACCCTTAGTGCGTCCGCACTAGGCTCGGGGAAAATTCAGAAAATAAATACAATTGCTATGATGCAATTATATATTTATTTATTTAATTGCACTTTTATTTTATGGCTAAGGTATAAATTATATTTCTTATAAAGGCATTAAGGTTTATATATACCTTGAATTGAATTGATGGAGTCATTATCGTACCCTCCGGTGCCTCTTTTGACAAAGTTAATTTAAATTCATTGTATAAAAGGATATAAGATGTGCATTTGATGGAAGCGATCATTTATCGGCCCTCCGGAAGATAATGGTTGTTGAAATTATGTGTACAATTTAGTGATAATAAAGTGTAGTGATGATTATTATGTTTTATTACATATGTCAATAAGTCGGCCCTCCGGAAGGCATATTGTCGATATGTTACTGTATCATCAATGCTTTATTATTGCGTCAAAGTATCATAAGAAATTTATTCGTTACCCTCCGGTGACCAATTAATGGAAACCGATGCTTTGTTAATGATGGAAATGTTTAGCCTTTTGTTTGAACATAATTTATAAAATTCAGAATTTATTTTGCTAAATCGTGGTTGTTTTGTGTGTTTTTTGTTCGAATTTTTCAGCAAGCATTACTACTAGCCTAAAAGACATTCCGATGTTGAATGGTTCCAATTTCAAGTACTGGCAGGAGAGTGTTATGATAACTCTCGGTGTCATGGATTTAGACTTAGCATTCAGAGTGAACTGTCCCACCATTACGGATACCTCTACTCCTGATGAAAAGAAGGAGAAGGAAAAGTGGGACAGATCCAATAGGGTGAGTCTAATGATTTTGAAAAGGTCCATTCCAGAGGTATTTAGAGGCTCGATTACTGATGAGATTACTAACGCTAAGGCATATTTGGCTGAAATTGAGACAAGGTTTGTCAAGAATGAAAAGGCAGAAATTGGTACACTCTTGACGAAACTTGTTTCAATGAAGTATAAGGAAAAGGGGAGTATTCGGGAATATATCATGGAGATGTCTAATGTTGTTTCAAAACTAAGGGCACTTAAGTTGGAGATTTCTGATGATCTCTTGGTGCACTTAGCATTGATATCCCTTCCTTCACACTTTGGACAGTTTAAGGTGAGCTATAATTGTCAAAAGGAAAAATGGACACTTAATGAGCTCATCTCACATTGTGTGCAAGAAGAAGAAAGACTGAAACAGGATAAGACAGAAAGTGCCCATGTTGCTACTACTTCCAAATTTAAGGCATCGTCTAAGCGTAAGAAATCGAATCAGACTAAGGATAATAAGGATGCTGCAACGACCACCAATAAGAAACAGGATAAGGGCAAGAAAGTTGCCGCATCTGAAAATCCCTGTTACTTCTGTGGTGCGGTTGGACACAAGAAGATTCATTGCCAGAATTATCACGCATGGCGTGCTAAGAAAGGTAAATCTCTTGTTATGGTTTGTACGGAAGTTAATTTATCTTCTGTATCTAGATATACTTGGTGGATAGATTCTGGTGCAACTACTCACATAAGTATGTCTTTGCAGGGCTGCCTAAATTGCCGGAAGCCAAGTGATGATGAAAGATTCATCTTTGTGGGCGATGGCAATAAAGTTGAGGTGGAGGCTATTGGGACTTATAGATTATTGTTAAAATCAGGATTTTATTTGAATTTGTATGAGACATTTGTTGTACCGTCTTTTAGACGTAACTTAATTTCTATTTCTGCTTTGGATAAGTATGGATTTATTTGTACTTTTGGAAATGGAAAATTCAGTTTGTTTCATGATTCAAAACAAGTTGGTTCTGGTTTTCTTTCGGTTTATGATAATCTGTATTCTTTGGATGTCAATAGTTCTTATATTGAAGCCTTGCATGTGGATACAAATAGTAAGAAAAGAAAATTAACTAATGAGAATTCGGCTACATTATGGCACAAGCGATTAGGTCACATTTCTCAACGAAGAATTGAACGTCTTGTGTCTAATGAAATTCTTGAACCCTTAAATTTTTCAGATCTTAATGAATGTATTAATTGCATAAAAGGGAAACAAACCAATTTCAGAAAATATGAAGCCAAAAGGTGTTCAGAAGTCTTGGAATTAATTCATACCGATATCTGTGGTCCGTTTCCAACGGCTACAAGAAATGGTCAGCGGTATTTTATTAGTTTCATCGACGACTATTCTAGATATGGCTACATATATTTAATTAAAGAAAAGGCTCAAGCCCTTGACATGTTCAAAAGTTTCAAAGCGGAAGTTGAGTTACAACTTAACAAACGCATTAAGGCTATTAGATCTGACCGTGGTGGTGAATACTATGGCAGATATGATGGATCAGGTGAGCAATGTCGAGGGCCTTTTGCACATTTCATAGATGAATGCGGAATTGTACCTCAATATACATTGCCCGGTTCGCCGGCAATGAATGGTGTTTCTGAGAGGCGCAATAGAACGCTTAAGGATATGGTAAGAAGTATGATGAGTCGTACTACTTTGCCACAAAATCTATGGGGTGAAGCCTTAAAGACAGCAGCATATATCCTAAATAGAGTACCCACTAAAGCAACTAACAAAACCCCATATGAAATTTGGAATGGGCGAAAGCCTAACTTGAAACACTTGCGTGTATGGGGATGTCCAGCTGAGGCAAGGCCTTATAGGCCGCACGAGAAGAAACTGGATGAAAGGACTGTTAGTTGTTATTTTATTGGGTATCCCGAGCGATCAAGGGGTTTTAAGTTTTATAATCCTACAGAACATTCAGTTTTTGAGACGGGAAATGCAAAATTTTTTGAGGATGTTGAGTTTGCGGGGGGAGATACAATAATGGATTTTGAATTCGAAGAGGAATGTGCAAATATTCCCTCAGGTGTTGAGAGTTTTGTGGACATTGAACCCATTTTTACTCAAAATACAATTGTCGAAAACGAAACCATTATTGAAGACCAAACTCAACAAGATCAAACAACACAAAGAGAAATTCCAGAAATTATGGATGATGTTGTTGTTGGCCAGATTGTTGTAGACAATGCTGGAAATTCTCAAGAAAATTTAGAAGTGCCAATAAGAAGATCCACTAGAGAGAAAAGGTCTGCAATATCTTCGGATTATGTAGTTTACCTTCAAGAACATGAGTTTGATGTTGGCATGTTAGAAAATGACCCCATAAATTTACAACAAGCCATGCAAAACTCTAACTCTCACAAGTGGATCGATGCCATGAATGAGGAAATAAAATCTATGACTGACAATGACGTTTGGGAAATTGTCCCATTACCATCAGGAGCGAAACCTATTGGTTGCAAATGGATATTTAAAACCAAGAGGGATTCAAAAGGTAATGTGGAGAAATATAAAGCTCGTCTTGTCGCTAAAGGTTTTACACAAAAGGAAGGCATCGATTATAAAGAGACTTTCTCTCCAGTTTCATTGAAAGACTCTTTAAGGATTATATTGGCATTAGTTGCGCATTTCGATTTAGAGCTTCATCAGATGGATGTTAAGACAGCGTTTCTAAATGGTGACATTGAAGAAACGATCTATATGGTGCAACCAGAAAACTATGTATCGGGAGATGCAAAATCTATGGTGTGCAAACTTAAGAATCCATCTATGGACTAAAGCAAGCGTCTCGTCAGTGGTACTACAAATTCCACAATGTGATTATGTCATTTGGTTATGAGGCAAATCTTGTGGATGAGTGTATATACCTCAAGTTCTGTGGGAGTAAGTTTGTGTTTCTGGTTTTATATGTGGATGACATATTGCTTGCCAGCAATGATATAAATATGTTGCATGAGACCAAGAAATTTCTGATGAAGAATTTTGAGATGAAAGATCTTGGTGATGCATCATTCGTCCTAGGGATTGAAATACTGAGGAATAGAACCCAAGGTATATTAGGTTTATCCCAAAGGAATTATATCGAAAAGGTCCTGAAAAGGTATGGCATGCAAGACAGTAAACCAGGAAATACCCCTGTGGCAAAAGGAGACAAATTTAGTATCAGCCAATGCCCAAAGAATCATGTAGAAAAGGAAGTAATGCAAAAGTATCCATATGCCTCAGTTATTGGGAGCATCATGTATGCACAAGTGTGTACGCGTCCAGATATTGCGTTCATCACTGGCATGTTGGGCCGATACTTATCAAATCCAGGTCTAAATCATTGGAAAGCAGCTAAACAGATCTTGAGATACCTGAAGCGAACAAAAGACCACATGCTCAAGTTAGAGGTCATTGGGTATACCGACTCTGATTTTGGAGGATGTCAAGATAGCATGAAATCGACATCCGGCTACGTTTTCATGTTAGCTGGAGGAGCCGTTTCGTGGAAGAGTGCTAAACAATCACTTATAGCATCTTCCACAATGGCCGCAGAATTCGTTGCATGTTATGAAGCATCGAATCATGGTGTATGGCTACGCAATTTTGTCACTAGGCTGCGCATAGTGGAGTCTATTGAGAAACCACTAAAATTGTTATGTGACAATAACTCAGCCGTGCTATACGCAAATAACAACCGAAGTTCGTCAAAATCCAAGCACATTGACATCAAATTTTTGGTTGTAAAAGAGAGAGTACAGAAAGGTCAGTTGTCAATAGAACATATAGGGACAAACTCCATGTTGGCGGATCCACTTACTAAAGGATTACCACCCAATAAGTTTGAAGAGCATGTTGCTCATATGGGTGTAATTCCGGTTAGGGAAATTCAGTTTTAGTGGGAGTTTGTTAATTGTTTATTTTGATGTTCTATTTACTTATTTTGGATATGTAACTTATGACATAAGGATATTATTATTTTGCATTCTGTCTCTATTTTAGTTTGACCTCAAAATTTTGGATATGTAAATTGTTTATTTGAATTTTGCATTTTACAACAAGTTTATGAAATTTAGTTTCAAGTTTTAAGTGGGAGACCTAGTTATAAATTGGCACGTAAGATCACAATTGCGTGTAATTTCTATGCTACACATCCACATCATGATTCATGTCATTTGGTTATGTTAGTACTGTGATTATTGATGGTTTAGTCATGACTAAAATAAATGTGACGAAAGCTGCTTTAGTCCTTTGCTAATATGATTGATGGACGGAATTGGTTTGGGAATACATGAGGATGACAGAAAAGTATGTGCGCACATAAGGCTGACAATACATAATTAAAAGAGTATGACATAGTGCTCAAGTGGGAGATTGTTGGATCTTAATCCAACGTTGAGCATATATGTAATATAATTATGAATTGTTTACTGTCAAATATGATTGTCACAATTAAAGTGATCTAATATGGAATTAAGATATTAGACAATATATGTATTCAATAGGATGTGGTCCATAAGTGTGTAGAACAATTTGGGCAAAGATCAAATCATTGATGGACTGATTCTGAAATTTGCAATTGAGAAAACTGCCTTTAGAACGCCCAGTGTGGGTGGTCCACCCGCACTGGCTCTGAGTGCGGACGCACTCAGTACTTAGCCAAAATCTGGAACATTTTGGGGTGCCCAGTGTGGGTGGTCCAGCCGCACTGGATCTGAGTGCGGACGCACTCAGTACTTAGCCAAATTCTGGAAACATTTTGGGCTCCCAGTGCGGGTGGTCCACCCGCACTGGATCTGAGTGCGGACGCACTCAGTACTTAGCCAAATTTTGAGAACTTCGGACAACCCAGGAAAAGTCCGAGCGTAATGCGGACGCACTGGAACCCCAGTGCGGGTGAACCACCCGCACTGGGGACTTAGTGAAAATTTGGGGCTGAGTTTTAAGGCGGTTATTTGGACGCGAATCATCTCAGTGCGGACGCACTGAGATCCAGTGCGGGTGAACCACCCGCACTCGCGCAGTCAGATCTGTAAACTATATATAGATGGGTCCCCAAGGCACAAGATAACCAACTCTTTTCAGAAGTTATTCTTCTACAGAAATTGAGTGCCTTCTCCTTTCTTCCACCATCAAAGAATTGAGAGGAGAATTCCATTAGGAAATTTGGAGAGGAATTCTCAAGAGGCGATCTTGTTGCCTTGGAAGACCTAATCTAAGATCCAACCAAAAGGGCGAGAAGGAAGAACTAGAGTCTTGTCTCGCGCTCACGGAGACGGTTGCTGCTCCAACTTCGGGTTTAAGATTCCATGGCCAACGTTATGGAATCAGGTATTGTATTCCGCACTAAAGTTTATGTTTTGGGTATCTTTGGCATAGGGCGGTCCTTAGGTTAAGGTGGGGACTGTTTCTTCTTCCCCGGGGTGTAAGTGTTTGACCCCTAGATGAGATGTAATTGTTTGATCTCTAGATAAGGCGTAATTGTTTGGCCTTCATGATCCCCCAACACGAGTACGATTCCATCCTTATTTTTTCTATAAACAGATTTAAGAGTGAAATGATTAAATAAACAGGTTTTAGCCAATATTGGACTCAAATTATTAACGAGTAAATTATACTTTGGACACCAATGCATGTTGTAACTTGGTGAAACCATGTACATTATTTGATTTAAGATATACACTTAATGCTATCATAACATGTATCACACACGTTTGAGCATCAAATGCAGCCTCAACTAAAGTTACATGGTAAAATGATCTTTTGGTAAATAGGGTCAATAATTGTTGTATACTTATTTTGATTAACAAAAAAATACCTGCATGATTTCAAGAGCTGCTATGTAAGCACGAATGTCACAATGTGAATATCCACATCCTTTAAAATCCCCTATGCAAATTAACTTCTCCTGACCACTTGGCATACTGTAATTTTGTTGCTAGTAGATGAACGTCTCAGTTTAAGAAGAAATGCCAGAGCAATAATTGACTATATAAAAAAAAGTTTGAACTAAATTTAGTAATTTTTTAGAGAAGGAAAGCACGAATTAATAGAGTATCCTTGCTTTCCTGAGACAACATGATAAAGCCCGAAACTTTCTAAATACCAGAAAAAACATACCCACTTGGTCTAAAGGATTAACGAACCAATAGTTATCAGCAAAACATACCAGCACCTTTGTATGGGTTTTCACTTTCTGGAGTTCAGAATCAGCATATTATCAGCAATACTCTCTCAGATTTGTCCTAATTAAAATATGGAAATTCATATCAACAACGTGACCTAAACCACAAGCAATTAACACAAATTCTCGTAAATTCACAGTTCAACGTAACAAAAAGGATCAAGACGGTTTATCGATAATTGCTTCCAAATCGCGAGTAGAGGTTGTGTTGAGGAGAGAGGAATACAGGTAGAATGCGCCGAGAGAGAGGAGCGGTTGTCACTGTTGAGGAAAAACGATCTGGCGACAGTGACGCCGAGAAAGGAGATCGCCTGAAAAGGGAGATCGCGTGAGAAATCGCCTGGTGCGATTTAAGTTTAGAGCTAGGTGGCTGTGCTGTGAGAGGGGATCGCCTTGAGCAAGCGAAAGAAATAAGATAAAAAAGGAAAAAACAATGGGCAGCGCCTTTGGGCAGGCAGCATATGAAACTCTATTAAATCTGAGCCCTCCAATAAAAGAGACGGTGGAGATGCTAAACCCAAAAATTGGGTTACATTAGGGGATCCGGACTCGAAGGAAAGAGGAGACTTGGAGGGGGAGGGAAGAAATGTTAGGGGGAGACGCTATAGATGTATGGACCCGGTGTTTACCAGTGGCAGGAGAGTTGCTGAAATGTGAGGTCCCATTGTCAGTGACGTCTATGTAGTAGGACTGGTCTAATCCATGAGATAAGCAAATTCATTTTAATTTATTGAACATTTATAAAATACATGAAGAAAAAATATACAATTAAGTTTTCATGGATATTAGTTTTCTTACTTTTCTTCATTTATATATTTTAATCTTTCATTAACTTAACAAAAGAAGTCTTTTATCTTATTTTATAGTTTCTTTCTTTTTCTATTCTTAGGTGTCTAATGCCCGAAATTTTTATTAATAAAAAATAAAAAATAAAAATATCTAGATTGAAGAAGACTTTCAGCAGAATTCGAAATATAGAAATTCCGTTATTTACTGTAACGGTCCGATTATTCATCAAATTAGCGAGTTAATTTACGAAAATTAAATCCCGGACCGTTATAAAGAAT
Organism: Carex kokanica; assembly: GCA_025461125.1. NCBI lineage: Eukaryota > Viridiplantae > Streptophyta > Magnoliopsida > Poales > Cyperaceae > Carex > Carex kokanica. The sequence goes on along the minus strand of JAJGRX010001034.1, from coordinate 848,057 downwards.
CATGGTCAGAATTTTCGCAAAAAAATTTTTTTAAAAAGACAGACCATTATAAAAAATCACGGTCAAACAAAAAAAAAATCCTGACCATTAGAGATAATCACGGCCAGATCTCTGTACCACGCTATTCTACGTGTGACTCTGCTCTTTCGCGCAGCCTCGAAGTACTGCGTGTACTGCATGGTGTCGGCATCCTCCCAGTTGCCAAATTTTGGGATACGCGGATTTTGCTACAGATACATAAACAATAAACTTGCTTATGTTTATTGCGAATCAAAGGATATTGAATTAGGAACCAAAATTGGATGATACAATTACCTGTTACCCATTGTTCAGTTGTTGATTTTTCATATTATAGGAATCAAAAAATTGAAAGTAGCCTCTTGTATAAAGACCTGGCCGTGATTCTCTATAACGGCTCGTCTTTTTTATTTTATTTTTCGCAAAAATTCTGGCTGTGATTCTCTATAACGGTCCGGCTTTTTATTTTTTTTTTCCGCAAAAATTCTGGCCGTGATTCTCTATAACGGCTCGGGATTTAATTTTCGTAAATCAGCTCGCCAATCTGATGAATAATCGGGCCGTTACAGTAAATTACGGAATTCCTATATTTCGAATTCTGCCGAAAGTCTTCCTCAATCTCGATATTTTAATTTTTTATTTTCTATTAATAAAAATTTCGGGTCTAATGCGCAAGAGTGGGTCCAGCAGTTTTCAGTGCATGTAAAAAGTTGTTACACTAATTTTTTTTTTACTACCTTAAAGATCAATGAAAATAAATCTGCTGTGATTCTCGAGAATCGCAGGATCCTGCGATTCCGAATCTCAGCTGTTGGTTTTTTTCGTAATGCGTGCATGAAAATTTACTTTTCCAAAGTGTTTTCGAGATCCGCGCACAGAAAAATTTGAACCGTCAATTTGGAATTTTAGGATCCTGCGATCCCACCCAGGATCGCAGCAGATTCGGACTCAAAGATCAATACATGCTAAATATTATCTTACATGACAAAAATTTGTCTAAATTGTTTAATAATTTTTAAAAAAAATTACAATTTTGGATTTTTGAAATATTATCCTATTTAATGTGTAAATATTTATGTTAATTTACTATTTTATTATTGTTTTTAAATTTTTTGAAAAAATAGTAAAATTTAGTTTTCTATAAAAATTTGATATGTTGATCATATTAAGCAGTTCTTCGGCCTTTTGTTTGATCTTCAGATTAACTTGTAGACTAATTGTTATTGTGCATAGCGATCACCAGTATGTATTATAAAATTTATAGTATATTTGCATGTTTTTTTTTTCAAGTCTTTTGAAAGTATAGACGAACTAAACGAAAGTTCATGAAATAATTTGTTTGATGTTTGTGTTATCTGAGATCTACGAGTAATAGTTGTTAATATTTCTTATTTATTTGTGTTAGGTGCAACTCTGTTACTCCAAAGGGATCACAGATCTGTTATTTCTATCACAACCGTTCAAAGTTTTTCATGCACGAATCTCAAAGAAAAAAGTTTTTCGTGCCCGAATCTTGACAAAATTCAACGCTGGAATCAAAATAACAGTGTTGTTATCTCTTTGGAATAACAGCATATTTATTTCCGATTTTAGAATAATAGTGAAAACAGAGCACAACTGTAATCAAACAGTTTCATACTTTTATTGGATACAAAACATGCTCTAGTAGAGTTTCAAACTACAAGAGTCAATCATATAAAATTTTCAGAGTGAGGCTATGGTGCTATGCATAGCACCAATGGCTAGTGTACTACGGCTCAATATGGTACTTTTTAAAATCCTAACGGTCGATCCGACCGTTCAATGTGATATCCATATGAATATGTACTTGCAAACTAAATTTTATATTTTTCGAATTTTTTTACTATTTTTTCAGATAGGTAGAAAAATCAGTGTTTTTTGAAAATTCTGGACCATCAAAATTCTACCTATCTGAAAAAATAGTTAAAAAATTCGAAAAAATATAAAATTTAGTTTGCAAGTACATATTCATATGGTTATCACATTGAATGGTCGGATCGACCGTTAGAATTTTAAAAAGTACCATATTGAGCCGTAGTACACTCGCCATCCGTGCTATGCATAGCACCATAGCCTCACTCAAATTTTCATATTGATAATAGAAATCAATTTTACAGTATTATGACATTCTACTCTAAACTATGTATAAATGTTGAGGAGTTGTCGAACACCTACAAGTGTATAAATAACTTGTGTAGTTTCCGTACAATTTGATAAATTCAAAAAAATAATTTGAAAAGGATCTAAAACAGAAATACCGATATTACACGAATATCATGTGAAAATCTGTAAGGGCTTGTTCGGCTGCATAAGGGAAACGGGAATGGGATTGGGGAATTTGAACTGATTTTTACTGTGCTCGTGAGAAAAAAAAAATTCACTCAGAATAAATTTTTTTTTTTTTCCCACAGCAACAGTCCGCGGCCGAACAAAACCTAATTATGCTGATAAATCGCATATGTTCATCGTGGAGTTTAGGATATGCATAGGCATTTGCGGAGAGTACATCTTGCAATGAATACGGAAGATTTGCATTTCGATTTTTCTCTTTTATAAGTAAAATAATTTCTTCGCTCATCTATTTTCGTTTGTTGTGCTTGAAAAAGGCAAAGATCCAATATAAGAACTATCTGAAAAAAAAAAAAAAAATTTGTTTTTTGGGGAAGATTCGATCAGATGCGAAAGTGTAAACCAAGGAAATAGTCACAATGTGGGTCACAAGTGTAAAGAAATGGATTTATTTATATTACGGAAAACAAAATAAAAACATGACGCACACATATAGAATAGAAAAAATTGAGAGAAATTTTCAAAATTACTCTACAGTGATTATAAAATGTAAAGAACTCTTATAGATTCCTGACAACTAAAAAATCCGAGGTTACATCAGTATAGGGATGATGTGTTATTCTCTGGCCAATTGCTACAAGACTTGTGCAACTTCAACGGTCAATATATACACCTACACATATTTATCGATCTGATCCGATTCAAGTCTGACCTGATTTGATATTTTTTTTTAAAGTCAAACTGATCGAATTAAGCTCGATCCGATTAAAGATGACAATCCGATAAGCCAAACATGATGCAACACCACACGAACCAAACTCGACTTGATCCGAGCTGTTCGAAATTCGAACACAATCCAAAACTAGACAATCCGAACTCCAACCCTTCCCAACATGAACAACGCAATGTCGTGAGTAAAGTATGCATTTTTTTTATGGATGAAATCAGTTCTCAATATTAACTATCCAAACAAATTTTGATGCATGAAAGTATATATTTTTGTGTGCCATGCATGCGGGTACATAAATATTACATGTCTGCTTAAATTACGAAAGCTATATATGTTAGAGATTTTAGAGGACCATTTCGGTAGTCATTTATTGTAACAGTTTCTGTTGACAGCAATGCAAAAATGCAGCAAGAGTAATATATGTATATATATTACATTTATCCTGCCAATACACTGTACATTCATCATATATACCCCTCTTAACTAACGCCTACTGAATTTTTTTTAATTAATCAATAATAATAATAGTAATAATAATAATAATAAAAGTGCGTTGTGCTTTTTTTTTTTTTTAAATTGATCAGTATAATTTGTTGTGTATAATAAATTTCAGGATACAAGTAATATATTTCTGAAGTTATACGGTCTATTCACCAAAATAATATGAAAAAAAAGAATCACAAATGATTTTTATCTAAAATGTCGAGAGCAAAAGGGTCTGATGAACATCAGACTAAATTCATCTGATGTTCTGTCTAGACCATTCAATTCATGTCAAAATTTTATGCTTTTGGTTTAGATTAATAGAGCAATTTTTATTTTTATTTATTATCACTAATTTTAACTTGAATTTTACGGTTCAGATTGGACATTGGACATAATTTAATCTAATATCTACTAGTTACATCCATTACTCTAAAATATAAGTCGAACAATCAGAATCCACGAAACTAACACCAGTGCGACAACACGTTAGCATTAGAACATCTATATCTATCAAATTAATTACAATTACCAAGAAAATAATAAAAGGAGAAAAGATTTTTATACTCAGCTTTCAATCGTCATTAACTGTCATTTAACTAGTGCCGGTCCCCACTGTTAACGGCCTCCACGTCCGGTCCCCATCTTCCCGCTTTTAAAACCTTCTGTCCCCACCTTCTATTCCCTTTTTTAATCTCATTTTGAATTCGGATCTAATTCTTTCCTTAGGCAATTTCCTATTTCTCTTCGCTCTTTCCTTTTCCCCTTCGCTATTTTTTTCCTTTTACTGTTGCAATCTCCTTTTCTAAACACGAGCACTACGGAAGCTTTAGTCGTGTCTTACAATCGAAGCGATAATCGAAGTTTTGCTCATTTCTAATCTTCATCATCTCCAATAGGATTGAAGAGCACAGTGAAATCGAAATTGAGTGAGTTATTGACTGATTTCTATTGAATTTTTATTTGAATTGTTTCAGTAACGGACCTTGTATTATTTGAACTTTGATTTGAATTTCAATCAGGTTATTTACTGTTCAATAATGGATCTCGCATTATCAGAATGTCTGATTTGAATTTTTTTATTTAGAATTTGATATTTGAAATCAAAATTACATAGATCATTTTCTTAATGTCATTGTTTTGTGTCTGATGTACAAAATTACAAAATTACAAGATTCGATATTTTGTTTTACAATATTCGATTTTATTGAGGAAGAAGAACATGATGGAATTTGTATTCTCCGACGAAGATTGAAGATATTCATCATCTCTAATCATCATTGCGATATCAAAGCTTCAATCGTGTCTTAGAATCTTTGCATAATTAAAGTTTCTTCGTCTCTCATCTTCATCATTTGAGATTTGGATTGAAGAGCAATAGCTAAATCTAAATTGAGAGAGTTATTTACTGATTTAAATTGATAGGATCAATCTAATAAGTTTACATGATTTATACAATATTTTACAGGATCTATCAATCATGTTTAAAGATTCAGTAGAGTATTTTACATGATCTGTTTAACAGTTTTACATGATATACGCAATAGTTTACATGATTTATGAATTTATTTTTTTTCTTTATTTTATATATCACAGATCTTGTATTATCTGAATGTCTGATTTGATTTACATGATTCAACATGTAAATTTTGTTGATTTACATTATATAAATTGTTTTATAGAATATAATATACACGATTATATTGTATTTGTGACAGATTGTTATTTTGGATTATATAATTTGTTGATTTATAGTGTCGGATGTACAAAATTACATGGTTCGAGATGGAAATTTAGCTAATTTAGATTATTTGTTTTATATTGTTGCATACATTGATTTACAGTATTGGGTTAACATATTTACATGTTGTTTTGAATGTCATTATCAAGTATTCCATTCTTGTGAATGTTGTTTTTTTTCCAAAATATTTATTTTACAGTCTTATATACATTGTTTTATAGGATGTAATATATACAATTACAGTGTTTTTATTACATATTGTTATTCTACATTATAACATTTGTTATGGTGTCTTACATGGTTTATTATTGATGTTTGCATATTTTATACAATGGATTTTGACTTGAATAAATATTTTGGTGTTGTACTAGGTGGGAGGCTTGGGCTGAAATAGAAGATGGAATATTATTTACATTTTTGTTTAACTGAAAGAGAAGATGAAAGATTATTTAATCTTTAATCTTTCATTTGCATTTTTGTCTTTCAAAGGAATTCAACGGAACTCGGTGCACGTTAAAGAAAAAAATCAAGAAAGAAACATAAAGTGAAGGAGAAAGGAAAAATAGAAAGGGTATAATTGAAAATATAAATTTTAAAGTGTGTGAGTTAATTATAAGGGTAAATAGAAAAGAATTAGAAGAGTTGAGGGGTAAATATAATATATTGAAGTGTCGAGGGATAAATAAGAAATTTAGTAAGAATTAGAGGGCACACAAGAAATTGACCCTAGATTTTAAAGGCCGTTAGAACTTGGACTAAAACCCTAACGTTGAAAATGTTCTGTTTTAAACCTCGTTTGTACAAAGATAATGGTAGGACCGTAGGAGAACCGTTCAAATTTTTGCAAACTACGACCCACCAAATAATTTTTTATTTTAACCAGCCAACCCATATATATCCAAAATATTTATATTTATATCTAATAATTATATGTCTATGTCTGCACTATAGTGACAAATGAATAGTTCGGGTTCGGTTCGATAGGGTCAAAAATTTGTGATTCGAAAATAATTCGGGAATAATTTGGTGTTGGGATTTCACGTGTATGTCTATATGGTGATAATTTAAAATTTTTCTATCACCACTTGGCTCAATACACAAAAGATCTTATTTATACGACAAAAGCAAACAAGATTTTCAATAAACTAATGTGCACTAAATTAAAATAAATTAATCTCATCTAATTTATTGCTAAAGAGGATTAAAACTTTTACCTAAAGAGATTGTCAAATCTCTTGATGGAGAGAAGCCGATTTCCCTTCTCTTTCTCGTGTTCTTCTTGGAAGCGCCTCTTGGTTCACCTTGAACCTAAACAACGAACTAACACACCTCTTAGATAGATGGATGTGAAGTTCAAGGCTTAGATCCAACCATCTCTTGATCTTCAAATTAACAACCTATTTGATTTCTTGGTGGCCAAACCTATCAAGAAGAGATTAGAGAAGAGATTGAACCACTAGGGTTTTGGCCTTGAGCAAAGGGGATTGCTACAGTAATTTCGGTCAAGTGCTACAGTAATTTTGTCCAATAAAAATGAGCAGAAAAATTCTCACTATTTTCCTTAATTACACCCCTTTAAATAGGTAAGGGTTAGGGCAACTATTTGTGTAATGTTTAAATTAATTACACAAATGCCACTAGCCTTGTTTAGCCATTTTATGATCTCTTTAATATCATCTTGTGATTGGTTTAATAAATTAATTTATGAATAAATAATATTAATCATATTATTCTATTATGCAATATTCTTATTATTCTTATAATACTTTCAAACATTATACCAAATAATATTTGCATAACTTCACAAATTTATTTATGATCTAAGCATGTCATATTATGACATTTTATTTTATCATTTCATCTCATGTATTTTATCTTATACATCATTGTGAAATATAAAATATTTGTTGTTTCTCTTCAGTTGGTGTGACCGTATAGAGGATTTATGTCATCTTGGCAATAATATAAAACTTTATATTATTGATTATAAGAGGTTCTATCATTACATCATAGTTATCCAAACGACATAATAATCATTCACTCAATCCACTAATTTCGTATCTATCATTGTCTCATGATATTATGAATAATATACAAAATAGGATCGTGTCATTCTTGCATTATATTCTTTTCTTGGTTTCTCAAGTGAATTATAATTATAACTACATCAGTTATATTGCATGCGATATAATTTCACTTTACCAAGGGGCCCAGTAATATCATAACTCAAATTAAGGGACAATGATAATATTAACATATAGATTTTTCCCGCACAAGTTGTACACAACGAACTACTATTTTATTCCTATCTAAAGATAGTATTTAAATAGCAATCACATTATATACTTCTTATGTGAAAAACCTACACATCTCATATCTTAGATTCTAAAGACACAATGAAAACATTAATGACACAAAACACAATCCATATAATGTTTCATTCATTTAGGTCATGTTCAATATATAAAATGCACATATTTATATATTCATGTTATTAAATGATAATTCTTTATCAACATTTATAGAACTTCAATGTACTTTAATCAACATGACAATCTTTCTCGGTAATTAATGTTCCTCCTTAATTACCACGATTGTGAACATATTTAGTACTTAAATGTTTCTCATCTTAGGAGTTCTATAGTTCAAGACCAATAGCATCTTCCTGAACTCTTTCAAAGATATAACATATAAATCTCAAGGAGCATGAATAATAATATTCGTATAAAATCATGAACTACATATAAATTATCACTAAAAGAAATAACTTTCAAAACACACATTCTTCATTATGGATGCCACATACATTACAAATAGGTAATATTTTTGTTTCACAGCTATTGATATACAATTCTTATTATTACATGATTGATATGATTGTCTTACAATGTTAAGTAATCTGAATTACATAATTTATATAATTATCTTATTTACTTTCAGGTATGATATGGTTCTTGTTCTTTTTTCGGTGTGAACCATCACTGGCAGACATTGATTTTTGCTTGTGCTCTGTTTGGAAGAGAAACTAAAAAAGACTATAAATGGTGTATGGAGAAGTTTGTAGCTTGCATGAACGGTGTCAAACCCAGTGGTATTCTGACAGATCAGTGCCCAAGCATTGAGAAAGGTGTTAGGCATGTTTTAGGAGATCATACGGTGCATAAGTATTGTGCTTGGCACATTCTTCATAAATTACCAGATAAATTTGGTGGTCAGGATGATAAAGATGTTTTAACTTATTTGGTAAAGGCAATTGTATACGAAGTCAAAACCCTATTGTATTTTGAAGAAAGCTGGAGAAAGCTGATGGTGGAGATTGGATACGAAAATGCACAATGGTTATTGGTTTTCTATTGGTTTTCTCCAATTTCTAAAAATCAAGAAAAATTAGAGAAAAAAAACATCTAATGTTAATATTGTATAACATTAAGTGAGTTCCAAATGCCACAGCATTTTTGACATATATTTCCTAAAACCTTACAAGTTGCATGAATATCCAGGGTGGGTTCATGTTGTGTCAATTTGGGCAAGTTATATATATTTAATAGGTTGTGTATCACACTAAAAGAATAATGAGTCATAAGTTGTGCATTACAAATAATGTACATTAGATACATCGATCATATCTTTCTATACGTTGGTACCTCATATGTCTTATTAATAACATTAAATAATTTAAGAAGTTAAGTATTATACTCTTGTATAGTAGTGTTAAAATGTCCTATTATTTCCGTATTTCAATCATGCATCACATTTTTATCTTTGTTTTTAATATTGAAATAGTCGATTTAAATCATGATCTTGATATTAAAATATCCTTAGAGACCAAAATTTACATATTGTTTTGGAACTTTTTACTATTTTAGAAGATTATGGACCATTGAAAAACAATAATTTTGTACCTATCTAAAAAATATTATTAAAATTATTAAAAAAATATAAAATTGGTCTCCAAGCACATTTTGGTATCGAGATCATGTTGAGCAATTCGCATGACAAACTATTACGTTGAATTCTGATTTATTTTTTTTTAACTAGACAGAGGCTGCCTGAATTCTCAACTTAAACGAGGTTAATTGTTACAGTAAATATTCTAAACTTAATTTTAAATTACACTTGATAGGGTGAATTATGTTTTATGTGGGTAACAAAATTTGTGACATGTGATATAACAATTAAGGAATGTAAGCACCGTAATAGTAAATAATCGACGAGACAAAGACCATCTCCAAATTGAAAATGCAAGTTTGAGTTGTTTGTGTCCATAACAAATTAGTTGGTTGTAAATGCAATAAATGACATAAGTAAATCTTCCAAATCTTTCCACTTTTGTGAATAGCATAAAAAAATGGATAGCGCTATTCGGAGGGCTCACTTTCAAATATTGAGGGCATAATGATTTTTTTATACTGTTATACCACTTTTGCCCCTAATTAATGATTTTCTAATATTTTCTATGTTCTAAACTTAAAGGAATTTTTTTAATAAGGTGAAAGAAATAGCTGTAAATTAAGCCTCTTTGTTTATAGAAATAAATAAATTGGTATGAACAAACTTTATTTTTCATTGCTTACATTTATATGGTGTTAATACGTATAAATCAGAAACTTATAACAAACAAATGAAAAGTTACTTCGAGGTTGAATTCATGGTTAACAACTTAACATGATGCATTAGAAGACCGAAATTTTTAAATGTAGCACAGATTCAAAAAAAATATACCAAAACAGCACCGTTTGGGCGGAATTCCAAATTTAGCACGGCCGCAGATCGGCTGAGCGGCCCTATTTCCTGGGGACCGCAGATCAACTGAGCGGCCCCTGAAATGGGGCCGCATATCCGCTGAGCGGCCCCAGGGGCCGCATATCAGCTGAGCGGTCCCTTTTTTTATATTTATTACGAAATATGTTTTTTTGGCGATTGTGTTATAAAAATAATTGTATTTGTGTTTTAGTTTGTAATGTTGTTTAAATTTATGTATTTTGTCGCAAGTTATTTTAGAAATGAAATATTTTATATATGGCGTGTGGTTCAAATATTATTTTTGTACGAGGAGATAGTGATAAATGAACAAAATAAATAAATAACCAAAACAAATAACAAACTAACAAAAAAAATAAGAGACATAATATAACAAATAAGTCCAGTATCTGACATAGTCTACAAATCATACATCTTTCTCTGCTTCTTCTTTCTGAACCCTCGACCCCGCCTGGAGAGTGGCGTCTCGTCAGTATCTCCTGAGTCTGTAGTGTCTGTGAGTCCTTCGCCTGGACATCTGCAGACTGGACCGGCTCATCACGAACCTCCTCAATCTCGGATGTCTGCTGTACTCCAGGACCAAAAATAGTAGTCTGTGCAGACTCAGGATGCGTGAGTAAATACGCCTGTCTGGCAATGGGGTCATCAAGGGGGGCATGCTGTGAGGACTGTCCAGGAACAAATACGCCTGTCTGGCAATGGTGTGTACCTCTACTGGAAGCCGGTATATCTCTACCAGATGTCATGCTGTATTTAAAATAAACCTAATTAAATTTTGGTACAAGTCCAGTTTAATGTTGGATGTTTGCTCAAACATTTAATTTTGATAAAATAAACCTAATTAAATTTTGGTACAAGTCTAGTTAACTCAAACAATTGATTTTGGTAAAATATACATATTTAATTTTTAGTACAAATCTAGTTAAGTATTGGTGCTAAAACAATTAATTTTGGTTAAATATACCTATTTAATTTTTGGTACAAGTCTATTTTAATTTTATTGGTGGGACAATTAAAATTTGGTACAATCTAATTATTAACTCTAAATTAAATTCTAATTATGAATCTTAATCCTACACCCTAATCATAAACCCTACTCCTAAACCTAAATCCTACACTTAATTACTACCCTAAACTAAAAAATTAAACAAGAATAGAAGAAGAGAAAACTTACCCGAGTACGAAGGGAATTGGACTTCTTCAATCAATGCAAAAACTCAAACCAGTTGCCCCAGGGGACCGCTTAGCCGATATGCAGCCCCTGGGGCCGCTCAGCTGATCTGCGGTCCCCAGGAAATGGGGCCGCTCAGCCGATCTGCGGCCATGCTAAATTTGGAATTCTAGCCAAACGGTGCCGTTTTGGTATATTTTTTTTGGATCTGTGCTACATTTAAAAATTTCGGATTAGAAAATTTACTTCTAAAGCATCATATATAAATGACATAAGTAATGCTTACATTTTAGATTGCAATATGTTAACAAATAAATTGGTGAATTCATGGTTGTTGTTCTTTCACAAGGAAAGATTGCAACGGACAATTGTCTAATAAATAATCATTGTACTGCTTCAAGTAATAATTTTCTATTAGCGTGCCTTTCTATCCCATATGAAACAATTTTATTTGAATAAAAAAAATTATTTACTTGTTTGACATTTCATCTTTTTATTAGTTTTTAGAAAAAGGAGATTAAAAAAAGACACTTACCTATGGTTTTTTATTTCATCTGAGAATTAATGCACGATTAATGATGCCACAATGCATACTCGATTATTCGTGTTATACAAAATATTCTATGATAATTTAAAATAATATTGATAACTATCACAACATACTTTTACAATTGTAAAAAAAAAAAAAATCTTAAAATCCAAATTTATTATTCAAATTTCCCAAAATGTATACTTGTTCAAACAGAAACGATCACTTCTTTGAATTGAAACAATTATTACTTAAGACTTTTCAAACTCATTATTCAAAGCACTCTAAAATGCACACGATTTTAATTCGAAGTTGTTTGTATAAAAATTTGGCATCACATATTGACAATTTTAATATAATTCTAGTGAAGTTTTATTGAAGTTTATATATATGCAATATAAATTATGACATTGCATTTGGCATCATATATCTTTATATATGACATTTGAACAACTACAAATTATGATATCAAAATATCTCCGTTTCTTTAATATGTTTTGCATGTGAAATGAAAACGGGTATTTACATGCTTGATATTTTTTATGATGCATCAGATTTTTTTTTTTTTGCCAATTCAATTAATAGTCAGCTTGCGATAAAACAGAATTATGTTGTGAAAGATAATTGAATTTCTGAAAATGAATAATTTGTTTTATTGTTGGATTATGTTTAGGGCTGCACAAAAAATTCGTAGTTCGTAATTCGATTCGAGTTTGATTCGAAAAAGTTCAGAAAAAATTCGATTCGAAATTGAGTTCGTTCGAAATTATTTCAAACCAAACTTAGTTCGAAATTAATTCAAACCAAACTCAAACTGGACCTAGTTCGTTCGAAATAGGTTCGCAAACCAAATTTAGTTCGAAATTAATTCAAACGTGAACTGTTAATTTCTGCTGATAACTTATGTTCACTGATGAAAATATAAGCCGTCCAGTCCATAATTGCTTTGAATTCTGACTTCTGAAACAGAAAGCCCGGTCCAATTACAAGCTCAAATAAAAAAAATTCAACAACAAAGCTCAAATAAAAAAATTCACATGTTTATACCAGAAATTTTGCTTTTTATGGTAGGATTCTGAGTTTTTCGGGTAATCCAGTCTCAACTCTCTCGTTTTTTTCTTTGTTTTGATAAAGTTATTATTAATTTGATAAATTTGTTCAATTAATTTTAGCTTAAAGAAACTATTAAATAATAATAAATAATAAATAAATAAATATTGTACCTTTATCATTTTTTTTACAGCAATATATTTTGGCATTTTTTGCATTTATTTTCGGACCGTTCGTTTTACTACGAAAATTCAATGGTCGATCTACAACAAAATCATTCCAAATCTGATCTAGAATGATCAAGGTACAATATTGAACATAACCAACATAAAAGTTCAAAAGTTTTATTATGTATGAGCTTTGATCCAACACGAAATGTTTATGGCCATACGATGCTTCAATTTTCGATCAACTAGATGGATGGGTAAATGAAAACAAAATTTTATCAAACTTTCATGGAAGACGATAAATGCAATGCTTTTTGATTTCAACGGTCCGATTGGTCAACAGACGACATGTTTACGTGCACCTTCATTAACTTAGAAAGCAAGAGTATATGTTTCATGAGATATAAACTCTTGCCTTGTGAGTTAATGAAGACGCACGAAAATATATCGTCTGTGGTTCGATCGAGACCGTTGAAATCAAATAGCACTGCATTTATCATCTTCCATGAAAGTTTGATAAAATTTTGTTTTGATTTACCCATCCATCTAGTTGATCGAAAATTGAAGCATCGTATGGCCATAAACATTTCGTGTTGGATCAAAGCTCATACATAATAAAACTTCCGAACTTTTATGTTGGTTACGTTCAATATTGCACCTTGATCATTCTAGATCAGATTTGGAATGATTTTGTTGCAGATCGACCGTTGAATTCCCGCGGTAAAACGAACGGTCCGAAAATAAATGCAAAAAATGCCAAAAAATGCAAAAAAATGTATTGCTGTCAAAAAAATAAAAAAAATGCTGTCAAAAAAATAATCAAGGTACAATATTTCTTTTATATGTCTAAAAAATGCAAAAAATGCTGTTAGTGATCAGCTATTCATTTAGAAAAAAAAAATATGTATTGCTTTAAAAAAAATTCAAAAAATGCAAAAAATACTTATTTATTTGATAAAAAAAACATGCAAAAAGTAAAAAAATGTAAAAAGTTTGAAAATATATATTTTTATTTTTTTCCAAATTATTTGCTGCCTAATTTTATTTTGTATCACTGCAATGCACTTTTAGACTCACTCAATAAAATATTAAATAAAATATTAACTAAGCGAGTGACCCCACAAATCCTGCAATCCGATCACCTCAATAATTTCACACCCTTAGATCTATCCTCTTACCAACGTCTAGATCTCTTTCATGTCATCAATCCGCTCCATTTCCATTCAACCAATTAACCCGCTATTTTTTCCGCCACTGCCTCCAATTTTTTTTTCTCTTCCCGCTAATTTACGCCAAAACCACTGGCCCAAATTTCTCTCCCGCTAAGTACCAAAATAATCTCCCTCACGTCTTCTCTCTCTCTCTGGTGGCCTCTCACAACAAAGACTCATCTCTCGCCCAAATCCCCTGTTGCATACATTCAAACTGAGTGTGGTATTTGGTTATAATTAATTTTGGAGTGCTTGAGTTTTTATTTAAATTGTACTTCTATTGATATTTGAATTTTATTTAAATTGTATTTTGAATATTTTGGAGTGCTTGAGTTTTTATTTAAATTGTATTTCTATTGATATTTGGATTTTATTTAAATTGTACTTTGAATACTTGAGTTTTTATTGAAGTGATGTAATTTCGCACTATGGCCCAGTCATAAGTCATAAATCGTAAGTCATAACAAAGTTTGTAAAGGTTCGAAATTGAGTTCGTAAAAAATTCGGTTCGAAATTGGATTCGTTCGAAATTGAGTTCGTTCGAAACTAATTCAAACCAAACTCAAACTAGGGGTAAGTTCGATTCGGTTCAGTTCGTTTGTAGCCCTAATTATGTTGCAGGACTCAAATAATTATGTTGTGACAGATCCTTTCTATCGTAGACTCAACAGGAGCAGGTATTTTTACCAGGGGCGGACCCAACCTTCCTCTGGATTTTGAGTTTTAGTGGAGTTTTAGGGAAGAATATCTCTGTTTTTCTCTGGACGTTTGATTTGTAATTCGGGTTAAATTTAGGGTTAAAATTGAAATAAATTTGTTAAATTTTGATTGGTAATTAAAATTATAAGTCAGTGCATCAGAAATTACAAGTCAAAACATTCGAAGGTATAAGTTAAAGTATTGTTTTTTATCGAGTACCTAATTAGTTAATGAATTTAAACCCGATTCGATATTTTTTTGCCTCCTCTGACGCCTGAATCCACCCCTGATTTTTACGCAAATGTGTGCTTTAAATTAAGTATGAAGCATTAGGGTACGTTTGGATGAACTCTAGAATAGCTAGAATAGCTACTGTTTAAGAACAGTGCTAACTCAAGCTATTCGGAATAGTGAAAAAGTTATTTGAATTGCATATTTGGAATAGAGTTTGGAGGAAATGAATAAAGTAATCATTTATGTGTTAGATTAAATATAATAAAATAAAATATTAATTTAAATATTAAATGTAATATATTATTATTTTAAATATTAGATTAGTATTAAATATAATATTATATTAAATATAATATAATATTAGTTTATATATTAAATATAATATAATATTAGGTTAAATGTTGATGTAACATAATATTAATTTAAATTTTAGATTATATTAAATAAAATATTAGGTTAAATGTAATATAATATTAGTTTAAATATTAAATGTAATATAATATTATTTTAATATTAAATGTAATATAATATTAGTTTAAATATTAAATGTAATATAATATTATTTTAAAAATTAGATTAATATTAAATAAAATATTAGATTAAATGTAATATAATGTTAGTTTAAATATTAAATGTAATATAATATTAGTTTAAATATTAAATGTAATATAATATTAGTTTAAATATTAAATGTAATATAATATTAGTTTAAATATTAAATGTAATATAATATTATTTTAAAAATTAGATTAGTATTAAATAAAATATTAGATTAAATGTAATATAATATTATTTTAAATATTAGATTAGTATTAAATAAAATATTAGATTAAATGTAATATAATATTAGTTTAAATATAATACAATATAATAATTTAATTATTAAATGTAATATAATATTATTTTAAATATTGGATTAATATTAAATAAAATATTAGATTAAATATAATATAATATAATATAAATTTAAATATTAAATGTAATATAATATTAATTAAATATTAAATGTAATATAATATTATTTTAAATATTAAATGTAATATAATATTATTTTAAATATTAGATTAGTATTAAATAAAATATTAGATTAAATATAATACAATATAATATTAATTTAAATATTAAATGTAATATAATATTAGTTTAAATATTAGATTAGTATTAATATCAATGTTCTAAATAGCGTTTATAGCGTCATAGCGGGAAGGCTAAAAAAAAAGCTATAGCAAATAGCATCGCTATAGCGGAAGCTATTCCAAATAGCATTTTTTTTTACATTTCGTATATTCAATATTTGTACTAAATATCAACATTATCTAAAGTCTCATAGAACAATAAATAACACCAAAGTAATTAAGAAATTATAATATTCATATTGAACCCGTACAAAGTCCAAATTGCGGTTCAAAATATCCATAGTAATATCATAAACTATCGATTTTTCCTATTAAAAATATCTTAAGCATCATGATTCATGACATAATCTATTTTTTTTCTATTCAAATTTTAATTTCGGTTTGGACTTTTTTTCTATTCAAATTTCTATTTCTATTCCCAATTTCAAATTGATTTATTTGTAGCAAGTAGCAACAAATTCAATTTCGGTTTGAGATTTTTTTTATCTTTATTTAAAACTCATATAAATTGCTTAAAAATAAAAAAAACCCATATCATATAGCGCAAATAGCGGACCGCTATAGCGCTGTAGCGGCCGCTATAGCGGCCGTAGCGCAAATAGCGCATTTTGATGTCATAGCGTAGCGTTTGGGGTCCAAAAACGCTATAGCGCGCTATTTAGAACACTGATTAATATTGAAAGCAACAAATGTCATTCCATGTTTTTGTAAGAATAGCGAATAGCGCTATTCTCCCTATTCCGAATAACTCTATTTCTCGTTTGGATTGTCCTTGTTCCAAATAGCAATGCTATTCTAAGAATAGTGCTATTCTTAGTGCATCCAAACATAGCCATAGAGAACAAATACGTTTTGAAAACAATTACATATCATAATCTGTATAATATAATTTTAATTTTATTAATGTAATTTTTATTTTACTATATGGATTTTCACGACTCCTTTGAAAACTTCAGTTGGTGTCAAAAGAAATAGAAAGGAAAGGAATAAGAATTCAGTTGTCCTAAGCAGACTCACATATATGATTTATGTTAAATTATACCGCTAATCTCGCAAAATTAATTAAACAACATGTGCATAAAGTTGTGAAGAACGTAAAATTGAACAAAATGCTGAAAACTGTAAGAAGGAAACCAAAAAAAGGAAGGTAAGTAAGACTTCCAGCTAGAACTTACTGTCAAAATTAAATTTTTATGTGACTCAAATTCAGCGCCACTTTCGGAAGAGTACGAATAAACTCGAACTGCCATAACGGGCCCACTCCAAATTTAAAGACTCAGATCCCCTTCCAGTCTCTCATTGAAAATAGAGCAGTGATAGAAGTTTGGTAGCATCTATCCATATATTATGCTTGTTAGTCAAGAATCTTCTCACCAGTGGAAAAGATATTCCAAACCAAGGTTCCAACTATGTACAAGGCCACAGAAACCTTGAACACATCATCCCAAGAACCTACAATTTTAATGAAAAAAGAAGACAAAAGTTGGGGTAAACTAAATATATCTAATTAGCAAATAAAATTGATTTTTGTATTTGCAATATGAGCTTGCCTCTTTGTAGGATGTAGCCTGTGGCAGCTGTACCAAAAACTCCTGCAAGCACCCCGGCAGTGTTTGAAAGACCCAATAGCACTCCCTATTGTATATAATTTCATATAATTAACATAAGAAATAAATAAAGAGCATACTGACAATGTCATGATGATAATCATCTTCTTCATTTGAGAAAGCAACAAAAGTCAACTGATATTAATCGCTTTAGCAGTTTTTCAACTGATATTATTTACATAAGATCCCTGTTTTCTATTAAATAAATTAACTGACACTTTTGTAAATTAGAACAATACAACACCGCAAAAAAAAAATGGGTTTACCGCATATCGTGGGCCTATATCCTGGTGATTGGAATAAAGACCGGATTGAGAAAATGCATCGGTGCCCTGAAAAACCGAACAATGACAAGGAAATTAATCAGCAAAATACTTGTCAAAAAAAATTTGATCCATAAACACTTTTATCAGAGATACCTTGGTATAAGAGCAATTTTTGGATAAACCAAAAAATAATTATATATATAACAAACCTGGCTGCATGCCATGCATAAAACAGCTAAAGCAGGAGTTCTGACACGACTCAGCTGTGTCAGAAAGAAAGCGGGGCCCAGGAAGCCGATTGATTGCATTATCTGCAATATGAAAGCAATGTAATCTCAACCTTCAGTATCAGTAGTTAGTACCAGTTTGGACACCCTTGGAATAATTCTGATTGTTATGGATTATCAAGGTCTTTGCCCCAGAAATGAGGGTACACTTGAGGATAATTTTCACCTAATTGAACACTGAAGAACAATATGATGCACACTGGTTAAATTTGACATTAACTATTTTAATATGGTTAAATTTGACATTTTATTGCTTGAACAGATTAGCACCATTTCTACCAGGCTCAGTACCATTATCCATCATGATGTCAATAACACAATTCTACTCTTACTTTCTTGGTTACATCCAATTGTATTACTATCTGTTAAATATGGGTATAAAAAGATATTGCCAGCATCAACTCTGTTATAGCCCTAAGGATAAGAATCCGTATCCTCTGCATTTTGAGTTAATTTCTGAACTGTACGATCAGAATTCGGGCCAATCCAGCCCAAGCCTATAACGCACAGGGCCCGTTAATATTAGTGCGGATCTCAACCAGATCTTAACTCAAAATTTGAGTTAATGCATAGGATATGAATTCCTAAGGATAACTATCATCATTGCTTAACTGATCAATTCACTTAAAAATTGAACTAAGCAGAACGAAAAGTCTTACTTTCCTAACTGTAGTTATAGAAAAGCCTTTGGCAACAAGTGTATCAGCAATCCAACCCCCTATGTTTGCGAACACAGCCATCGTTAACCATGGAAGCACACACAATAGTCCAGATTCTGTTAGATTAAACTTCAATACCTACATAAAACCAATGGATTAATCAGTGAAATCAATTTTTAATTTCTAGTATTCGGAAAGGGTTTAAAAAAAATTGAAATCCAATTACTTGGTTGTAGTAAGTGGGCATCCATGTAAGAAGTATAAATGTGCCCCAGTTGTGGCAGAAATGTGATATTATTAGGGCCCACACTGGCGCCTTAGAAAGAATAAGCCGCCATGGTATGGATGTAACAGGTGCCCTTTCTACATTTCCTCCAAGTATTAATCTCTTCTCACTAGGTGTCAGCTCAGGATCTTGTAGTGGAGAGCTACGAGCCTGATTTAACAATACTCAAATTAGAAGGCGATGAAAATGACAGTATGACTCCAGCATGATCAAATAAAGGATTACCTACATAGAATTTATTGGTGCAATATATTATTCTTATAATGATTGCCGTGCTCTTTTGTCACAGGACTACATAATATCACTCATTATAGAATAATACAAGAAAGCATAATACTATAATCAACCATTTAAGTTAAATGATAAAAGAATTTCTGATATTCTGGAACTTTTGGTCTTTGGCTATGCCTATGATATATAGTAGTCAAATATGTATAATGCATTTACTAGTTAAGCCTCAAGAGCTTAATAAGGGGCATCAATGAGAAAAGTGGGAAAAATACCTTCTTTAGCCACAATGCAAACCAGATACTTCCTAGGGACCCAAAAGCATAAAAGACAGAAGACCAGCCAAATTTTTGAATTAACAGGGGTGAAAATGCTAAACCCGTGACAGAACCAAGATACATCCCACTATACACCAATGCCAGAGATCTGCTTCTCTCTACCACTGGGATCCATTTTGACAGTATATTATTCATTGCTGGCATTGCAACCCCCTGAAAGTTAAATACAAATTAGAATCTTGATCTTGGCTTACTCCATGATTAAATGTTGCGGTTAAGAAAACTAAGATTGCTTTGGAGCAACTAATTAGTTAACATGCCATCAAGGCATCAAGCATGAAGTCCAAGTTCTCTTCTAACCACAGGTGCAAAACCATTACTCAAATCAGTTTGTCTAGATAATTTCTATATACAGGAGTCTTGAGCTTTCAAATAATAAATCACCTTCTCCATCAGCTAAACTTCAAGTCAATATAGTATAAGATCAATAGGTACGGGGTCCAATTATCAACTATGTTCTAGCAGAATGCCAGGTACGTTTTTGATTCACTAACCCACATGAGCAGTGCTACATGAATTATAAAACAATGATATTTATAAGCGTAGGGATTTCCAGCAACTATACCCCCCCCCCCCCCCCCCCCACACACACACACACTCCCCAATTCCCCCCACCTACATATTGCACAATGTGTCCCACACAATAGTGCATACCAGTTACATAGGTTGTGGGAGCACGCACTGTGCTACTGTAAGGGGCACAGTATAATTTTCCCTCTGAGTCTATGTTCTAGGGGCACGCGCTAACAAAATATTCAAACCACTTTTGAATGATAATTAAAAACTTGAGAGAATAAAATTAACTGACCTCACCAATACCCATAAAAGCACGCATGATTAGCAAACAAGGGAGACTGACTTTAGCTGCTAAAGGAGTAAGGATGGTTGCAATTGACCACCACACAACTCCAAAACCAAGAACTACCTTCCCCCCAAATTTATCGGCCCAAATACCTCCTGCAATCTGTAAACACATGTAAACTCATCATAAGCAAAAATAACTTAGGCAACATTTGTGCAATTAGTAAACTTTAGTTATGCTATTAAGACCCAATTAACCCTGAGTAGGTGTTTATTTAAGAAATCTGTACAGTAAAATAGCAAAGCATATGATATTTCTTTCAGCTAGTCTACTTCAAATTTGCAAATAACATGAATTAAATTCAAAATTCATGTTTTTGTTAATCATTTTTTTTTCTAGTCAAAGGGCACCAGGAGAATTATTTTTTGTATGGGTAGAGGAGTCTAAAGTAAATTCAACACTTGACTTGGGATATACAATTGCAAGTTGGGGATTATGGTACCATGACAGCAAGGACTTGTATGACCAAATGCTGATGAACATGAGATAACAAAATTTTACGAGAGAGTGAGAGAGAGAGAGAGAGACCTGGGTAAGAAGGTAGCCCCAGAAGAAAGAGGATTGAATCAAGCCAACTGTTGCTGGACTCCAATTGAACTCTGCTGACATGGGAAGGATAGCGATACTCATATTTACCTGGTTTGATACAAATAGTTAAGATCGATCTCATGCTAAAATTGTTTACAAGGTTCACTACCCACTTCAGACTATTTTCCCAATACTGATTCTGATCAGCATATAAACAGTAAGTTGTACATGATGTTTTCTAGATTGTTATGAAAGAACGAAAAAGTAAAATAACAAAGTGAAACCAAAAAGCACACATATATCAGGAATTAAAATCTTGGGCACTACTTGAAATATAATTGGTCTGCTAAGGATCTATTTTCAGGTGTCATTTGTGTTAAATGGCAACATATTCATGGTTAAACCTCAAATAAGAAATTACAAAATAAATGAGCATATAGAAGAAAAGAGTATATTTTCATGGACTGGTACAAAAAAAAAAACAGTGCTAACTCGAAGTTGTGCCCTGGGACCTCAGATAATATACAAAAAAAAAAAAAAAAAATGCACAAACAAAATAGCCAGCAAGCAAAAGGATTTAAGTTAAACAATGGTAAGTACTGCTATCAATTCTATGGTATACTCACACGATCCATATTACACAGAAGAAAAGAAAAGAAGCACAGAAGCACAATTGTCCATCGCTTGGGGAATTGCTGCCACCATGGCAACGCCACCTCCTCAATTGTTTCTCCTCCAATCAAAACTGCCTCTTCAGGAGAAGACCCGTTCGGCTCCAGGGGCAATCCTGCAATTCCATACTGCTCTGGCTGGTACTTTGCCCGAGTTGTAATTCCCAGCTTTCTCAGCTTTAAACCACCACATTCAGGTTTTGAAAGAAGCTTTCTCTCTTGATCGAACACATGTTTGGTTGGAAGAGGAGAGAAAACTCTACAAATGTGGGATCTTTCTCTTTGCATGGACATAGCGCAAATGCGTCTCAGATCAAATTGGCCCCGAATGGAAGGTAAATTCGGCCTTCTCTCTAGTGGAATTGTTTGCTTTAGCTGGCATTCTTTTCCTAAATGAAATTTAGGATTATTAAAATACATATGTATTTGATATACCATAAAGAGCAATCAATTGATAACATTAAAGCATGCTTTAGCTGATTTACTGCTACTATTGTTTGACCAAATTCTATAATATCTTTTCTCAAACTTTGTTAGTCTTCATGCATTGACAAGTAATAAATACTTTCCCATAATGGAGGCAAATATTCAAATGGTGTGCACCGTTTTACAATTTTGGAACGTGCTACAAATAAAAGAATACATCAAAAAAGAAAAAACTATTCTGATTTCGAAGGAAACAAGAAACCTGATACAAGAGGAGAGACGAAGCTTCTACTGGAGAGAACCGCTCCAAACGCCATTGGAGAGAACTAGAAAGACAGGGAATATAAAAAGCAAAAAAAAAATATCGTACAAAGAAATTCAACTCTGTCAGACAATTTTATCTCGAAGCAACAAATCTAACGGAATCGAATTCGTGCTCTTTTCTTCCTTTCAATTTGTTTCATTGCAGGAAAAGGAGAGGAGAGAAGAACGGATAAGCAGAGCCACTGCTTCGTGAGCACAGATGCTACTGTCTGGTTTTTTTCCTAAAAGCGCGGAAAAAACATAAAAAGGTCGAAAAGGCCCATTCACGAACGGCGAAGGTATTGCCACGTAGCCCCTTTGTTGTTTAAGTGGCCAGATCCTGACCGTCGATAGGAGTACGGTGCTTTTGTTGTGTTCTCTGTTGTTGTAGATCTTGGATAGGGACCCTGCGGGAGGAGGAGGGACTACGAGTCACCCGTTGAGCCGTTGAATAAAAATACGAGATGATCGGAGCCGTTGATGCGGGGACCTATCGTTAGTAAATGCGACGTGTCCGATTCCTTCCGGTGGGCTCGGGATACAGATGACTAGTCCTCTGATTCGAATCAATCGAAGAATTTATTATTATCAAGTATCAACCAGGGAGCGCGAGCATGGACTTCGCGCGCCGCGGTCTAGATACGATGGGCCTTTCTTTTGGTTGGGCTCAAGGGCCTGTCTTCGGTCATCCAATGGTCCCTCCGAGTTCCGACTTATTTGGAAAATGAACCTCTACCTTATTCCTCTTTCTCTTGTTCCTCATTTGACTACTTAAGTATAGAGTAAGAAATTTACTTCACTTCTTACTCCACAATCAAATATGATCTTTATTACATATATTTATGACATATCACAAGCATGACATGATCGTATTGAATCAATTTTAAAACTAAATTGGAACTTAAATCGACACCTAGCATGATTAAAATAATTGCGATTGAAATTGAGGATCATGTGAAATAGCTCTGATAAGTACAGTGGACAACTTTAGGTATGTAGGCATTGCTTTCGGATAACACGTGATTTGAACCTTTAATCCCGAAAGCTGGAACACATAAGGTTATGTAGACGTTATCTTTCGATAACACATTATCGGGACATAGAGAGTTCACATGTAAATTCAAAAAAATTTGTGCATTATCACTCAACTATTTTTTTAGGATAAAAATATCAATTTTTATCACATGTAAACTATCGATTTTTCATATTAAAAATATCTTAAGCATCATGATTCATGACATAATCTATTTTGTTTTTTATTCAAATTTCTATTTCTATTCTCAATTTCAAATTGATTTATCTGTAGCAAGTAGCAACAAATTCAATTTCAGTTTGAGCTTTTTTGGATCTTTATTTAAAGCCCATATAAATTGTTTAAAAAAACTCATATTGTTTTTTTTGAAAAATTTGACAGTGGCTGCCAAATAGGTTTAAAAAAAAAAATCATATTGTATAGTGGCCGTAACGCAAATAGTGGATCACTATAGCGGACCGCTATCACCGCTATAGCGGCCGTAGCGCAAATAACACATTTTGATGTCATAGCTTAGCGTTTGGGGTCCAAAAACGCTATAGCAGCGCTATTTAAAACACTGATCAGGATCCATGAGCATTTCATTCGGTGTATATATATACACAATTACACCTATGCTATGTGATTGGTTATTAATTCGTGTGATTTATTTATTATTTATTTGGTTGTCGTCATACTTAGTATTATTGCTCGATGTGATTTCGGTTCCGTTGACTGGATATGAGAATCTCTCGACTGGAACTGGATATTACATTGAAGCATTTTTAATCTGGTGGGTGACAGGTACGAAGTGCGCGCTAGTCGTTGAAATAAGGTGTTGAGCTGGACTACGGTACTATAAAAATACTGTTATAATATTCCTATTGTTTATATATTGTTCTACTCGACCAAAATAATGAGAATAATGGGAAATCTATTTAGAGTAGAACTAGGGTGTGATGTGCTCACCAAACTTTTTGGTGAGCACAACTCTACATAAACTATCGGATTCACTTCAAACGAGATTAATCCAACCGTTGAAACCGATGTACTTTACGAGTGATACATGTACATGCAAAATTTTGAATTTTTTGAATTCATTTAGTCTCAAGTCAAGTGGTCAAAATTGATGAAAAATGAATGATCCAAAATGAAGTTGTTTTAATGCATTCAAAAAATTCTCAATTTTGACCACTTGACTTGAGACTAAATGAATTCAAAAAATTCAAAATTTTACATGTACGCCCATCACTCGTAAAGTACATCGGTTTCAACGGTTAGATTAATCTCGTTTGAAGTGAATCCGATAGTTTATGTAGAGTTGTGCTCACCAAAAAGTTTGGTGAGCACATCACACCCTAGTTCTACTCATCTATTTATATATTATGGCTATTTTGCTGTTATTGTTACTGGTAATGGTACTAGCTAGATAACGTTAAAAAATTGATCGCTTTGCGCTAATCAGTGTGTTTGTTCCCCTTGTGGGGATGTGATATAACTAAAAAAACTCAAAACTGAGAATAAAATCGTAAAATGTGATTCATCATTCATATCATTTTTTACGCACATATAAAATCACAACGTTTTAACTGTGTTTTGAATCTTTCATTGATATCAATAACTTCTAAAACCACTGATGTGGACAAAAACGAAATGTTGATTTTGAAGTTTTTAATTTTTCCATCAAACAAATTGAAAACCGTATTTTTTATATATGTGCTGGGACAATAATATATATCACCTCTAACAATTTTATTTGATTATTTCAGATTTAATTTTTTTTTTTGTTAAGAATTTAAAAAATAGAGGATATATGGAGGCAAAAAAAATAAAAATGATCACATAACAGTTTAGAATTATTGTGATTGAAGCATGATACAATACAAGTGCCCTTCTATAAAAAGTATTGTGGCTCTTATTATTTACAAAAATCAGCTGATCAAATTCATGCTGAAGTCCCACAGCTTCTTGCCCAAATCCGTATCCTTGGCTCTAGCACTTGGCTCATATAAGTTGCTATCACAAAAATATCTACCCGTCACTCCTCTGACTTTGGGATGTAATGCTACATAACAGGTGGTTGCAGCCCCCTATAGTACAAAAGTTATGATAATGAAATTTAAAAACTTCTCTCAAATAATTTTGTATATAGAAATTAAGATAGAAGGAAAGAACAAAGAAGCAACATCATCTAGCTCACCTGCTTGGCATTTTTCAGCACCAGTTTTCCAAGTGTACGATGAAGCACTGCACAAAAGTAAGAAGAGTTGATCTATTATTTTCACAAAATAGTTTACATTGAGCAGAATTTTTTCAAAACATAATATAAAATGTTAAAATAAAGCCCTGCAAGGCTCATGTCATCAATCCTCTGTGTTGTTCCTTTATTTTCTTACAAACAATAAAAAACAGATTAGACTAAAGAGGTTACTCAGCTTAGTTTCTTGGGTGATGCAACAAGCAGCAAGATCATTTCAAACTACTTGAAAACATCCTTTTTTGTATTTCATTGTTTAATTAAAATTCACAACTAATAGAGGTTACACACCATCTAAAATACTGTGGTAGCGAAGGAGATTAGTGATGATTGACCCTGGGTGAAGAGAATTTGCTGTTATTTCCACCCCTTCTTCCTGCACATTAAAAAATAAAATTCAAAGATTGAATTCTTTAAAGATTAGTGATAATTGACCCTCTTAGGTGTATGTAACCAACTTGATCTAGAACCTGACTGTTAGCATTTGCGGATAGTTTTCCAAATTAACTTATCAGCTTAATAGGCTGAGACACCCCAATCTGCATCTCTAGGTTAAGTTTCAGTTAATCTATAGAAAAACCAATTCATGATAGTTACCTTAAATCGTCTTGAAAGCTCATTTGCATGCAATATGTTAGCTAGCTTCGACTGCCCATATGCAGCAATTGTGTTATACCTATAAAAGAAATAGGAAAAATAAGATACATGCAGAAAAAAAATTGGCTTCGGCCTAATATAAAAGAAGGATTACCATGCCAACCAGAACCAGTAAGTGACCAGATTCATCTAGGCGGGAGACCAAAAGAGGTCTTTTTTACTAATTAAGCATTAATTAGTCATATGTTAACTAAATGAACACCAACCAACAAGTTCGATATATGAAGAGTACCAACACTAGACTACATGACGTACCATACCTGATCGTTAAATTACAAGATCTGACTACACACCAGCAGTAGACTACATGCCAGCACTAACATGCTGTTTTGATGGTAATATAATAAATGATGAAGCTTGAGGGGGCTCTATTGGGACTGCAGTCCAATTTTGATGCTTACAAGTAGCTTCTATCAGTTTAAGGCAGGTTTCTAGATGTTTTTAGAAGTCCAAAGGGTTTTTTTTGCATAAATTGAAGGTAGATTGTTTAGGGGAAGGAAACTTGCGTGTGTTGTGGTTGTTAAACTGTATTTCTGAAACAAAGTACGCACAGGCAGTATAGCTGTATTTTTTATAAACAAAAAACTGAAAAGAAATATAATAAAAAAGAGTTATGTTGTGTACACTGATTGATCATTAATCTTGTCAAAAAGAATGCCGCCTTCGCGGTAAGCAAATTTGTGACCCTCTGATGACACAATAACTATTCTTCCTTCTGTGTTTGATTTGCGGGATGTATTCTTCATGTTTTCTAGGAGAAGGTCTGTCAAAAGAAAATGACCTACAAGATGAACATTGTATGTTAATAAGGAAAACATGTCTTCTCCATTTGCATGCCAAAGAATAGCCCAAATATATTAAGAATTTGAAGATACTTTCTTTCATTGTTTGCAAAAGAAAAGGTCCTAGATAATTGAGAATTTAAATTATATATCTCTTTCATTTGCTGCATCTTTATCACCCTCCATAGTCACTTTAAAATGGACAGACATTCACAGAAACTAGTTTGTCATTTAGAGTCCATTTTATCAATGTTTTGTTCACACCAAATAAAATTATAGAACATTGTTTTCATTTACAATGCTTAATGTTACCTATGCATGGTACAAATGGTGTTAAAGACCAACCAAAGAGACAAACTTATTTTTCTGATAAAATGGGACTTAGTTTAAATAATGAAAATGAAATATGGTCTTTAATGGTTATGATAAGCTAGGTACTTCTTGCATAATTGTTTTAAAAAAAAAGCTGTAATTATTCAAAACAAGTTTCAACTTGTGGAAAATATAACCTACCAACATGATTCGTTGCAAACTGAAGCTCAATTCCATCTTTTGAAAGAGAAAATGGGGTTGCCATTACTCCAGCATTGTTACTGCCATAGTACAATAGAAATAAATACTGCATAAATGATAGATGAAATTAAAAAGATTGATAGATAACAATACAAATCTATATAAGAGAGTTATCTAACATGAGTATATTGAGTGGAAGATTCATCGCTTTAAAATCTGAAGCAAACTTCCTGACAGAAGCCATGGAAGTCAGATCAAGCTCCAGCACGTCAATTTGCGCATTAGGTATCTCCTTCAATATTTCATCTTTTACAGTAGCACCAGCAGATACATTTCTAACCCCCATCACTACGTGAGCCCCACGCAGCGCAAGAACTCGTGTTGTTTCAGTCCCAATTCCACTAGATGCGCCTACAATAAGGATTAAATACATCTCTGAAATCAGCAGAATGAACAGTAACGAAAAGATAGCAAGCTGAATTTGAGTAGAATAAACTCCTGACAGGTCTTGTTGTGATTGATATTTCAGGTCATTTGGATTATTGTTCATCGAGTTCAGGTCATATCAGATTTAGATCAGTAAATAAGGTTACTTTCAACTCACAAGCAAATTCAGCTGGTTGATCAACTAATTCCAGTGGGGTCAGCTCTAAGAAAATAATTGTTTCATAAATCCTCGAATACATAAATTTTAGTTTTATTTTAGATAAGATAAAACACAATCAACAAACTTGAAGTCAAGCTATCAATCGAACTGTGAAACCAGTGATTGGGAGAATAAAAACAGTTGAATAAGAGAATTGTCAACAGTAGATGAAATCATGAAACGATACCAGTGACAATGGCGGTGAGGCCAGAAGCGTCAATCCCATCGGTAACTTCCTCGGCCGTGGAGTACCACGAGAAACCAGATTCGCCTTTTCTAACAAAGGGCCACATCTCTCTCTCTCTCTCGACCTCTTCACTTCTCTCGGTTGCGAGCGACAAGGTTTTCGGCTTCTTTAGCAAGGGCGAGGAAGGTGTGAAAGAAAGATGGAGTTTGAGTGGGTATTCTATTAACTAAATGAAACGGACAGGCACTGTCAGGACGCACCGAAATTTTTATCCAGAAAAAAATAAAAATAAAAATGAGAAAGGTTGAATAGTATTTTTTAAATTAGAGAAAGTAAGTACATGGTACGACATTTTTAAAAATACCCTAAGTTAATTACAGATTAATAAATGTGCCCACGAGTTGGTCGGAATTTTAAATATGCCCAAACCGGCCATTTAATGGCCGGTCCCGAGATTTTTTTTTAAAATTTTTTTTAGAGAAAAATAGCTGAAATGCTGAAATCTAACACTAAAAAATCAAATTGTTTTTTTAAATATTTGTTAGATTACTTTTTTGATAGCATATTTATACTAAAATACACTATGAATAGGACTGATTTTGTGCTAAAATACGGTAAATTACAATAATTATGCTAAAATACGGTAAATTTACTAAAATGCTGAAATTACAATAATTATGTAGAATTATGCTAAAATACGGTAAATTACGCTAAATTACGTATGAATAGGGCCAATTTTGTGCCATCTTTCATAAATAAAAAAAATAGTAAAAAAATTCCAAAAATAATAAAAATTGGTATTCTACAAGTTCATTATATAACTAATTTACTAAGCTACGTAGATTGAACAATAGAAATGAAAATCTTATTCGAAAACTTCAACTGAAGTTTTGAGGCTCTTCCCTTTGTTTTTTGGCGATTCTGAATTTGATAATCTGGCATCACAGTTCTAACGCATGCCCCTTTTCACAAGCTTTCTGAAATCGGACACTCGAGCGTCGTTTTATGGCCGTTTGAATTTTCGTCATCATTTTTCACTTTCTCAGTGAAGATATCATCCCTATTCATACGTAATTTACCGTATTTTAGCATAATTCTACATAATTATTGTAAAGTAATTTAGTGTAAATCAACATAAATTAACATAATTTAAAGTAATTTAGTGTATTTTAGTATAAATATGCTAATTATATATAAAAAATGTAATCTAGCAAATATTTAAAAATAAATTCGATTTTTTAGTATTATATTTCAGCATTTTAGCTATTTGTTTCTTAAAAAAAAGTTAACATAATTTAAAGTAATCTAGTGTCAATAAGCATAAATTAACATAATTTCAAGTAGCGTATTTTAGTATAAATATGCTATCAAAAAAGTAATCTAACAAATATTAAAAAAAAAACAATTCGATTTTTAGTGTTAGATTTCAGCATTTTAGCTATTTTTCTCTTTAAAAAAAAAATTCTCGGGACCGGCCATTAAATGGCCGGTTTGGGCATATTTAAAATTCCGACCAACTCATAGGCACATTATTAATCTGTAATTAACTTAGGGTATTTTTAAAAATGTCGGTACATGGTACGTCATACTGTACTGTAGCTCCACCCAAAAATAAAATATATAAGTGGAATGCCATACTATTCCCGACATTTTTAAAAATACCCAAAGTTAATTAAAGATTAATAAAAATGTCCAGATTCATCTTTTTTTTTAAATGCCCAAATCGGCTATTTAATGGCCGGTCCCTTGAAAAAAAAAATTATTAAAGAGAAAAACCGGCCATTAAATGGCTGAAATGCTGTGAAATATAACACTAAAAATTGATTTTTTTAGTTAAAAAATTAGTCTGTAATTTTTTTTATTAATTATCAGTGATTATTTTATTAATTTTTTAATGAATTTTTTTTTTCAAAACTGAGAAATTTATTTTCTGTTGTGTATGTATGCACAAAGAAGATCATCAATATTTTTTTTGGAGATGCAATGTTGGAGATATTTAGTAGCCAAAAGCATCCTGTCATGAATCACATGGGCACTCCTTTTTGAATTTGTTGGATCTTATACAACTTAGTTTGGATGAAATTTTGATCCAAGTTGCATCATAACCAAGAATTTTGGCAACATAAGCCCAAAAGTGAAAAATTAATATATAATGATCTACCCTACTTAAGTAAAAAATTCAATTTTTAGTGTTATATTTCAGTATTTTAGCTATTTGTCTCTAAAAAAACTAAAAACAATAAAAACAGGGGACTGACCATTTAATGGCCTGTTTTGTTTTCCTTTTAAATAGAGACCAGTCATTAAATGGCCGATTTGGACATTTTTAATAAAAGTTAACGGGTTTGGGTATTTTTAGTGATTCGTAATGAACTTTGAGTATTTTTAAAAATGTCGGTACTATTCAAACATCTATTAAAAGAAAAAGAAAAAAAATGACGCCATACTATTTAAACAATTCCACTGCCCGGAATTTTTAAATATAGCACAGATCCAAAAAAAATAAACCAAAACGGCACCGTTTGACCGGAATTCCTAATTTAGCACGGCCGCAGATCAGCTGAGCGGCCCCCTTTACTGGGGACCGCAGATCAGCTGAGCGGCCCCTGAAATGGGGCCGCATATTGGCTGAGCGGCCCCCTTTTTTTTTAATTACGAAAAATGTTATTTTTTTTGTGATTGTGTTATAAAAATAATTGTATTTGTGTTGTAGTTTGAAATGTTGTTTAAATTTATGTATTTTGTTGCAAGTTATTTTAGAAATGTCGTTCGTTTGAAATATTTTATATATGTCGTGTGGTTCAAATATTTTTTTTGTACGAGGAGATAGTGATATAATGAACAAAATAAATAAATAACCAAAACAAATAACAAACTAACAAAAAAATAAGAGACATAATATAACAAATAAGTCCAGTATCTGACATAGTCTACGAATATAATTAAAACTAAATAAACATCCAGTCCATTGGTACGGCTCTCAGCCTACGAATATAATTAACTACCTCGTGCATCTCGCGCAGCTCTGTTCTGTCTTTTCATTGTATCTCGGCCGGCTTGGTGTCCTCTTCTCCTATGATGTAGTACATCCATCCACATCGGAATCCTGTTGTGTTTTCTTCTGCCCAAAGCAATATTTTTATCTTCTGGAACAAGTACATGGCCCTCGTTTGCAGGCCATTCCGACTGATTTTCATAGACATGCCATTCAGCACTCCATGTGTTAATCAGTGTCCGGATGTGGTAGTAGTGACTAACAAAGCAGCCAGGGTCGATGCCTCGGAGACGGCACACAGACACAACATGAGAACACGGTATTCTGTCCAATTGAGGCTTTTGGCATGTGCATTCCACCGTGTGATCATCCCTGATGTGAACCGTGTATTTGAAATTAGCCTTGGTAAACTGGCCAGAATCGTCAGGTATGTAAGAGTGAACTCTCTCTTGTGTAGAGGTTACCTCGAACTCGTTGTTGTGGCCAAACCCCCCAAGCGTCTTCATAGTATTGGACCTCTCGAACCGGTGGTTAATAAGCTAAGAAAAATTAAAAAATAATGAAGAAGTCAGATCTTTTTAACAAAGTTACTAAAAAATTATGAAGAAAAAACTATAAATAAAAGTACCTCATGCACACGACACGAGAACTGTTGACCAAGACTGGCTTCATTTAGCGCTTTGGCCCTCCTTTGCGCAAACCATGTGAGACATTTGTAAAATGTGTCTTCAATTATTGCTGCCACCGGTAACCTACGAGATGACCTGAAAACATTATTTATCGACTCGGAACCGTTTGTAGTCATAATTCCCCAACGGTAACCGCCGTCCAGTGCTTGGAATATCTTCTATGGTTTCGGACACTCGTTCTCATCTTGATCCAAATACTTACCCACACCGTCCAGCCAATTGAGAGCGCGGTCACATACACCCCCATTGCTTGCATTCCTTGCTCGTATCTCCTCATCTTTCTCTTAGCCACACATATCCTAAAAAACTTGATTGCCGCCTCACTACAACCGTTCTTTTTCATGTTCTCGGCTATGTGAGTAGCACAAAGACGGTGAACACATTGATCCTCATCCTCATCGTTCCACCCCAAATCATATTGTCTGAACACCTTCTTTATACCTTTGCCCTTATCAGTTATTACACACATGAATCTGGAGCGAATTACATTGCGGCGCAACCATTTCATGAACCACGCACAATCTTCGAAACTCTCTGATTCTACCAGTGAAAAAGCCAACGGGAGAAGCTGGTTTTCTGCATCGTACCCGGTTGCAATCAACAACTTGCCTGTATTAAAATAATCAAATTAAGTAAAGATAAAAAAATCAAATTAAGTAAAGATAAAAAAAATAGTTACCTTTGTACCGGCCTGACAGAAAACATGCATCAACGGTGATGACTGGTCTGATGTGTTGAAAAGCTGCAATGCACGGTCCAAATGCCCAAGCCGCCCTATGGAAATACCTCCATGGTCCTGGTTCACCGGTGGGAAATGAGGTCACCTCAAACAATGTTTCTGTCAATAAATTAAAAAAATAAGTTCAATTGTTGATTTTATTACAATGACATAAAAAAATAAGTGCCAATTTAGTACCTGGGTTCTTTCTCTTGATTGCCTCCAACAACAGAACTATAAGAGAGTACGACCCCTCCCAACTACCAAACTGGCGGGCAATTGCCAACTCACGGCCACGCCACAGTTTGTTGTACGCCGGTATCTGACCGTTGTATCTTTCAGCAACAGCGATCCTTACTGTGTTGATACTCAAATCAACGTCGTTCCTCATGTGAGCCGATATGCAATCGGCAACCATACTAGCCGACAACTGTGCATGATCAATTCTTGTCGCATCCGCGTGACATGAATGTTGTGTTGGGCACTTCGAAATACGCCATTGTGTACCGTAACCAGTGGCCTTTGCGAGTATGTACCAGCCACACCTACTGTCACTGCACTTGAACCTCATTCTGGTGGTATTACTGTGCGTATTCCTTATCTCTTTGTTGCAAACTATGTGAAACCTGGCAATTGCGCTCTTCATGGCCTCTTTTGAGTCATATATTTGACCCTCAGACAATTCATTCTCAAACACTTCCCTCCTTCCAAACAAACTCGAATTTGCAGGCTGAAACCCTGATGTGTCATTGAAAGCCGAACACGGGTGCTGAAACCCGCGATCCATTATCCAAAAACCGCTATCCATTACGAAAGTCCTCGGCCGTCCAAGCACAGGCCCGGTATCTTCCTCGTCACTATGATCGCCCGTACCCTCAGGATTTTCATCACCCCAATTTTCCTCTGCCTCTTGTAATTCTGAATCCTCTGATTCAGCACTTTCATCTGGATCACAAGATTGACCCCAATGAGCGCTCCGACTAGATGAAGGCTGGTCGGTCCAGGTGGGGGCCCGACGGGAGGGCCGACTACTGGACGGTCGATCTCTCTGAACTGGGGCTCGACTACTGGACGGTTGGTCAATTTGGACAGGGGACGGACTAGAGCCGGATGAGTTACCCCGACCCCGACCCTGAATTAACCTCATAGCTGGGTTGGTACGCCGGACTCTAGTAACCTCCACATATAGGTCAATTATCTTGTATGTACCCCCAGAAAAACTCATAGTTTGGTTGTACAATACCTGCCAGACTCCCTCATTCTGGATTGGAAAGAGTTGGAACCAGGTTTGTGCTGAACTAGTCGGTATACTAATCTTGGCCTCAATTTTAAGGTCATACTGGCCCTGATCCAATCCCAAGTTCTGACATATACTCGATTTAAGCCCCACATAATCAGTACCCGGTAAAACCGGAATCACAGTAACAGGTCCGATACTATAATAAACCCCATTAGGACCTGTTAGAACATCACCACCAGTATAAATTGATACCATAAGAGCCATTTTGAATCCAATACACAAGAAACCTAAAATTAAAAATTAACTAAATTAATTATTAATCTACTGAAAATTAAAAAAAAATTAAAAAAAAGAGAGAGAAAAAAACTTACAGGAGAAGAAGCTCTTGTCCAGGAGAGAGAGGGGATCAGAGTGTGAAATGACTTTCTCTCTCCTGGATCGGAATAAGAAGGGAGGGGGCCGCTCAGCCAATATGCGGCCCCCTGGGCCGCTCAGCTGATCTGCGGCCGTGCTAAATTTGGAATTCCGGCCAAACGGTGCCGTTTTGGTTTATTTTTTTTGGATCTGTGCTATATTTAAAAATTTCGGTTCCACTGCACCTCAAACATCAAACAATGATATATGGCTGAAAGAGAGGCTGATGGGCCCAAAAAAACAGTGAAATGCTGAACTTAAAATGATAATTAAGATTTCCTGCCAACAAAATCTTCCATCTTCTCTCTCAGGCAAAATCTTTATTTTTTTTAATCTTTTGATGATAAGTTGATCATACAATGAACGCTAAGAAAAACTCCAACAAATACTATAATTTCAAATTTTACCACCTTAACAAATTAAGAACCAGAGAATATTGATATGGTTTTGGATTTTTTTATAGAGAATAATGATAAGTTAACCACCTTTAGCGGCAACTCAACTCAATTTATTTATTTATTTTTCAATTTTTTTTAGTTTTTAATGTTGATATGGCGTCCCACATATTTATTTATTTATTTTTGTTGAGGAGTGGGGCTGCAGTATGTTATGACGTTCGAGTGGGACGCCATATCGTATATCTGTCTTCTCATTTTTAAAAATACCATCCAACTTTTTCCATTTTTAATTTTTAATTTGTTTCTATTTATTATAAATAAAAATTTCGGCAGGACCCAACTAGGAAATGTTTTTTTTTTTTTTATTATAAATAAAAATTTCGGATGGTCCAGAAAATTTTTAGATCAAGTGATTTTCTAATTATCTCAAAAAATAGTAAAAAGTTCCAAAAAAATATAAAATTTGGTCTCCAAGTATATTTTCATATGATAATAATATTGAGCGATTCAGATCGACTATTTGAATTTTGAAGACGGAGATATGAATCCAATGTACGGAACGATCCGCGCATTGCAAAGTACCATAGCCTCACTCTAATATTAATATTCAGTTTTATGAGATTTAGTGTTTATTTTATATATTTTATATTGAATAAAATTGTATCAGTGCTGAATTAGAAAAAAAAAATAGAAAATTTAACAACAAAGGGCCTTAAACTGATTAACCAACTTCACAATGGATGATATTATCAGTGTTTTTACTAGTCCAACCTGGAATCAAATGAGTCATGTCAAGAGTAATAAATTGGCCTTTTTAATATGTCACAATAATTATGAAGAGAGGAATCCAATTACATCTTTTTTTGTGACACACTTTGACACCTACTATTTTTAAAGTTCAAATAGTCGATCCAAACCGTTCAACATGATGGATATATTAAAATGTGCTTGGAGATCAAATTTTACATTTTTTTGAATTTGTTTGCTATTTATTAAGATGGTTACAAAAATCGTTGTTTTCGGACCATTGAAAAACAACGATTTTGTAACCATCTTAATAAATAGTAAAAAAATTCAAAAAAATGTAAAATTTCATCTCCAAGCACATTTTAATATGGTGATCATGTTGAACGGTTCGGATCGACTGTTTGAATTTTGAACTTGCAAAATTGACCTATATAAAAAACGGTGTCATAATGTGTCACCAAAAAAGATGTAATTGGATCCCTTCTCAATTATGAAAGATCTAAATAATAATTGCCGCTGATTCTTTCAAATAAAACTTTGCAAGCCAAAATCACGAGCAACAATAACCAACCTTCCAATATTTTTCAAAACTGACAAGATCAGACTTGAGTAAGCCCAATTTAAAAATACATATCTTAAGAGAGCAATTTTTAATTCATGCAACACATGAGCAATAAAGATAAAATAACTCTGCATGAATCAAAAACTACTCTATCAAAACTCAAAATATGTACCCAATTTAAAAGCACTTTTCTACAAAGCAATTCACATTTAAATCATGTACCCAATTCACTTTTCTACAAAGCAATTCTACAAAGCATTTCACATTTAACTCAAAATATGTACCCAATTTGGTCTCCATTTTTAAAAACATTAATAAATCAAAATTTAAATCATAAATGTTAAAATAAAACTGTTAGATGTGATCTATGCTTTTTTTTTATTTATGTGCTCATAAAAAAAATATCACATTTCGATTTTATTTTTATATAAATCAATTATTTGAAAAATCAACGTTTAAAAATTATCCACATTAGTACGGTTTTACAAGCTCTTGATGGCAACCAAAACAAATTTGAAATGTCACAATTTTTTACACGTGCATAGATAAAATGATGTAGATCATATCCAACGATTTTATTTTGACTTTTAAGTTTTAAATTTTGAGTTATTAAAATTCTTAAAAATAGAGATATGATAGAGACACAAAAAAATAAAGGCATTTGAACCCTCCTCTTCAAAGAAACTTTCTATAATAATTATACCACAGGTGGTGTATCCAATTTTAAGCACTTTTCTACGGAGTAATCCAAAGAAACTTTATATAAATAATTATACCACATGTGATGTACCTAATTTAAAACGCTTTTCTACGGAGTAATCTAAAGAAATAGTGTTTCTTATGTGTACAAAGTTTATCATGCCAGTCAACTTCATCGTAGAAGACACTGAATCAAATCGGATCGGAAACTGAATCAATTAGACCGGAACAGTCACTACGCAGAAGTTTCAATAAATATACCGAATCAGACCAAATCAGGAACTGAATCAACCGAACCGGAACAGTCACCACTCAGAGGTCCAAATAGAGAACCGCCAGTATAGGAGCCAGAAAGAACAAAGAGAGAAGAGGAGGAGAAAAAAGAGAGCACATAACAAACACCAACACAAATTAAAACAGACAACAACATATAAACTAAATATCTATATGTACAGCTCATTCCACCCACTCTTTTATTGCCAAAAAGGAGAAAAAAAGTTTAAGAGAAAAAAAGAAAAAAAACGAACCGCTTGTTGAATAAAAACCTCCAAAGTCGAAAGAAAGAGCGGTGAGCAGATACATTAGGCAGAAGCTCCAGAAAACAATAACAAGACCCGTTAGACAGAAACACCGACTCAAATGAAAACAGAACGGGCAGTGATCAAATTCACCAGGCAGAAGCACCTGCTCATATGAAGAAAATAAGTAGAGACAGTGGTACAAAGGAGAAGTGGAGTGAGGTGGATGGAGGGAATCGCCATGAGCGAATTTTAGATCGCCTCAGAAGAGGCTTAAGCAGCACCGCTTTTTACAGAGTGGTATTCTTTTTGGGAATGGACTCTGCCGCTTTTCTTAGAGAAAAATAGAATTCTGCTTTTCTGATTCCAACCATTCAAATTCGTTGAGATTTGTGCATGAAAAAGTTTCTTTATCGAGATACTGAATGAAAATGTTTGAACGGTTGGAATGGGACTTCTTTTTGAGGAGGATAATCATTATACTTCAGTTGCCACTCTTTTGTCATGGAAAATGCGTTTCTACTTAAAAATAAAAAATCAATTGTGTAAATCTAGTTTACCACAAACAATAGGCCTTCTTGTGCACCGAAAAAGGAACAGTCAAGTAATGGGCTCATTGCAGAATATGGCGCAACCCAAATTAAGAAAAATTCAAGCCCAATGTTGAGTTATCTATTCCTAAATGAAATATATTTTTAACCCTAATTGGGCTTCATTCGTTATTCTGTATTTAGGCCTTTTTGTTTATTTCAGGCTCAAGAATAAGGATCTAACCCAGCTATACAAGTATTCAATCCATTCGATTTTAGGTTAGGAAACGAGATAAAATATATATAGCTTCAGCACCCATAAATTTTCTTATTTATATGTAATTAATTTACATCTTACACACACACACATATAGTAGCACACTTCACTTAATTGAGATGGTTGAGGCTTATTGAAAACAAGGCCCCCGGAACCACAATTAAACAAAAAAAGAACGAGACAACCAAAGATAACATAATTAAGCGGTGCCTGATTCTCCATGCTTAGCTCTTAAAGGGGATGGCTCTGATCACTATCTGGTGGTACATTGCAGCAAGCGCAGCTCCAATGAAAGGTCCCACCCAGAAAATCCACTGTATTAGCAAGAAAAAGAAGAAGAGAGCATTAGGTAAGGTTAGGTAATAGATGATTAGGATGTATCCAATTTCGAATTAATATTTGTGCCAACTCATTTTTTTAACATATTTAACCATTTTGTCCTATTCTCTGTTACCAAATGTAGCTTAAGCTCTTGTTTTACCGCTAATTAATGAAAATTACAAGGAATGCTATAAAATAGAAAAGATAATCTGTGGTTGCGTGAAGGTATATATATACATACATGATCATTCCAAGCATTGCTCTTGTTGTAGATTATAGCGGCACCAAGGCTTCTGGCTGGATTGATACCAGTGCCGGTGATGGGGATAGTAGCCAAGTGAACGAGGAACACGGCGAACCCAATTGGAAGAGGTGCAAGGATCTGCACAATTTCATAAACCAAATTATTAGTCAAAATTACACTGAACAACTCAAAATAAACAACACTCATATATAGCGTGTATAGTTAAAATTTAACACGTACCGGTACGTGGGAGTCGCGAGCATTGCGCTTAGCATCAGTAGCAGAGAAAACGGTGTATACAAGGATGAAGGTGCCGACGATCTCAGCACCCAATCCATCTCCCTTAGTGTACCCAGCAGCCACGACGTTGGCACCGCCTCCATTGCTGTCGTAAATACCCTTTTGGAACCCCTTCACGACTCCGGCACCGCAAATTGCACCAAGGCATTGCATGATCATGTAGTATACGGCCCTTGTCAGGGAGAGCTTGCGAGCTAGGAGCAGACCGAAAGTAACTGCTGGGTTTATGTGCCCACCTAATTAAAAAAAAACAGTAAAAAATAATTAGGAGAGTTGTGTGCATAAATCACAATCTTTTACTAGTCAATAATTTTTTTTATACCAGTTTTTGAATGACTAAGGTAATATTCTCTGTGTGGATGGTTTCTGATAGAGCCATCAGTTATGGAGAACGTGGGTAGTTATGTCAGCCGTTACTGGAACGGGAGGCATTAAACTAGCCGTTTCTACGGTTATCCCGTATGTCGGTTATCATGAACCCCTTTTAAAGCTATATGATTTGAGGGCGCTGTATTGGGCCCCGACTTAGTGAACCTTTGAGCTTTTCATATGACTTCGGGTTGACCTCTTAGAGAGGTCCGAATCCCAGTCGTTTATGGCCCAGTTTAGAACAAGTAAAAGGGTCTATGGAACATGGCCCTATCAGTTTCAGGTTTGAAATTTGATTGATGAATTCTTTGTAAAAATTTAATCTTGGACCAAATTCATTTAATATGTCCTGAACTTACATAAAGTATAATCTTATCCAACCGAGTTTGGTTTGTTTTGGTTCTAAACTGGTTAAGACATTATATGGTGATTTTTTTATTTCTATCAACTGTTATTTAATTAAAGCATATTCTGCAACGTAATTATAAAACTAAGAGGACATTAATTATGTCTATTTTTTATTTTTTTTATCAGTACTGAAATTAAAATTGGATATTACATTAGGAGGCTGTAAAATCCTTTCATATTTTCATCAACCTTTTCTTATGGACCAATGAAAATTACAAGTCCTCTGCTTTATTGAGATCGATCATTACCTCAAAAGGTTTACAAACCTCTGGCGATAGCCAGGGGCGGACCCAGGTGTATCAGGGGGGCAATTGCTTGCCTTCTGGATTTTGAGTTTTAGTGGAGATTTATCAGTTCCAACCGATTTTGTCCATTCTGAAATTTTTTTTGTCCCCCCTCAGACGTTTGATTTGTAATTCGGATTAAATTTAGGATTAAAATTGAAATAGATTTGTTGAATTTTGATCGGTAATTAGAATTATAAGTCAAAACATCATAAATTACAAGTCAAAGAATTGGAAGTACAAATTAAATTATTATTTTTTATCGAGTACCCAATTAATTAATTAATTTAAATTCAATTAGGTATTTAAACCCGATTCGATATTTTTTTTGCCCCCCTGACGAAAATCCTGAATCTGCCCCTGGCGATAGCTAAGCAATTAAAACAAAGAAAATAAGAAAGAATAAGTCCAAGTTATACAAACCTGAGATACCGGCGGTGCAATAGACAAGAGCGAAGATCATACCACCAAAGGCCCATGCAATCCCTTGTATCCCCACGGTCGAGCACTTTGTCGGAGACTTAACCACACCCATAACAGTCAAAACTGTAATGTACAAGAACAAGAATGTCGCCATGAACTCGGCGATTCCGGCCCGGTAGAACGACCATGAACCCAGCTCTGACGGGTCGAAAAGCGGGGCCGGTGGCGAATCATGGTAGTCTTTGCTATCTTCTGGGACTTGAGCGGCAGTACCAATTGGTTGCCTCTCTGGGAACTTGTTGGCGCCTAGTCTCACATCCTCTTCTTTTCCCTCCATGCTTTTATTTTTGAATGAATTTGTTTGCTCTCTTTGGTGGATTTGCTGCCTTTGTGTTCTCTTTAGAGAGTGTTGTGTGAGAACTGAGAAGCTTGAGATGGAAGGATGTCTGATTTGTGGTGTTTTTATAGGAGCTCTAAGAGTCAGTAGCTGCTGTTACTCTGTTAATTAATTTGATGTAAGAGAGGAGGACGGTTTGGTCTTTTGTTTTATATTTTCTTGCAGAAATGTCCCCCCAAATTTTTTTTTTCCGTTGAATTATGGCTTCCTAATTTGTCAAAACACTAATTAGTTGTTCGTTACAATTTTTTTTAATAAAATATTAAATTTACACAATTAATATTGTTTAAAAAATTGACACATGAAAATTGATTATCATTGTTAATTTTATTTTTTGATCACTTGATCAAATAAGATGAGCTTTAAAAATCATAATTTAAACGTGGATGCAATTTTTTTATGAAAATAATAAAATTAGCAATTTGGATTTCAAATGTTAAAATAGGATGAAAAAAATAAGATTAAAACATTTTATGGCACAAAAAGCTTGTGACATAGAAATTAACTTCTCAAAAAAAGACAATTTTTTTTTATTATCTTTTGATTAAGCTTATCTTACTAATATCATAAACCGTACAATATACAAAACATCAGAGCATCTATATCCCAGCAACTCAAATGAGTTTCTAAATAACTGTTAACCACTTTTTAGAAATTGAGGTCTCTAAAGTTTCTAACTCTCACATTCCTAAAATTAATTTTAGAATTTCTATTAAGCCACGTCAGCAATAAATTAAAAAGGAGAAATAATTTGAGCTAATCATTTTACCAGCGTGGAGTTTATAAACAGTTTTTTTTTAAAAAAAAAACTTTCCTGCATAGTTTTTAAATAAGAAACTCTCTCACATTCTTAAAACTAAATTAGAAATTTTCACATCAAATTAGAAACTCTCGTAATACCAAGAATGTATATGCTCTAAGATCCATTAATTGTTTTGCTACTTGTCATTTGTCATAGGTGATACTTGGCAGGCAAAAAATAACAACAAGATATAGTTTTAAACACTAGCTAGAACTAACTAATGCACTCAATAATAAGAAAATCACAATCATTGGCAGTAGTTAATAGTAATACATCTTAAAGTGCGGAATTAATGAAGATAGTCTATTATTAGCTGGTCGGTGTTTCCTTGTGTTAAATTAATCCGCTCTGGATTAAGATGGTTCTAGAAAGAGGCCGTAGACAAATATTTTTTATTGGTTTTATTTATATAAAAGTTATGAAAATTATTAGTTTTTTGTAGGGACATGACACACTGGGCGGTCGAGCGTTATCTATAGTGAGATCAGCCACTACTTAAAAACACTTAATTGCACAGCCACATAGAGTTTTAAAGTGTTAAAATTATTTAAAACCACCTAATCCCCCCAACTGTTTCCTCTATGAACCTAAAGATTAATTTAAAGTTATTTTATAGAGTGCAATTTTTTTTTTTCAATAAAAGAGTATGTTTTATCTTCTAAGGCCCAGCTCGGCCGCTGGGAATGGGCACAGGAATGAGCAAATTTGAACTGATTTTTTACTGTTCACGTGGGAAAAAAAAATTAGCTCTGAGTGAATTTTTTTTTTCCACGTGAACAGT
Organism: Carex kokanica; assembly: GCA_025461125.1. Classification (NCBI taxonomy): domain Eukaryota; kingdom Viridiplantae; phylum Streptophyta; class Magnoliopsida; order Poales; family Cyperaceae; genus Carex; species Carex kokanica. Next base: position 805,186 of record JAJGRX010001034.1, on the reverse strand, counting down.
GAAACAGCCGAACTGGACCTAATTGTTATAGTTTACTGTGGGACTTGAATACACTGACTGGCTTTTATGCATTTGTGCTAATTGCTTGTCAATCATTGTACAATTAATTTTAGTTAATTATGCATAGCTTGGACTTAAATATAATTCACTGTTTTATTGAATGTACTCCTAATAGAGCACATTCAATAAAAGAGTTATTTTATTAATATATTGACAGCCGGCAACTTGCCAACTGTCCTTCAAAAAAAAAAAAAGCCTACTAATTTTTTTTAAAATTACATATTATCGGCGAGGCATTGAAACGGTGCAGTTTTACCCAATGGATTTTGGACAAAGCCTTATTTGAAGTCGGGACCAAACCGTCTGATTGGCGTTAAAGTTTGCACGAACATATTAGATTCATAGAGCCGTTTAAATATTTTTAAGTTTTAAATTATTTGCACGAATCTAAAAGCAGATGATTTTGTCCAAAACCCTTTAACAAAACCCAAATTCAATTGAAACCATTGATTATGCTCGGAATATTAGTGGTCTTGGTCTCTTGGACACTGAAACAAAGAAAAATAAATAACTAACTAATCCTCTCACTTTGGCAACAACAACAAAGTAGGCACTTTTCGCGACGGAACTTCGTCGCTAAAAGTACCGTCGCAAAAGAAAAATCACATTTATGACGGTACTCCGTCGCAAAAAGTCACTTTTTATCCTCGCGAAAAGTGCCTGTCTTTTTAACATCATACAGTTTCTATAAGTAGGAACTTACTGTAAATTTGTGTTTAACATAAGGTCAATATTTTTCTTTTCGTAACCAACAGTATCAAGTTTAAATAAATAGTTCAGAGCGGACCTACTTTGATTCGATGGATGTGATGACCATCCGATCAGCATCAAGATTCATGTACTCCACATCAAAAGCCGTGCGAGTCTGTATCCATTTCCGTAGGCACATATTTAATGCTAATTGTACGGTGCTAGAGTTCATTGAACCTAAAAGTAGGTCCGATAGGCATCGGACCTACTCCTATCTCTTAAATAAAGGGACAAATGGAATCAGCCAAACAGGGCCGGTGGCCGCAGCTATGCTTATAGCCACAATTCACAGCCGCCTACTTGTAAAAAAATAAACATAGCCCAATTATTAGTGATGCAATTGTAAATGACCTCCAGTAAATACTTCCTCAAAATACGATCAACCGCCTAAACCACTATTATGCTAACACGTGGCATTTTCCCACGTCAGCAGCACTGGGAGACCTCTCTCTTTTTAAAATTTTTAATGCTCGGATGTTGACTTGCGTTCCTAGCGAAGAATTATTCTCTTGAAACATCAAATTAAATTTTGTAAAACGAACATTCCCAAAAGTCATATGGGCTCTTTCATCTTTTCCATTTCAGAATATGAAGAAATGAATTTGCAGTATGTTGGACTCTGCTGTTTTTCTGGATCGAACCATTCAAATTTTTCTATTCACGTATCTCAATAAAAAAAACTTTTTCATGTACACGTCTCGACGAATTTAAATGGTTAGATTCAGAAAAGTAGTTTTTCTTTCAAAAAAAGCAGCAGAGTCGGACTCTGTTCAGAATAAGAGGGGAGATTGACGAAGAATAATAGTTAGGAACACGTCTCTTGTTTTTTTTTATAGAAAGGAAAAACAGTAGAAGTCGCACCTAATTAATGTTGATCAGATTTGCCAAAAAAAATTGTAGCGTTAAAAAGGTAATGGGTAGGATAGGGTGAAAATATTTTTTATATCCATATTGATATAAAATTAGTCTTATTCATATTTTATTCTTATCTATTAAATATGAACTTAGACATATCTTATCCTTATCCATTAAGAATAATGGGTAACAAAATGAATAACGATAATTATCGAATAAATTGATATCAAATATAATTTAATTCAATAATATAATAAATCCATATCCATACATATCTTACCCTTATCCATAAAATATTTTAATCTTATTTTTTCATCATATTTTAGAATTTGAAATCCAATAATAATTCCAAATTGTTAATCTTATTATTTTCGTAAAAAAAATATGATAATTAATTTTCATGTGTTATTTTTTTTGAAATCTTGAAGCAGTATATAAAAAAAAACTTAAATAAACATAAATATATTCCGAAAATAAAAAATATTAATGGTTTGAATTTAATATTTTATTCAAATTTTAGTTAACTAGCAACTAATTAGTGCTTTGGCAAATCAAGAAGCCTTAATTCAACGGAACAAAAAATTTTGGGGGCATTTCTGCAAGAAATATAAAACAAACGACAAAAGCTTCTTCCTTTGTTACATTAAATTAAATTTATTTAAGAGTAACAGCAGCTACTCACGAGCAGATTCAGGATTTTCGTCAGGGAGGTAAAAAAATATCGAATCGGATTTAAATACCTAATTAGGTTTAAATTCATTAACCAATTAGGTATTCGATTAAAAATAATACTTTAACTTATATTTTTCAATGCTTTGACTTGTAATTTATGATGCTCTGACTTATAATTCTAATTACCAATCAAAATTCAACAAATTTATTTCAATTTTAACCCTAAATTTAACCCGAATTACAAATTAAACGTCCAGAGGGGAGCAAAAAAAATTTCAGAGGAAGGCAAAGTCGGTCAGAACCGATAAATCTCCACTAAAACTCAAAATTCAGGAGGATACAGCTGGAATACACTGGGTCCGCCCCTGCAGCTACTGACTCTTAGAGCTCCTATAAAGACGCCACAAATCAGACATCCTTCCATCTCAAGCTTCTCACACAACATCCTCTAAAGAGAACACAGAGGCAGCAAAGCCACCAGAGAGAGGAAACAAATTAATTTCAAAAATAAAAGCATGGAGGGAAAAGAAGAGGATGTGAGACTAGGCGCCAACAAGTTCTCAGAGAGGCAACCAATTGGTACTGCCGCTCAAGTCCCCGAAGATAGCAAAGACTACCATGATTCGCCACCGGCACCGCTTTTCGACCCGTCAGAGCTGGGTTCATGGTCGTTCTACCGGGCCGGCATTGCGGAGTTCATGGCGACATTCTTGTTCTTGTACATTACAGTTTTGACTGTTATGGGTGTGGTTAAGTCTCCGACAAAGTGCTCGACCGTGGGGATACAAGGGATTGCGTGGGCCTTTGGCGGTATGATCTTCGCGCTTGTCTATTGCACGGCCGGCATCTCAGGTTTGTATAACTTGGACTTATTCTTTCTTATTTTCTTTATTTTAATTGCTTGCAGCTATCGCCAGAGGTTTGTAAACCTTTTGAGGTAATGATGGATTTCTATAAAGCAGAGGACTTGTAATTTTCTACAATTCATTGGTCCATGAGAAAAGGTTGATGAAATTATGAAAGGATTTTACAGCCTCCTAATGTAATATCCAATTTTTCATTACTGATAAAAAAATGAAAAAATAGACATAATATGCTCTTAGTTTTATAATTACGTTGCAGAATATGCTTTAATTAAATAACAGTTGATAGAAATAAAAAAAAATCACCATATAATGTCTTAACCAGTTTAGAACCAAAACAAACCAAACTCGGTTGGATAAGATTATACTTTATGTAAGTTCAGGACATATTAAATGAATTTGGTCCAATATTAAATTTTTACAAAGAATTCATCAATCAAATTTCAAACCTGAAACCTTCCCCACAGCAACCATCCACACAGAGAATATTACCTTAGTCATTCAAAAACTGGTATAAAAAAAATTATTGACTAGTAAAAGATTGTGATTTATGCACACAACTCTCCTAATTATTTTTTACTGTTTTTTTTAATTAGGTGGGCACATAAACCCAGCAGTTACTTTCGGTCTGCTCCTAGCTCGCAAGCTCTCCCTGACAAGGGCCGTATACTACATGATCATGCAATGCCTTGGTGCAATTTGCGGTGCCGGAGTCGTGAAGGGGTTCCAAAAGGGTATTTACGACGGCAATGGAGGCGGTGCCAATGTCGTGGCTTCTGGGTACACTAAGGGAGATGGATTGGGTGCTGAGATCGTCGGCACCTTCATCCTTGTATACACCGTTTTCTCTGCTACTGATGCTAAGCGCAATGCTCGCGACTCCCACGTACCGGTACGTGTTAAATTTTAACTATACACGCTATATATGAGTGTTGTTTATTTTGAGTTGTTCAGTGTAATTTTGACTAATAATTTGGTTTATGAAATTGTGCAGATCCTTGCACCTCTTCCAATTGGGTTCGCCGTGTTCCTCGTTCACTTGGCTACTATCCCCATCACCGGCACTGGTATCAATCCAGCCAGAAGCCTTGGTGCCGCTATAATCTACAACAAGAGCAATGCTTGGAATGATCATGTATGTATATACATTTGGTAAACACAATAATAGCAAAACAAGAGCTTAAGCTACATTTGGTAACAGAGAATAGGACAAAATGGTTAAATAAGTTAAAAAAATGAGTTGGCACAAATATTAATTCGAAATTGGATACATCCTAATCATCTATTACCTAACCTTACCTGACGCTCTCTTCTTCTTTTTGTTGCTAATACAGTGGATTTTCTGGGTGGGACCTTTCATTGGAGCTGCACTTGCTGCAATGTACCACCAGATAGTGATCAGAGCCATCCCCTTCAAGAGCAAAGATTACTACTAAAATATTGCAATTCTCTTAATAAGCACGGAATCAGTCACAGCTTAATTAATTATGTTTATCTTTGGTGTGGCCTGTTTGTTTTCTTTTTGTCTTTTTCCTGCCTTTTTGTGGTTCCGGGGCCTTGTTCTCAATAAGCCTCAACCATCTCAATTAAGTGAAGTGTGCTACTATATGCGTGTGTAAGATGTAAATTAGTTACATATATATAAGAAAATTTATGGGTGCATGTAGTCTAGTACAGTGTTGTAACTCTAAACCCTAAACTCTAAACTCTAAACCCTAAACAATGTTGTAAATAACGGTATGTGCTTGTCAGACGGACATGGTACCGTCAAGCGATTAATTGAGAATAATCGGCCATAATCGGAAAAAATCGGCCGATTAATCGGGAAATTCCTTAACGATTTGATCACTGCCAACGACTAATCGGCCGATTAAACAGAAGTTTTTTACAACACTCGTCTAGTATATTCAAGTATTTATTATATGGCATATATAGCAAATTGTGTGCCTTATAAAATGTACAGAAAACTACATAAGAGCATTTAAGGGCAATTATCTAGTCCATTAAATTAAATTTTCCTGTACATGTTCCAATTCCCAGCTAGGGTGGAACTAGAAAATTTTAATAGAAATGGCTGAAAATTAAAATGCATAATATGTGATGAGTGAAATTTGAACTTAAGTCCTCTCAATTACAGAATAGAGCTCTAACTACTAGGCTATAAGTAAATATTCTTTATTCATTGAGGGTGGGCTGGACTATATAAAAAGTTTTAAAAAAAATAAAATTTCATTAAATTTCAATATACATAATTAAAATTTTAAAATTAAAAGTGGCTAAATCTTAGATCCGCCCCTGTGTCCAGCAACTAATTAGAATTAAGTCTTTTTAAACCTTAATAACACTTTAAGAAAGCTTAATCTTACTGAACATGATGGGTTTTTTTTTTAGACTTAGTTTCTCCTTCCTAACCCTCATTTTGCTCACATAATTTAAACATGTTCAAATTCTTAAAGCATAGCTACTCATGGCTTAAACTTTCTTCCAAGCTTAAGACCTTAATAAAGTAACTAATGCTTTCGTCCTTTATGCTCTGTTAGGGCCTGTTCGATGGATTCTTGGGTATAGGAATGGGCACAGTATTTGAACTGTTTTTTACTGTTCACGTGGAGTGAATTTTTTTTTCTCACGTGAACAATAAATCACCGAACAGGCCCTTACTGAACGTAACCTATTATTGATTAACATTTTTTAAATTTTAAGTCTCTTATGCTTGCCAAACGAGCCCATTATATATAGCTCCATTTCCAATCTAAAAAATAAAAATGTGTTCTGCATTGAACTCCAAATACAATTCCTGTCCGGTAGTTTCTAAGTTCCAACATTAATTTGAACTGTTCATTTTAGACTAATTAATTAAATTGATTCTCTATTATTAAAATTAGGCATTTTAGTAGAGATTAATTGACTCTTCAGTTAATTTCAATTTAATTGTTTGATATAAAATTAATAATTCAAAATTATGTAGCATTAATTATTCAATTGAGTTGTATATATATATATTTGAGGAAGAGCCGACTCAAGATGAGCACCTTTTATTTTCCTCAAAATGGAACAAGTATCTTCTCTAATATGTGTAAAAGATTCCCTTCACTTTACGGTTTGAGATTTACTCTCAGCCGCTTTGTGATTCGGACTAACATAGAGGACAATATTATTAGGCTTTGAGATTCGTGCAAAGTTAAAAAGAACGGTCCGGATCCACTAATTCTAAAAAATTCTCTTTTACGGTACCAGGGAGGATGTGAATTCCTCAAAATGACCACCTCTTAGCAAATGAAAGAGATTTTCATTTTTTTATCTAAAATTTCAAATGTTTATCAATATTTTCTTTATAAAATATTTGATAATTTTTCACTTTTAACACTGAACTTATACGTTCAAACAGCTAAAAAAAACTAAAAAATACTATTTTTTTTTTCAAAGTTAACGCCAAAACCACTGAATACACACGTTCAATAGTTCCTGCATTCTATCACTTTAAAAAAAATTCCAATGTTTTATAGTTGTCCAAACGATAAAAATTAATATAAATTACAAATAAATATGTTCAAAATAAAAAGTTGCCCAATATTTAAAAATGAGAATAATTGTATTATTCAATTGAAAAAACAGGAAAGAAAAATATTTCAGAAAAATCTACCCGATTAATTTGTGATGAGTTTTCATCCTTTTCAAAATTCTTTTTACGTTCAAGTTTTTACGTCATAGCTTCACACACGTTCAAATTTCTATCAAATCTCAAATTTATCATTTGAGACAGCATATTATCTGACGAATTAAGTATTAAGAGAAAACTAATATAAAACCAAGATATTTGAAAAAAAAAAGTAAAAAATAAAAACAAAACTGATGGGAAGAAAATGCAACCTTCTTATTTTTTTTTTTGAAACCTTGGCAGACACAACCTTCAATTGTTATGTTTGATTATTAATGTTCGTCCATTTTTTTTTTTTTAAAAAGGCTAAAAAGTCTAGAATAATTACAAGGATCAGTTTAACCAGAAAACAGATTAATCAGATTTTAGAGCTATCTAAATCTCAAAAGTAAACTAAAGATGCTAATGTTGGTCCAATTATTTGTTATTCTATTGAACAAAGGGATCTTGGAAACAATTTAAACAAGAGTCAACAATCACAGTTTTTGGATGGTTCAGAATTTTCAGATCAAGTGATTTTCTACCTATTTAAAAAAATAGTAAAAAAATTTGAAAAAATGTAAAATTTGATTTTCAAGTATATATTCATATGGAGATCATGTTGAATGGTTTAGATCGACTGTTAGAATTTTGAAAACTCAAATATTGAGCCGTAGCACAGACCAAACGGTGCTATGCATAGTACCGTAGCCTCACTCTTTTTAGAAATAGAGGTGGGATTGACGAAGAAGAATAATTAGGAACACGGTCCTTGTTTTTTTTCTAAAGAAAGGAAACACAACAAAAGTCGCACCTAATTAATGCTGATCAGATTTACCAAAAAAATCAAAGCATTAAAAATGTCATCGAACAGAGGCTTTCCATTCTAAAAACTAGTAATTGTTAAAAATAATGTAGTCTAGGATCGATCTCAGCCATTCATCATTGATCGAGTGGCTTAGATCAAGCATAGTAAAAGCTCTTTTGTTTATTTAGAAAAAGACAACAGTAGGCATAGAACATGTAGAAGTACCAACGGTACAATAATCTTACCGTTAGATAACTTTGTATAAATAGAGTAGGAACCTTGTAATAACAGAACCTTTTTTCTCAATAATAATTGTTCCTTCCAATAAACATAATCTTCTTCCGATAAAATTTAACATGGTATCAGAGCGGATTTGTAAACCCTAAAGTCAAGCACTACAAGCACACAAAGCAAGAATGGCTCAAGCCGAGCAGCACTCATCCGAGGCTACCTCAAAGCTGCTAATAATGTGCTTCATGGCGAAAATTACTTGTCGAGGGTAAGGTCAGCCAGAGTTCATCATAGGAGAAAAAGTTTGGAGAAGCAAACTCATGGTTCTCACAAGTCACAAACAAGCAATAAACCGATAACCTAATAACTCAATAACCCGATAAACCATCATAGTACCAGTAAGAACTGGTCTTCAAAAAAAAAAAACTGTCAGAAACCAGCAAAGACTGAGTATCTGTTCATACCAGAAAAGTTTGATCTGTTCCATCAGGTCTACAAGCATACTAGCAAACTGTCAAAAACCAGAATCAGCAGAGACCAAGTCATACCGGCATACCATCAAATACTAGGAAAAATTCAGAAAAAATCCATAATACCAGAAAACTGGTACATACAAAAACCATATACCAAGAAAAATCTGTTCTTATCAGATTTATACCATAAAATCAGAAAAACTCCCATCACATACTTTCCACATCTATCAACTAAAAAAAAAAATCCATTGAGAAATAAGGAAACAAAACCAACATCGAAATTACAGGCCACCAACCACTGACTTCAAAGAAGTTCAAGGGCGGTCCAAAGAGGACAAGATTTTTCAGAACCTTGCGAATCTCCAAAACCCTCATCCTCTCACAGCCTTCTCTCTCTCTCTCTCTCTCTCACATGGGCGTTTGGGGCAAGAAACCAGAACCCTAGTTTCTCTCACCGCTAAAACCCTAGTTCCTCTTTGAATCCTCATCTAAGGCCGAAGAGGGGCAAGGCAGTGGAAAGATGAGAGACGAGAGGGGGAGGCGATCGATTTGAAGAGAAGCACAAGGAAGAAAGGAGAAAAGAGAAATGGCGCTGCGGATCTAGAAGAAGAAATAAGAATCGGAAAAAAATGGAACCACCGCATTTAGGGAAGCCTCCATTTGTTAATCTCTCCAGAAATGATCTCTCCATTTGGAGGGGAAGTGGATACCTCGATTTTGACAAAATAACAATCCTTATGAAGCAGGTCATCACAACTCGCTGAAGGAAGGCTCGGATCAGACGAGGCAGTTGCTCCAGCTGCTAATTATGCTGCTCCGTCAAACAACTTCAAAAATATGCGGTATCACTTTAATTTCATTTAAATATTTTTTTGAAAAAGATACCGAATCATGGTGATACGAATCATATTCCTAGGTTTACCCAATAACCAGTACTTTGACCAAAAATAACCAACATGCGTTTATAACCGATGGAATTAAAACACCAATCAATAGTATGAAAAATTATAGAAAATTGCCAAATATATTACTAGAGATATTAAAAATACTTTATAACAAATATTCATAACAAGATATCAATAAAATAGAAATACTCGTTCTTATAAAATTTACTTTCAATTAAGAAAATTACTTCAAATATTTCATTTTATGTTTTTTCATAAATTTCAACATTTTAATTATAAAAGTTCAAAACTTATTTTCTTTTCAATTGTATGTTAACATATTAAACGATAAATAAAAAAATATATAATTATATTTCTACAATGCATTCACATTACCTGATATCTATAAAATTTGAAGTTCTTAATATTCACACATTATTATAAATCAAAATTAAAAATTAATACTCTCTTAAATTTAATGCATAAATTAATACATGAAGTTTTTTTGGACTTTATGTTGTTTAAAAAAAAAATTGAATTATTTTTTTTATAACAAAAATTATGAGAGAAATATGGCACAAGTTTTTTTGGACATCCTTTCAATAAAATATTTAAAATCTTCTAATTTTCCTATAACAATTGTATTAATTATAATGGTTTGTAAAATTGCAAAACAAATAAAAAACTATACATGAATTTGTAAAATTTAATGCATGAAGTTTGGAAAAAGCCACCATACCTCTCTAGCCGAGAGGCCAACAAAAACAAGAGCCGAAAAGGCCACCATAACCGAGAGCCGAAAGGTTTCGGTCACAATACCAAGAGCTACTAGAGCCACCATAACAAGTGCTACTAGAGCCACCGAGCTACTAGAGTCACAATACCAAGAGCTACTAGAGCTACTAGAGCCACCATAACCAAGAGCCGAAAGATTTCGGCCACCATAACAAAAACCAATAGCCTTTCTACCCGAAAGGTCACCATAACAATACCAAAAAAAAAATATATATATATCAGTAACAACTCCAAAAGTGGAGTCGCTGATAAAAAACCAAAATATGTCAGTAACAACTCCAAAAGTGGGGTCGCTGATAAATAACCAAAATATGTCAGTAACAACTCCAAAAGTGGGGTCGCTGATCAATAACCAATATATGTCAGTAAGAACTCCAAAACGGAGTGGCTGACCCAATAACCAAAACAATCAGTAATAACTCCGAAAAAGGTGGCTGATCAATAACAAACATATACTAGTAATAACCCCAAAAAAGAGGTGGTTGGTCCAATACCAATGATCTAAGTTTTGTGGTAATACCTCAAATAATTATACAAGAGCATGTACAATTAAAATATATACCAATACCAATACCAAATGACCAAATAGAAGAAATATCAATACAAATACGAAGGTCATAAAAACCAAAAAAAAAATTGATTGATAAGTTGGTAATTGTACAATTACCTAAAAAATTATAAAAGACTCATTGGAGGTACAAAAAAAAAAATGAAGTAGAGTCAGATTAATCCTCTTCATCATTGAAATTTGGCTTTTACCTGGATTTCATATTAATTTAGATACAAAGATCGGGTTACTGCGATTGTTTGAATTTTTAATTGTAGGAATGAAGAAATAGGAAGAAACCGAGGGATTGGAGCCAAAACTCTTTGAAGAAAATACTAGCAAGCTTGGATTGATTGACACTACAATCCGAGCTTGAGGGGGGGTGTTGAAAATAAATAAGAAGATCTCAGATTAATCTTCTTCATCGATCAAGCAAGCTAGGATTGTACGATATTTACATTCCTAGCTTGAGGGGGAGTGTAGTCTAGGATCGATCTCAGCCATTCATCATTGATCGAGTGGCTTAGATCAAGCATAGTAAAAGCTCTTTTGTTTATTTAGAAAAAGACAACAGTAGGCATAGAACATGTAGAAGTACCAACGGTACAATAATCTTACCGTTAGATAACTTTGTATAAATAGAGTAGGAACCTTGTAATAACAGAACCTTTTTTCTCAATAATAATTGTTCCTTCCAATAAACATAATCTTCTTCCGACAAAATTTAACAGTAACAATTTTTTATTGGGAAAATATAATGTATACCACTCAGAAAATATAAATTACGTATTTACCGTTCTAAATTCTAATAACTCACATTATTATCCAACATAATCTAAAGATATATCAAATATGCCCAAAATTCAAATTAAGGAATAATATAGTATCTTTTAGAAAATGAAGGAACTGAGTTAATTAATTTGTAAAAGTTGAAGGATTAAGTTGGTAAAAATAAAAGTTTAAGAACTACTTTCTTTTTTTTAGAAAATAAAGAATCTCCTCCGGTCTATTTCTTTTCTCCCTATAAAAAATGAATCCGTATCCTCCGGTCTATTTTTTGCCTGAGAGCATTTATAGGTTCTAAATTTTCCCGATCAGCGGTATATAGTTTATCCGATCTGATTTCCAAGATACGCGATCTGGTGTGTTTGATCTCTTTTCTTTTGATCTCTGCGATTTGTGAGGTATGTGCGTCCCGTTCATTCATCATTGTTACCTTTTTGAATTGAAATTTGAATTTTCAGCTCTCCGTTCAGTACCTTATGCGTTCGGAATTTCATAGCCCGATTTAAAAGTCTATAAAATAAAATAAAAGAAAGAGGAAGAGGGCATCATGCTGGTAAATTTACAATTTCTAAGAGCATTAGCAAATGGAGATGATGATTGCTGCACCTGCACGTGATATTAGGGACTGTTGCAATTAGGGGTGTTCATTGGGTCCGGTTTAGTCGGTTTTGAACCGAACCGAATTAGTTTGGACCAAACGGTTCGGTTTGTTCGGTTTAATGGTTCGGTTCGGTTTACTTTTTAAAATCGAATTATAATTTCGGTTCGGTTCGGTTTGAAATTTTTTAAAACCGAAATAACCGAACCGACCGAACTTTTATATATTATGAATTTGGTCCGGACCGTTCCGGTTTATTTCTTAATCAATTGCTTTAAATACTTCGGTTTATTTCTTAATATTCCGGTTTATTTCTTAATACCCCGGTTTATTTCTTAATATAATTCGGTTTATTATAAATCAATTGCTTTAAATAAAAAAATTAATATATTTTGGTTCGAACAAACCGAAATAAAGCTTTGGTTCGGTTTGGTTCGGTTCAGTTGCAATGCTAAATCGGTTTGGTTCGGTTCTATTTAGAAACCGAATTATTACTTTGGTTTGCCTAGTTCGGTTCAACCGAACCGATGAACACCCCTAGTTGCAATGGCATTATGTGTGTACTTACGCTCTTTTCATCATGGTTTGCTGTAATCTATAAATATTTTTGTGTTTGTAACATACTATTTGGTTGTTCTACTTGTAAATTTGTTGCTGGTAGAAATTTGATGCTTGATTAATCAGCTTCAGATAAATGATGCAATACTGTTAGAGCTATCTATATGTTTCTGATTGGCCGAATCATGATTTTAATATATCACTGCTAAGTGCTAACTTATTAGAATATTGCCATTTGTTTAAGAAAAATGAACTTCATTTTAGCATTGATTTAGCAATGTACTGCTTGGATTGATCTAATGAAGTCGATAAGGGCTTGCAATGAGGCATGTTTTATAAGCTGTTCTGTAAATAAATCTGAATATATATATATATATATATATTTTATTAATTAAGTTACCATTCAAGTTCATCAATTAATGAGGCATGTTTAGTAAGAAGATTATCTTCTTCCATTTTCCCCTGTACTCTTTTGAAGATTGCACTGAAGCACATGTATATGAAATATTGAAACTTATCCTTGCTTTGTTCTTGATCTTTTCACTATGTTCTTTATTTAATCTTTCTATCTCTTAATTGATGTATGGTTGAAATCAGGTACGAGAAGCTCATTTCACAGGTTTGAGATGGCATCGAAGAAAGTTACTCGACTATCTACTCTTCCAGTAGAAGAAAAGGAGGGGAAAGATTCTCTTGATAACCTCTTTGTTCAAAAAACTGAGAAAGGTCCCTTCTTGTCTCTATCTAATTCTAAGCCCAGTGACACCTCTTTCCATTGGGTACAACTACTTCGTGCCTTTGACCAAAGCAAACAGGATAGTGGCATTGAGAAAAAGGAGGATCAACCTATTGAGCTCAGCCATGAAAAATCTGAGCAATTCTGATTAACGGTTTCCAATGGTGTTCCTCCATTTTTTTTTTTTAATGGGAAACGGTTTGGTATGGCGCTCCACTAGTTAATTTTTTTTTTTGGATTTTGAGTTTTAGTAGAGATTTATCGGTTCTGACTGACTTTGTCTCCTCCAAAAAATTTTTTGCCCCTCTCTAGACGTTTAATTTGTAATTCGGATTAAATTTAGGGTTAAAATTGAAATAAATTTGTTGAATTTTGATTGGTAATTATAATTATAAATCAGAGAATCAGAAATTACAAGTCAAATTATTGGAAAGTATAAATTAAAGCATTATTTTTTATCGAGTACCCAATTGGTTAATGAATTTAAACCCGATTCGATATTTTTTTGCACCCCCGACGAAAATCCTGAATCCGCCCCTGGGTATGGTGTCTCGCCGGGACATACCGAGTTATTGTCTTTTCAGTTTCTAACAATAGCACGGAACCTTTTTCATTTTTAATATTTTTTTTCGTATTTACTATGAATAAAATTTTTGACTTAAACTTTCTGCCAAGATTAAGACGTCCTTGATAAAGTAACTAATGCTCGTCCTTTAGAGCATCTACATCCTTGATATTATAAGAGTTTCTAATCTGATGTATCAGTTTTTAATTCAGTTTTAGGAATGTGACAGAGTTTTTTATTTAGAAACTATGCAGGAAAGTTTCTTATTAGGAAACTGTTTATAAACTCCACGCTGGCCAAATGATTGGTTCAAATTATTTCTCCTTTTTAATTTATTGCTGACTTGGCTTAATAAAAATTCTAAAATTAATTTCAGAGATGTGAGAGTTAGAAACTTTAGAGACCTTAATTTCTAAAAATTGTTAACAATTATTTAGAAATTCACTTGAGTTGCTGGGATGTAGATGCTCTTATGCTCTTTTACTGAACGTAATCTATTATTGAGTAACGTTCTTTTTATTGATATTTAATTATTTATTAACATTTTTAAATTTTAAGTCTCTTACGCTTGTCAAACGAGTCCATTATACATAGCTCCATTTCCAGTATAAAAAATAAAAATGTGTTTTGCATTGAACTCCAAATACAATTCTTGTTTAATTTGAGAGAATTTACTGTATAGTTTCTAACTTCCAACATTAATTTGAACTGTTCATTTTATACTAAGTAATTAAATTGATTCTTTATTACCAGCCTTTGATTTAGTGACAAAGATAATATACTTTGTGTGAAAGGTTGTAGGTTGGAAACCCAGATGAGAGAATTCCTTGTATATATTAAATTGTTAGGTAGCTTGACCTCCAACATTTACTTAAAAAAAAAATTGATTCTTTATTATTAAAGTAGGCATTTTAGTAGAGATTAATTAGCACTTCAGTTAATTTTAATTTAATTGTTTGATATAAAATAAATAGTTCAAACTTATATAGCGTTAATTATTCAATGAGTGGTATATAATTGAGGAAGAGCCGACTCAAGTTGAGCATCTTTCATTTTCCTCAAAATGACCACCTCTTAGCAAATGAAAGATATTTTCATTTTTTTTTATCTGAATTTCAATTTTTTTATTAATATTTTCTTTATAAAATATTTGATAATTTTTCACTGGCTACACACTTACACTGAACTTATACCGATTTTTTTATTAATACCCTCAATAAAATAAAAACTAACAAATATACCCTCTGATTTTAAATTTTTTGAAAAATGCCCCGACTGCCCCACTGTGGGGCGGTCCACTCCCCATAGATGACCGTTCCACTGTGGAGCGGTTCACTCTTATTTTTTTTTATTGAATAATCTCAAAATGAAAACAATAAACTAAATTTTTGATAAAACACTGAACTAAATCTCATTGATTGTTTTTTTAATAGCATATCCTTGATTTGAATACCAAAAACACTAAACTAAATTTTAAAATGAAAACATTTACATTAATACATTTGAAATAAAAAAATAAAAATATAACAAAAAAAAAACTCTAGATTTGATACTTTATACACTTAAATGAACAATGTCTAAGACAAAGTATCACACATTATTAGTTACCTGAATAACATTCTAACTAAAAAAATGAAAATATAACAAAAAAACCTAGATCTGAGACTTCATACATTTACATGAACAATATCTAAGAAAAAATATGGTAAAAGACAAAAAAATCGAAAATTAGAAATGAAAAACTTAATCAGAAACTTCAACTCAAGTTTTGAGGCTCTTCCTTTGATTTTTTTTTTTGTAATTCTAAGTTTTGAAAAATGGCATAGCAGTCACCGACGCATGCATCTTCTCACAAGTTTTTCGAAAAGTGGTCATTTGCTGAAATTAGACACTCGAGCGCCGTTTTATGGCTGTTGGAAGTTTCGTCGTTATTTTTCGTCTTCTCAGTGAAGATATCGTCTCTCTTGCCTTATCCCTTGTCCTAGCCTCGCATGTTTACGAGAGATGTCTTATATAAATACATGTACAACCTACAGGTGCTTTAGAAATGAGAGAAATGACTTACAAAAAAATAGATAGAAATGCATTATAACAAGAAGACACGGATCGATGACGTGGAAAAATATTATATTTCTTTTATCAGACACGGATCATACAATAAAATTGTGTAGAATTGTTAGAGTATTCATATACATCTGTATATCTGTATGAAAGAAGAATGTTCCTCATTTATTTTAATTAAACTAATACAATATTTATGTTTTGTTATGTCACTTAGTCAGGATTTTTTATTATCAATTTCATATCAATCATTTTAAAAATTAATTGATGAACAATTTCACACTCAATTTTAATATAAAAAAAAAGTGAACTCACAGTGGACCACTCCACAGTAGGGTGGTTGTCTATGGGAGTGAACCGCCTCACAGTGGAGCAATCGGGACATTTTTCCAAAATTTTAAAATAAGAGGATTTTTTTTTAATTGTTTGAGGGTATTTAAAAAAATTGGGAACTTATACGTTCAAACAGCTAAAATATACCTTTTTTTCAAAGTTAATGCCAAAACCACTGAATCCACGCGTTAAATTGTTCCTGCATTCTATCACTTAAAAAAAAAAAACAAAATTCCCAATGTGATTTAGTTGTCCAAACGATTAAAATTAATATAAATTACAAATATATATGTTCAAAATAAAAAGTTGTCAAATATTTAAAAATGAGATTAGTGGTATTATTCAATTAGAAAAACGGGATAGAAAAATATTTCACAAAAAAAAAAGAAGACCAACCGCCTAAACCACTATTCTTCTAACACGTGGCATTTTCCCACGTCAGCAGCACTGGGGATACGGCAGATCGAATTCATATGCTCTGCATTAACTCAAAAGATAATATTTTGACTTAATAAATCTCGACTGTCCAATCTGTTTCAAAATTCGTGCAAACTAGATCTGTACTAATATTAAAGGGCCCCTATGTTATAGACACGAGTCAGATTGGCTCCGTTTAAAATCAGACGGTTGAAATTCATTAACTCAAAATATTCTTTTTTGAGTTAATGCAGAGGATACGGATCCGAATTACCCTTCTCCTGAAGCATCCAAATTTATTAAAACAAACATTCCCCATTAGGGAGTCGCAGACGAGACCAAAGTCCTGTTTGATGATCTGATAAGCCGTCCGATCTATAATAAAAATATTGACAATGTTGTTATGAACAATAAAATTAAATTGATATAACATATAATCGGGGGCGGAATTATAAAATCTCGATGGGTAAGTTTGGATGGGAGCTAGAATAGCTAGAATAGTGAGACTTGAGAATAGTAATTTTTTTTTTTTTTTTGTCATTTAAAGCCCGTAGGCAACGAGTTACAAAATTTTGCCACATTCTAATGACAGAGATTTAAACAGAAATTAAGTGGCAGCAAGAGAGAAAATTCCTAGGAACTAAAAACAGTCAGGGAAAATAGGATAAGAGTAGCCGGTATATGTAGCTCCCCAGATTCGTCCTCTTTTAGCTAGGCCATCTGCTATAGTGTTTTGATCCCTTGGTATGTGTACCAGTTTCAGTGCCGGGTTCTGTTTGAGAGCCTTCCAAATCAAAAACGCTTCAGCAGATGCCCTCCAGTCCAAATCTGTTGGCGGTTGGAGGGCCGAGCAAGCCTTAGCTAAGCAGAGGTTATCTGTATAGAAAGTACAGCTGCTGAAACCAGATTGGGCGACAAAGGCCATTGCCTCTTGAATTGCAGTAGCCTCAGCCTGGAGGGGGCAGCATGCGTGTGTTGTTTGTAGCCTGTATGCCAACATTACTCCGTCCTGCAGTAGTTGAAATCCAATCCCTCCCTGCCATGGGTGGGACCAGGAACCATCTATGAAGCAGGTAAGTGTTGAAACGGATTCTGGATCGGTGCTGGTTAGCGGGTTTCGGGCTTTTGGCGCCTTGGCAGAGGAAGCCAATAGTGTCTCCGTTTGGATTGCCGCCAAGTACTGGGCAAACGTAGCAGGTGTAGGTGTTTTGGCAGAGTAAGCCATATCATTCCTGCACCGCCAGATTGCCCACATCATGTTGGCACAGTCTGTCCAGGCCACATCATCGAGGTATTCCGCTAGCATACAAAAAATGTTTGGAACTGAGTCTTGCAGGGCGTCAGACCTTAATGCCAGTGGCCCCATATACCAACACGCCCTAGCGAATGAGCATGTGAATAACATATGATGCATACTCTCCTCCTCTCCACACAGGGCACAATTGGGATCTCCCTTAGACATCCTTCTGAACAGTATCTGGCTTAGGGGTAGAGCATTTTTGGCACACTTCCACAGAAATAACCTGATTCTGGGCTGAATTGCCCCTTTCTTCCAAATTGCTCGAGATAACTTCTTCTCCTCAGATTGCTGTTGCTGAGTCGGGGAGGTGAGGTTATCATAAGCCTTTTTAACGGAGAAAGCCCCGCTATTTGAGGGTCTGAACACAAGCATATCCTCCCTATCCGGGTAAGAGGGGGGTCGTACTGACGACAGTATCCGAACACAGCCAGAGAGACCAAAGAAAGATTCCAGTTTTTCACTGTCCCAGCCCGTCCGGTCTTCAGACATCAGTGCACCGACCTTGATCTCCCGTTGCTCCCTGGTTTGCGGATTAAAGGAGTCTCCCCCTGGAAACCAAGGTTGTCCGATAGCTGGACAGTTATTACCAGAGCCTAGTTTCCACTCGATTAGAGGGAGTAGTTTACTTCTCAGTCGTAATATCCCCCTCCAGAATACCGTACAATTGTACTCCCTCTTAGAGTGCCAAACATTCGATCTTGGGAGGTACTTTGCAACTGCTAAGCGGATCCACAGTTCTGGCGAACCTGCAACTAGCTTGAATAATGACTTCATCAACATGGCCTCATTCATTGATTCCAGATTTCTAAGGCCTAGCCCCCCTCTCCCTATTGGCTTGGCAATCTCCTCCCAGGCAACATATGCCAAATACCTTTGATTATCCATCTTGCCCCAGAAGAACCTCCTCACCAGCTTGCCCACTTGATCTAGAACCCCGGATGGAATTTTAGTAGTCGCCATGTAGTAGACCGGTAGAGATTGCAGAACCGATTTGATTAAGACGACCCTACCCGCATGAGATAAGATACGTCCTTTCCAAGCCTGCAACTTGGACGACACCTTTGCTATGAGGAAGTCAAAGGAAGCCCTTGATACCTCAACCGGGGCTCCCAAATAAGTGGCCGCTTCACTGTCCAGCGGGACTCCTAAGGAGGAGCATATCTGGCACCTAATCTCAGATGTGGTTGCGCCACTGAACCAGATGTGACTCTTTTCAGGACCGATCCTCTGGCCCGACATGTCCCCAAATGAATTTAAGCATGCCAGTAGAGTGGAAACTTCTCCCTGCGTAGCTGCACCAAATATTAGCAGATCATCTGCGTAGAGGGCGTCTGTTATTGGGGGAGCGGCGGGTGCAATTTGAATTCCAGATAGTGAACCCACCTGAACCTCGACCGCTAGCATTCGAGAGAGAATATCCATCCCTAAAATGAACAAATAGGGAGATAATGCACAGCCTTGGCGGAGGCCGCAGGTGGGTGAGAAAAAGCCATCTCCTCTTCCATTCAAAACCACCGCAAATTGAGCCGATTTGACACAAGCGAGAATCCATTTTGACATTAGAGTTGGAAACCCGTACAGTGGCAGAATCGACTCAATAAATGCCCAATCCATCCTGTCAAATGCCTTGGATAAATCAACCTTTAGGCAAAATTCTTTCCTTGTATACCCCTTTTGCCTAAACGTGTGAAGTATCTCTCTGAGCATGATCACATTTTGTGCTATATCCCTCCCCGGAACAAAAGCCCCCTGAGTGTGTGAAATTAAATCCCCAAGGAAAGGTTTTATCCTGTTAGCGAGAAGTTTTGAGATTACCTTGTAAATGATGTTGCACACCGATATGGGGCGAAATTGCGAGACAGTACATGCATCGGCTGTTTTCGGAATGAGAATCATGTTGGATCGCGCCAGTTTAGGTTTCATGACACCTGTGTTGAAGAATTCTGTAACCTCTCTGACAATCGATGGTCCGAACTCTTCCCAGTGTTGTTGGATGATGTGAGCATTGAAGCCATCAGGCCCCGGCGCCTTATGTGGTCCCAGAGATTTAAGTGTTGAGAATATCTCATCTTCGTGTGGGATCGCAGTAAGGCTCAGTTGCAAAAAATCCGGGATCTGAGGCAGCGATTGCAGCACCTGTGGTTTGACCACCTGTTCTATTCTCGGCCTAGATTGCCCTGAGTAGATGGCTTTAAAGTGAGTAACAAATGCTCTTCTGATCTCCTTTTCATCAGTGAGCCATTCGCCAGTCCCCAGTTGCAAAGACTTGACCGTGTTCCTCCTCTTCCGTACGATCGCCGATGCATGAAAGAATCTCGAATTAGAGTCGCCAAAGACCGCCCAGTTCACCCGGGATCTTTGGTGCCAATAGTGCTCTTGCATTAACAGGGCCCGTCGGTGTTCTTCCTGGAGATCCTTTTCCACCTGTGGATGGTACTGATTTGGTGGCTGAGACAGCAGGTCCTTCATTTTCCTCTCGATCTCTGTGAGCAATTTGTCAGGAGTAGACATTCCTTTTGTCCATTGCCTAACCTCCTGTTTAAAACTCTTTCTTAGAGCTTCCCAGTCATGGCCCCCTATTTGTGCCGCTTTCTGACAGACCTGGCTAAAACCCTCTTTGAGTTGCCACCAATCCTCACATCTGAATTTTCTTCTGGGCTTCCTTCGTGGTGTTTCAGTTGTTAACAGGACTGGCAAGTGGTCACTTTGGAAACGCGGGAGATGGAGGACCAATGTTTGCGGAAAACGGAGGGTCCAGTTTAGGGTTGCAAGTGCTCTGTCCAGTCGTTCAGAAATCAACCGAGAGCCCTGTTGCTTGTTACTCCAGGTATAAGCCGGGCCATGATGGCCCAAGTCCACCAAGCCCGTAGAGTCCACCCAATGCCGAAAAGCTCTGTTGGAGGAGGTCATTTGGGCCGAGCCCCCATCCTTCTCATTCAATGAGTAGATAGAGTTGAAATCACCCATTATACACACTTGATTCTCCTCGTCCTCCACATATTCGTCGATCCGTTGCCAGATCTGGGGGTTTTCAGACCTAGAGGGATCCCCATAAACGCCAATAAAGATCCAGGGGTTTTGTTGCCCAATTTCAGCAATTCTGGCGACAATCAAGTGTTGGTCCGATTCAAGGGTTTGGACCTTCACTTGATCGCCCCAGATCAACCAGAGGCCGCCAGCCCGTCCAGAAGACGGGACCACAGTGTAATTACACAGGAGCAATGACTTTATTCTTTTTTCCGCGAGTTGACGGCCACACCTTGTTTCAGATATAAACGCGATTTGTGCTCCTGTGCAGTGAAGGTAACGATTTAACGTGGCAACTGTCGTGCCTCCACTACCCCGACAGTTCCACGACAAAAGCTTCATATATACACTGTCGGCGCGTTTAGCCCCGCCGACCTGGGCTTTTTATTTGCTGTAACAGAGAGAGAGTGGTCCAATGAATCAAGTGGGATGTCATTTAGATGAGGCTTAGAGACAGAGGTCTGGTTTTGAGTATGTGATTGCTCGATAGGCGGCACCACATGGATGAGGCCACTAGCCTGACCAGTTTCAGAGTAGGGCCGCTTGCTTTTAGGCGGGACTGGGCCGTGTATTTCATTAGGGAGCATTGTGGGTGTGGTAATCCAGGCCCCCTTTTTTGAGGCCAGCAGTTGGGTGACATTGTAACGGCGCTTGTTTTCTGGTTCAAGCATAAGGGCAGAAAGTCTTAGA
Source organism: Carex kokanica (assembly GCA_025461125.1). NCBI lineage: Eukaryota > Viridiplantae > Streptophyta > Magnoliopsida > Poales > Cyperaceae > Carex > Carex kokanica. Next base: position 783,540 of record JAJGRX010001034.1, on the reverse strand, counting down.
TAGTCAGGGCAAGATTGTTGCACGTGTCCTATCAGACCACAGAAACGGCAGATGCAACTCGCCAAGGGTAGGGTGGATGACATTGAGATGATCCTTGATAGGCTCGTCTAAGTTACATGAGACTCTCATCTTTAGGAACCTTCGGCCATTAACAAAGCCTTCCATTGGTTGAGAAGCAGGTACACCGAGCTCTCGTGTCATGAGCTGGACCCCTTCGTCAGTTAGACACTAGATGGGGAGATTGAAAAACTGAACCCAGATGTCAGATGACTTGATAAAAGAGGGTGCGAGACAGGATTTAGATGTGACTGGCTTTAGTGCTACGAGATCACCATGGAAGGTCCAAGGGCCTTCAAATAGAGCCTTGTTGAGCTCTCTTTTATGGGCAAACTCAATCAAGTAACAGTTACGTGTGACTGGCTTGAATCTGGTGTCTGGATCAGCCTTCCAAGCGCGGCGCATGGCCTCCATAAACGGTTCATCCATGACCGTCCTGTCAGAGACTATGCGAGCAAAGAGGGAGAGGTCCCAGTTCGCACTAGAGGCAGCGTGTTGGGGCAGGCGGACCGTCGGGGCTTGGGACTCCGTTGTGCTTAATGCCAGGAATTTCTTGACCAGGGCCTCGTCCTCCTCCGTCATGGGTGGCATGGTGTGGGGTGGTGTAAACAGAGAGGTTGGTGAAGGGATTTTTAGGGTGCAGTGGAGATAGTGTGTTGCTGTTAGTGGAGGTTTTGATAGCACGGTGTGAGTAGAAGAGTGCGAGCAGATAGGAAAATGCCTACTTGTGGGCTGTTTGAGGGTTGGCGCCAAAAGGGGTTTAGCGTGAGAAGATTTGAATGAATGTGAGAGAAGATGGGTTGCGGGGGTATGCGTAAATGGGTAAGGGGAATGGGGTCTGATGGGATCAGAAGGGTTTTTGTTTTTTGTGGGGACGGTGAGAGTGGGGGTCCTTGGAAGGTTCGAGACAGGTGGCCGGTTTTTGTTGTTATGTGGGATCTGTAGAGTGGTTTTTGGAAGGTTCCCGTGTCCTGATTCTTTGTTTTTTTTGTCCAAAATGGATGTTCCAGGTATGGTCAGGGTACGAGGGCTGAGCACACTCAGGGGAGGACTGCAGAGATACGGATGACAACCGTTTTCCTTGTCCGGATGCAAACTTGGTGTATAGGCCTGGCTCATCCCATTTCTTGGTGGACCGGTGATTAAACAAACTCCAGTTTGCCGCCGGTGCTCCTCTTCTGTTAGAGTTCACAGGTGGCGGTTGCAGGCCTAGCACCCGTCTTCGCCATGGTGGTATATATGGTGAGTTGGGGAAGGGCCGTTGGTCGTCCTGGGAGTTGCCATTTGACCGTGGTGAATCCGGAGGAGACGGCCGCGGGTCATCCAGGCCCGGGTTGGGCGATCTTCCTTCCAGCTGGACTGCGCATTTTGTCCATCTCCCCTTGTGGCCAACCAGTAGATAGAAGGGTATCAGGTTGACATCGTAGCAATCCAGGATTACTTGGATAGAGGACCTGTTGTTAGATGCCAGGGCCTCAATCGGGATTCCGACGAATTCCCCCATTCCTGATAGAGCTTGCCTGAAGTAGAAAGGATGCCAGAAGTCCACCGGAAAGTTTTTAATGGTTAAGAGGAGACGGTGTTTGGGTGGGAGAGGGTGAGAATCGTCGGAGACTTGCCAGGGCAAAATAGAGATATGCAAGTTCCCCCAGAACTCCGAGTCGAGGTGGAGGTCATCGGTGAGAATCCAAGGAGGGACTCTCACCAAAATGCCATCTGAAACCGAGTTGAGGATCCAATCATTCGGTACGCCCCCGTATCGTGTAGTGAGGAGGCCTTTCAGCTGAGTGGCATTTGGCGGGTTGGGTGACTCGGCGGTGAAAAATAGTAAGGTGGCATTGAGGTCTATCAGTAGCCTTTGGTGTTCGTCCAAGGAAGAGAGGAAACAGACCTGAGAGTTGTGCTGATAGATATGCGGGAATTGGTCTGCCATTTGCGGTGGCTAAGGGAGCAGTAGAACGGGATCTGTTGGTATAGCCATATTCATTGAGGGGAAAAGGTGATGTGAGTTTCCACTGATAGCAGAGAGGCCGATAGAGTAGGAGCTAAGAGAGGGAAGCGGAAGGGTAGTAAGCGGGAAATTGTCAGAGGGATAGGGGGCGGCCGGAGGAGGAGGAGGAGGTAGTCGAAGGGCTAAGAGAAGGGCTAAGAGAAGGCCTCAGCTTTATTTATTTCCAGGAGGAGGAGGAGGAGGAGGAGGTAATCGAAGGGCTAAGAGAAAGGGCTGAGAATAGTAAATGAGAATAGAGAAATAATAGTGATTTTCATATTAGCGTGAAAATGATGCTATTCGGATTAGTAAAGATGTTGTTTGGATTATACATGTGGAATAGTGTATAGTTGTAACTAATAAAAAATAGTGTTAACAAGATGCTAATTAAGAGAAAAGATAGGCAAGTGAGATCTCAAACGAATTGTTATGACATGGAGATAGCAAAAGTTGTGTCAAATTTGTCATTTCGGAACTGTGTTGGCGGAAATACGAAAAAGAAGCATTTTTTCTCTCTTCACACTTCTGAATAGTAGATATTCCAACATTTACAATGAATAAAGAATAGTAACTATTCTAGCTATTCCAAATAGCAAAAATATTATTTGTATATACATTGTTATTCCGAATAGCTACTATTCTAGAATAGCCTCCATTCTTATGTCATCCAAACATAACCGATAAGAGGGGCTAAAAATTAAAATACATAAATTGTGACGAGTGAGAATTGAACCCAAGCTCTCCACAATCGCTATATAAGCTCTTACCACTAGACTACAAATAAATATGTGTTAATTTTTTAGGGGGGCTGGATTATATAAAATGTTCCAAAATAAATTAAATTTCATTAAATTTTAGTATATATAACTAAAATTTTAAAATTATAAGAGTGACTTAGCCATCTTTTTTGAATGACTTTAGATCCGCTCATGCATATAATTTGTAGAAACCAAACTAACACAGTCATTATTTTTATATTTTTATCCTGCTATGTGCATTCTCACATATGAATTAAAGAAGAACAGGTAGATACAGTCGCAATATCTAAGAATCTTCACAGAAGAAGCAAAAATGTAATCGCCAAACCAATTCTAATTGCAACTAAAAAATTGATTGCGAATATATTGTAACAAAACATTTAGCAATCATTGATAACTAATTTTTTTGCATTGCACGATTAATTTATTGCAACTAATTTATACCTATTGCAACTAATTGACCGAATAAAACGCAAATACAACACGAATTTTATGCGTTTTTCTCGTGTTTTGTTCGGAAAACCCGAACCTTCCTTTTGATTTTTGGTTGATGGAACTGGTTCACGTGATCACAGTAAAAATTTCTCCACAGTTCCCATTAACCCACGTGAGCACAGTTCTCCAATTCATTATATTTTTGACTTTATTACCACACTTTGATTTTCTATGGTAAATATAAGCAGTATCTCGTCTAGTAAATCATCAGTAATGAATTAAATATGCACTGATGTCTCGTATTGTAATTCCGAATCATTTTCTAATTATGACCGAATTGTTCCCGAATCACGAATTTTTGGCCCTGCCGAACTGAACCCGAATTATTTATTTGTTACTATGATCACAACAGAAACGTGACATATGAAAGTTGCATCCTGGTGCATAGTTTGTATGTTTTTCTATTTCGATTTGTTTTGTTTTTAGGATAGATGTACATATTTTATTTTTATTTTCCTTTTTATATTTTGTATTTTTTTCTTTTAATTTTTTTTTCTTTTTCAAAAACTTTCTCAAAATCCTCACTTATCTTGTGTCATAATAAATAAAATTTGCTTCTCATGATAAATAAATTTTGGAAGCAAGATCTTCATCATTTTCTCTAAAATATATATATATTTCTATCTGATTTGTGATGAGTTTCATTTAATTAGAAAGTTCACTGATCATGAACTATCTACCTAAAATTTAAAAAAAAAAAAAAAATAGTGCCATCTCCATTAAGCTAGAACAAGAATTCTCTAGCTCTAATTACAGTTAGTTTTCATCATTTGCAAAGGTCTTTTTATGTCCAAGTTTTTACGCCATTGCTTCACCACACACGTTCAAATTTCTACCAAATCTCAAATTTCTCATTTTGAACAACATGTTAGTTTTATTTTATTATGTGACATATATTATTTATTGTGCACCAATTTCATTTACAGAAATTAACGACAAGAAACGAGTAATTTTTGATAGAAAAATTCATATTGCTATATATTAAATATACTGGTCTCAAAAGTTGTCTTAGAATATAAAAAAATCTCTTCTCTAATTAATTTGGACATATTTTTTCTGAAAATTCTGTCCATAAAAATTAATTAGAGAAGTATAAGAAAAAAATGCCTAAAGGTCTACATTATCACGTCTGAGAAAAACCTTTGATGATCAGTATTTACACTTCCGCTTAACGATGTCGTCACTCCAAAACTGTAAGTTTAAAATTACATTTGCTATTTTATTTTAGATTTACGGATTCTGAGTTGTTTGTGTTCTAATTACTAAACACGTTTTGAATTTATTGTTTCTATCACAACATACTGTCTAACGAATTAAGTTTATTAAAAGAAAATTAATATGCACCAAGATATTTGAAAAATGTTAAAAAAATAAATAAACACCAAACTGATGGGAAGAAAATGCAACCTTCATAATTTTTTTTTTTTTTTTGTAAACCTTGGCATGATGCAACCTTCAATTGCTATGTTTGATTATTAATGTTCGTTCAATTATTGGTTATTCAATTGAACAAAAGGATCTTGGAAATAACTTAATCAAGAGTCAACAATTAATCACAGTTCAATGAATGAGCAAAAATCGGGAACCAGTCGTTCTCTCTTCCATATACAAATCAAGTAATAAGAAGACGAGGAGAGTTCTAATGCACTCAAATTTCTATGCTCCCAATGCACCAACTTTTTTATCTACATTTTTAAAGTCCGAACAGTCGATCCGAACCACTCAACATGATCTTCATAATAAAATATGCTTGGAGACCAAATTTTATATTTTTTAGAATTTTTTTACTATTTTTTAAGACACGTACAAAATCACTTTATCGGATGGTCCAAAATCTCCTTAAAACAATGATATTGAACGTGTCTTAAAAAATAGTAAAAAAAATTCTAAAAAATATAAAATTTGGTCTCCAAGCATATTTTATTATGAAGATCATGTTGAGCGGTTCGGATCGACTGTTCGGACTTTGAAAATGCAAATAAAAAAGTAGGTGCATTGGGAGCATAGAAATTTGAGTGCATTGGAACCCTCCTCTAAGAAGACATTGGGCTCTTTCATCTTTTCTATTTCAAATCCGATTAAAATGAAACTGCAATATTTTTAGAAATAGAGAGGGATTGACTGACGAAGAATAATAGTTAGGAACACGTCCCTTGTTTTTTCTAAAGAAAGGAAATTAACACAACAAAAGTCGCACCTATTTAATGTTGAACAGACTTGCCCAAAAAAAAAAAAAATCAAAGCGTTCAAAATGTCATCCAACAGAGGTTTTTTTGACACAAATTTAATTCCAATTCTCAACTCCGCTTGTGACGGGTTTTGAAATGATTTACTAGAATTGGAAATAATTTATTGTGATAAGTGGCAAAATAGAAAAGAAGAGAAATTTTAAAAATAATATATTTTATTCAACTACCTCTCGTGTCATCCCACTTTCTCCTTATCTTCATTCCATTATTAAGCACGTTGGGTGTCCGATCCGCCAACGGCTACGATTGAAAAATTAATTTTTGGATTTAATCTCAGCTCTCCAATCACATAATCTATCTTCTTTTAATTAAATGCATCTATTTTATGTGTAGAAGTTTTGTATGTAGAAGTCCGACTCAAGCTCATTTTTATTCATTCTAAAAACTTGTAATATTTTGTATTTTGTCACGTCTTTATTGTGTCTTTACTTTCTAAGTTTTTTGTTTAATAATAAAGTTTCTGAATAATAAAGAAAACTAGAAATAATTTATATTATTCATCTGTACATATAAAAAGTTTATAATATTTTTCTTTTATTCTAATAAAAAGTAGGAACAAAATTAAATTAAAAAATCTGTCCCTGTAATTGGTTATTACAAAAGTTGTATTAAAGTTTTTCTGAAAGTCAAGAACAAAATCTGTCACCGGTTTCAAATTTCAAATTCTCAATATTTGAAATTCAAACGGTCAATTCAATTTGATTCACGTATTTAATTTTTGATGAAAATCAAATTTTAGTATTTTACATTTTTTAGATTCTTCTTGTTATTTTCAAGATAAGATGAAAATCATAGTTATTGGATAGACACTAATTCTTTAGAGCAATTTTTTTTTTCCTATATAACAATAGTGGATTTTTTAAAATATAAAATTTGGTTTTAAGAAAATTTGATGTGTATAATATGGAACTTCTGAACTGAAATAATGACACTTCTTTAGTTTGTGAAATACCTTAATTCAGCTCTAATTATAAACTCCGGATACCAATTAAAATAAGTTGAAATATTGTTATTTTACATGTGTTTTTAGAAAAGTGACAAAAAAAATACAAAAGTCATATATTGACAGAGCTTATTTGACTTAAACACATGCACAAATCAGTATACTTTTTCATTTTATCTCTGTTAATCGTGTACTGCATAAAACTAATATAGCTCTGTCAATATCTTTTTTACCCGGGGAATACGACATGATACGAAACTCCGGCTGGATCATATTACGTCTTATCTCATAGAGCGGAGTAGGTCCGATGGGTATCATAACTACTTTAGGTTCGATGGACTTCAAGACCGTCGAATATGCTTTAAGATCCGCACACTCAACTTTAATATTTGTGTGTTCGTTTCAATATTTGTGAGCGTGAATTTTAAAGCAAATTTAACGGTCTTGAAGTACATTAAATTCAAAAATAAGTCTGATGCCCATTAAATGTACTCCCTCTACTTATCTCAGACTAGAGAAGGAAATTTGTCACGCCGTAATCAATCACGTCACGGAACGTCACATCACATCACTTGAGTCGATTACGTGACGTGACCACATTCGAGCGAAAATTACACGTCACGTTACACGAACCAGTCGCGTCACGTCACGGTATGAAACATAGAGTATCTAGCTTTTTCTGAGTAATTTCAATTTTTTTTTGTATGCATAGAGTATCTATGTTTCTCTTATGGTGTAGGTTTAGTGATACCGGTAGTTATGTAGCACTGGTTTTTATTTTTTCTAGTTTAGTCCAATGAATATTTGTAATTTGAATTTTTAAAGTAATATCAGATACCCAACCGCCTTTCCTAATTTTTTTTTTGCAACATTATTTACTTATTTTAACAATTTTTATAATTTTCATATTTTTGATCTCTTTTTTCTGAATTTCAACAATTTAAATTAAAATATAAAAAGAAAGTTTCACGTGATTAATTTACGTCACGTCATATCACGTCATGTGTGGTCACGCCACGTGTAGTCACGGCGTGATTACACGTGACGTGACCATTCACGTGATGTGACCGTCTGCTACTATTTTGATTACATTACGTCACGTCACGTGAAAAAAAAATTAATCACATCACATCACGTGACCAAATCACGACGTATTTGTCACGTCATGTCACGACGTGTCACGTATTTCCTTCTCTATCTCAGACCTTAACTAGTGCTGTTCTGGAAAGTGGAAACAAATTATCCCTTTGATACATGTATTTCTCCTTGAATTATTTTCATCAAGTACATCTCATGGCTTTAGCCCATGACGAGAAGGCCCAACCGCTCGTGGGCTGCCGCTAAAGGTTACTCTAACAAAATTAATCTCCAATCAATTCGCGCTTTATTAAATCCAGTGCACTTTTGCAGAAAGAGAATAATTAACTGGATATCTCCATTTTGTTACATCCGGAGTGGATGCTAGTCCAAGAATTGATCTTTGTTTAAAAGTTTTTACCGTTTTATTTCTTTTGAAAATTCAAGTTTTGATCCTAATTTTTTTTTAAATATAGTTTTTCTTTATTTACATAAACTTGGTCCTCGAACTTTAAAAAAATAAATTAGTCTCTTTATTTTTAATTTAAAAAAATAAATTAACCTTTTTATCAAACTAATTAGTGTCATTGTAATCAATTTATAAAAAATGAATTAGTTTGAAAAATTAGTTTGATTTAAAATGGCAGATTGATGTTCAGATGTTAAATAACTGTTCTAATAAAAAGGAATAATATATTATTTTTGAGAAAATGAAGGAACTGAGTTAATTATTTTGTAAAAGTTGAAGGATTAAGTTGGTAAAAATAAAAGTTTAAGAACTATTTTTTTTTTGAAGAAGTTTAAGGATAAAAATATAATTGTCCATTTCTTTTAATTTTCTTTAAGTCTTAAAGAATCTCCTCCGGTCTATTTCTTTTCTCCCTATAAAATGTTGTCTGTCGTCTCCTATGCTTTTCTCCCACCTTCCTTTCCACCTTAATAGAAACCCTTTCTATTCCTCCGTTCTTCGCCATTTAGAAGTCTCTCGATCGTCTCCTTCAAAATCTAGGGTTTTAGGCACATCTCTTCTTTCTTTGACTATCCAGTTGCTGTTTGGAGCATTTATAGGTTCTGAATTTCCCGATCAGCGTTAGTTAATCCGATCTGATTTTCAAGATACGCGATCTGGTGTGTTTGATCTCTTTTCTTTTGATCTCTACGATTTGTGAGGTATGTGCGTCCTCTCCATTCGTTATTTTACCATTTTGCATTGAAATGTGAATTTTCAGTTCTCCATTCAGTACCTTATGCGTTGGGAATTACTAGCCCGATTTAAAGTCTAGAAAAATAAAATAAAAGGAAGAGGGCATCATGCTGGTAAATTTACAATTTCTAAGAGCATTAGCAAATGTTGATCATGATTGTTGCACGGGGTTTTAGGAACTGTTGCAATGGCAGTATGTGTATAATTACGCTCTTTCCATCATGATTTGCTGTTATCTGTGAACAATTTTGTGTTCGTAACATACCATATGGTTGTTCTACTTGTGATTTTGTTGCTGGTAGAAATTTGATGCTTGATTAATCAGCTTCAGATAAATGATGCAAAACTTTTGGAGCTATCTATATGTTTCTGATCAGATCAAATCATGATTTTAATATATCACTGCTAACCAATTAGAGTATTTCCATTTCTTTAGAAAAAAAAATGCACTTCATGTTAGCGTTGATTTAGCAATGTACTGCTTGGATTCATCTAATGAAGTTGATAAGGGCTGCAATGACGCAATGTTATAAGCTAATTCTGTAAATAAATCAGAATATCTATTTTATTTATTAAGTTACCATTCAAGTTCATCAATTAATAAGGCCTGTTTAGTAAATCAAACAGTTGCAGAAGATTATCTTCTTCCATTTTCCCCTGTACTCTTTTGAAGATTGCACTGAAGCACATGTATATGAAATATTGAAACTTATCCTTGCTTTGTTCTTGATCTTTTCACTATGTTATTTATTAATCTTTCTATCTCTTTATTGATGTATGGTTGAAATCAGGTACGAGAAGCTCATTTCACAGGCTTGAGATGGCATTGGCAAAAGTTAATCGTCTATCTACTCTTCCAGTAGCAGGAAATGAGGGGAAAGATTCTCTTGATAACCTTTTTGTTAAAAAAACTGAGAATGACCCCTTCTTGTCTCTATCCAAGCCCAGTGACACCTCTCTCCAATGGGTACAGCTACTTCATGCCTTTGACCAAAGCAGACAGGATAGTGGCACTGAGAAAAAAGAGGATCAACCTATTGAGCTCAGCCATGAAAAATGTATGTCGTATCAAAGCAGGTATTTCTTTTGGGTATAGCTAGAGCTAGGTTTGTGTTCGTGTACTTAGCATGAAAAGTTGCAATTTAGGGATTGTTTGCAAATTTTTATTTTGTCTTATTGTCTACTTTGCGTGCAGATCTGCCGGGGTGGCCTTTATTGCCATCAACACCTAGTAAGGTGGAAATGCAGAAATGTGAGAAATGTTCTAAGGAATTTTGTTCAACTATAAATTATAGAAGGCATATAAGGATGCATCGCCGATCTCCGAATATAGATAAGGTTCCTTAGTTCATCCTCTCGTATATGTTTTCTTTTTCATTTTGGTTTTTCTATTTGAGTGGGTCATTTCTTTCCCCGCCTCTCTATTTAATTGTACCTATTTGATATTTTACTCATATTCTGTAGGAATTTCACAAGAATCGTGATGAGGTTGGCAAGTTCTGGGATAAGGTAAAATTGTTCAATTAATTTTAATTTAAGTGTTTAACAGAGTTCAAAATTTCTATAAAGAATATTTAAATCAGATTATGATATCTTATGCTCATCTCAGTTTGGATATTCTTTTTCCAGCTTACTTTAAATGAAGTCGAGGACATTGTATCACTGGCTGCTGTGGATATAGAGGTAACATGTAGAATGACGATTTATTTATGAGTTTCTTAGAACTTCTGCAAGCTTTTTGGAACTTAAGAAGACAACATGCATAGTTGTTAACATATGTTCAGGTCAGAAGATTAATAAATGCAGCAACATTTTCAGGGAACAAGTGGAACTACAATTCTGAGGTATCTGTCATTGTGGATTAATAAACCGAATATGTCTTCCCTTCCATCTGCATATGTCAAAGCCGGTATCAGTCTTTTGGTAAGAGAGTTTCTTCTGTTAATTTTTTTTAAGGGAAAATTTCCAGTGTACCCATCTAAAATTTTGAAATAGCCAATTTGCCCATCAAAACACCGTAATATCCAATATCCCCATAAAAAGTTAACATTCTTTCTTCTATCCCCATTTTATTATTTTACCTTTTATTTAATTATTTTTAAAATTATAATGACCAATGTGCCCTTGTAAATTTGAATGGAGATGTCATGTTTCTTCCTGCCCTATCCCCACGTCCAATATTCCTGTTGAAGGAGATTGAACGGAAAAATATTTTTGCTCTAGGTTCCCTCTCTCATGTGTGTGCCTCCCTCAGCGAAACTCATAAAATTTGAATCTAAAGCGATTCAAATTGAATTTTGTTTAAACTAATCAAAGGTTCTCCTCTCTCAGCCCCAGGTTTTTCCACATCTTTATTCTTCAGGTTTTGTGATATTGATCTCATTTAAACTAATCAAAGTCTGATCGTATAATTACTGGAAGATTTTGCTTATTTATTCGTTTAATTTTTTAACAAGAAGAAGGGAATAAAGACAGGTATACTAATGACCATTTTCTCCAATTAGAGTTTTTACAGGTTCCACTGATCAGATAATGATGCTTTATTTAACACTCAATAGTAATGCAGACATCGCTTCATTATTTAACTGATTCTATCGTACCTGTGTAATATGACTTATTAAATAATCTGTATGTTCTTTTCTAAAAAAAATTAGAAATTGAGTATATTTTAAATTAAGCATCTCCAGTTCATATAGTAGGATATTTAGTTCTTGACCTCATCTCATTAATTAATAGGAAGCCACTTAGCTAAATAGGAAGCACAACTGGTATCACTTCTAAAACTAACCTCACACACCCCACTGGTATCATGCTCAGTTTGGATATCAAAACTTTACAAAGGAAGCCGGATGATTAGTAATTTGTAGTCTTATATCATGAAGTTGTTTGTACTGATGGGGACCTACTAATTTCCGTTCAAATTTTATGAGTTTCGCTGAGGGAGGCACACACACACACGATGGAGGGAACCTGGAGCAAAAAAAATTTCCGTTCATCTCCTTCAACATGAATATTGGGCGTGAGGATAGGGAAGAAATAGGACATCTCCATTCAAATTTATAAGGGCACATTGGTCATTATAATTTTTAAAATAATTAAATAAAAGGCAAAATAATCAAATGGGGATAGAAGAAAGAATGTTAATTTTTTATGGAGATATTGGATATTTTGGTGTTTTGATGGGCAAATTGGCTATTTTAAAATTTTAGATGGATACACCGGAAATTTTCCCTTTTTTTAACATCCTTCTTTCACTTACCTAAAAGTTAGCTGACTCAAAATGTCTTCTTGATAGGGAATTGTTCAAGGGACAGCAGGTTGCCTACCTCTAACATCGAAGGAGTTGTTTAGTATACTTGATGATGCCAGCGAATATACCTTCATGTGTGCCGGCAATGCCACCTTGGTACAAAAGTTTCTGTTTGATGGAGATGCCGAGAAAATTATTATAGAAATGAAGAATTTGGTTGCTTGCATGAGCTTCTTGCTGGAACTGAAACTGGTAAATACCAAGTTCTTATCAAAGCAACTATTCAAATTCTGCTAGAGGTTACAGTTAAAATTTAAAACTAAAATAAAATCCAGGTCAGAGCATGGCTTGCTGATAAGGCTGCAGAGGCTTTGCGATGCCAGAAGTTGCTTGTGGAGGAAGAAGAAGCTGCTCAGAAAAGGTATTTCAGTGGGAGGTTTAACTTTCATTGTAACTTTGCTTCAGGGCACATCTTTTTACAAAAATAAACTAACTTCTGTCGGCTATATCTTTTAATATAAGAATTTTTCTCCTTTCCATTTTAAAGAGTGGCCTATATCTGCACCACTATGTGATGTTATAATTTCTGGGCATTACAGGAAATCTGAGCTGATAGAAAAGAAAAGACTTAAGAAACTGAGACAGAAAAAGGAAAAGCTGAAAGACGCAAGTGACCCAGGCAGCAAGGCTCCTGCTGAGACAGTAGAGGAGGTGATAGTTTCTCCTAGAGTCCCAAGTCCGACAGCTCAGTCAGAGTCTGGTTCGTCTAGCTTGGAAGAAGCAGCTCCTCTGAACAAATCTGTGCAGCTAGAACCAGAAGCTAATCATGATCAAACCGAGAGTCACAATCTGATTTGTGATAGTTTTTACGTAGAAGATTCCAAAAGAAGCGTAGAACCTGAGATTAAACAGGAACACTCTTGTGAGAAGGTAAATATGGAGAATGAGAGAGGCCCAGTTTTGTCAGATAGCTTGGAGGTTTTAATAGGTTCTATAAGTATACCAGTTGAAGACACTAGTTTAGTTGGTTCTGGTTTCACACAGGTGCGATCCGTTGACTACAAAGAAAATTCTCTCTTGAAAGATACTGAAAGAGTGCAGGTGGAGCTTGATAAGAATGGCATTCAATCAGAGAGTGTTGGTTCATATGAAAAGAGTGATGATAGGCTGGATATGTGCAAAGAGCTTTCTCTGGCATGGAGAGATATGGTACCTGGACCTAGGCTCTTTTCTTGTGAAGAGGCAGCAGCTTTCCTTGCTCTAAGTAAGTCATCTTACTATTTGATTATATACTAGTTTTCTCATTTTATTTATCAAGTCCCATCAAGCAGGATATCTGAGAGGCTTAACACTCAAGTAACCTACAGATGGTCCATTGCAGACCTTATTTTAATGGAGCTGATGCTCTTTTTTTTTTTTTTGGGTATTTTCTTTTTAAGTTCCTAGATGGTTCTTTGCCAGTATACTTCAGTTGGTTGAATTCAAATTTGATATTCATTGCAGGATGGAAGGAGGCTATTGCGGGTGACCATGTAACACTCGTTTTATCTTCTGACAGTGAAGCCCCAGATAGTCCAGAAGATCTGTCATGCACAGACAGCACAGTGAGGAGCCCTTCTGACATGGTGTCGAATGCCACTAAGCCCAAGTCAAAATCAAAGTAGACGAAACTTAGATATTAGATATTTTGGCGAGGGAACCTCCGTACCAATTATAATGATTCGAGTTCTTTTCTTTTCGGCTGAGATCCATTTTTTATAAGAGGTCTTTTATTACAGTAGTATTCTTGTTTTCAATTACATTAGCAGATTCCATTGGGAATGCATTCCAGCCATCAGGAATTTTTTTTTTTTTATATATATTTTTTGTAATTTTCGTTGGATTGTTTTTAGTTTTGTTGTACTTAATTTTCAAACCCTTCATGGATAAAAGTTTTGCTCCCATTATTGCATTTGAGTTTTGTTCCGGTGTGAATGCTCACTAAGCTATCTTTCAGTTAGGAGTATAACGAAAAAATCCAGCTGACGAAAGGTTATGTACAATTAAAAAGAAATTAGAAAAGAAAAGAGAGAAATTAGACTGATTACTCGAAGATTAACAGTGATGGAACAAGGTTGTTCATACAAGTTTTTGAACTATATTCGAATGGTGATTATTAATTTAAACCATTGTGTTGCAGAAATGAACTTTAATTTGACGTTCTATCTTTTGATATCACAAGGCAACACTAGATGTAAATTGCACTGGGGAACAAAAAATTCCTCCACCACTAGTTGATTTTCATGAGACAATACTTTCCGTATGAGGAGGTTGCAAGTTCAAAACTCAAAAGAAATAATTTTTTGTGAATATTAAATAGTTGGAAACTGATAACAGTATCCGCGCTACAGTACTCGCATCATAACTACCATAGCTATCTAGAGGACCGCAAAAACTCTAACACATAATTTTTTTTCTAAAATATTAATACATATGCAATGAAGTATTTATATCTATGCACGAAAATATTTATACTTGTGAGATGAACAATTTTTACGTAAATAATTGTCTTCCCAACCAAATCTTCCAAACGTACTCGCACCATAAATACCTGTGGGGGACCACTCAAACTACATGGGGAGACCATACACGTTTTTAGAGATGAATTTTTTTTCTTCGTTCAATCTCGTCCATATTACTGACGATCTGTTAGAAATTTTGCGAATTTAAAACCATGAACGTCTTCTACGCAATTTTCTCTTTCAAATGAGATTCATGATGACGTACTTTTGGACTCATCGCCACACAAGTATTCTTCTTAGTGAATTCAGTTTAATTTGATGGATTTGACAAGATCAGATCCATAACCAAAAATTTAATTTAGAACATTTAGGAGACCCATTGGATCCTTGTGCTTGTTTTTGAGTGAAAGGCTGAAAGCCGGGTGCCTCTGATGAGTATCAGACTCAAATCGGTTCGATGCTTGCTCGGAATCATCCAATTCACTTCATAATTCGTGCAGATTAAGGGCACATAAAACATGAAGCGAATCAGACGGTTCCAATCCGTATCAGACCAAATAGTCTGATGCTCCATCGGACGTAATCAATATCCTTTGCATTAACTCAGATTTTTAGTTAATGCTTCTCGATCGTCCAATCAGAATTTGGCCAATCCGGCCTAAGGTGGAACGCATAGAGCCTCTTTAATATTTGTGCCAACACGAATCTGGGTTAATGCAGACGAGTATGAACACACGGTAGTCGGGCACATCGAGTGTGCCCAATCTTATCAATAGTTAAGAGATGCATGTGGACAGGCCCATGAAACATAAAAGCCTCATGCAATGCCTGACCTCAAGTTTCTCCAGATAATGTTGGTAGTTAGGCTTTATTGAAATTTCGACCTCATGCTTGCCTCTTTGGATCCGCCCACTGCAGCATACGTACAATTATCTAACTAGTTAAACTTGAAATGGACCCGGAATCACATGGAAATACGGATTGATCCAGGGAAATATTAGGGAGCGTTTGGTTCGTGCTATAGGTCATTCCAGAGAATAGAAGGATTCCAAGGAATGTAATGCCAAGGAATATCATTCCAAGGTATGTGCCATTACCATGTTTGGTTCGCGCATGGCTATCGCTTCAACATTCCAAAAAATGTGTCATTACTATGTTTGGTTCGCACATGGCTATCGTTTTTAGCATTCCAGGGAATGTGCCATATGCACAAGATACATATGTGGAGAGGTTACTAATTTTTTTGCTCAGTATACAAATTCGTCAATATGTTAGTATAGCAGGTCATATAATTAGTGCTAAGTACTTGTCTTTAGTTACAATTTAGAAATACTGTAAATTCTGTTCAACTGGTGTAATAAACGAAGCAGCAAGCGATTTGATTAATATAAAATTTCCACGTAAAATAAAAAGAAAACTATATAACTTGATACAAAATTTGGCAGACAAATCAGAATACTTTACAGTCATGAAGACAGTAAAAAAATTTCAGACAAAAATATAATAACATTTTAAGCCAGAATTAATTATAAGAACATAATAATACAAACTAAACAGGAGAAAACGCCTCTTTTGTCTTCAAAAACTCAGGCAGCAGCAACCTTCTTTCTGTCTTCAATGAAGAAAATAGCAGATTCAATTTTACCAGTAAATTATCTTTCAACTGTATATGGGAGGAAATATTGCTGGGTCACTTTTTGTTCCTCCTTTTGTGATTGTGTGTCTGTGTATAGTAAACACATACATAAAATTTCCTCTCTTCAAAGGGGGGATCACAATCTTTTTTATAGATGTACAAGCACACAAATTTACCCATTATAAAATTAACATCTTTATACATTGGTCCAAATAGATAAAAGAAAGTCATTTTACCTTTATGCCCTTGTAACCAAGACGTTCGCCAAGGCCACCAGCGACAAGAACAAAAATGGCGTTACGAGCTTCTTTAACACCAGCCTCTTCCAACTTCATGAAGTTTTCATCCCCAAATGTCAACACCTCCCCTGCCGGCACCTACATTCATGTTTTCCCAGATGACTGCTCTTGTCAGTAGTACTTTGAATTCTAATCCCAATTGAAGTTTCAGAACTGAGAACTGTTGAATTCAGTATCAATTCAGCCCTCAACTGGTGCCTCAATCAGTCTTTTCTTGGACAAATTTTACCTAACAATATCCTGTATTCCTCAATTTTTAGCCTCAGCACAAGGTCAATTTCCAGCTCCTTGAACTATTCATCTTACACAGAAGCATGCCAACAAAGGGGGCTCAATTTTAGTCTAAAGACTTACTCTAAATGGTACATAACTGTACTGTACATCAATCAGAAAATCACAATTTATATTTATGGTAATCCTCAGTGCCCCTTTTGCGAGATTTTAGGTCAG
The DNA here is from genome assembly GCA_025461125.1 of Carex kokanica. Taxonomy (NCBI): domain Eukaryota; kingdom Viridiplantae; phylum Streptophyta; class Magnoliopsida; order Poales; family Cyperaceae; genus Carex; species Carex kokanica. The sequence goes on along the minus strand of JAJGRX010001034.1, from coordinate 766,631 downwards.
ACGAAAGGCATAGACTATATTTTAATAAAATTGATACAGACTTACAGATGGTGTAAAGCCATCGTATGGATTTTTACCAGCCTTCGAATCAGCCAATAGCTGTCTTACGTTTGGTATTGATATATACTGGTGACGATATAGTATACTTAAATAAAAAAGTTCAATTTTACCAGTAAATTGGGTGGGGCATTTAAATTTCTGAGCATTAATTTGGCTTGGTTATATGTAAAAAATTCAACAATTTAAAGCTACTAACCTTAAAAAAATTCAACAATTATCTCGTTTACATCTAGCATCCTAAATTTTCTAATGTCCCAAATTGTCCGATTAATTGGATTATTAGACAGACCCAACTTGAGAAAATTGACGAACCTTGTTTCTCAACACCTCAATTTTTTATCAGTAAATATCTGTACTTGAAAACTTCATTCGTTTTTCTATTCACAAATATTGATAATATCTTTGACAATAGCGAAAGAGAATAGTGAGAAAATTACAAAAATCATCCTTTAGATCTTAAGTTTTCTTCCCAAATTAAATAAATAAAATAGATACTATGATATTTCAATCGAATGAAGACTGGAGGGGACTAATACCTTCGTCACATTGAAGGAGAGATGAAGGCACGGAGAAGATATTGTACTGTGCGTTGAAGCAGTGGAGAGAATCGCTAGGAGAATTGCTAGGAGAATCGCTGGGGGAGAGAGAGGCACAGGAGAGAAGTCGGAGAGGTGTACGCCGAAAATTAAATTATTTTTAGAAACAATGAATGAGAGTGATTACCGTCGCTCGGGAACAAAGAAATTCCGCCTTTTTTTTGGCTATCGGAATAGCCACAAATCAGGTAATCCGGATGGCAAGGAATTACGCATTACCATATGTATTCCCTCGCTAATGTTGCCAAACACGATAATCATATTCCAGGGAATTACAATGCCAGGGAATAACCTTGTAAAAGCATGAACCAAACCATCGCGGACATGACAGGCTGCTTTCTTGGTCAATGTTCTCTCTTTTTTTAATCCATACCTTCGCCAGTTTTGAATGTCTACACGAAAAAGAAAGAACAAGAGTACTGGACCACATCACTATTCTTACCAGTATAAGCACCAGAAAATCTGAAAAAATCAAGTCAATACCGAAGTATAAATGATTAAAATGGCCACACTATTAATTTTGAAAATGACACACACTATATGATATAAATTCATCAAATTAAGTTTAACCACATTATTGAACTTAACTTTCTGCTTGTTACTTATTCTAATTACAATTTCTAATCAGCTAAAAATACATTTTCCTAAATCACAAAATTCACAAATTCTAAATCACACTAGTTCTTCCTATCAGAGCAAATTTGAGGCAGTCATTGGTATGATGAGATCCAATAAAGTGCAGCTCCTGATTAAAACAGTGATTCCAATAATGCATAGGTCTCTGAATCACCTTAAATACTATACAGCAGGGATATTTGAATATTACAGCTGACACTGTGCCACAGTAAGTTTTAACTATCAACAATTTCAAGCAAAATAAAAGTAAAAAAAAGAGGAAAGTAACCTGTTAAATTTACAATTGTGGGTGGTTCATCATGGGTTCTAGAACCTTCAAAACCTCACTTGCAAGATCAGGCCTTGCTTTTCTCTTAATTTCACAACACCTCAACCCCAAATTTGCAATCTTAGTAGCCACCTCAACCGGCCAGGCTCCAGCTGACTTATCCAATATTTTTTCTAACCTCCCTTGTTTCATTGCTTTCTGTACTTCATTTATAATGCCAAAAGTGGGCCGCCCCGTTAAAATGCGAAGGAGAACTATGCCAAAGGAGTAAACATCAGAGCATGGCCTCAGCTCGCCTGATGCAAGGAACTCCGGGTCCATGTAGACAAATGTTGCCATGTCACCACTGCACCGAGTTAAAATTGTGCTTTCATCTACCTCGAGAAGCCGGCAGAGACCTGAGGTAACCCTAATTTAGAGTATTGTTTCAAATATATATTGAAAGAAATACAGTTCTTTATCAGCCTAAGTATTTAAACATAATATCAGTAATCAAGTTCTCGCAGCACAATCCCACCAGGCCCATTATCAACTAATAGCCTCCCATAATGATTTTGCACATTATAAGTCTCAGTACCAAAAATGAGGCTGACGGTTACTAATATAACAAAAAAATAAGTGTTCCAGTATTATCTTAAAGTTTTTTGAGCAATACACACTCATTCAAACTTTCATATGCAACTCCAATAAATTCTAGAGCAGATTACTACATAACAAGACAAATATTATAATTGCAATATAAAGAAACAATTGTTGGTATGAGTTGATATATGGTACCAAAATCGCCAAGTCGGCTGACAAATTTGGAGTCGAGAAGGATGTTGGATGGCTTGAGGTCACCATGAATGAGTGAAACCGGCTCATCAGTGGAGTGGAGGAATATGAGTGCAGAGCATACCTCTGCTGCAATCCTTGTGCGGGCCTGCCATGTCAGAGGTGGTGCATCACCCTTGCAAGACAGCCGATCTTCTAAGCTCCCGTTGGGGAGGAACTCATACACGAGTGCCCAAGTTTCCGGGCATGCACCGATTAGGGTTACAAGGTTGGGATGTCTCAATTTACTCAGCACACTCATCTGTTAATTTTCATAGCAAAAAGTACACCATTTGAGATGACATATTGGTTTGACAATGTAAAAATGATTCGAAGTTTACATACTGCACATAATATGAGAAATGTCAGCTGTAATTTGCAAAGGCAAATGTTTTTATGACTTCTATAAACAAATTATTCACTCGACCACTTACTTCCTTGAAGAACTCCTCTTTGCCCTGCATACCCCATGGATTTAATATCTTTATAGCCACACTTGAGCTATGAAGGAATCCCTTGTAAACACTCCCATACCCTCCCTCTCCAATCTTCAACGAATCATCAAAGCCATTTGTCGCTTCCTTCAATTCCTCATATGTAAACTCACAAAACTTCTCGTTCTCATACCTGGCACTCTCCAGCTCCTGCACCTTCTTTCTCAGTAAATTTGCCTCTTTAACCGCACAAACTCTCTCCTGTTGTAGCTTATCATTGTCTTTCTCTAGTTGCAAGATGAAGCAATGTGCCTCACCGAGCTTCTCCTGGAACTCCTCAACCATGTGTCTCAAATTCACAATCTCAACCTCCAAGGCATCTCTATGTTTGTCAGACCTGGAGAGATCTTGTAGTATCTCATCTCTCTCCCTTTTTATTTCCTCTAACTCAGATTCTTCCTGAGACCACTTTCCTCTCGGGTATGGGACATCATCATCTTGAACCTGGCATTGTCAAAATCATTATAATTGGTGTTGACCAATCAATCAATTGCCCTAAAACCTTTATGTTGTGAGAATAGAAGGGTAATTTGTTGTCTTATATTTTTAACACTTACCTTCATGTATGGTGGTTTGTTTACAGTCTCATTACGTGCAAGATCATTAGTAAGAGGGAAATAGTTTAATAATCAGGGCCAGATGTTTTGATATCATGTTAACCAACCAATTGCTCTAAAAAATTAAGCTGTCAGAATAGGTGGTCATTTGGTCTTTGTATTCTTAACATGTGATTTTTTAACCCAAACAATAAAAAAGACTGCTTGAATCAACAACCTACTGACCCCATTGTATGGAGATGCAGCTGATGAAGTAAAAGTTGCCTCAACTGGACTATATAGTGGGGTCGGTGGAGCCATTCTCTGGGATTGAATAGCCATTGTTGCTTGGCCTACTGACATCTGAGGTGCATTTACAATTGGCACTGTTGAGGTGATTTGACGATGTTCCCTATTGACATGGTTATCAAAACAACTTGATGAAATTAGTTGTGCCATTGGCATTATTGTAATTCTACAAGGAAAGTATTTAACAAAGGATTGCAATATTTTAGAGTAGTGTACCAAACCTCATCAGTGATGCTGTATGGATGTGGTAAAATTTTAGAGTTAATAATTTTCTTACTTTTATAAATTCTATTAGAACATAATAATTGCAACTGAGCAATTAAGAAACAGGAAGGAAAAACACATTAGCTAGTTGAGTTATCAAGGATAGGAGCCATACCTAATGCAAATCAAATTTCCACTAGAAATGAACCATATCTTGCATGACGGGTTTGCTTGCTCATTCACAGCAAGTGCTTTCTTTGAAGTAGGAGCTTTCATTTTCCTGAAAATAATTTCAATACCACAAATGTCAGATATGTACACCAATATTCACTCAAGTTAACAGTTCTGATACCTCTTGCAAACTCAAATAAACAAATATTACCGAACATTTAATTTTTACCTTTTTTTTGGGGAGAACTACTGCAATGATGAATTTATCCTGACAGAAAACTGGCTTCTTTAAAGATTATTGACGTAAGTTAAATCTTACTTCTTTTAAAGATTTAAATAAATCTTCAACTTGATAGCTACATTCATTTGTTTTAAATGGAACCATTTAATATTTTTTATGTTCTCCTAAGTTTCTAATACGACTTAAAATTGAACTACATATTGTTTTCTAATCTTTTACAAAATCAGTATTAGTTTTTCTCTTTTCTCTCAGTAGCTAACTATGAATAAGTAATTTAATTGTTTCATGCATCAAGGTGATACATAATTGATAAATAATTTTTGGGACGTGGGTTTGTTGCCACTAGTAAGTGCCGGCCACGCGTTGCCGTGGTGATTGAAAATCTATTTTAATCACTTTCTTTAAATGTGATTAATTTAAAAATTGATTACATAATTATGTATTAGTCAATAATGAGAGCAAACGAGAATCTTAGTATTTGACCCAAAAAATATACCAAGATGATTACACATGTTTAAAAGAAATACGATGAATTTTGTAATAGAAAGGAGATTGAAATGAATTAGAAAACACAAGAAATTGCTAGAAATGGAGGCAACCGATTGGCTCAGCAAATGGAGAAGAAATGAGCAGTCAAAAGATAGAAAAGGAGTACCCAAGAACATCTACATTCGTAAAACCCAAAAGAAATTAAATATAGTTGTCTTTGGTAATAATAGAAACTAATTCAATATTTATTTGTTAACCACTTCATTTATGAAATTAGTTTTAATTTCTTCACTTGGGTTACGAACCAATCAGAGAAAGAGAGTCTTGTAAAAATTATCTTAATTTCTTAACACCTGCATCAATATAAACATTGAACTTAAGTACCTATATTAGTCATGACAACAGCTAACAGCCTAGTGCAAACAACTAAAGATTATTAAAGCACATTGTTTTAAATTTTTATTTGCAAGAAAATCTAGTTCAGGTTGGAAATCGACATCAAACATAGCCCACATATTCACAATTCTGTACATATTCATGCTTGATGCTTCATTCCTTCCCTTAAATTGCATGCTTCATTCCTTCCCTTAAATTCCCTGCTTTATACCCCGCTCTGTCCTTCCCTTAAACATAGCACTTTATGTTTAACCCTTCTTTGATCATTCTCGCATTCCTCTTTCGCCAAATCCTAAATTTCCAACAAGTAGGAAAAAAAATATTTTCTAATTATCATAAAAGCAAAATTTATAAGCGGATTCTAAAGTAACAAACATAATAATAATTAATCGAAAGTCTTTTAGTGATCCATGTAGAGCTGATTATACCGGACCCCACCTGATTAGACCCTACCAAATTCAATCGGTGATTGTTGGAGATAGCACATCGGGTATACCTCAGCATAACCCGGATGTAATTTTGCAAATTCTATCCCTTAGTTTTTATTTTCAGATACTTTCTTTCTTTGGCAACATAGCTGTTATATTCCTTTCTTTCTTGTTTTTATTTTGAGATTCTTTCTTCGGCAACATAGCTGTTACATACCTCAGCATAACCTCGGCTTCTTTGTAGTTCTCCTTTTGCATTAGTGCCCAGCCCAAATTACCCTGCAGCAATTAAAAATTATTTTTCATGATATATTTTCTAATTGGACCTTTCTGGTTTAAGTAATGAAGCTAATTAGTGTCTGTAATTTTTGTTGTCTGAAAATTAATTAACATTGAAATTTCAAAAGTTCATGTTACGTAGGTCTGATTGATGAATGAATGAATGGGAAAAGTAAAGAGAGAGGGTAATTGCTCTTTGTTCAGTTTGGTCGTTCTTTATTAAGGGTAAATTGCTCTTTCTTGTTCCCTTTCTGCGATCCTCATCCTTTCCTTGGTTCTACCATGCACCTCCTAACTTTGTCCGGAAAACAAATTAAATTCAAAAATAAAGACCACGTAAAGGTGAAGCACACTATTCTTTATTAATTAATTCATCCACCATTCTTTGAGTGCATATCATCTGCTCAACTTTTGCATGACCAACATGTACAGTTCCTGTTTAGAGATAGCGCGGGGGCCAGTATCATTTGTGCTTTGAGAGTCGTGTAGAATGTATTTGAACGGTTGAGATTTTCCAAAAAAAAACACTCAAAGTTTGAGATTTCAAGTTCTCAAGTACTATAAAACAAGTTGGCAGTCAGACAGGTTAGCATATTGGATTTCAAATTTTCAAGTGGCAGGATCCAGTCACCTGCTAGCAGGTCAAGAAATACTGATCCAAACCCAAACCGTGATACTGTCAAGTCTGGTTTGGTAGGTGTTGCCAAACTGTCCAATTTGGATGGTTTTAACTTTTTTAATGCATATTGGATTTCTTATCCTTCATATTTGTTAATGGAACAATTTAGTTAAGAAGAAAACCTTACGGCAGTAACTTGCCAGTATGTGCTACTATCATTGGCAATACCAAAGTAATGTAAGGGATATAGATACAACAAAAAAGGATACAAGCAACAGTCCCCCTTGACATAATACACATCAGATCTTTCTCGACTCTCTCCTCAAAAAGTGTGCCAGAATGCTACACTAAATCAAAACCAGTCCTGCGATATTAACATCAACAATATGATACAAACAACATGAGGAGCTCAAATTGAAGAAAAGAATTTTTATTGTGCATATGCCAAGAATTTTGTTTCCAACGAGTATCTTCCTGTACTGGACTGATATAACAATACCAAGTATCTGACCAATGCAAAATAAAATTCATAGACTTATTGGTGTTATGTTTGGGACTAAAGGCTTGGTTGTTGTTGTTGTAAAAGAAGGTAGGAACAGTTTTCAAAAAATGGTAGTAACAACAATAGACAAACCAATATAAGTAGGAAGAAAGCTAAGAATTTAGCTGTCCAAAGCACCACTAAATAATAGTTTTAGCAGAAGAGTGGTTGTATCAATAATATCATTGATATTAGTGAGAAAGAAGAAAAAAACTTATTAATTGATAGTAATAATTTTGTAACAATAGTAAATAAGAACAGCAATAACATCACCGCATAACTAAATTATAAGAATTATTAAGGGAAAATTACCAGTAGAACCTTGCTCAAGTGTTAGTCGAGACACAATTACAATTACTACCATTGGTTTTTCATCTTCTGGGTTAATCAATATAAACAATGAAAACAAGGTAAGTCGGTACTAATATTTTTTTTTATTGTGGGGGGGGGGGGGGGGGGAGATTGAGTGCACACATTTAACCTCTTTTTGATCTTCTCAATAGCTTGTGTCTGCTTTCCCCCTTAAATTCCCCTTGAACAATACTCCTCCCTTGACGACAAGCATAAAAACAACGGTACAAATGAAACAATAATTAATAATACAGTGTCAGACAAAACAGAACTGATGACAAATTATATTTTATGCATGCTATCATTATCAAGCATCCATTTGATGGCATCTTATCTCACGTTATCATTAGATTTTGAATTAAGATAATACCAAGATGTTAGGGCCTTATCGCATATTTCATTTGTGCAGTTCTTTTGTGGGGATTTTGGCAATGTTCTAGCAAACACTAAAACCAAGTAAGATGACTAAAAAAGGGGCAAACATGGAAACTAAATATTACCTCATAAGGCTCTTGGGTTGTGACAAAAATATATCAAATCCAAAAACTTGATCTTTTATAATATCAATGGTTTCCGTGGGATGCATCTGAAGGGGTTGCCGTCTCTTCAGTTTTGCTATAGATTTTAAGATTATTCAAAGACAGTAAAAATAGATATTGCACTGTATTTCTATTCTGGACATGGAATATAACAAGTGTACCAGCTTTAACGGATGCATCTAGGTGACTACACTGTTTAATTATTTATATCAAGCCTCAGCTTTATTAACAGGTCCGAGGTGATTTCAACACATTTTGCAACCTGAATTTTTTAGGATTTAAAATTGCCAGTTTGTCACAAAATATATAAACTGTTGAGATATTTAATTTAAACCAGTACAGAGCAAATAAGGCATTCTCTAGGAAAACCAAGCTCGTAAAGACCAACGCCCACAAGTGCAACAAGTGGAACTGCCGCTAACGGGCTTAAATATCTGCATGTAAAATTTAGAAGTTGGAGTTATTGCAAAAAAAATATATCGAACTTTTCACGAACCCGTCAAAAAGGTTTAAAACCCCACAAAGCACATTGTAAATTTAACTTTTGTAGCTCAAAATTGCATCAGATAAGCTATTTATTTGGGATCGAACAGAAAAATACAAAGATTACAGTGTCTTATGTAAAAAAAATCCTTCCCACTAAAATCTTACCAACAGAGAGATTTTCACTTTAAATGGGTAGCTCTTTTACAAGGAGAGAACGGTTATTTGGAAAAGAGAAAACAAGAAGGAATATACTAACCTGGTGACATTCCTCCAAAGGCCACTGAAGCCAACTATTATCTTAAGTGTTGATGCAACTATAAGTGTGCCTTGGGTCCCACGCATGATTCTTCTAAACCTCTTTAATTCCCAAAATAATAAAGCCATTATCAACATAAATATCCAAGAATGTAAATAAGATATTAGGTATCTATTCGCGACTAACCTCCCGTGGGTGAGGTTCATTGCTATAATGACCGGCTAAGATGATAGAGATTGTCGGCATGACAAAGGTGTATGACCCACCACTGACAGCAGGCAAACGGGTCCCGAGCAAGGTTTGAAGAAGAGTGTTTATGCCGGCAACAAAGAGTAAGGTCTGGACAACCCTTGCTTTCTCATCCTAAAATAAGAATAAAGAAAGTAGAACTTTGTAAAATTAAAGGAAATATATACAGTACTCCAATAAACATCCTTTGTTCTTTTTTACAGTGACAATAACCTCAATGAATTTTTAAAACAACCCGGTCCCCCGTCCCCGTCCCCACCAGTCACACATTACTGATAAAATCAGGGGAAGAACGGGTATAAGATATCTTTTGTTGTGCAATGAATACAGACCACTGTGGGGTTTTCCAAAGACATATAAGAGATCGACCCCACAAAAGGGAAAATATGCTATTTCAAAAAGTCAGACAGATGCATTAATTATTATTAGGGTAAATAATTCCATTTTTAGTAACCAAAGTATGCATGCACTCATTGCTGAGCAACTACTTTACTGGTGTATTTTGCTAATCAATAGGTTTAATTTACATAAAGTTTGGACTATTCAACTTACAAAAATAAAAGCTGACGCCTACATTGTACCAATCAAGGAATTGAATTTCTGAGATAAAGAAGTAATAAATAGTAAAAAAGAAGAAGAGCATTAAATCTTACATTTCCACCCCCCATTTGAGGAACAAGTGCGGTTGGAATAATTACAGTTGTACCCATCATTACCAGAAAGTGCTGGAATCCCAATACAATCGCTTCTGCTAAAAAATTGCAACAAGGAAAACAAATAAAATTACTTGATAATATATTTCTGACAATTGCAAACAAATTTCAGGTGAGCAGTAGTATATCCGTATATGCAATACTCACAATATACATGTTATTTACGCTTTTATTAAATGAGTTCTAATAAAAAAGGCAATAAATTGGGTAAATTTGTGAGTTACTTTAAATTTTAGAAGAGGGAAATACATAATTTCAAGGTTTCTGAGGGGCATACATGAAATTTCCCCTTATTTTGATGTATTTCTTACATGAAAATGACTGTGTAATTAATTACCTTTCTAGCGCTAACAAAAGGTCTCTCATCCTGGTAAATGTTTTGCTGATACACTTCATCAGCAAGCAGCACCAAATTCTCCATGAAACAAAACTGCAACAACTCCCTTATAGTTGGTTCACTCAGGCATTGACCCGTTGGGTAACCAGGATTTATTATCACCACGGCACGAACCTATTATACCATATAAATCAATACCACAGACAAGAAATTTGATAATTTTTTAAGAGTGAGGCTTTAGTACTATGCATAGCGTGGATTGGTCCGTACTATGGATCAATATCTCTGTTTCCAAAATCCAAACAGTCTATCTGAACCGTTCAACATGATCAAAATTTTATATTTTTTAGAAAATCACTTGATCTAAAAATTCTAGACCATTGAAAAGTAGTGATTTTTTTTTAATAAAAATCACTATGCATAGTACCTTAGCCTCACTCATTTTTTATTAACCACACACACAGAGAAAGGGGAGAGATGATTAAAGTAATTCCTTTTGACTGAGCAGAGGCAATAGACTAACGAATAGTATTGAAATCTAGACCCCAATTCGCCTCTTCTTCTAATATGGTACAAGGGACCCACCATATAAGGTTATGACAGCTGAGTAGAGAGGGTACTGCGGTACTGGTACTAATATTTGAAAAATTAACCAAATATTTAGAGAGGGCACTATGGCACTGGTTTTATATTATCGTATGCATATCCTTGCAAATATTTAGAGAAATATCACATTTTCCCTCAAGACAAGAAGAGAACGATCTAAGATATCTCATTGATTTTAAAAAGTGCACAAAATTCATTTCTTTTATTCATCATTTATACTTGATATTTCCAATAATCATAAGCTATGCATGGGATTACTCATTTCCAAGTGCATATGATTTTGGATATTAGTCTCGTATACTATTAAGTGCTACTTACCCCATCATTCTCATTTCTGATAATAACATTGAGCATTTGCATGACACCTTTACAGGCCCCATCTGTCAGAAAGATAAGTTCCGGGTCCCTGCCAATGCCAAACGTAAAGGGTTAGTATTATATTTATATGGAATTAAACACTATTAGAAACCCCAATTTATAGTATTATATTTTTTCGTTCTCACGTTGGATAACCGTCACGCCTTTCAATAAATTCAGCAACTTCCTTTCTTACTCCAGGGATGCCTCTCGAGTCACTATAAGCACCTAATAAATAAAACAAAAAATGAAAAATTTATCTAAACATGCACAAGAAATTTTCATTTGTACTTGTCAATGATTATTATCAGAAAAATAAAATAATAAAAAAGAAAGACTATAGATTATGACCTAAGCCACCGGAAGTAAGTGCAAGATAATGTTTGGCACGAGCAATGGCATCGGCTGGGAAAAGAAGCCCCACATTTGGATCATCAAGTAAAAATAGCGCTTGGCAGAGTGCTACCACCTATAGAAGGAGACATGGTAAAAATTAATTAACCAACCAACTTTACAATTATACCCCTAAGATTCATTTTTGTTGAAGTTTTCTACAGAAAAATTCTACTTTGGTAATAGTAAGTTTTATTTATGTGGTACTGGTACACATACAGCAGCCGTACAGGGCCCCACTGGTAAGAGATTCATTTTTTTCAGACTTTCTTTATCTTGATATCATGTTATACATAAATTACGCCATAATTCTAAATAAATTTGGAAGGTTTGACCATAGAATTTTTGTGCATTAATTTGTAATTATTTTTGTAATATCAGAAAAAAAAAATTCATGTACAATAGAGAAGGTAACTATTGAAATTTTCATGAAAACATGCAATTCATTTTTTGCAAGGTCATTTATGCAAATAAAAATGTGGTATTGTAAGAGATGTGAGTATACAAACCTGATGAGGAAATGTAAGCAGCTTTTGTCCCAAAGCATGCAGGTTGCTCACATCTGTAAAAATAATCTGCAACAAACAAAAAAGAAAACAAAATTTCTAATTTTTAATATGGTGGGTATCAGTTTGGTTTCACAAATTTCATGTTGTACTTCAATTTATTTATTTATTATTTTTCTAGTGAGAGAGAGACCCCATGTAATGAAATTTTGGGTATTATTAGTAAAAGGAACTCAAATTCCAGTTTTAAATCAGAAAAAAAGAAAAGAAAAAAAACACAAAGGAGCTCAAATACCTCTTTTGCTTTCACACGTTTTAAAGAATTTTATTGCATTTCCTCTAATTGGTTAAGCTGTTCCATTAATAAATTTCCATGGTTTTTGCCCTACATTTGACTATAAGAATTATCAGAAAAATTGCCATTTTGTGGTTTTTTTTTCAAACATCATTGCTTCTCCACAGGTATGATATAACCAGAACATAAAACAATGGAGGTGTATTATATACCTAACAATCAATTCTTCTTCAGCACATGTTATTCTTAATCTCTGAACTTCCTCCTCAACCTACAAAACAAGACAACATTAGTAATAATAATGAGTTCAAACTTTTCTCAGTTTTTTTTCAACAAATCTTTTATTGTCCATTTTTATTTGCCTTTGAAAATAAATTAAATCTATCATACACCTAGCATTTTATGAGGCTAAACACAAGCACAACCAACATACTATTAATATTTATAATCATTAATTGTAATGTGTGACCTTAATGGGTACTTGATCACATATCTGATCATTGCCAAGCAAGAACACATCCAGCTCAATCTACAGTTGGAGTATATGTGATTACTTCACTGTGAAGAGCATCTCTCTGATCATTGATGTCTCCTCAGTACACCTTCCATGTATGATGCATGCTCATTATCTACTTCAACCAAAAACCCGTATCTATCAATCAACCAAAACAAAACATCTCATTCACCATCTTCTTTCTCTCAAAATATCCTTGATTTCCATAATCAATTAGATAGTTGGTTTTGAAGGACGAAAAAATGCAGTACAAACTAATTCCTTTGAATCTATAGGGTTTCATTGAAATTAAGCAATTAAAAAATAAAATGAAGAAATAGAGGAGAAGAGCAGAGCGGTCAGTACCTTCTCTCTCATGGAAATGATGGGAGCGCCGGCTAATCGCAAAGCACGCGGTGCGAGTGGAGGCTTAGAATACGACCCTGCTTCCTGTTTGTTTAATTAATTTTTATTTCATGCAAATAAACAAAATTCAATAAGCAAATCAACAATTAGCTGAATCGAATCAGTCAACTCTCAGAACAATTAAAACTTGTATCACAAAAGCAAGCCAAGACACCAGAGCTAATTTTCTCACAAACTTCAAAATTAATTTGAAATTGTCATTTGAATAAGACATTTTAGCCCAAATCTTCTAACTCAGAGCACACACAAACAATTACTGAATGATTATACAATCAATTAAAATAATTAATCAAAGCAATGAGAGGCAAGGTAATCTTACCTAGAGAGAAGAGGCGAGCACAAACCAGCAATAACATCGATGGCTAAGCCGAGGAATAAGAAGCTGAACCTATCAATTTTGTAAAATATGGTGAAAATAAATAACAAAGAGGAGAGAGGGGGAAGGAGAGACAAAGAAAGTCCAGACGTAGTCTCTAAGCTCACCGTTTCCCTATTGTCTTTGACACGGGTGTTACTCTTTCTCACTGTCACACTCTCTCTCTGCACTCGCTCTCTCTCTGCGCCGATCAGCTTCACCCTAGGTCGATTCTGCGTGGGAGGTCGATTCTCTCTCGCTCTCGCTCTCTTTTTCTGCGCGCGGGGAAGGATAAAGAAAAAGGAAAGAGAGAAAAGAGAGAAAAGAGGGAGGATCGGAGAGAGAAAAGAGGGAGGAGATGAGGAAGGAGATCGAAGAGGTGAAAGAGGATCTTCGCATAGCGCCAGCTAACTGAGGAGAAAAAAACTTCTGTGGCTTCGTATATAGCAGGTTGGTTTATAACTATTTTTAGACTTGTACACGTACAGATACATAAATAGAATGCATAAAATATCATTTTCAGATGAATGGATCAGATTTGATGAATTTGCTGAATGGAGGGCTGAGATCGCCTCTGGACAGATACACCATTCAGTCCCCTTTATTTCAACGTGGTTTTATAGGAGTTCTGAAATAATCTAGAAGTCAATAATACGATAAATTTGTTATAAGCTTTGTTCATGAATTGAATGTTTAATCATTTTGTTACCATGAGTATTATTGAATTTATGAATCATTTCGAGTTCATGACTGGAATTGTGAAATTTCATAATATAGATGATAATACTCTTAAAAGTCTCTAACCAAGGTAATTAGCAGGAACACTAATTACCGCGATAAGGTTAGTGTGTGGATTAAATGATGGTTAAGTTTTACAAACCATAGACAAAGAGTTGTCATTTTAATCACACAGATACATGTTAGAGAACATGATATTTGACAGACCCCAAATGAAACATTAAATGGAATTGTGTTTGTGTCATTAATGTTTTCATTTTAGTGTCACGAGCTCTTCCATTGGTTTCAGGGCAGAGTTTTGGAAGAAGAAGAAAGGAGTTTTCAGGGCAGAGTTTTGGAAGAAGAAGAAGAAGAAGAAAGGAGGTTGGTCTCTATATTCTCTCCTTGGCAAATGCTTCTCTGCATTCTACCGTAGGTTCGATGCCATATCTCAACTTTTGCGTGACCTTCGTGTCCGGTGCCTATTTGGGGATAGCGCAGGGGCCAGTATTATTTGTGCTTCGTGACCTTCGTGACCTTCGTGTCCGGTGCCTATTTGGAAGAAGAAGAAGAAAGGAGTTTTCAGGGCAGAGTTTGGAAGAAGAAGAAAGGAGTTTTCAGGGCAGAGTTTGGAAGAAGAAGGAAGGAGGTTGGTCTCTATATTCTCTCCTTGGCAAATGCTTCTCTGCATTCTACCGTAGGTTCGATGCCATATCTCAACTTTTGCGTGACCTTCGTGTCCGGTGCCTATTTGGGGATAGCGCAGGGGCCAGTATTATTTGTGCTTCGAGATTCGTGAAAAACTTATTTGAATGGTTGCGATTTTCCATAAAGTCACGCAAAGTTTGAGATATCTCAGAGGATGCGAATTCAGAAAAGAAACGCCGGTCAAAGCCATATCACTGTATTCGCGCGGAGTGATATCTGCAGACTGTACAAATTCTGCCGTATTAGATGGTAAGCGGAGTAATATCTGCATATTGTACAAATTCTGTCGTATTAGATGTAAGTGTTGTCATGTCATAGTTTTGTCATAATTTTTAATTTTTGAAAACTTATCAGTGACTGCTAAGTGAAGACTTGTCATAGTTTAATATTGTGAAATGTCTATTGTCTAATTTAATATTGTGTCATTTCACAATTGTGGTAAAATTTAGTAAAAGGTCATGATAAAAGTAATTTCATTGTCTAGTCATTGAACATTGTGACATTGTCTGTCAATTTCATTGTCTGTCAATTTTCATTGAACATCTAACGTTTTGGATTTGTTGTTTGAACTTTGAAAATTGGAGAACCGAATCGTTTCTATGGCCATGGAAAAAACATTTTGAACTTAGCCATTCTCTCTCTCTCTCTCTCTCTCTCTCTATATATATATATATATATATATATATATATATATTTCCTTCTTCCCAATGCAGAGGGGATGCGTTTTTCCTTCTCTCCTTCCCCATGCGGTCTCCTCCTTTTTCTCTCTCTCCTTCCCAATGCCAGTGACTTTTTCACCGACTCTTCTCACCTAGCTCGGGACGATGCAACAACAACAAAGGCTCAAGGTGACCTCCGCTGTGCTACTCCGCGCTGCGCCTCTCACGTCTCTCTCTCTAGCTTCGAAATCAGTAGCACGACCATTAGCAAGGTGTGACGATCTCCTTCTCTCTCTCAGGGTGGGCTGAAACAACTTGTATCCTCTTAATCTCTGACTTTCCCCTCTCTCTTTACTTCTCTCAACGAGGGGGAACGACGACGGCTCTGATGCGAGATTTCCTCATAGAGATGGGTGGATGCGTCGTGATCGCCAATGGATTGGCCACCGAGCTCGAAGCCAACGGCGCTAATTTGAATGATCCTCTCTGAAGCGCCAAGGGCCTCATTAGTTCTCATCTCATCCGCAAGGTTTCTATCTCTCTTTTTTCCTTCATCAGTATCAGAACTGGTAAAGTTAACAACTTTGGTTGTACAGTTGTACCAGTTCTGTCAGTACCAGAGATTGTTTTATATCGGTTCATTTTTGCAATCCTTAAAAAGAAAAAATATATAATAGGTACAAGCTGGATGTTTATTTTGATATAGTTGGGCTTTTCTACACAAATAATTATGCTCTTTATTTTGATATAATAGTTATAATTATGCTCTTTATTTTGATAATTTTATTTAGATACCAGTACCAATTCCAGTTTGGTATAATTCCATCTTGTTTTGTTCTTTTCTACACAAATAATTTCACAGCCCTTTAGAGGATTAGAGAATAATGTTATACCATAGTATACCAGAAAAAAGTGTTCAATATCTGGGATGAAAATTTGATATATTTCTAACTTGTCAGAATGTGCGAGTTGCTTTAGGTTCTTTACATATTTATATCTATTTTTTTTTTTAAGTTTTGAAAAGTAGGGGACTTCGATATATATATCATATAAGAGAACTTCTAGGAACTAAAAAGTTTCCCAAATAATTTTCTGTGCAATATTATGACTGCTGGAATAGGATGTTTGATTTGGTCTGGATTGGAATTTTCTTGTAGAACGAGCTCATCAAGTCCCCTTTATTTCAACGTGGTTTTATAGGAGTTCTGATAACTAAGCAAGTTCTAGGATGACGATTTGTCCATTTCTAAAGTTAAGTTAAACAAATCAGTGACTGCCTAGTGCCAAAAAGAAGAAAAGAATATAAATGCTTAAAGGATCATACACACTTTGAATAATACTTTCCAGCTGCTGCTCCCATGACAAGCTCAGTAACTCTGTGCTGAGAAATGAGAGATACCAGCCCTTCGACAATATCATCACTCTCAGTTACTAGTATCTGAGCTTTTATCTATTATGATATATTAACAATTAGACCTGCTATATAAAGATCTATGAAAACAAATAATCATCATCTCTGCTCCATTTACAAATTTGAACCAGCCCAAGACAACTCCCCCCCCCCCCCTCCAAATTTAAAAAAAATTATGTCCCAATTTTTGGTTTAAACAAGTTCCATATATTAAGTTCAAGGTCAAAAACAAAATTCAAATAATTGACATATTAAGGGAAAAACGAAGTTTGGTTTCAGGTGGGATGAACCAGCAGGTTTCATATCAGTTCATATTTCAGAACTGAAGCAGTTAACTGGTTGACTTTGTTATTGCTATTGACTAAACTGTCCAGTAATTCTAAGAAGCAGAAAACATTTAATTCAGTTATTTCGAAAGTAACAAAAGAACAAATTATCATGCTAATATGGAATAAAGGGGACCTTCATACGATAGAGCACAGTCAACAAGTTTTTCTTGGTTTTATTCATCTTCTCGGCCTCCATCTGTTGATAAACAGCTAGTGCACTATCATTTAGATTCTCAGATGAAACCATCGCCCCCACTGACATATTTTGAAAAGCAAAACATGAGATCTGTCATGAAATTAATCCAAAATTATTCAAAAATAATTTGGTAGCTAGTCCTCTCTTGGATACAAGATGTATTTGCAGTCAATGGTACATTGGTGATAGTTAATAAAGATACAGAAAAAAAATAAAAGGAACTTGTGAACAAGTTCAATACCAGTTGACTGTGGTTGTCTAATCAATATTTGGTAAAATAAAACTTGCACTAGAATACAAGAAAGTTTAGATTCAGCCAAAAAGTTCAACCGGATATATAGGTTAAATAAGGTAGCTAAAATAAGTCCGGTAAGCCTTGCTAAAAGGAAAAACAAAGGGATAGTATATATATTCATGCTTGATTATAGACTATTGGTCAAAATTAGACTGAATTTGTACAAGCTACTCTCCTAGGCATTCTAACAAGCAACTTATCTGTGTAATAACTACTTAAGTTAGTCTATTCTCTCTCTCAAAATCAGCTAACCCATAGAAGGGCTTAACTAAAGGAACAGGTTTATTGAAGAAGAAACAAAATTTCTTTCTCTTTTTGTTAGTAAAACTTCAAAAGAGCACATACTCATATTAAAAGTCTTGGAAGGTCGGTGAACGTGCAACACAGCAATCTTCTTTCTTTTAGGTACAGTTTTCAAAACCCAAGATAAATTAGCTTGCCAATCCTTCACCTGATCTTTACCCATTGCCAAATACACCACTTCCTGCTCCTCCTCTTCGTTCTTGGTCGGATCATCGGGTTTGACCGAGTCGGTTGGATCGGAGGCCCAGCTCGCGATGGAAGGTGACCTTGATCCGCTGCTGTGGCTGCTGTCGCTGAATAGCTGGTACAATCGGGGGGAGACTGGAGCTGAGCTGCCCCTGAAATTCATGTAAGCCATTTTTGTGTGTGAGAGAGAGAGGGAAATCGAGGTACGATTACCCGCGCGAGATTTTCTTTATATTTAAACGTTAAACGGTATGAGAAATGCTCTTTTTGGATTTTTTGTGGCTGTTATTTGGTAGCATTCTGTGCTTGAAGCTGGTGATAATTATATAGGTGGATTCTGAGTTCACAAATCACAAGTGTGAAGTATGCCAGTCTGATGAGGATGTGTTCGAAGAAAATGCTCGTTAATAATTCAATAAGAGTATTTATTCACCTGACTTAATTAAATTAATCGTATTTATACGAAGCTTATTTTCTATAAAATCCTTCAATAAAATAAATTATCGTAATATTTCCATGTTTGGATAAAGACGAGAGTAGGTCTGACGGGCATCGGACCTACTTTGGTTCGATGGGTTTAATCACCGTCGATCTGCTTTAAGATTCGTGCAAAATACTTTAATTTTCGTGCATGTCTGTTTCAATTATTGTGCGGATAAATCTTAAGTTAGATCGGACGGTCATCATACTTGTTGAACCTAAAAGTAGGTCCGATGGACATCAGACCTACTCCATTCTCTTGGATAAATAACCATAACAGTTTCATTTTGTAGATAACAGAATATAGGAAAAACAAATATGTCCACTATTGCCCTCTTTGGACATTTTTAAGTTATTGTAATAGTTCACTGTGTTATTCTGATTCATAACTAATTATATGTTAAGCAAAATTAGTTAATGATTAAATGGCGTCCATAATATAGCAACTTAAAATTATAACGTTAAAATAATACAAAGTAAGAAAATTATTTTGTTAACAACAAATAGCTATATGTTTATAGGTAATGCATATTTGTTAATCAAACATAATTATATGTT
This sequence comes from Carex kokanica, assembly GCA_025461125.1. Taxonomy (NCBI): domain Eukaryota; kingdom Viridiplantae; phylum Streptophyta; class Magnoliopsida; order Poales; family Cyperaceae; genus Carex; species Carex kokanica. Next base: position 747,347 of record JAJGRX010001034.1, on the reverse strand, counting down.
AATCAAAATGTTATATATTTGTAAAAATCGTAAAAGTTTTTTTTTTTTTTTTTTAAACTTTGGCGGTGACTATCAAGTATAAAATCGTAAATGTATGGTTGACGATATTAGTACTTGCAAACCTCGCCAAAATTTTCATTTTTACTATTAAAAAATGGTAAATAGAAAACTCACGAAATTTCATTTTTGACATGGCGACAACGTAAAATTGCGGTAAAAAATTGAGTGGCCACAACTTCATGTTGTGTCCACCGACTTTATTATTTTTACATCAACTTTGACCATTTCAAATGTTTTGATTGGCCAAAAAAATGTGGGCCCACAATTTTCACCTTGTTGTGATTAGGAGAAAAAGAAAGTTGGTGGATGCAACATGAAGTTGCGGCTACTCAATTTCTAACCACAAATTTACGTTGCGGCAGTGGCAAAAATAAAATTCTAATTAAATCGTGATTTTTTTTTCGAATGGTAAAAATAAAAATTTCGGCAAACCTCACAGAGATGAATGGTGACTTGATGTCATGCATGCTCTCCACCCTCAATAAATTAAACAAGCTACCATATATATTAGATCCAAATTAATCATTCAACTTCAAAATGCATGCATATGATACATTATCTACAGAATATAATAGGATAATTAATTTCATCTTTAATGTTTCAAACTGTCTTTCAGATCACAGCTATAACTCTTAATTAATTAATGATCATATCGGCACTCCACAAGTGGGAGATATTTAAATAATTTAGATAAAACTCAAACTTTGAAGTTTGAATTCTTTAATAGTATGGGATTATATATATCTTTCAAACCTTTCTCTTTTGACTTTGCTTGGAGATTAAACTAATGAGTGAGGCTATGGTATTATATTCTTTAATAGTATGGGATTATATTCTTTAATGCAGTGAATCCACCCTTCTTCTTTTTTTTTTCTCTTTTGACTTTGATTTTTAAAAAAAATGTTGCATTCATTATATTCGATAATAATAAATATTGTTATTGCAAAGTAGTGCTATGCCACTACGTACGGCACTGCAGCAAAATCATCTGGCTATTTGTACTCTACTGCGCCAAAAGCATATAGATTAGACTTAACTTAGGGTGCTATTATCTCAACCGTCCATTTCAAAGCTGACCGGCTCATCAATAAGACAATTCGGATCAGGGGCGGACCCACTAACAAAGTATGGGATCAATTGATCCCTTTTTTTTTCAATTTTTTTTTTTATTTATACATAATTTTCTATGTAATTTAGAGTAAAATGTTAGGATATTGTAAAATTGATTCTCATTCAGAGCATAAAAATGTTATATGAGTGACCCCCATTCAAATTTGATCCCCATACTTTGAAAGTCTGGCTCCGCCCCTGATTCAGATGGCGATCATTTGAATCATATACATGATATAATCCCAACTTCATATATTAGAAGACAGTTGGACATTAGGCAAAATCAGGAGCAGTGTATTTTAAAGGGTGCTCAATCATCTTAACGATTTTAAAACTATATTGAAATTTAATTGAATTTTTATTTTTATTTTTAATTTGAATTTCTATATATATAGTTTTTAACTCTTTGTAAGTATTTTGTAGTCTAATGGTTAAAGTTTTTCGTTGTGATTGTAAGAGACATGAGTTCAAATTCTATATGCCATATACTTTTCTTCATTTTATGTTTCAGTCTCATCTATCTAAATTTTTTAGTTTACAAAATAGCTTGATTACATCATTTCGATCGGAAAGCAAGTGAATAATCTTCAGCATAGATAGTAGGGGTGTTAATGATATTCTTTTAATTGTTTACCAGACTAGTACCGTATTCGATAAGGTATGTAAGAGTAAGTTTTTTTTTCGTTAGTTTATTGGATATAGATATGGATAAGGATTTTTTTTCCGTTAGCTAAATGGGTAAGGGTACATGTAAAGACTATTTTGTACTTGTTATCCTATATGATAATTATATAAAATAAAATTATATGATGATGTTTGAGCAATAATTAATTATGTACTTCTCTTCTTTAGTGTATGTTTTTGTTATCAGAAAAATATTAAATATTTTTTTTTATGTCTTGTTATCTAGTTAAATAGTTGAATTTCTGAAGATATATTCGTGTTTTTGAATTCTCTTGTTTTATAAAAAAATTTAGTTGGAATTGATTGCATATTTATTTTTTTATTAGTAGTGTGACTGCATATGCAGAGTGAGAAAAATGGCACGGCAGAGCCGGTTCCGTCACGGAACGGCACAGTTACATCACAGAACAGCACGGCACGCGTGCCGGATACGTACCATGACTCGCGTGTCCCGTGTCGTAACTATTCGTGTGTCATGACCATCTTTAGAAAATTTGACACGACACGGCACGGCACGCCACGCCACGCAAAAGATCTAGTCACAGCACAACACGTTTGATCTTGACCAAATGGTGAATCTTGAATAAACTAACCTAAATTATGATCAAATGGTCACGTGAGTCACGTTTGGGCAGGAGAAATCTCAGGCCGTGCATAACACGTCTTCCCCCTTTATCCTCAAAACTGTACAGCTAAGATAAAAATGACACTTTGTTAACCTTTTCAGACTAAATACCAACTTTTTGTTCTGACATATAACTGAATAGATTAGTTTGGAGGAAACAACTCACGATATAGATTCTTTTCCTAAAAAAAAACAGATAGAGATTCATATAAATGGGCCTGGCATCGTTAAATGCTCCTTTAGTAATATAAAAAACATGTATTTCGAAACTACAAATTGTTTGCCAGATCAGCTATGAAATTTTTTTGCACCCAAAATTGTTACACTTTTCTTACGTGATTGTCATTTGACCAAATGCACTTGTACAAATATTTAGTATGTACAAAAGATGTACAAAACTTCGATTAAAATTAATTACATAAATTAGGAAATACAAAAAAACACTTAAATTTGCAGCAAAACCCTTCAGTCTTAAAAAATCTAAGTTGGTTCTATCCCAAGCACAGTGGAATCTTCATGCCCTGTACCATTTCAACTTCTTACATCGAGCTTTCTATTGATTTCCTGCAGACTGCTCTCATCCTGCAATGCAATTACAAATAAATAGGAAAAAGAGATTTTTAGTGTCAAAGATCAATAATAAAAACAAAACAGATCTAACAAACTGTGTGCATGACATATGAAACAAAAGCAAAACAGTCAGTAAACAAGGGTATGAAGCTAAAGTAAGAACTTAGTCATAAGCAGTAAAAAAGAATTTTGTGTGGCTTGTCAAATAGAACATTGATAAGCGACAACAGTAAAGAAAGGGATAAAAGAGAAGAAAATATTTTTGTCATCTGCCAGGAGTAAAGAATGTCAGCTAACAGTTTCCTCCAGTGTTTTGTCGGTGCTAAAATTTATAAGTATTTCAGGTTTATTGTAAAAGAAGTGAGGAATGGAGCAATAGATGTCAAAAAGAAAAAGAAAATTAGAAGAGCAAGGAGAAATGGAAGCAGTATTGTATTTTCATTCATGTTGATTTTTGGGTTTATGGTGTGAGAAAATTTGGGTTTGATTTAAGGAAATTAACAATTAATAAACAGTTAGGCCTTTCTAAGCACCTCTCTCTCAAAGTTTTATAGGGGTTCAATGCCTCAATGTCTGCAAGCACCAAAAAGAACTCAAACAAAGGTATGTGTTGTAGTTATCTGATGTGTTCTTTGGTGGTTGTTTGGTTGGTCCAAAATTGCAAGTACCACTAGCATGGGCTTGGGATTGGCTGGTACCGGTTTAGCAACCTTTCTTATTTCTGCTTTCTTTCTTTGTAATTTAAATGATACATTTTGTGAACTGCTAAACATTCTTGTTAGTGGGAGTTCATGGTCAATTCTATTTTCTTAGAAAAGACAACAAATAAAATAAAACAAATTTAAGAATACAATGCACCTTTTAGAAAATCACCTAATTTGGGGGGATTTATCATGGGTTCCAGAACCTGCCAAGCATCGGTTGCAAGATCTGGTCGCAATTCTCTCTTAACTTCACAACACTCCATCCCCAAAGCTGCAATTTGATTGGCCACCTCAGCTGGCCACTCTCCAGCTGACTTATCCAATATCTCTTCCAAATTCCCTTTCACAACTGCCTTCTGCACCTCATTTATTATGCCCATAGCAGGTCGTCCAGTTAAAAGGCGAAGAAGCACGATCCCAAAGGAGTACACGTCAGAACATGGCTGCAGTTCGCATGAAGAAAAGAACTCCGGGTCCATGTAGACAAATGACCCCATGGGACCACTACATCGGGACAGGATATTGGTAGGATTTGCCTCAAGGACATGCCATATACCTGTGTCGACCCAAGATTAGTATATATGCTAGAACCTTTATAGATTAAAATTAATTGAGAAGGCAAAAGAAGTCCAAAAAATAACTTGTCAAAAGAAAGTTTTGTGAGATTGGATATCAGAAGTCTTACTCCCATATACGATGCTAACCAACAAATTTCAAACTCCCTAGAGGTGGATTTACTATTTTCTACTGTTCTTAGCAGTCATCTTGTTGCAATAACAGACAATAAACTTAAATTAGATGCATTCAATACCATAATCACCAAGACGACAAACAAAATTGGAGTCGAGAAGAATATTAGATGGCTTGAGGTCACCGTGAATCACTGGATTCTGCTTGTTATCGGTGGCGTGGAGGAAGATTAATGCAGAGCATATCTCAGCTGCAATCCGAACACGGGCCCGCCATGTAAGAGGAGGCATCTTATCCTTGCATGACAAGCAGTCTTCTAAACTTCCATTCTCAAGGAACTCATACACCACAGCCCAAGCTTCGGGGCATGCTCCAATAATGCTTGAAATGTTTAGGTGCTTCAATTTGCTTAGAGCATCCATCTGTAAAGTATTTTCATGCAAGTTAACTACTATGAAACAGAATAATTTAATAATCATAACCCAATACTTTTAGCGTACGTGCAAATTAACAAAAATTTCTTATCCTCATAACTAGAACTCAATTTGTTTCCTTTTAGGGGAACACCAGAATTTATGATTATTAAATTTTCCGGTCCAGAACTAGGTCCAGCATTTCTTTAACTTCTCCTTCTCACTCAACTCAATTGCTTTTAATAAGATCATACAAATTTGAGACTAAATGTCTAAAGCTGTTCGGCTATAAACTTCAAATTTCTGCTTAAGAAAAAATAGAAGGCAAAGTTGTCAACATTCAATATTAAGAATCATACCTTACTTTTTAGTAAATAAACATTCAAAAATCAGAATACCTCCTGGTAAAATTCATCTTTCCCGCGCATGCCTTGGTGATTCAACAACTTTATAGCCACAGACGTCCCACGAAGTGACCCCTTAAACACACTCCCATACCCTCCTTCTCCAATCTTGAACGAATTATCAAAACCATTTGTAGCATCCTGCAATTCTTCATAAGAGAACTCACAAAACTTCGCCTTACTAAGCGCTGCATGCTCCAGCTCCCACACCCGTTCTCTCATCAGATTCAACTCCTTCACAGCACATCCTCTCTCCTGTTGCAGCTCCTCGACCTCTCTCTCTAGTGAGAATACAAGGCAGTGGACTTCAGAGAGCTTAGTTTGGAGATCCTTAACCATGTGTTTGGAATTTGCAAGTGCGTCTTCCAAAGCATCTCTATGTCCTTCAACCCGGTGAAGCTCATCTAAGATGTCATCTCTTTGTCTTTTCATGTCATCAAAATTGGTTGCGTCTTGAGGCCATCTTCCCTTTAGGTACGACATGCCATCATCTTTTCCCTGTATCAGTCAGGGGCAGAAAATGAATGTTATAATTTCTGTTTCTTTAATATGTCAAAAGTACGGAGGCAACAGAAAAAAAAATTGCTTTTAATATTTATGTGCTTAACAATAATAAAATAGTGTTAGTTTGCTTGTTTTATTTCTGCTGCAAGGTCTTTGCTTATCTTACATGTGGTATACAATGAACAATTAATGTGTGCAGGTGGTTAAAATAGAAGGCTAGTATGTTCTTCATTTAAAATAAACTAAATGTGCTAGTTTTTTAGTCTAAAGCTGTCATCTGCCTTTCTGCCATCTCTATCTATTTGCAAAAATCGCATAGTTAATTATATATCTGAATTTTCCACCAGGCTCCTAGTTTTGAAAATACTCTCCTAGGATTGTAATTTCTCGCTAATTTATCCAAATAGGGATGATTTTTCTTTTCTTTTTAATTTTTCAATACATATGAATGAACATAAGACCGCCTTACCGCAAGTGGATTAAGATTTTCAAGCAACTAGTTGTTAAAAACCAGTGAAAAGATTGACATATTAATAGGTTGTGGGCAATAACCTGATGGGTTTTATGACCTTCTCGGTAATAATTCCTGCCTTGGTCACCAGTGCCAGGCCCTGATTTTCTGCCAGACACCTGATAAGGCTCCTCACCACTAAAATTTCTATTCTTTGGTTTTTCATTCCATAAGTCCACAACAACACTGCCTGTACTTGACACCCTGCTGACTTCATTATATGGTGATGTGGATCCTGACGTGACTGTCGCATCAAGATGGTCAGATCTTGACCCTCGGTACCGATCATGTAAGGGGCTAGAGAGAGGAGAAGCTGATTGAACTGAACCATGTGAAGGCATTCTATCTGATTGACTCCCATTGGGGGTTTGGCCATTAGACTTCTGGGAGCCGGTTGCTGTAGGGCCACTTGGAGCCGGTTCCCTGTTGAGATAGAAATCAAAATCTTAGATTTCAGGAAAATAAGATAAATAAAAGTAAGTCCAATGAATCCATTATAACTCTATAGACACATTAACATAAGAGGACCCGTCATTTGGACAACCAATATTTTAACAATCTTGATAATCTAACATGAACTGTTGGATTCAACGGGGGCGGATCCAGGATTTTCATCAGGAGAGGCAAAAAAAATATCGAATCGGGTTTAAATACCTAATCAGACTTAAATCCATTAACCAATTAGGTACTCGATAAAAAACAATGTTTTAACTTATACTTTCTAATGCTTTGACTTGTAATTTCTGATACTCTAACTTATAATTCTAATTACCAATCAAAATTCAACAAATTTATTTCAATTTTAACCTTAAATTTAACCCGAATTACAAATCAAGCGTCCAGAGCAGAGCAAAAAAAATTTCAGGAGAGGCAAAGTCGGTCGAGACCGATAAATCTCCACTAAAACTCAAAATCCAGGGTGGGGGCAGCTGCCCCCCTGGAACACTCTGGGTCCGCCTCTGGGATTCAAGAATTAAAGGACAGCCCAGATTTAAAGCTTATTGGCACGCATGTGAGTGGTTTTGTTTCCATCTTCCTTTCTCTTCTTTTCAAATTCCCAAAACAAGTAACAGCCCACCATGCTTCTCTTCACCTTCATTTTATTCTCCACATCCAAGCTACTCCTCTTTATTGACTCATCAAATCTATTTTCAATACTAAATGTGTAGTTTGTCTCCACCATAGTCTTTCTGTTCACCACTTATCCAGCATCAATACTTCTTCCTTAGAAATTTACCATGTCCCTAGGGGGGGCGGATGGTAGTGATGGAAAAAGGGGGCTACCCCCCCTATAAATTGAAATTTTGTCCATTATTTTTTTCAATATTTGCATGCATCAACACTTTTCAGCATTCCTTATAAAATACATTTTGTGATTTGATTCAGTGGACTGTATTAGATTGTCAAGGTTGTCAAAATCTTCAGTTATCAAGTGATTCCCACTCCTTACAAAATTTGCAAATTTCACTGTAAGCCCATGTTTTGGCAGTAAAATCCTGGTGCTAGCGACCAATTCTGGTAAGTTTGTCAATGTTATCTTACCACATTTTTATCTGTAAGCCTCAGTAAAGCTATTAAGAAATAAATTGAAAAATGGACTACTTGGGCTGGCATTTATACAAGTATCTAAAAAGAACAAAAAAATGTAGTTGGCATACCTAGTGCAAATCAACTTTCCATTACAGATAAACCAGATTTTGCATGCTGGATCAGCTCGAGCTTTTACAATCAGAGCTGTTGGTGAAACAGGAGCCTTCATAGTTCTGAGTAGATTTTAATTTTCCATAAGTCAGATATCTTTAAAACACAATATACTGAATGAAGTCATGCTTATGACAGCTTTTTCATTTCCTTTTTGACCCAATAAGGGGCAGCTTAGGGGTTTCAGAGGAAGGTGGGGTTCTGTTATTTAGCCAAAAGAATTTCTGACAAACATTTTATGGTTATAGAAAATAGTATGTACTTTGAATAGGTATTGTCTGCGCCAGCACCCATAACAAGCTCAGTGATACTGTGCTTGGTGATGACCGAAAGCAACCCTTCAACAATGTCATCACTCTCAATTATAAGTTTCTCGGGCTTCATCTGGTATAAAATGAGAAAAAGTTCTAGAAATATCAAAATTAAAAAAATGCTGACAAAATTTTTGGATCTGATACTCCACATTGATATTTATGGGACCTTTACCTGGTGGAAATGAGCAGAATTTTGATTTTGTTTGTCAAGCATTGTTCTGCTTTGTTTATCTTTATTTTCGTTTCCTGTTTGATTTAACTTCCAAGTGTACTTTTTACTCAAAAAAAACTTCCAAGTGTACTCTGTTAATAGATACACCATCTCAAGTAGGTCTGAAACCAATATAGCTTTACCTCTCACCATAACATATTTAGTGACTAACTGGTGAAATTCGATGACAGTACAAACTAGCATGTCAGCACTATTTCTATTGGATGTTTATAACAATAACCCTTAAATATTCCTATTGGATGTTGATAACAATAAACCTAAATATCCTATTGGATGTTGATAACGATAAACCTTAAATATTCCTATTGGATGTTGATAACAATAAACCTTTAATATTCATATTGGAAGTTGATAGCAATAAGCCTTAAATATTCCTATTGGATGTTGATAACAATAAATCAATTTAGCATGTCAGCACTATTCTATTTATATGTCAGAACTATTAGGCGTTGATAACAATAAACCTTGAAGGGGAGAAAAGAGATGGACCTTGAGACGAGCAAACATGGAAATGTAGGTACTCATGGTTTTATTCATCTTCTCAGTCTCAATTTTTCTGTGAACTGCCACTTCTTTGGCAGTAACTTGATCAGCTGGTAACCATCCTATCACTACAAACAAAAAGAGGCCAAAAAAACAAAGTAAACGGAAAGTTCACAAAACAAAACAAAACAAAAAAATATAATAACCTGTGTAGCAGGTAAGATTGCAAAAGAATACAGAAAATTATGGCAATATGAATACACTAAAGTAAATGGACCTTTTGAATCTGTTTAAATAAAAAGTTTGCATTAGAGGCACCTTTAAGCTCAAATCCAGCCAAAATAATTATATAAACAAGGCAGACATAAATTAAAAAATACAAAGCAACTAATGTGCAAGGTAATATCTCGGGCACTGAGAATAGATTGAAGAATTAAAAAAATTGATCAAACATATATCCGTCCTTGATAAAGCTACTGCTAATGGCATTCTGTCAAGCAGCTTATGGGCATTATACTATCCAATTAACTTTCCACGTGCAAATAAAAATAAAGAAAATAACAGAGAGAATTTACTTTATGTATCAAAGATCAGAAACTAAGTTAATCGATCTAACCTCCATACACAGCCATGGGGATAGTCTTAGAAGGTTGGTGGATGTGTACAATAGTGATTTTCTTGTTTCTTGGTATATTTTGCATGACCCACACAAAATTGGCTTTCCAATCTTTCGCCTCCTTTCCCATTGCCACGTAAACTGTGTCATCGACTGAGTTGAAGCTGTCGGGATCAACTGGGTCGGTGAGGTCAGAGACAACGCTGTTGGAAGATGACCTTGATGAGATGCTGCTGGCACTGCTGTTGTTCTTCACGTTGTAAAATTGTGGTTGTTGCGGATTTGAAGTCTTATAGAAATTCATGGCTGTTTGGGAGGGGTTCGACTCTGCTGTTATTCTCAGCAGATAGCAGGACCCTGAGATCCTGTTTTTCTCTCTATCTCTCTCTTCAAGAGGAGGAGGAGGAGAGAGAGAGAGAGAAAGAGAGGAGAGAGAGAGAGGAAAAGGATCGCAGCGGATTTGAACTCGTTTGGTAGTGGAGAGAGGGAGAGAACGAATGTGTTTGAAGAAAATGCTCGTAACTAATTCGATAAGAGTATTTAACTATTTATTCACCTGACTAATTAAATTAATCGTAATTTATACCAAGCTTCTTTCATAAAATATCTTTGAATAAAGTAAATCATCGTAATATTTGCATGTTTTGACATACAACCATAAGAGTATTATCCGTAGATACTGAAGTATAGAAAAACATCTTTTGGAAATTCTTTGCAAAGGGTGTGGAGTGAGTGAGGTTCGAACTCTTGAGTACCTATAGTTTTAGTTTTAGGACTTTTTCTTTTAAGTCAAATATGCTACCTCCTCATCTTTGAAATATAGAAAAACATCAGTCATCTATGTTAATAATGTTACTGTTAATTCATAAACATTTTCTAATTATTGTAATAAACTAATAGTTCATTAAATATGACTCATCAAATATTCTGATTATGTGCATCATTTTTATGTTTCTTTACGTGTAGAAATTTAAATTTATTTAGACACGTACTCGCCGCACACACTCGCTACATATAAGTTGTATCATCTTTTTTATTGGTCTTGATTTATTTCTATTTTTAAATGTTATTTAAGGAATTATTGAATTAATTGATAATTGACTAGTTATGTCTTCATTTTTTTTATATTATTTAAGGAATGTTATCTGTAAGAATTTTTTATGAAAATATATCAAAAATATAAAAACTATATATGTCAGTTATTTAATATGTCATTTAAAAAATATGATTTGTTATTTAGTCTAATTTTTTTATTTATAAAAATATGTCATTTTGTATGAAATTTTATTTTATTCTCTTATCATAAGTCCCCTTTGTAACGTACGGACACAATACTAGTAACTAGTTATATATCAAACAAAATTAATTGATTGCTAAATAAAACAATACATACCTCAATATTATAACATCATAAAATTATAAATTAAAATATATACTATGTAAGAAAATTAATTGTATTGTTAATAGCAAATAGTATGTTTATATGTAAATGTCATGTATAGTTGTTAGTCACAATGTCATATATATTTATTAAAATCGTAAAATTACTTCTGACAGATCTAACAGGTACTAGATTTGAATTTTCTTGTCATTATGATTGTTTAGGTTCAATAATAACTATGTATGTATGTGAGGTTAGTACCAGTATTGTAAAAAACGGTCTTAACGGCCGATTAAACGGCCGTTTAATCGTTAACGGCGGTCAAACCATTATGAATACACTTGACGGATGCATGTTTGCGGATGAAAACGATTAATCGGCCATTTTACCGTTTAATCGTCCGTTTATTCCTGTTTATTTCAGTAAATATTTATTTTTAAATTGTTTTTTTTTTCTGTAATAGCATGTGATAATAAGATTTATAAATCCTGTGTATTGTAATTTTATTTGTGCTTGGATATACATCCAATATTTTTTATATATATTTTTTCTTCTTACTTACTTTGAAATTGATTAATTCTTCTATTATTTATATACCAAATATTTTTCTTACTTACTGATGTAATTTTTTCAATTAGCAGGACGTGTTTATTTATGAAATTAAGTTGTTATCATAAACTAAATTTAGTGATTTTATGTTGGAATGTTTCATTTCTTTCAAATAATATGTTATTAGTATTTGAAAAGGTTTAATTCTCAAATTTATTTTTTCATTAAATAATTGTGTTACTTACACATGTAAAATGCTTATGTGTAGAAGAAATAAGCATAGTGTCATGTTATAATAATAAAACTAAGTTAAATTAAATTTATTTGATAAGTTTAATGAGTTAAATAAATTATTTTTAATAAATTATGATATATATATATATATAAATTTAACAAAAAACGTTAAATTGTCCGCATAATTCCGCTTGGCAGTACCCCGTCCGTCCGACAACCGCATACCGTTATTTACAACACTAATATTATCACGTTTTTACTATACAAGAGAGTTACTCCCAAATATAACAAGTTGTGGTGTGATCGAGAGCTGGCAATCGCACAACTACTCGATAGTTAGGAAGGCTCGTATAACCTTCTCACTCCACTGTTGGAAGCAATTAAAAGATCAAATCTTAGAACAAAATATGGAGTTACGCACAAACCCATGGAAAATCAGGGAAAAAGGTTGTTTAAGGCAACTTTGTGGGCTTACGGTTTGTGCATTGCTGCAGTGTCTCATCTCAGGCCAATCATTAGTACTGATGCATGTTATCTGTCTGGCAGGTATCAAGGGAGATTGCTGATGGCGTGCGGTTATGATGTTGAGAACTAGTTGCTTTGCATTAGTCGAAGAAGAGAGATTCGAGACATGGGGATGGTTCATGAGGTGGTTGCGTTAGGAGGTAATTGGTAATAAGTTCATATGTGTTGTTTCCGACCAGCACATGGGGATCAAGAAAGTATTCACCGATAGATATGGTGGTTGGTATGAGGATGGTGGCGAGTGCGTTCACATATTGTGTTCACAACACGTCGTCGAGAATTTAATGAGAAAGGTACATAATAAAAAAATTTGCAAAATATTTAAAATACTTGTGAACAAAAAGAAACCATGAAGGTTTGAAGAGTTCTTCGAACTATTGCGAAAGAAAAGTCTAGATGCAGTTGCACACTTAAATAATATCGGTAAGTATCAAGATTCCAACCATAATGAGATCCAATATGATAAAATATGATAAAAGACAGATATAGTAAAGTTTAAAAATTTAACCTTATACTAAGAGAATATTGAAAAATAAAATACATAGAAAATTATGCAATATTACAAAATAAAATACATGAAAACCCAATAACTGCATCTCACGAAAACATCAACCATAGACTAACATAGTTCATACAGAAGTATCGTAAACTAACATAGTTCATATAAGCAAAAAAATACAGAAAAATAGTTTAGTATTTAATAAACAAAATCGACAATCACAAAAAAATCTTACAGTTTAGAATAATTACCTAATAGACCTGACTAGGTCCTGTGTTGCCCTGTGCAGCACTGTCATGTGTGGCCCTGACATGATCCTATAATCCCTATAATAAATATATCACTATTTCAATAAATATAATCAATGATTATTTAAGGTATTGTAAAGTTTTCTATACTTACCGGATTGATTGACTAGGTATGGTCGTGAATTGTGCGAGATAGTCTAGCAACTCGTTCTCCGAGTTCATCCAATTCTCTTGATAATGGGGATCATCATATTGGGACAAGTCGGGGATGGGTTCTTGACCAGGTGGAATATCACCATCTAGAATGTCCTCGTAGTTGGCTGTAAGATTGGCCGCTCTTAACATGTTATGGTATTTAGGCTCCATACTATTGTCTCTGAGAATGTCACAACTTAATATGAGCAAAAACTTCCCCAACCATTTATAAGTCTTTGTTTTGGTCAGAGCTATACCATACGTTACTATTTTCATCCCTTGTAGTGCCTATAAAACAAAAAAAGTTGGCAACCTATCTGAAAGAATAATAATGTAGGATAAATATTTTTATGATTAAATTGAAACTTACATCACGTGTGGATTTTAGGGCACTAGGAATGTACCCTACTTCGCCATGCTATCTCTATATTCTAGAATGGGATTATCAAGACCCTATATGCACATTTTTTTCAAGAAGACATTATGCATACCATTATTCTAAAACCAACTTCGATATGGAAAAAGCTAGTTGTCCGTCCATAACCCCATCAGAACAACCAAGTGGTTGGCAAGATGAGATGCATGTTGTACGTAAGTGTGGTGCTCAACAGCCAAATTTTTTCTTGTCGCATTGACACTATAAACAATGTTATGTTACCGACGCACCTCGTCCTCGTCCAACGACAGTGCTAGTGGGATGACCTGTGAATACCCAAGCTGACGCATCACTTGATTAGGATAGTGATGCTCAACTATCCAAAAGTGTATTAGTGGCACACCAGCTAGCCATACATCGTTCTCATCGTGAACTCGTACCGGCAGCCAAGACAGAATCTCATCTAACATATCTTTGTAAGGCTCCCATTTTACCATGTAATTTTCGAGATCCTGCAATTGGCTGCGGAAGTAGCTAACTTCATCCTAATTATGAGCTTGATTATAATCATGGAGACAACACATCTCCCCGATTGCAGGACACCTATAATAAAAAATTTCAGAATCTTAATAAATATAATCGACGACAAATTAAAGTATTGTAAAATATTTTGTACTTACCTTTGTGAATTCGGGAAGCCCCAATGTGGAGTCCATCCATCAAGAGATGAGGACGGTTAGTCGGTAATCTGGACCAACACCAATGTTGTAGAAGAAGAGTTGGTCCACATATAGTTTGTCTTACGCTTAACGGCAACGCACAAGTTCCTATAGAGTAGTGCTTGAACAGCACCACCCCAGTTGTATTGCTCCGGTGAGTAAAGATTGTCAAGAAATTACAGATACATGATCGGAACCGAATCTCCCGAAGAAGCAGCAAAAAGTAGTCCCGAACAAGTCGAGTATGTAATCCCGAGTGTACTGGCGTACCTGCTCCTCTGTAGGCTCACCCGGCTGTTCGTTTGGCATGGTAGTAAATTGATTGCGCAATTCCTTCATACCTATAGAATATCCAAACGTCGTGTGAACAACAGGTCTCTCGTTTGCCCCCGTTCTCTTCTTCTTTTTAAGCACCACATCTGCAAGCCCAACTCCAAGAAGCCGCTTCACTAAGTCAAACGCATTACCGTGTGCAAAACCAGTCACCGGAGTCCCCTTTATTGGCAATCCCCATAGACATGAAATATCTTATAGTATAACGTCATCTCTTCCACGGGAAGATGAAAAGTGTCTCTGGCAAGGTTCTAAATAGCGTTTATAGCGTTATAGCGGAAAGGCTACAAAAAAGCTATAGCGAATAGCGTCGCTATAGCGGAAGCTATGCCACATAGCCGTTTTTTTTTACATTCCATATATTCAATATTTGTACTAAATATCAGCATTATCTAAAGTCTCATAGAACAATAAATAACACCAAAGTAATTAAGAAATTATAATATTCATATTGAACCAGTAAAAAGTCCAAATTGCAGTTCAAAATATCTATAGTAATATCTTAAGCATCATGATTCATGACATAATCTCTTTTTTTTCTATTCAAATTTCAATTTCTATTCCCAATTTCAAATTGATTTATCTGTAGCAAGTAGCTACAAATTCAATTTCGGTTTGAGCTTTTTTGGGTCTTTATTTAAAGTCCATATAAATTGCTTAAAAAAACCCATATTGTTTTTTTTTGAAAAATTTGGCAGTGGTTGCTAAATAGGTTTTATTAAAAAAAAAAAACTCATATTGTATAGCGGCCGTAGCGCAAATAGCGGACCGCTATCACTGCCATAGTGGTCGTAGCGCAAATAGCGCATTTTGATGTCATAGCTTAGCATTTGGGATCCAAAAACGCTATAGCGCCGTTATAGCGCGCTATTTAGAACACTGGTCTCTAGTCTCCACCGCTCAACGAGGCCAGCGATGAGCCATTTGTCAATATTTATATTATCCATTCGAGAAACCTAATACAAACTAAGCCTACACAAGATTGGTTCACAACGCTCGTGGTATGCAATCATAGACCGGTGATGTCGAACATCCACCCCGTTATAAGTCTTGTCATTGTTATACAATTTGGTTAAAATAAATTATCGTAATTCAAACATTTATATCTCTTTATAAAAAATTATGTGAATTTTGGATATTATATGATTCATTGAGTAACTTACAATATCAAAGAACAATGAGATCTTATGTTGTGCATGCGGCATCCATAACAAATCGCTAAACTTTTATGCTGGCAAGTTCGGATTCGGTCGAGCCTCATATGCATCATGAATATCTACTGCAGGATCATGCGGACCACAGCTGCTTGATATCCTGCATGCATAACATTTTCAATAATTTAGATTTAACTCCAAAATTAAATACATAAATTAATTGCCTAAATAACCTACATTAATAAATTACTAAATTATGCAATTCCCTATAAAATCTAAAAACTCACATGAATTAATTATCGAATACATGAAAGAATTTGAATTTTATTTGTCGCACAATCGAATTTGAATTTTTTAGTATTATGTAAAGGTTGAAATTCTTAAATTATTTTTATTAATAAATTTCAATTGTGGACATGTAACTTCACATAAAAAATAATATTTTAAGCAATTATGTTAAGCGTTTATTTATCAATCAAATTTGAATCCTACTGTGTTGTGCACTCTTTGAAAAATTGTACAACAAAATAACTTCAACTTGCTTGAAAGCTAACCGAGCAGGCTCAGGTCTCTTAATTGGATCAAATGACAAAAATCTTTCAAAAACCGGAGAAAATATTGTTTCTGTATTAGTTTGTTGATATTTAAAAAAAATTCTTAAACTCTTTCAAAAAAATTCTTTCTAGTCATGTTACATAGCTTTCTAAAAATTAAAACCCATATTTTGATACTCACAATGAATAAGAAAAAATTAACAAGAAAAAATTCAATGTACACAATTTTTATTTACGTTATGTTATCATAAATATGCATATCTTTATCCATTTTTGTGAACCAAAGAAATACAAATTCACAACCTTAGATATAATCAGGTGCTAATTCACAAAATTAAACCTAATTCATAAAGTTAATGCAAGTTTAGTGAAAATTCACAAAATTAAAACTAATTCATAAAATTAAACCTAATTGGATACTAATTAACAAAACTAAACCTAATCGTGTGTGCTAATTTACAAAATTAAACTTAATCGGGTGCAATTTCACAAAATTAAACCTAATTCATAAAATTAAATATAATCGGATACTAAATTAAAAAATTAAATCTATTTGGGTGCAATTTCACCTAATTAAATCTATCAATAGTCTTGACAACAAATCAAATCAATAAATTATTGAGAATTCACTAATTTTTACAATCATTTTAAGAAAAAAAACCCACAGTAAGAACAGTGGGAGAGGGCGAAATGGAGGACTTGGCGCAGCTGGACGTTGTTGTCCACGACGTCCCGTGAGCGTGGCGGAGGTGGGGTTTCTTCTCTAATCGCTGTCGGTGGGTGAGAGCATAGATCGTTTTTTTTTCTTGGCGTTGTCGGCAGAGGTAGAGACAAGGAGCGAGAGATAGAAAGGAATGGGCGCACGGGGTCTTTTTTTTTTCTTTGGGGACCAGGCCGTGATAGAATAGAACGAGCAGAAAAAAATCAGACCAGGTCGTCATAGAGGAGATCGGCCAGACTTTTAACTTTTTTATTTCCGCTGGGCACTGGTCGTTGTTCTCTGTAACGTCCAGGGTTTTTTTTCAAGACTGCTGGTCGTGATTCTCGGTAACGTCCAGGACCATCACGTAATTAGTTGGTTAATTAATTCGCTAAGCTGGACGCGATGACCTATAACGTCCCATGAACGTTATGCACTATTATGTAATTCCTATATGTCGAATTTTCCCGAATCCCTTCCCCATTGTTGATATTTATTTATTTATTTATTTTTCTATTAATAAAAATTTCGGTTAAAAAATTTTCAGGGTACAATAGTGAAAATTTTGAATAATAATGATCATAAAATATCCAAGACGATGTTGGCTGTTGGATGAATCAAAATGGTTGATGATCATGTCATGCACACACTGTTCACCCCCAACAAATAATTACCATATTAAACCCAATCATTCAACTTCAAAATGCATACGAGACATTATATATCTACAGCTATATATATAATCGCATAATTCCATCGTATATTATATATTGTTTCAAACTGTCTTTCAGATCACAGCTATAACTCTTAATTAATGATCGGCACCACGAGTGGGAGATATTTAAATAATTTGGATTAAACTCAAATTAGAAATTTGAATTCTTTATAGTACGGGACTCTATCATCAAACCTTTTTCCTCGGAACGGAGACAATTTGGCCTCCATACTTTGTTGATACCACATTTTTTTTTTCAACGGATACTTTGAAGGATATTAAAAAGGCATTTAGCGGAGCAATCCAGTGAATCCACCCTTCTTTTTTCTTTGGACTTTCTTTTAAAAAGCAAATCTTTATTGTTATTGCAAAGTAGTGCTATGCCACTACACATGAAATTCGTACTCGTAAAGTAATGGGTCAAAAAGTACTATACTGGGTCAAAAGCAAGTAGATTAGACTAACTTTGGGTGCTATTATCTGAACCGTCCGTTTTTTACCGAAATTTTTATTAATAGAAAAATAAAATAAATATCGACATTGAAGAAGCATTTCGAGAAAATTTGAGATATAGCTAAAACGTGATAGTCCATAACGTCCAGGGTACTGTAGCTGGACGTTATGGACCATCATATCTAGTTAATCTGATCGCTAATGATCTAACAAAAAACACTGTAGCTGGACGTTATGGTCTATAACGTCCAGCTACAGTGTTTTTTTTTTTTTTGTTGCTGCTTCGTTTGTGAATTTTTTTGAAAAAAAAAAAAACACTGTAGCTGGACGTTATAGACCATAACGTCCAGCTACAGTGTTATTCGGTTAATTAGAGATAATTTGATTTCATTAAGCTGGCCGTGATGGTCCATAATGTCATTTAATTTTCGCGAAATGCTTCTTCAATGTCAATATTTTTTTATTTTAATTTCTATTAATAAAAATTTCGGCCGTTTTTAAGCTGACCGGCGATGCCGATTATTTGAATCAGATAGAATACGAACACCATATATAATATATTTTAGATGACAGTTTGACACTAGGCAAAATAGTTTGACGACATTATTTCGGGATGCAGGTGAATAATTTTCAACATAGAAAAAAAAGTCAAAAATGATAAAAAGGAAAAACTTAATGATTGCAAATAGGAAATCTATTATTGAATGAGAAATGATTTGACTTTGTTGGAAGAACTTTTTTCCGGATTGCTAGAAAAAAGGGACACAATTTCTTTTTCTTTTCTTTTTTAAAGAAAAACAGGGGTATAGCCCCTATTGTATTAACGGACACGATCTCAGTATACAATAATTCAAAAGGTGTATATTATGTATAAATTGAACATTTTGTTCGCTTCACACTTTCTTAAAATAATTTTTATATTTTTATACTTGATTTGGTATAAAGTGTACTATTAAACGAGCGGGGAGCTTGGGACAAAAAATTTCATATAAGTATTGTTAGCCGGCTTCTTAATGATTTATCTAATTTTTGTTTGGATAGATAGGAGGTAGAGGAAGAAAATAAAAGTATAGAAATGATTATTGTTTGATTTGATTTTAATAGAAAAATAACATTAATACAAATTAATTTATTATTTTTGAAGGCTGTAGGAGTTTTTTTTTTAATTAGAAATATGGATCTGGTCCATATTTGATTAATAAAAGAAGTTGGTTACACTAGTTGTGTAACTTACAATTTAAAAATGAAATAAAAAGGCTCATAAGAATTGAGCTTTGAAATAGAAGTAAGCTATCCTAAATAAAGAAATACACAAAATTGTAGAAAGAAATAACAATGATAAATTTTGGAAAGTAAAAATGCAGAAAAGTCCTCTATGTCAGGTTGAATTTCTCTTGGTTATGTTATTCCCCTTCCTACTACAGCTGGGGCTTCATTCTCATAGAACTTGAGCTGCCATGCAATTTCTTCCATCAGGTTTAAGGGCTTTTGTTTGAGGCTGCAAAACATCTTGCGCATCGTTCCCTCCACACGACAAACTGCATAATATTCATTGTCGTCCTTTGTGCTTGGTTCATGGTACCAGTCTTGGTACCGTATGTTATCTCCATTGTCAATACTCGTGGCCAACCCTGCCCTGGTCTATGTGCTCAGAGTCGATCATATAAGCCTCTGGTAAAAATACACTCCTAAAATAGGTGTTTTTCGGTCTCCATAGCCGATTTGCATAGCAGGCAAATACTGGCCAGTTCCCAACCCCGCTTTTGCAAATTGTCATGCGTGAGAATATTGTTTCGAGGCCAACCATATAAACAGCTTCATCCTTGGTAGGGCCTTGATTTTCCAGAGCTTGGAGATGTTCGTTTTAACCCTTGGCCCTTCTTTTAGAGACATGTATGTTGTCTTGAAAGTAAAGGAGCCACTTGTGGTCCAATTCCATGAAATTACATCCTTCTTACTTCGGTCTAAATGTAACTCCTGTAGGTAATCACATAATTGCAGTAGCTCTTCTTGTGCCTCCAATGATAGGTTTTGCCTAAACTGGTGATGAATTCCATCTTGCAATGAGGCAACCGCTTGTGCCAGTGTGATTTCCGTGTTGATAGAGAAAGTGTAAAGGTTTTGCAGTGAAGTTTTCATGGTACCAACACCCCAGTTGTGCTCCCATAATAGAATCTTGCCGCCATCTCCCGGTATCCATCACGTTGAACAATTGAAGAAAGCTCTAATATCGCCTGTAATAAGTGTAAACACAGGCGCGTGTGGTATGTCATATGTTAGTGTAATAATCTAGAAGTCAATCATAGAATAATTGTATTATATATATTTTGTTCATGTAATGAATGATTAATAAAGATATCATTTTGTTCCTTGAGATATATTGCATTTTATGAATCATTTCGAGTTCATAACTTGAAATTGTAAAACTCCATAATATAGATGATAAATACTCTTAATAGTCTCTAACCGTGGTAATTAGCAGGAACACTAATTGACCATTCAAATGTTAATGTGTGGATTAAATGATAGTTAAGTTTTACAAACTATAAACAAAGAGTTGTCATTTTAATCACACGAATACATGTTAGAGAACAGCGGTAATTGTTGTACCTTTTTTTTTTTAAGTTTTCTACAATCAGGTTGCGTTTAGTGTTAGAAAAAAAAAACTATAATTGAGCAATAGCAGACTATTTAAAACTATGATCATGAAAATGTACATCTCCAGTAGGGAATAAGCAGAAAGAATGAACGGAATCTGTTTTATGTTCATTTGAATCCATCAAACTCAAGGTAGGTTGATTTTACAGTGCACTTAATTACTCATTTTGGTGATTTACAGTAGTATAAGTTTGCACATTTGTTTTGACAAAATCAATTTGGCTTCATTTGAATAGTACAGTCAAGAGCATCAACTCCTAGTGGCATCCAATAATATTTGATTTTGAAATGCATCGGTTTGCAGATTTCCTGCCAAGTTAACAGACTATGATTTCACAACCAATAGACAATATTCGGGCCTGTTCGGCTGCTTTCCAAATTTTACTGTTCACGTGGGAAAAAAAAAATTCACTCAGACTGAATTTTTTTTTTCTCACGTGATCAGTAAAAATCAGTTCAAAATTTTTTTTTTCCCGTGCCCATTTCCCAACCCACTGTGCTGCCGAACAGGCCCTTCAAGAACTCAAGATATAGATTCATAAAAAAATTGTTTGCCAGAGAGCTATGAAAACTTCTGCACCCAAAAGTTGTTACAGTTTTTCTTTACATGATTGTCATTCGACCAAATGCATTTACACAAAATCTTCAAGAGATTTATATAGTATGTACAAAAGCTGTAGAAAACTTCGGTTAAAATAAATTCCAGAAATTAGGAAATAAAATAAGCACTTAAACTTGGGGGAAAACCCTTCAGCCGTATAAATATCTAAGTTGGTTCTATCCCAAGAACAGTTGAATCTTCATGCCCTGTACCATTTCAACTTCTTACATCAAGCGTTCTATTGCTTTCCTGCAGACTCCTCATGCTGCTATGCAATTTACAAATAAATAGGAAAAAGAAATTTTTAGTGTCAAAGATAAATAATAAAGGAAAACAGAATTAACAAAATGCATGCATGACAGATGAAACAAAAGAAAAACAGTCAGTATACAAGGGTATGAAGATAAAATAAGAACTTGGTCATGCAGTAAGAACGAATTGTGTGTGACTTGTCAGATAAAACTTTGATAAGCGACAACTGTAAAGAAAGGGCTTAAAGAGAAGAAAATAATTTTGTCATTTGTAAGGAGGAAAGAATGCCAGCAAACAATTCCTCCAGTGTTTTTTCGGTGCTAAAATTTATGGTAATTTCAGGGTTATTGTAAAGAAGTGAGGGATGGAGCTGTAGATGTCAAAAAGAACAAGAAAATGAAAAGAGCAAGGAGAGATGGAAGCGGTATTTTTTTTCATTCATGCTGCTTTTTGGTTTTATGGTGTGAGAAAATTTGGGTTTGATTTAAGGAAATTAACAATCGATAATCGGTTAGGCCTTTCTAAGCATCTATTTCAAAATTCTACAGGGGCTCAATGTCTCTAAGCACCAACAAGAATTCAAAAGAAGGTATGTGTTTTAGTATCTGATGTGTTCTTTGGTGGCTGTTCAATTGGTCCATAATTCTGCTTTCTTTCTTTGTGATTCAAATCATATATGTTGTGAATTGCTAAAAATTCTGCTTCCTACTTTCTCGGAAATGGCAACAAAATAATAAACATATTTAAGAATACGATGTACCTTTTAAAAAATCAAGTAATTTGGGGGGGTTTATCATGGGTTCAAGAATCTGCCAAGCATTAGTTGCAAGATCTGGTCGCAATTCTCTCTTAACTTCACAACACTTCATCCCCAAAACTGCAATTTGATTGGCCACCTCAGCTGGCCACTCTCCAGCTGACTTATCCAATATCTCTTCCAAACTCCCTTTCACAACTGCCTTCTGCACCTCATTTATTATGCCCAGAGAGGGGCGTCCAGTTAAAAGGCGAAGAAGCACTATACCAAAGGAGTATACATCAGAACACGGCTGCAGTTCGCCTGCAGAAAAGAACTCTGGGTCCATGTACACAAATGACCCCATGGGACCACTACATCGGGATAGGATATTTGTCGCATTTGCCTCGAGGACATGCCATATACCTGTGTGGACCCTAGGTTAGTATAGATACTATAACTTTTATAGATTAAAAATGATAGGGAACGCGATAGCATCCAATCCAAGTCCAAAAAAAAAAAAACTTGTCAAAAGAAGGTCCCCTGAGATTGGATATCAGAATACTTACTCCAATACCATGCTAACCAACAAATTTCAAATTCCCCATAGGTGGATTTACTATTTTTTACTTTTCTTAGCAGTTATCTTGTTGCAATAACAGACAATCAACTTATATTAGTTGCATGCAATACCATAATCACCAAGCCGACAAACAAAATTGGAGTCGAGAAGAATATTAGATGGCTTGAGGTCACCGTGAATCACTGGATTCTGCTTGTTATCAGTGGCGTGGAGGAAGATTAATGCAGAGCATATCTCAGCTGCAATCCGAACACGGGCCCGCCATGTAAGAGGAGGCATATTATCCTTGCATGACAAGCAGTCTTCTAAACTTCCATTCTCAAGGAACTCATACACCACAGCCCAAGCTTCGGGGCATACTCCAATTATGCTTGAAATGTTTAGGTGCTTCAATTTGCTTAGAGCATCCATCTGTGAAGTAAGACAGATGCATTTGTATTTTCAAGTAAGTTTACTAGTATGAAACAGCATAATTTAATAATCATAACCCAATCTTTTCGCACACGTGCAAATTAACAAAAATATCTTGTGCTCATAACTAAACTCAATTTGGTTCCTTTTAGGTGAACACTAGGACTAGGAACATCATTTTTTTTACTTCTCCTTCTCACTCAATTCAATTGCTTTTAATTAGATCATACAAACTTGAGACTGAATGTCTAAAGCTGTTTGGCATCAAACTTCAAATTTCTGCTTAAGAAAGAAAAATGCACGCTAGATGTACAGGCAAAGTTGTGAACATTCAACATTAAGAAATCGTACTTTAATTGTTAGTAAATAAACATTCAAAAATCAGATTACCTCCTGGTAAAATTCATCTTTCCCGCGCATGCCTTGGGGATTCAACACCTTTATAGCCACAGTCATCCCACGAAGTGACCCCTTAAAAACACTCCCATACCCTCCTTCCCCAATCTTGAATGAATTATCAAAACCATTCGTAGCATCCTGCAACTCCTCATAAGAGAACTCACAAAAGTTCACCCTACTAGGCTCTGCATGCTCCAGCTCTCGCACCCGTTCTCTCAGCAGATTTGCCTCCTTCACAGCACATGCTCTCTCCTGTTGCAGCTCCTCGACCTCTCTCTCTAATGAGAATACAAGGCAGTGGGCTTCAGAGAGCTTAGTTTGGAGATCCTTAGCCATCTGTTTTGAATTTGCAAGCGCAACTTCCAAAGCATCTGTCTGTCCTTCAACTTGGCGAAGCTCCTCTAAGATGTCGTCTCTTTGTCTTTTCATGTCATCAAAATCAGTTGCCTCTTGAGACCATCTTCCTTTTGGGTACGGTACGTCATCATCTTTTCCCTGGATCAGTCAGGGACAGAAAGTGAATCTTTTAAGTTCTGATTCTTTAATATGTCAACAGTAGAGAGGCTAGAAAAATATTGCTTCTAATTTTTATGTGCTTAACAATACTAATATAGTGTTATTTTGCTTGTTTTATTTATGCTGCAAGGTCTTTGCTTATCTTACATGTGGTATACAAACAATTAATGGGTGCTGGCTAAGCTTGGTGGTTAAAATAGATGTCTAATATGGTCTTCATCTAAATTAAACTAAATGTGCTACTTTTTTAGTATAAAACAATCATCTGCCTTTCTTCTTGCAAAAATCCCTTTGTTAATTATATATATCTGAATTTCCCACCAGGCTCCTAGTTTTGAAAAGACTCTCCTAGGCTCGCAAATCTCGCTAGTTTATTCAAATAGGGATGGGTTTTTTTTTTCAATACATATAACATATGAACGAGCATAAGACCACCTTACCCCAAAATGTATTAAGATTTTCAAGCACCTAGTTGTTAAAACCAGTGAAAAGATTGACATATTAATAGGTTGTGGGCAATAACCTGATAGGTTTTATGACCTTCTCGGTAATAGTTCCTGCCTTGGTCACCAGTGCCAGGCCCTGATTGCCTGCCAGAAACCTGATAAGGCTCCTCATCACTAAAATTTCTATTCCTTGGTTCTCCATTCCACAAGTCCACAACAAGACTGCCTGAACTTGACACCCTGCTGAGTTCAGTATATGGTGATGTGGGTCCTGACATGACTGCCACATCAAGATGGTCAGATCTTGACCCTCGGTACCGATCATCTGCATGACTAGAGAGCGGAGAGGCAGATTGAACTGAACCATGTGAAGGCATTCTATCTGATTGACTCCCTTTGGGGTTTTGGCCAGCAGACTTCTGGGAGCCGGTTACTGTAAGGTCACTTTGAGTGGGGATATAAGGCTCCCTATTGAGATAGCAAGCAAAATTTTAGATTTCAGGAAAATAAGACAAATAAAAGTAAGTGCGGTGAATCTGTTGTAACTCTTAAGTTCCCCCTATAAATTGAAATTTTGTACTATTTGTATGCATCAACACTTTTTAGCATCCCTTAATTCTAGCCCTCCCAATCTCAATTTCATAGCTCTTCCCCTGTCTAGGGGCACGTGATGGCCTGCTCACACGGACAAAAGGCCCCCCTATTAATTAAAACTGTGTGGGCTTCATAGTTCATACGCAGTAATGGTCGTGAAATTCCGAGGGCAATGTATCTAATCCCGTCTTCCATTCTTACAATTCAAGCATGCCTCTCGTGTCAGTTACCTTAATTCAATGTAGTTTTTATTTCTTATTTGTTCAGTAAGCTTCGTTTGCAATATTTACAATTGAAGTCTGCCTCAAGGAAGAACAATGGAGGGACTATATATGTGGGTTTGGGATAAAAGGGAAGAGAGAAAAACAACCATTCACGTGCTTGCAAAAGAGTTAGATCTCTTATGTTCTTTTAACTTTTGATTTAGTGGGCTGTATTAGATTGTCAAGGTTGTCAAAAAAATTAGTTATCAAGTGATTCCCATTATAAAAGGTGCAAATTTCAGTGTAAGTCCATGATTTGGCAGTAAAATTTTTGGTGCTAGTGACCAATTCTGGTAAGTTTGTCAGTGTTATCTCACCACATTTTGATCTGTGAGCCTTAGTAAAGCTATTAAGAAATAAATCGAAAAATGGACTACTTGGGCTTGCATCTATATAAGTACCTAAAAAGAACAAAAAAAAATATATAGTTGGCATACCTAGTGCAAATCAACTTCCCGTTACAGACAAACCAGATTTTGCATGCTGGATTAGCTCGAGCTTGTACAGTCCGAGCTGTCAGTGAAACTGGAGCCTTCATAGTTCTGAGTAGATTTTAATTTTACAGAAGTCAGATATCTGTAAAACACAATATACTAAATGAAATCATGCTTTTGATAGCTTTTTATTTTTCTTTTTGGCCCGATAGAGGGCAGGTTAGGGGGTTGGCGAGAAAGGTTGGGTTCTGTCATTTAGCCGAAAGGATTTCTGACAAACATTTTATGGTTCAAAGAAATAGTATGTACTTTGAATATGTTTTGTCTGCGCCAGCACCCATAACAAGCTCAGTGACACTGTGCATGGTGATGACTGAAAGCAACCCTTCAGCAATGTCTTCACTCTCAATTATAATCTTCTCGGACTTTATCTGTTATAAAATGAGAAAAAGTTCTGGAAATATCAAAATTAAAAAAATGCTGGCAATAATTTTGTATGTGATAGTGGAAAGGAGCAGAATTTTGATTTTGGTTGTCCAGCATTGTTCTGCTTTTTTTTGTTTTTCTTTTCTCTTCCTGCTGATTAAACTTACAAGTGCACTCTGTTAATAGATCATAGATGCACCATCTCAAGTAAATTTGAGACCAATATAGCTTTACCTCTCACCATGACATATAATTAGCAATTAACTGGTGAAGTTAGATACAAACTAGCATGTCAGCACTATTCCTATTGGACGTTGAGTGTGGCTATGTTACTATGCATAGCGCAGATTGATCCATATTATGGATCAATATCTCAGTTTTCAAGTCTAAATAGTCAATATGAACCGTTCAATATGATCTCCATATGAAAATATACTTGTAAATCAAATTTTAGATTTTTTATAAATTTTGTTACTATTTTTTTAGATAGGTAGAAAATCACTTGATCTAAATACTCTTGACCATCCAAAAGTAATGATTTTCTACCTATCTAAAATGGTTGGTAAAAAAATTCTAAAAAATATAAAATTTAGTCTACAAGTATCTTTTCATATAGATCATGTTGAATGGTTCAGATCGATTATTTGAACTTTAAAAACAAAGATATTGATCCATAGTACGGACCAGTTCGCGCTATGCATAGTACCATAGCCTCACTCATTGGGAGTTGATAACAATAAACCTTGGATCCGAAACATTAAACATGATTTCCATATGAAAATGTGCTTACGTACCAAAAATTACATTTTTTAGAATTTTTACTATTTTTTTAAATAGGTAGAAAATCACTGTTTTCGGGTTGCTTAGAAATTTTAGATCTAGTGATTTTCTACCGATCTAAATATAGTAAAAAAATTCTAAAAAAATATAAAATGGTCTTCAAGTACATTTTCATATGGAGATTATGTTTAACGTTTGGATCGAATGTCTGAACTTTGAAAATATAGATATGGATCCATAGTACGGATCGATCCGTAATATGAATATTACCATATCCTCACTCAAATGATATATAACAATTAATAAACCTCAAAATACTCATATTGGTTGTTGATAACCATAAATCAATTTAGGCACTATACCTATTTACATGTCAGCACTATTCAACGTCGATAACAATAAACCTTAAAATAGGAGAAAGGATAGGGACCTTGAGACGAGCAAACATGGACATGTAGGTACTAATGGTTTTATTCATCTTCTCAGTCTCAACTTTACGGTAAGCTGCCACTTCTTTGGCAGTAACTTGATCAGCTGGTAACCATCCTAACACTACAAACAAAAAACAGGCAAAAAAATAAATAATAACGAGTTAATGGAAAGTTCAAAACAAAAAATATATATAATAACCTGCGTATGTAGTAGGTAATATTACAAAAAAATACAGAAAAGTATGGTAATTTGAGTACACTGAAAGGACAATTTGAAATCTGGTCAAATAAAAAATTGCATTTAGAGGCTCCTTTAAGCTCAAATCCAGCCAAAATATTTATATAAATAAGGCAGACATAAATTAAAAGATGAAACAACTAATGTGCATGGTAGTAGCTCGGGCACCGATAATAGATGCAAGAATTAAAAAATTGATCAAACATATTTCTGTCCTTGATAAAGCTACTTCTAATGGCATTGTGTCAAACAGCCTATGGGCATTATACTAGCCAAGTAACTTTCCACCCACATCCAAAACAATAAAAAAAAATAAACAGAGAGAATTAAATTTCTGTATCAAATATCAGAAATTAATTAATTGATCGATCTAACCTCCATACACATGCATCGGAATAGTCTTAGAAGGTTGGTGGATGTGTACAATAGTGATCTTCTTGTTTCTGGGTACATTTTGCATAACCCACGCAAAATTGGCTTTCCATTCTTTCGCCTCCTTTCCCATCGCCACGTAAACCATGTCGTCGGCTGAGTTGAAGCTGTCGGGACCAACTGGGACGCCGGTGAGGTCAGAGGCAAAGCTTCCGTTGGAAGATGACCTTGATGAGATGCTGCTGGCAGTACTGCTGTCGCTCTTCAAGTTGTAAAGTTGCGGGGATGAGCCGCGCATGAAATTCATGGCAGTTTGGGAGTGGGAGAGAGCCAGAAAGGGAGACACAGGGAATGTGTTTGCAGAAAATTAATGCTCGTTACCAAGTTTCTTTTAAAGAAACTTGACTAATTAAATATTCACCTGACTTGTTAAATTAGTCGTATTTTATGCCAAGTTTCTTTTATATAAAAACTTTGATTAAAATAATTCATCGTAATAATAGAGTCCAGGAAAACATCAGCCGTTTACTTCAAACATGTTCATGCCACTGTTAATTCATGGAATCCGTATCCTTATGGCTCAAGCAAATTACAAGCGACGGACGGCCCAGATTAATCCGAGCCGAGCCAAAGTCAATTATGTGTTTATAAAACTTATAGGGGGGTCGTTTCAAGATTTGTGTCAAGTTAAAATAACTAATCTAGGCCGTCCGTTTGTAATTTGCTTGAGTCAGGTATCTGGTGATCCGAATTCTAATTTATGAACATTATTTTAGTTGTTGTAATTAATAGCTTAATTCAGTGATGTAGTTAAAATTTGAATAAAGAGTGGGTAAATATCAACAGTAAAGAAAATTACTGCTAGTAAAAAAGTTTTGGGTTACTGGTTCTCTGATTGTCCGAGCCGGAGCCCCGAGCCACATGCCTTAATTTGTTAGGTCTCTCCCTAGAACACAACCTAGATGGATATTGTAAACGAAATATAGTTGAACTTTAAATATTTTTCCGCATAAGATCTGTGCCTTAATTTTTCAAAGGCATATTCGGATTCCTCTATTTTCAGAATATATCTTATTCTAAAAATTTATTTGTTAGGTCTCTCCCTAGAAAAACAAGGGACTTTTTTAATTTGTTCCTTATTCAATTCCAGCACCTACGAAGTACGAACCAATCTTTTAATAAGCAAGTTGCATTGAGGAGTTGTTTTTGGTACAATAATTCGTCTCACCTGCACGTAAAATGATATAATAAAAAAATTATTTCCCTCCAACAAGTTGCTTATTGTAAAATATATTGTTAATATCCTCCATTAAAAAAAAAATCCACAAATGCCCTTTTTTTTTTTTTAAAACTGTCCTAACCGTTCAGATTTTGTTTAAATTCTCAAACAAATATTATATGGATGGAGGATTAATTAAGTAGTAAAATTGTTCGTTAATTATTTTTTTAATGATAAATATCACTGTATAGGCTGACTGACTAAATGATAGAACATAACAAAAATATTGTATTAGTTCAAGTAAAGAAAAAAGTAAATGATACTTCTCATTTTCTGTAATATTGATATTTAATTTTAGAATGTTTATTATTGTAAAATAAAATATTCTAATGAATAATTAACGGACCGCAAAATAAGAAACAACTTTAACTGAAGTTTTGAGGTTCTAAAAGATGTATTTTTTTACAATTATGATTCTTTTGATGTCCGAAGGCTTACGCCTAGGACACCAAGCCCTTCGTTTCTTCGTGACCTTTTTGAATTGTGGTCAAACGCTCAAATCGGAGTTTTTTTTTTCAATATTTATAGTCGTTTAAAGTTTGAAACAATGCATATATGTTTTATTGCAAAATCATTGATGACGCACTGATATTTTATATCTTGGTTAATCCCAGCACAAGTGCATCGATGTTTTATTGCAAAAGCATTGATGACGCACTAAAAATACTAAACTAAATTTTTTATAGCTTACCCTAGATCTGAATACCAAAAATACTAAACTAAATTTTAAAATGAAAACATTTACATAAATAATATTTTAACTAAAAAAATGAAAATATAACAAAAAAATCTCATATCTGAGACTTCACAAATTTACATGAACTATTTTTGTTTTGTCATTAAGTTAGGATTATATATTGTGAAATTGATATTAATCATTAAAAAAATAATTGATAGACAATTTTACTCCTCAATTAATCTTCCATTTATGTGCTATCTATATGTTATTTGTTTGAGAATTCTCAAAAAAAAAAAAAAGGAACCGCCAAGATTCTAGACAATTCACTTCAAAAAAAACAAAAACAAATAGAACCACCCAGAATCTGAGCAATTTTCTTCAGAATAGAACTGCCCAGAATCTGGACGGTTCACTTCAAAAAACAAAAAAAGGACCGCGCAGAATCTGAGCGGTTCACTATGGAGGTAAACCATGTAAATTTTTAGTGGTTGGGGCATTTTTAAAAATAAAAAAATTAAGGGCATCTGTGGATTTTTTTTTTATTAAATTGAGGATATAATAAAAAATTTGGCAGTGTTGCCATTATTTAATTTAAAAAATAAATTTATAAATTAAAAATTGAAATAAATATAAAGGTTCAAAAACTAATCAAGTTGAAGGGCTTTGGATTTTTCTGCAGTATAAGTTTTTATGGCTCAGATGAGAAACAATGTGTCTTTTATTAAAAAAAAAAAAAAAAAAAAAAACTCGCCAAAAAAGCAGAACTGCCAAAGTTAATTTTTTCTATCAATATAAATCTCAAGTAGAAGATGATTCAAATACCTCCATTTTTTTGTGTCTCCACCACTTCTTCATTTTTAAAAACTTTAATAAATCAAAATTTAAAACTTATAAGTCAAAATAAAACCGTTGGATATGATTTACATCATTTTATTTATGCACGTGTAAAAAAATATGACATTTCAATTTTGTTTTGGTTGTCATCAAGAGCTTGTAAAAAACGTACTAATATGGATAATTTCTAAACGTTAATTTTTCAACTTTTTGATTCACATAAAAACAAAATTGAAATGTGATAATTTTTTATGAGCACATAGAGAAAATAACATAGATCACATCTAACGATTTTATTTTAACTTTTTAAGTTTTAAATTTTGAGTTATTAAAGTTTTAAAAAATGAAGACATGATGGAAACACAAAAAATAGAGACATTTGAACCCTCCTCATAAAAGTAAGGGATAATTCCATCTCTATTGTTTCAAACCGTCTTTCAGATCACAGCTATAACTCTTAATTATAGAAACTTAATTAATAATCGGCACCACAAGTGGGAGATATTTAAATAATTTAGATAAAACTAAAACTTCTAACTTAATTAATAATCGGCATCACAAGTGGGAAATATTTAAATAATTTAGAAAAATTCAAACTCAGAAGTTAATTTGAATTCTTTATAGTATGGGATTATATCTTCAAACCTTTTTCCCCGGAACGGAGGAAATTTTTTTTAAAACCATAATTAAAAAAAAAAATTAGCAAACCAACATGATTATTTTGGTTTTTATAAAAACCATAAAAACCGAAATGCCAATTCAGTCTCCATCTTTTTTTTCTCCGGGACCGAATTGGCATTTCGGTCTCCCATGATTTTACAACTTTTCTGCAGAGCTGTCACAAAAAATCTAAATGGACAGGGAACCGAATTGCCATTTCGGTCCCAATAGTTTTTTTTGTGACAAAAATAGTCTATTTAGATTTTCTGCATTACCAAAGGCCCAATGCAAGTAAAATTTAAACTTTACTTGGCAAAATCAACTGCATTGGGAATCGGCACTATTTCCCCATTTCGGTCCCAATGCAAGTAAAATTTAAACTTTAGCTGCTAACTTGGTGCCGATTCCCAATGCAGTTGATTTTGCCAAGGTGCCTGGATCGAAATAAATTACCTTGGACCGAGATGGGATCTCGGTCCCAAGTTGTTACACCAAAGGTAATATCGTTTGTTATGAAAATGTATGAAATCAGGGGAGACCGAAATGTCAATTCAGTTCTAGGGAGAAAAAAAAAATGGAGACCGAATTGGTATTTCGGTTCTTATGGTTTTTGTAAAAATCAAAGTAATCATGTTGGTTTGCTAATTTTTTTTTTAATCATGGTTTTTAAAAAAAAATTCGGAACGGAAACAACTTGGAATTCCATGAGGTAAGAGAATATTTCTGTTTAGATTCGAACCATCCAATCAAAATCTATATGAATATTAAAAGGACGCAATTCTGATCAGACGGTCATGATCTAAACAGAAATATTCTGCCACCTGAGAGATATTCACTGGACACTTAGGCTGTGCTCCAATAATTTATTAGAGAGGGAGGGGAAGGGAGGGGAGGGGAGGGGAAGGGCCTACACCCCAAATCGGGGGTGACGATTTTGGGCTCCGCAGGGTGACTATTTCACCTGCTGTGTCTTTACTTCCTTCCAAAATTGAACTGTGGAGCAGGTGAAAGTTAAAAATCTATTCACCCTCCCCTCCTCTAACCCTATATGGAGCACAGCCTTAGCCTTTGTAAATCGGGTGCAGATTTTAACAGCAACATTTTGGCTCATACAACGTTTGAGGTGAGAGAAAAAATTCATTTGGACTCTAATGCCCTTCCTTCATAAAGGAAACTAATAAAGACACTATTCAAATCTTTAAAATTATGTTGGCTATTTGAACGGTTGAGATAAAAGAGAAGCTCCAGTTCTAACGGTGCAAATAATTACATCATGCCTTGCAGATCTATATAAATGGACTTAAAATTTATTCACAAAATGAGATCATTTAGACCTAATAATTTTAGTTGGGTCAGATTGTATCTTATTACTTGTGTGGAGTAGTGAAAAATTGTTCTTGAACCTTACATAATAATCAATATAATTGACATACATCTTTTAATTGTATATATTTTCCAATAATCTTATTATATTAATAAACTATTTATGAATTATTTATTTTACAAAAAACTCAAACATAAATATTCAGAAATAAAAGCTTAATGAAGGATGTATAGACCTAGCTGATTTTCAATAACAACTATATATTCCACTCATAATTGGCAAAAAAAAACTCTGTCAACAAAAACAAAATAAAATTACAAATAAAAATATTCAAGCTTAATTTTTAAACTGCTATAAATGTAACAATTTTGGTGATGCATAAGTTTTCGTGTTATGTAGTAGCAGTCTAAATTTCTCTGTAATTATCTGCAAATAAATTAGATCCTTGAATGATAAAAAAAATATTATATTTTTTTTTGTATAAAAATTAGAGCTCTTTGATTTTTTTTTTTTTTTTGAATTGGATATATTGAGTATGAAATTAGGAGAGAAAAAAAATTCGGATCCCGTCACTAATCATGCACTACTACAAAAAAATCAATTATACACAACACATTATACACGAATTCGAGAAATTTTAAAAAAAAAAAACAATGATATCAAAGTCACATAAACCACTCACGGAGTCAGACATGACATTGATCTTAAAGTTACAAGTTGTCAGGGTTTATGTGCTTCGTAAGTGGTTATTTGCAGATAATTACAGAGAAATTTAGACTGCTACTGCCTACTACATAACACGAAAACTTATGCATCACCAAAATTGTTACATCTATAGCAGTTTAAAAATTAAGCTTGAATATTTTTTTTTGTTGACAGAGTTTTGTTGCCAATTCTGAGAGAAATATATAGTTGTTATTGAAAATGAGCTAGGTATCTTTAATTTCTTCTATACGTAGGAGTTTATTTTTTTTTTCATACACCCCACGTCCTTCATTAAGCTTTTATTTATGGATATTTATGTGTTGAATTTTTGTAAAATAAATAATTCATAAATAGTTTATTAATATAATAAGATTATTGGAAAATACATAATTAAAAGATGTATGTCAATCATATTGATTATTATGTAAGGTTCAAGAACAATTTTTCACTACTCCACACAAGTAATAAGATACAATCTGACCCAACTAAAATTATTAGGTCTAAACGATCTCATTTTGTAAATAAAATTTGTTCACATAGGGCGTTGGCATTAAAGTAAATTTTTAATCTCAATTTTTAAGTTCATTTATATAGATCCGCAAGGCATAATGTAATTATTTGCCCGTTAGAGCTGGAGTTTGAGAGTTTCTCTTTTATCTGAACCGTTAAAATAGCCAATAAAACTTTAAAGATTTAAATAGTATTAGTTTCCTTTATGAAGGAAGGACATTACAGTCCAAATAAAATTTTTCTCTGACCTCAAACGCTGCATGAGCCAAAATGTTATGTTGCTGTTAAAATCTACGCCCACTTTACTTCTTTTTATTAATATTTGATAATAAATATTGTTATTGCAAAGTAGTGCTACGCCACTAGGGCACTGCAGTAAAGTCAGATGCCTGTCAATTCGTACTCTACTGCGTCAAAACCGAAATTTTTATTAATCGAAAAAAAATAAATATAATATCGAAAAAGGGCGTAACTTTTGGGTTATTTTGAAAAGTAGATAGAACGGGAATAAAATTACCGTCCCATGGAACGGGAATATCCTCACCGTCCGGGATTACCATTTCGCTAATGATTTTGGTCGTTAATCCATATCCACGGACGGTAATAACCTCCCCGTCCGACAGAAAAAAAAAAAAAAAAAAAAAAAGGCAGGGACGGTGAGCTCCTCCCCGGCCAAGGAAAAAAAAAAAATTCACAGTGTCGCTGATTGTTAACAACAAATCTCTTAGCGGAAACAGCTTGGAAAAAAAAGGCAGGTTCAAAATTTTTCTGGTTCAAAATTTCATATCACCCAAGGTAACTTAAATTTTATTTTTAGATCGGGACCGTCCGATCTACTTTGGGACGAATATTAAAGGGATCGGATTGGTTCGGATTCTAATCGGACGGTCCGGATCCAAACTAAAAATCTGAGTTACCTCAGAGTTTTTCAGGTATCCTTTCAGTTCTAGAACGGAGACGATGCTGGATTTTGGAAGACAAACCTGGATTCTTTTTCCGGTTAAACCTTAAAAAATGCTTCGTCGTGATC
Source organism: Carex kokanica (assembly GCA_025461125.1). Taxonomy (NCBI): domain Eukaryota; kingdom Viridiplantae; phylum Streptophyta; class Magnoliopsida; order Poales; family Cyperaceae; genus Carex; species Carex kokanica. Next base: position 711,930 of record JAJGRX010001034.1, on the reverse strand, counting down.
GCTAACGAAGCTGACAGTAGGGCCTGGATTTTTGGGAAATAAATCTGCTGTGATTTTTGTGATCGTTATCCAGAATGGAGAGGATGCGAGTCCGTATCCTCTGAGATTTTTGTGATCGTTATCCAGAATGGAGAGGAAATAAATCTGCTGTGAATTTTCCTGGTTCAAATTTTTTTTTTTCCTGAGTCTTAGCAGGAACCAGGTTCAAAATTCACAGTGATGAGGTTTTGATGAGGCAACATTAGCGGCGATCCCACCTTCACCCCTTTTCTTGATGAGCCCAACAGCATTAGCAGCGATCCCACCCTTTTTTAATTTTTTTTTTTCCTTGGCCGGGGAGGAGCTCACCGTCCCTGCCTTCTTTTTTTTTTTTTTTTCTGTCGGACGGGGAGGTTATTACCGTCCGTGGATATGGATTAGCGACCAAAATCATTAGCGAAATGGTAATCCCGGACGGTGAGGATATTCCCGTCCCATGGGACGGTAATTTTATTCCCGTTCTACCTACTTTTCAAAATACCGCAAAAGTTACGCCCTTTTTCAATATTATTTTTATTTTTTTCGATTAATAAAAATTTCGGGCGTCAAAAGCAGATATAGATTATTAGCCGAAATTTGTATATATAAGAAAATAAATAAATAAATATTAAAAATAAGAAATGCGTAAGGAGAATTTGAAAAATGGAAAGACAAACGGGTGCCATGGGACGCCATGGCATATTCAAACTCATAAAAAAAATGGAAAAAAAATAGGACGCCATGACTCGGGCTGACCCAGAAAAAAGGAAACAAATTAAATTAAATTGGCCGCCATGGCTCAGGCCAGCCCAAACGAAATTCAATTTTTTTTTATGCTATATTCAGTGAGCAATCCAATAATTTTGATCATATTCAAAATTCATTTTAGAGAAAATGGCTACATAGATTTTTGTGTTCTTTATATCAAAATAAAGGTATGAAAGTCTAGTTTCCAGATAATATAATTTCTCTATACAAAAATATTACAGATTGGTACAGGTTTAGCGATTAATTGACAGAGATCAGAAATAAAAAAAGCTAAAATTTCAGTGAGCAGTCCAATAATTTCAGTGAGTCTATGCTAGTTACCACCACACCATCCAAGTTTTTTTGTTTTATACCACAACTCATTTATATATATATATGAGGAGGGATCCAATTACACCTTTTTGGGTGACACATCATGACACCGTTTTTTTTATAGGTCAAATCCAAACAGTTGATCCGAACTGTTCAACATGATCACCATATTAAAATGTGCTTGGAGATCAAATTTTACATTTTTTTTGAATTTTTTTACTATTTATTAAGATGGTTAAAAAATTGTTGTTTTTCAATGGTCTGAAAACAACGATTTTGTAACCATTTTAATAAATAGTAAAAAAATTCAAAAAAAATGTAAAATTTGATCTCCAAGCACATTTTAATATATCCATCATGTTGAACGGTTTGGATTGACTATTTGGACTTTGAAAATGGTATGTGTCAAAGTGTGTCACCAAAAAAGGTGTAATTTGATCCCTTATATATATATATATATATATATATATATATATATATATATGAGATGAGTTATTGTGTTTTGCAAAGTAAAGCCACCGTTTTACTTCGGCTTACTTTTTGGATTTTCAAAGTCCAAAACGTCGATCCGACCGTTCAAGTTGATCTACATATTGAAATGTGCTTGCAGACCAAATTTTACATTTTTTGGAATTTTTTTACTATTTATTAAGCCACTTTGAAAATTGCTGATCACATGGTCCAGAAAAAAACAGTGTAACAAAATTCTAGACCGTGTGATCAGCAATTTTCAAAGTGGCTTAATAAATAGTAAAAAAATTCCAAAAAATATAAAATTTGGTCTACAAGCACATTTCAATATGTAGATCAACTTGAACGGTCGGATCGACGTTTTGGACTTTGAAAATCCAAAAAGTAAGCCGAAGTAAAACGATAGCTTTACTTTGCAAAGCACAATATATATATATATATATATAGATGGGCTATTGTGCTTTGCAAAGTAAAGCTATCGTTTTACTTCGGCTTACTTTTTGGATTTCAAAGTCCAAAACATCGATCCGACCGTTTAAGTTGATCTACATATTGAAATGTGCTTGTAGACCAAATTTTACATTTTTTGGAATTTTTTTACTATTTATTAAGCCACTTTGAAAATTGCTGATCAAATGGTCCAGAAAAAACAGTGCAACAAAATTCTGGACCATGGGATCAGCAATTTTCAAAGTGGCTTAATAAATAGTAAAAAAATTCCAAAAAATGTAAAATTTGGTCTGCAAGCACATTTCAATATGTAGATCAACTTGAACGGTCGGATCGAAGTTTTGGACTTTGAAAATTCAAAAAGTAAGCCGAAGTAAAACGATGGCTTTACTTTGCAAAGCACAATAGCTCATCTATATATATATATATATGAGTAGAACTAGGGTGTTCCTAAGCTCACCAAGCCCTTCGTGAGCTCGACTCTAAAACCTATCGAATTGACTTCAAACGACATTTCCAAACCGTTAGATGTTCAATCTATATTAAAATGTGCTTGGAGACCAAATTTTACATTTTTTGGAATTTTTTTACTATTTATTAAGATGGTTTGAAAACCGCAGTTTTTATTAAAATTCTACACCATTGAAAACAGCGGTTTTCAAACCATCTTAATAAATAGTAAAAAAATTCCAAAAAATGTAAAATTTGGTCTCCAAGCACATTTTAATATAGATTGAACATCTAACAGTTTGAAAATGTCGTTTGAAGTCAATTCGATAGGTTTTAGAGTCGAACTCACGAAGGGCTTGGTGAGCTTAGGAACACCCTAGTTCTACTCTCTCTATATATATAGGGATGGACTATGGTGAGCTATGGAGTAAAACAAGTTTTTACTCCACGCCTCATTATTTCCATTTTGAAAATCCAAACAACCGATCCGAACTGTTCAACATGATCTCCATATTGAAATGTGCTTGGAGACAAAATTTTACATTTTTTGGAATTTTTTTACTATTTATTAAGCCACTTTGAAAATCGCTGATCCATTGGTCCAGAATTTTTTATTGTTTTGCTACTGTTCACCCGGATCAGCGATTTTCAAAGTGGCTTAATAAATAGTAAAAAAATTCCAAAAAATGTAAAATTTGGTCTCCAAGCACATTTCAATATGGAGAACAACTTGAACGGTTCGGATCGGTTGTTTGGATTTTCAAGATGGAAATATGGCGTGAAGTACAAACTCGTTTTACTCCATAGCTCACCATAGCCCATCCCTATATATATATATATATATATATATATAGTGCTGGGCTTAGCTAAGCCATGGTGTAAAACGACTTGGTGCTCCACGCCTCATTATTTCCATTTTGAAAATCCAAACGACCGATCCGAACCGCTCAAGTTGTTCTCCATATTGATATGTGCTTGGAGACCAAATTTTACATTTTTTGGAATTTTTTTACTATTTATTAAGCCACTTTGAAAATCACTGATCCGGCGGTCCAGAAATTTTTACTGTTTTTTACTGTTCATAAGGATTTTCAGATTTTCAAAGTGGCTTAATAAATAGTAAAAAAATTCCAAAAAATGTAAAATTTGGTCTCCAAGCACATTTCAATATGGAGAACATGTTGGAAGGTTCGAATCGACTATTTGAACTTTGAAAATGAAGATATGGCGTGGAGTACCAAGTCGTTTTACTCCATGGAGTAGCCTAGTCGGACTCTATATATATATATATATATATATATATATATATATATAGGAAATGGCTACGGTGCTACGCGTAGCATATAGGACCTCCGTGCTACGGCTCAATTTTGAGTTTTCAAAATCCTAACGGTCGATCCGAACCGTTCAACATGATCTCCATACGAATATGTACTTGCAAACCAAATTTTACATTTTTTAGAATTTTTTTACTATTTTTTTAGATAGGTAGAAAATCACTTGATATGAATGGTACAAAATTTTGAGATCAAGTGATTTTCTACCTATCTAAAAAAATAGTAAAAAAATTCAAAAAAATGTAAAATTTGGCTAGCAAGTACATTTTTATGTGGAGATCATGTTGAATGGTTCGGATCGACCGTTAGGATTTTGAAAACTCAAATATTGAGCCGTAGCACGGAGGCCCTCTATGCTACGCGTAGCATGCTAGCCATTTCCTATATATATATATATATATATATATATATAGAGGAGGGATCCAATTACACCTTTTTTGGTGACACATCATGACACCGTTTTTTATATAGGTCAATTTTGCGATTTCAAAATCCAAACAGCCGATCCGAACCGTTCAACATGATCACCATATTAAAATGTGCTTGGAGATCAAATTTTACATTTTTTTGAATTTTTTTACTATTTATTAAGATGGTTACAAAATCGCTGTTTTTCAATGGTCTGAAAACAACGATTTTTGTAACCATCTTAATAAATAGCAAAAAAATTCAAAAAAATGTAAAATTTGATCTCCAAGCACATTTTAATATATCCATCATGTTGAACGGTTTAAATCGACTATTTGGACTTTAAAAATGGTAGGTGTCAAAGTGTGTCACCAAAAAAGGTGTAATTGGATCCCTCCTCATATATATATATCTATATATATATCTATATATATCAATTATATCACCGATTGATATAATACAAATAAAAGTCACAGATTGAAGTATCTGTGAAAATGGAAGACAGTAACAACATGCCTAGTTTGAATTTGCCGTGTGTCTTCTTGAATTTTATACCACAACTCATTTTTTGGTTCGGGGCAACAATACCCTCATTTCTATCATAATACATACGATAATGAAGTGATCCAGCCAGCACGACATAGTTTCTGGTAGTGAAAGAGTGTGTTTTTAGTTGTAATGCTTGTATTATATTGTATTAATGGATTATTTGATTGTAATAATTTTTCTAAATTTTTTTCTATTTTTTTAGTATAAAACAAGCTTCTGACAAAAAAGTCTGACTTTCTGATCCAATTCGACATATCCCGACCGATTTTTCCGATCTGGATCGGGATCGGACGGAGCCGATCACAATTCCGATTCCAATTTTTCCTTCTATGCTCAAAACCCCTTAACCTCTAATATGTTTTTTTAACCGAGTACAGACCTGTGGTTGCTGACTTGAACACGACAATATCAAGACCCCCATTTTCTTGTGGCGGCTTCACAGTTGATAATACTATCATTGTTTTCTCATACCCCAGTACTTCATCAGCTTTTGAGCATCCTAGCCGGTCCCATATTGGTTCTGAAACTCGGACACCGTCATACTTCTTTGCCCTGCTGCTGACTGTGATGTTAGAGCCCCCTCATACCATGGCTTATGAAACACTGTGCAAACCGGAGAACTAGCATTTGGTTTAGTGGCAAAGGCACATAATCTCTATATGAGAGATCATGAGCTCGAAATCCAGATAAGAGAAATTATTTATTGTAATAAATAGGAGTATTAAATAATTGGGTGACTTTATCTCCGACCTTTATAAAAAAAAAACACTCTGCAAACCGTGCCATTCCCAATTTTCCAGCTTATGAGTAAAGCAATGATAAGGAATGCGGCTCGATGAGTATTACCTCAAGTTAATTCAGAAGCACTTAATTGGGTACAAAATTATAAACATGATATAAGCTTCATCATTCTTGGAAAAATAAACTGTGTACTATTATTTTTCTTTATTAAATGAAATCATTTAGAAAAAAAAAAAAAAACTTGACCTAGATAAAACTAATTCTACAGATTTTATTAAAAATTTGTAGCACCTTGTAGGTACTTGTACTCCGAATTTAAAAAACGATTATCATTAAAACGGCTGCAATTGGATTGCACGTCCAGATCATCAAAGAAATAAGATTTTATTTTTTATTTTTTGTATTCAAAAGCCCTCAGGCTAAGATTTATTTTTAAATCCTTAGAACAAATCATTAAGACTATTTTTTTGAAAGCTCAAATTAGGCATGCCCCTTGTTTTCATTATATTATTTTTCTTTTTGTTATCAACTCTTGGAAGAGAACAAGCTCTATATATATATTCAGCCGTGCCGTAAACATGTAGCACGCCATGAACGGTGTGAATACTTAGGGCCCGTTCGGATTTTTCACTGTTCACGTGGGAAAAAAAAATCAACTCAGAGCTAATTTTTTTTTCCACGTGAACAGTAAAAAATCAGTTTAATTTTACCCATTCCTGTTCCCAATCTCCTGGGCCGAACAGGCCCTTAGAGGTAGTCGGTGCTGAATCTCAGCATAGTATACATAAATCTTGAGAAACTTTCACGCATGGGATGCTACAGGGATGCAAATTCATAGAGTGTTGAGTTGATCAAGTTTTTACATGTTGTTGTGATGTGTCGTGACTAAAATTATATGAAATGATCACAGCACACAAATAATCACATCACGATAGTTATGTCATGACTAAACATAATTGTTCACATTTAATTATATTGGTCATATATAGTCACATTTAGTTATATTTAATTTTTTCAAACTAAAAGTGTGTACAAAAAAGTAAAATAAAAAAATATTTACAATGTAAAAATATTGTAAATAATTATAAAATAAAGAAATAATATTGCAAAAATTTATGTATATAAAAATAAATTTATTGTCTGAATTGAATTGTTGATCGGAATAGATAGATGAGATAGGTCCTATATTATCTTAATCATACTTACATAGTCAAAATTTGATCATATGCTATGTCATTTTTCAAAAAAGTAATTATAGCATGTGTCATGTAACCGATACATTTACTGTGTCATGTCGTGATGAAACTGTCATGTCACGACTAGTTTACAGCTCTAGATATCATGTCAAAATTCTTGTCACGTGACAGGTGATATAAAAATCCTGCAATATATATATTTTTAATTCTGCGGAAGTGCGGAAGTTTGTGACAATTCCTGTTCGACTTTGGATGAGTAGATGAGAAAAATTTAGATATATACCCATCATAACTTTATCATTTAAATATTAATCCATCAAATTTTAAATTGAGTTATTTTCTCATTTTAACTCATTCAATTATTTATATTTTCATTTGTTATTTAATCAATTAAAATTTTTAATTAATACTGATAAAAAATAAAATGATATGTTAACTTCAAATTTGTGTTGTGTCCCTCTTTTCCTGGGTTCATCATTGGTCCTCCCGTTTCTGGCCGCGCCCCTCCACCTTTCCTTCTCCTCTTCCCTTACGGATCCGTATCCTCTGCATTAACTTAAAAGAAAATCTTTTGAGTTAATGAATTTCAACCGTCTGATTTTAAACGGAACTAATTCGGATCGTGTCTATAACATAGGAGACCCTTTAATATTAGTGCAGATTTAATTTACATAAATTTTAAAACAGATTAGACAGTGAAGATTCATTAACTCAAAAGATTCTCTTTTTAAGTTAATGCAGAGGATATGAATTCCTTCTCTTACACCATCCTATCGATTTGATCCCTTAAATTTAAAGTTATTTTTGTTCTTTAATTTCTGGTACTAGTGTAAAATAACATTTTCATTGGGTAATTAAGAACAATATATTATTTCATAAGTTTTAATCTGATCACGTAATTGATTTTAACATCCGAGGAGATGGTGCCAAAAATTTTATTAATAGAAATTAAAATATTAAAATATCGGCATGGAACAAGACTTTCGTCAGATTTCGAAATCTAACAATTCTGTTGTTGTTTACAACGTCCAGAGGCCGTTATCGTCTATAACGGCCCGATTAGCGATTTAATTAGACACCACCAAATCCAAACAAGTCAGCTGGCTTAAAAAAAGAAAAAATCAGGCCGTTATGAACATTCACGGCCAGAGGAAGCGGAAAAAGAAAAGAAAAAGTAAGGCCGTTATTGTCTATAACGGCCAGGAAAAAAAAAAAAAAATTTTACTTGGCAGCGAGTACCAAGACACGTTTCTTGTCTTTGGTGCGCAAACCATCCCAGTTGACCATGAACACGTTCTTCATCTTTCGCATTGCCTCGTGCTCTCCAGGGTTCTCCCTCCTTCCTAGCATGCTATCTACCTGTTTTTTTTTTTGTTATAAAATCAAAATAGATATTTATGTTTTCAAGATCTGACATCGCACGCCTACAAAAGTAGAAATTTCAAAAAAAAAAAAATTCCAAGGAACAATTGCAAATAGAGGAAATTCCTCTGAAGCCATATATGGAAGAAAATGCAGCACCAATTTTAAATAATTAAATACACACATATACATACGAGCGAAACCAGCAATTTGGCAAGCAATAAAAAAAGTGAGAACAGAAAGAGACAACAGACCTCGTCGATGAAATTTTTTTTTTTTTTTCCTAGCCGTTATAGACAATAACGGTCTTACTTTTTTTTTTTTTTTTCCGTTTTCTCTGGCCGTGAATGTCCATAACGACCTGATTTTTTTTTTTTTTTAAGCCAGCTGACCTGTTTGGATTTGGTGGCGTCTAATTAAATTGCTAATCGGACCGTTATAGACAATAACGGCCTCTGGACGTTATAAACAACAACGGAATTGTTAGATTTCGAAATCTGACGAAAGTGTTGTTCAGTATCGATATTTAAATTATTTAATTTCTATTAATAAAAATTTCGGGAGATGGTGAGCCAAACATTAAAGTTTCTGATAAAGGGAGTGATACGAGCTGAGAAGCGGTTTCTGATGGAAAATAAAAAATTTGCTTCTTATGCGATTCCAGCTGAGAAGCGGTTTGTCAAGAAGTTTGTTCCGTCATACGAGCATGCTATTCTCGGACTTCAGCAAGCATATATATAGAAACTTGTACCAGCAACATTGTGCGAAGAAATGAGAGAATTGGTAATTAGCGAAGAGAAGAAAGGAATAAAAACAATAATAATTTTTTTATTTTTGGAACCGAGTCTCATCCTACCAACATGATCCATCTATCCATCCATTCATGATCTGAACGGTCATGATTGAATTATGGGTTGTATCTTTTCAAAACTCAAATACTATCCATTCATGATCTGAACTTCCGGCCCTTGACTCTCCGCGAATTCTGCATGCAAAAACTTCCAATAATGATTCGCCAGACATCAAAACCTGCGCGATCAGGCCTCTCAATGCCCCGTCATCTCCTAATGCGAGTAAGACATACTTTCCTGCGTGGACTACTCGGGCTATTATTTCCAATTTCCAGCGATTTCTATTGTAGCCGCTCGCTCCATAAATAAGCGATTGCAACTGCTCGAATGATAAATTTTCATCAACCCAATACGTATTTACTGGAGGTTTGGAGTAACGTGCCCCATTCTGGTCAAAAATGAATTTCCCTCCAAAATGTATTGAAATTCCAATAGGCATGGCCAGTAAACTACATTTGTAAAATGGTAAATATTTTGTCAGTTTACTGATTTCAATCGTGAACAGTTGTAAATAGTCATATATGAACTTGAATAGTAGATACGTACATGATCAGCAAATACGTATATGAATGGTACATGAACAGTAGATACGTAAATGAACAGTACATTCATATATGAACAGTAATGAACAGTAAATACAGTAATGAACAGTAAATATGTATATGAACAGTAATGAACAGTACGTATATGAACAGTAATGTACAGTAAATACATTAATGAACAGTAAATACGTATGTGAACAGTAATGTACAGTAAATACGTAGGTGAACAGTCATGTACAGTAAATACGTATGTGAACAGTAATGTACAGTAAATACGTATGTGAACAGTAATGTACAGTAAATACGTACGTGAACAGTAATGTACAGTAAATACGTACGTGAACAGTAATGTACAGTACATACGTACGTGAACAGTAATGAACAGTACATACGTATGTGAACAGTAATGAACGTATGTGAAAAGTTACAAAAAAAATTACCTGATTCAGCAGACTTCTCCTTCTTCCTCCTCTTCCTCTTCCTTCTCCTTCTTCTTCTTTCTCTCTTCTCTCTTCCTCTCTTTCTTCTTCTTTCTCTCTTCCTCTCTTTTCTCTCTCTTTCTCTCTCTTTCTAGCTTCTGATGCTAACTCTCTTTTATAGCCAAAAAAACGATTTAAAAAAAAAAAAAAAAAAAAAAAAAATTTCAAACCGCAAATATTATTTACGGTTTGAATTCTTTATTCAAACCGCAAATATTATTTACGGTTTGAATTCGGAATTCAAACCGTAAATAATATTTGCGGTTTGGGTATAAATTTAATTTTTTTTAAAACTTGGTTATTTATATTAAAATATTTTTTTTTTGGGGTAAAAATAAAAATGTCGGCAGCTTGAAGAAGCAGTTGATTCCCTAGCCTATCAGAAGCTTCCGAAACTGAAAAGGGTTTCTGATGGCAAATAGAAAATTTGCTTCTTATGCGATTCCAGCTAGGGGTGTTCATTGGGTCCGGTTTAGTCGGTTTTGAACCGAACCGAATTAGTTTGGACTAAATGGTTCGGTTTGTTCGGTTTAATGGTTCGGTCGGTTTATTTTTTAAAACCAAATTATAATTTTGGTTCGGTTCGGTTTGAAATTTTTTAAAACCGAAATAACCGAACCGACCGAACTTTTATATATTATGAATTTGGTCTAGACCGTTCCGGTTTATTTCTTAATACCCCGGTTTATTTCTTAATCAATTACTTTAAATACTTCGGTTTATTTCTTAATATCCCGGTTTATTTCTTAATACCCCAGTTTATTTCTTAATATAATTCAGTTTATTATAAATCAATTGCTTTAAATAAAAAAAATTAATATATTTTGGTTTGAACTGAACAAACCGAAATAAAACTTTGGTTCGGTTCGGTTCGGTTCGGTTCGGTTCGGTTCGGTTGCAATGCTAAATCGTTCAGTTCGGTTCGATTCTATTTTAGAAACCAAATTATTACTTTGCTTTGTCTAGTTCGGTTCAGTTTCAACCGAACCGAACCGATGAACACCCCTAATTCCAGCTGAGAAGCCGTTTGTCAAGAAGTTTGTTCCGTCATACGAGCATGCTATTCTCGGACTTCAGCAAGCATATATATATATATATATATATAGAAACTTGTACTAGCAACATTTTTTTTTTGATGGTTGATGGTAATTAACCATCAACAGATATATTAATAAAAAAATATTTACAAATTGTACTAGCAACATTGTGCGAAGAAATGAGAGAATTGGTAATTAGTGAAGAGAAGAAAGGAATAAAAACAATAATATTCTTTTTATTTTTGGAACCGAGTCTCATCCTACAAACATGATCCATCTGTCCATCCATTCATGATCTGAACAGTCATGATTGAATTATGGGTTGTATCTTTTCAAAACTCAAATACTATCCATACTTCAATCATGACATGTTCTTGCCAACAGGTGGTTCCTTTATTTTTATCAATATTAATTAGTATTTTTAATTGATTAAATTAAAAGTTAAAAATATAATAAAATAAATGAGTTTGAATGAGAAAATAATTAAATTTAAAATTTTGATGAATAAATATTTAAATGATGAAATATGAATGGTATATATATCTAAACTTCTCATTCATAAAAAAAAAAAAAGGTCAATGGGCTGAGAACCTAACCTGTTATTTTCCAATGAAAGATCGACTGGAAAATGGATTCCTCAATAAAACCTTATCATGTTCTATTAACTAAAAGTAAGATATTATCGATTGAAAATTGAAGAATGATACAAAGAAATATGAGTGGTGTTTTACAAGTGTGAAAAAATTAAGACAAAGTGACTTGTATAGCATAGTGGAAACGAATAGCGAAATTGCGGTGGTTGTATTTATTTTTATTTTTTTCAATTTTCTACCATTCCGTCGCGTTTCACTGTTGAAAAAAAGAAAAAGAAATAAATGAGCAATAGTGGACTATTTATAACTATGATCGTGAAAATGTACAACTTGAATAAACAGAAAGAATGAACGGAATTTGTTTTATGTTCATTTTAATCCATAAAACTCAAGGTAAGTTGATTATACAAGACAATTACTCATTTTGTTCAATTACATCAGTATAAGTTTGAATACCATTTTGACAAACTGAATTTGGCTTCATTAGAATACAATCAAGAGCATCAACTCCTAGAGGCATCTAATAATATTTGATTTTGAAATGCTACGGATTTGCAGCTATCCTGCCAAGTTAAGGGAATCCATGATTTCATAACCTACAGGTCAAGAACTCAAATTATAGATTGATAAAAACGGACTTGGCATTCTGAAATGCTCATATAGTAAAATAAATAAAAAACAAGTATTTACAAACTATTGTTTGCCAGAGCTATGAAACTTCTACGCCCAAAGTTGTTACAGTTTTTTATACAAAATCTGCAAGAGTTGTATTTATATGTACAAAAGCTGTAGAAAAACTTCGGTTGAAATTTTAATTACAGAAATTAGAAAATAAAAAAAAAGCACTTAAATTTGCTGTAAACACCCTTCAGTAATAAAAAAAAATCTAAGTTGGTTATATTCCTAGCACAGGGGAATCTTCATGCCCTGTACCATTTCAACTTCTAGCATCAAGCATTCTATTGATTTCCTGCAGACTCCTCACATGCTGAAAAGCAATTACAAATAAATAGGAAAAGGAGTGTTTTTAGTGTCAAAGATCAATAATACAACAAAATAGAATTAACAAAATGCATGCATGACAGATGAAACAAAAGCAAAACAGTCAGTAAATAATGGTATGAAGATAAAATAAGAATTTAGTCATACACAGTAAGAATGAATTTTGTGTGGCTTGGTGATAAAATTTTGATGAGAGACAACTGTAAAGAAAGGGATTAAAGAGAAGAAAAAATAATTTTGTCATCTGTGAGGAAAGAGTGTCCACTAACAGCTCATCCAGTGTTTTGTCAGTGCTAAAATTTATGGAAATTTAAGGTTATTGTGGATGAAGTGAAAAATGGAGTGGTAGATGTCAAAAAGATAAAAGAAAAAGAAAAGAGCAAGGAGAGATGGAAGCAATATTGTATTTCCATTCATTCTGCCTTTTTATTTATGGTGTGAGAAAATTTGGGTTTGATTTGTAGAGGAAATTAACAATCAATAATCGTGTAGGCCTTTCTAAGCATCTCTCTTTCAAAATTCTACAGGGGCTTAATGTCTCCAAGCACCAACAAGAATTCAAAAGAATGTATGTGTTTTAGAATCTGATGTGTTATACGGCGGCTTTTTGGTTGGTTTGAAATTGTAAGCACCACTAGATAGGCATGGGATTGGCTGGTACTGGTTTGATGACCTTTCTTATTTCTGCTTTCTTGAGTAGGGTTCAAATGCCTCGTCTTTCATGACTCATTTGTACCTTATAATTTTATCTCTGTTTTCAAAGTATAAACAGTTGATCCGAACCACTCAACAAGATCTCCATATTAAAATGTGCTTGGAGATCAAATTTTATATTTTTTTGGAATTTTTTTACTATATTTTTAGATAGGTACAAAATCACGGTTTTTAAGGAAATTCTGGACCATCGAAAAACAGTGAATTTGTACCTATCTAAGTAAAAAAATTCCAAATAATATAAAATTTGTCTCCAAGCACATTTTAATATGGAGTTCATGTTGAACGCATGGACTATTTGAACTTCTAGAACGAAGATAAGGAAGTGAGGCATGAGTGAAGCATGAAAGATACGAGGAATTTGAACCCTCTTCTTTCTTTGTGATTTAAATCATATATGTTGTGAACCGCTAAACATTCTCGTTAGTGGGAGTTCATGGAGAAGTCTACTTTCTCAGAAAAGACAACAAATAAAATAAAATAAATTTAAGAATACAATGTACCTTTTAAAAAATCAAGTAATTTGGGGGGGTTTATCATGGGTTCAAGAACCTGCCAAGCATCGGTTGCAAGATCTGGTCGCAATTCTCTCTTAACTTCACAACACTTCATCCCCAAAACTGCAATTCGATTGGCCACCTCAGCCGGCCACTCTCCAGCTGACTTATCCAATATATCTTCCAAAATCCCTTTCACAACTGCCTTCTGAACCTCATTTATTATGCCCAGAGCAGGGCGTCCAGTTAAAAGGCGAAGGAGCACTATCCCAAAGGAGTACACATCAGAACACGGCTGCAGTTCGCCTGAAGCAAAAAACTCTGGGTCCATGTAGACAAATGACCCCATGGGACCACTACACCGGGACAGGATATTGGTTGCGTTTGCCTCAAGGACATGCCATATACCTGTACCAACCATAGATTAGTATAAATACCACCTTTATACATTGAAATTGACAGGCAAGGCGTTAGCAACCAAGTCCCAAAAAAAAAAAAAAAAAAAAAGCTTGTCAAAAGGTCCTATGAGATTGGACATCAGAAGCCTCACTACCATACCATGCTAACCAACAAATTTCAAATTCCCCAGAGGATGATTTACTATTTGTACTGTTCTTGGCAGTCATCTTGTTGCACTAACAGACAATAAACTTATATTAGTTGCATGCAATACCATAATCACCAAGCCGACTAACAAAATTGGAGTCGAGAAGGATATTAGATGGCTTGAGGTCACCGTGAATCACTGGATTCTGCTTGTTATTGGTGGAGTGGAGGAAGATTAATGCAGAGCATATCTCTGCGGCAATCCGAGCACGGGCCCGCCATGTAAGAGGACGTGCCATATCCTTGCATGACAAGCGGTCTTCTAAACTTCCATTCTCAAGGAACTCGTACACCACTGCCCAAGCTTCAGGGCATGCTCCAATTATGCTTGAAATGTTTAGGTGCTTCAATTTGCTTAGAGCATCCATCTGAAAATAAGACAGATGCAATTGTATTTTCATGTAAGTTTACTAGTATGAAACAGAATAATGTAATAATTATAACCCGATACTTAAGCTTATACGCAAATTAACAAAAATTCTTATGCTCATAAGTAGAACTCAATTAGTTTCCTTTTAGGTGAACACCAGAACTGAATGTCCAAAATTCTTTAACTTCTCCTTCTCACTCAATTCAATTGCTTTCTATAAGATCATTCAAATTTGAGACTGAATGTCCAAAGCTGTTTGGCTTTAACTTCAAATATATGCTTAAGAAGAAGAAAAAGGCATGTTAGAACTTAGAAGGATGGGCAAAGTTGTCTACATTTAACATTAAGAAAGCACATAATAGGTAGTAAATTAACATTGAAAAATCAGAATACCTCCTGGTAAAATTCATCTTTCCCGCGCATGCCTTGTGGATTCAGCAACTTTATAGCCACAGTCATTCCATGAAGTGACCCCTTAAACATGCTCCCATACCCTCCTTCCCCAATCTTGAACGAATTATCAAAACCATTTGTAGCATCCTGCAACTCCTCATAAGAGAACTCACAGAACTTATCCCTCCCACCCGCTGCACGCTCCAGCTCCCAGACCCGTTCTCTCAGCAGATTCACGTCCTTCGCAGCACATGCTCTCTCCTGTTGCAGCTCCTCGACCTCTTTCTCTAGTGAGAATACAAGGCAGTGGGCTTCAGAGAGCTTAGTTTGGAGATCGTTAGCCATGTGTTTGGAATTGGCAAGCGCGTCTTCCAAAGCATCTCTGTGTCCTTCAACTCGGCGAAGCTCCTCTAAGATGTCGTCTCTTTGTCTTTTCATGTCATCAAAATCAGTTGCATCTTGAGACCATCTTCCTTTTGGGTACGGCACGTCATCATCTTTTCCCTGGATCAATCAGGGGCAGAAAGTGTGAATCTTTTAAGTTTTTTTCTTTATTATGTCAAAAGTAGAGAGGCTACAGAAAACATTTTCTTTTAATTTTCATGTGCTTAATAATACTAACATAGCTGTTATTTTGCTGGTTTCATTTCTGCCGCAAGGTCTTTGTTTATCTTACAAGCGGCATATAATGAATAATTGATAGGTGCTGCTAAGCTTGGTGGTTCAAATAGACAGCTAGTATGTTCTTAAAAAAAAACTAAATGTGCTACTTTTTAAGTATAGACCTACTTGCAAAAAATCCCTCTGTTAACTATATATCTGAATTTCCCACAAAACTCCTAGTTTGGAGAATGCTCTACTAGGCTCACAATTTCTAGCTAATTTATCAACATAGGAGATCCCTTTTTTGGGGGAAATTTTGATGTATACCCCTCAAAAATCTCAAAATTACGTATTCCCCCCTCTAAAATTCATAATATCATATTTACCCTTCTAAATTTCAAAAACTCACAACTTTACCCAATTTATTGACTTTTTATAAAACTCATTTTAAGTTTATAAAGTACCCATTTTACCCTTTAAAAAAATAAAAATATGTAATATGTTTAAGAGAATTATTTACTTCTAATTAGTTGGGTTTGAGAGCAAACGGTTCATTTTCTTACTTGTGACACACATAAGCATATGCCTAAATGCCACTGTGCATGCATCATAAGTACAGAAATGAACTATTTGTCCTCAGGAATCGATAAGTTAGAAGACAAAACATTTTTCTTACACAGACTACATATTTTTATTTTCTAATAAAGGGTAAAATGGGTACTTTGTAAATTTAAAATGAGTTTTAATAGCAGAGTCAATAAATTGGGTAAATTTGTGAGTTTTTGAAATTTAGAAGGGTAAATATGTATTATGAAGTTTAGATGGATAATACATGATTTCAAGGTTTTTAAGGGGTATAGATGAAATTGCCCCCTTTTTAGCTCTCTCAATACATATGAACGAACAAAAAACCACCTTAACCCAAGTCAGTTAAGATTTTGAAGCAACTAGTTGCTAAAACCAGTGAAAAGTTTTGTATATTAATAGGTTGTGAGCAACCTGATTGGTTTTATAGCCTTCTCTGTAATAGTTCCTGCCTTGATCACCAGTGCCAGGTCCTGGTTTTCTGCCAGACACCTGATAAGGCTCCTCACCACTAAAATTTCTATTGTGTGGTTTTCCATCCCATATGTCCACTACAAGACTGCTTGAACTTGAAAGCCTACTGAGATCAGTATATGGTGATGTGGCTCCTGACATGACTGTCTCATCAAGATGGTCAGATCTTGACCCTCGGTACCGATCATCCATAGGACTAGAGAGAGGAGAGACTGATTGAACTGAACCATGTGAAGGCATTCTATCTGATTGACTCCCTTTGGGGTTTTGGCCAGCAGACTTCTGGGAACCGGTTACTGTAGAGACAGTTACAGGGGGCATATAAGGTTCCCTATTGAGATTGCAAACAAAATTTTAGATCTCAGGATAATAAGATAAATAAAAGTAAGTGCAAAGAATCTGTTATAACTCTGTAGACACATTTATAAAAGAGGAGCCATCACTTGACAATCTTGAATCTAACATTAACCATTGGATTTAAGAATTAAAAGACAGTCCAGATCTAAAGCTTATAACAGATAAAGCTTAGTGGACAGTCCATGTTTTGGCAGAAAAATTCTGGTCCTAGTGACCAATTCTGGTAACTTTGTCAGTGTTATCTCACAACTTGTTTTTTTCCGTAAGCCTCAATAAAGCTATGAAGGAATAAATAAAAAATGGACTACTTGAGCTGGCATCTGTACGAGTGAAATACCTTAAAAGAGCAAAAAATGATTTAGTTGGCATACCTAGTGCAAATTAACTTCCCATTACAAACAAACCAGATTTTGCATGCTGGATCAGCTCGAGCTTGTACAGTCAGAGCTGTCGGTGAAACTGGAGCCTTCATTGTTCTGAGTAGATTTTAATTTTCAAAAAGTCAGATATCTTTAAAACACAATATACTGGATGAAGTCAAGTTTTTTTATCTTTTTCTTTTTGGCCCAATAGGGGGCAGGTCAGGGGTTGGCGAGAAAGGTGGGATTCTGTCATTTAGCCAAAAGGATTTCTGACAAAGATTTTTTGGTTTAAGAAAATAGTATGTACTTTGAATAGGTTTTGTCTGCGCCAGCACCCATAACAAGCTCGGTGATACTGTGCCTGGTCATGACCGAAAGCAACCCTTCAGCAATGTCTTCACTCTCAATTATAAGCTTCTCAGGCTTTATCTGTTACAAAATGAGAAAAAGTTCTACAAATATCAAAATAGAAAAATGCGGACAATAATTTTGGGAACGTGATACTCAATATTAATACTTATAGGACCTTTACCTGGTGGTAGGGAGCAGAATTTTGATTTCGTTTGTCAAGCATTGTTCTGTTTTTGTTATCTAATTTTACTTCTTTCCTGTTTGATTTAACTTGAAAAGTTACTTTATTAAGAGATGCACCATCTCAAGTAGGATCAAAACCAATATAGCTTTACCTATCACTATAAGATATTTAGTAATTAACTGGTCAAGTTCGATGACAATACAACTAGCATGTCAGCATTATTCCTATTGGACGTTGATAACAATAAACCTTAAAAAAAACAGAGAGAAATAACAATAAACCTTAAATATTCCTACTTGGACGTTGATAACAATAAATCAATATAGCATATTGGCACTACTCCTATTTAAATTTCAGCACTATTGGATGTTGATATCAATAAACCATAAAGAAGGAGAAAGGAAATGGACCTTGAAACGAGCAAACATGGCTGAGTAGGTACTCATGGTTTTATTCATCTTCTCAGTCTCAACTTTTCGGTAAGCGGCCACTTCTTTAGCAGTAACTTGATCAGCTGGTACCCATCCTACCACTACAAAAAAAAAGGAGTTAATGGAAAGTTCACAACACAAAAAAAGTTATGTATAATAACCTAAGTAAAAGTATGGTAATATGGATACACTATCTGGACCTTTTGAATCTGGTTAAATAAAATGATTGCATTAGAGACTCACTTAAACTCAAATCCAGGCAAAATAATATATAAACAAGGCAAGGTAGTATCTCAGGCACCGAGAGTAGATTCAATAATTAAAATATTAGTCAAACATACATATGTCTTTGCCAACGCTACTTTAAATGGCATTCTGTCAAGCAGCTCATGTGCATTATACTACCGTAGTAACTTTCCATGTACAATAAATAAAAAAACAGAGAGAATTTACTCTGTATCAAAGATCAGATAGTAAGTTAGTTGATCGAACCTCCATACACAGTCATGGGGATAGCCTTAGAAGGTTGGTGGATGTGTACAATTGTGATCTGCTTGCTTCTGGGTACATTTTGCATTACCCACGCAAAATTGGCTTTCCAGTCTCTCGCTTCCTTTCCCATCGCCACGTAAACCATGTCGTCGGCTGAGTTGAAGCTGTCGGGGGCAACTGGGTCGCTGAGGTTAGAGACCATGCTTCCAGAAGATGACCTTGATGAGATGCTGCTGCCATGGCTGACATTGCTGTCGCTCTTAAAGGTGTAAACTTGTGGTTGTTGTTGCGTATATGAACCGCGCAGGAAATTCATCACAGTTTACGAGTGTGTGTGTGAGGGAGAGAGAGGAATAATACTTGGAGCCTCTGTCAAGGTTTTGAGAGAGAGAGAGAGAGATGTGGAGGGAATGCAGGGAAGCGTCTATCGCCGGTTAATAAAACGGTCCGAGAGGCGGGCCATGGTTGAGACTTTGGATCCTTTGCTGCTGTGATTTAGTAGCAAGCTGTGCAAGAGATTTAGTAGACAGCTGTGCAAGCTGTAATTTAGTAGCACGTTGTCCCATATGAATTGGTATCCTCTGCGGAGCGTTATGGTGCGGTGTCGTGCGGTGCTTTTAATCTGATCCGTTCGTTTTGATAGGACGGACCAGATTAGATATTATCCGAATTGAAAACAAAAAACTAAAATTTCCCTGTCCGATAAGATCTGATCTCGTCCGTCCGATCAAAACGAACGGATCAGATTAAAAGCACCGCACGGCACCGCACCATAACGCTCCGCAGAGGATACTGGTCCTGTCCCATATAGGTACTATAATTACTATTAAATAAATGAGGAGGGTTCAAATACCTCTATTTTTTGTGTCTTCACTATGTCTCTATTTTTAAAAACTTTAATAACTCAAAATTTAAAACTTAAAAAGTCAAAATAAACCGTTAGATGTGATCTATGTTATTTTCTCATGTGCTCATAAAAATTATCACATTTTGATTTTGTTTTTTATGTGAATTAATAAGTTGAAAAATCAACGTCTATAAATTATCTACATTAGTACGTTTTTTACAAGCTCTTGATGACAACTAAAAAATTAAAATGTGATAATTTTTTTACACATGCATAGATAAAATAACATAGATCACATCTAATGGTTTTATTTTGTCTTTTCAAGTTTTAAATTTTGATTTATTAAAGTTTTTAAAAATGGAGGTATATTGGAGGCACAAAAAATGAAGGCATTTGAACCCTCCTCTAAATTAATATATAACCATCATTAATTGTATGCATAACAATAAAGATACCTATGTTGATGCGGAGTTACATTTATTGAATGAGAGCAATTTGATTCCATTATTTTTTTAAAGGGTAAATTTTGCTTGAAGTCACTAAATTTTATTATTTCTCACGAATTGGTCACTCAAGTTTGATTTGTATCTTTTTAGTCACTTAACTTTGTTATTTGTTCCAATCAAGCCACTTTATACTTTTCCGTCCAAAATGCTAACGGAATATGCTCATTTCGTTAGTATTTTGGATGGAATTAGTATATTCCATTAATATTTTGGATGGAATAGGAATATTACGTTAAGATTTTGAACGGAAAAGTATAAAATGACTTGATTGAGACAAATGACAAAATTGAGTGACTAAAAATGGACAAATGAAACTTGAGTGACTAATTTGTGACAAATGACAAAGTTTAGTGACCTTCAGCGAAATTTAACCTTTTTAAAAATTATATTTATGCATAATTTTTTATATAATATAGAATAAAATGTTATGGGCGGTGTAAATTGACTATATTCATAGCATATAAAATTTATATGATTGATTTTCATTCATGTTTTACTTTTGTAGTTTGAAAGTCTAACTCTGCTCCGAAACTATGAGCTGATCATCATAATATTTTTGAGTTAATTACATAAATAATCATTATTATATCACTAATTTTTCATTTTGTTCAAAATTCTCAAAAGTACCATTTATATTGTTAAAGTTCTACAAAGTTTGTCTCAACTATTATTCAATAAAGAACTATTACCATTTATATCATGCATAATGCCGATTGGTCAATATTATTACCTTGTATTAGGGAACGCTAAGAAAATTTTGCATGAAAATAATGAAATAAATGCATGCGTCCCCTAACCAACTTTCCTCTGCCACAGAAGATCTGAAGCCTCTATTTTGTCAGGTTTGTGTCTCCTCAATCCGGACGACGACCAAGTAATTCGTTCGGGAATCAGAGTAGGTCCGATGCCCATCGGACCTACCTTGGTTCGATGGGTGTGATGACCATTCGATATGCATCGTGATCTGTATCAAAATCCGTGCAAGTGTGTATCAATTTCCGTGCGCATAAATCTTGATGCTAATCGTACGGTCCTAGAGCTAATTAAACCTAAATGTAGGTCCGATACCCATCGGACCTACTCCTATCTCATTTGTTCGTAATTCAAGTCCATGCATGATGTCAGTCCTTATTAATAAAAGGAATTTTTTTTATAAACCGCAATTAAAATTTTGTTTTTTACGAAACCAACGTGATTATTTTTTTTTTTTACAAAAATTATAAGAACCAAAATGCTCTGAAATTTTTTTTTATTCTGAACCGAAATGACATTTCAGTCCGGTCCCCTTTTCGGATTTTCTGTGGTACATTTTTATAAGTTTTCATATGAGCCGCCGCAGAAAA
The DNA here is from genome assembly GCA_025461125.1 of Carex kokanica. Lineage (NCBI taxonomy): Eukaryota > Viridiplantae > Streptophyta > Magnoliopsida > Poales > Cyperaceae > Carex > Carex kokanica. The sequence continues at coordinate 690,249 of JAJGRX010001034.1, read as the reverse complement.
TCTGAAAAGGGGACCGGGTTGAAATGATATTTCAGTCCAGAATAAAAAAAATTCGGACCGAAATGCTATTTCAGTTCTTATGATTTTTGTAAAAAAAAAAAAAGTAATCATGCTGGTTTCCTAAATTTTTTTTTTTAATTATGATTTATAAAAAAATTCTAATAAAAGAGAGGCGCTGACTGAGGAAGCCAATCATTTCAACCCGTTTATTTATTTTTCAATTTTTTTATCTAATCTAATAATAATAAAGATGAACGAAAAGTATTCCAGACTTCCAGTATAGTTATTATGTAGGAAAATATTCAGGTGTTATATTTGTATTATTCGTTAATTATTAAACCGTTTAATGATACTTTTTAAATAAACTAATGATAAAACTATTAAATTAAAATAAAATACTAATAAATTGAACTGTAAAATGCATATACTATTTGGTTTATTTAAAACCGATTTAAATTACCGTTCTTATTGAATTTGTCAATTTTAATCCTTTTATTATTAATGTTTTTGATTCACCGATTTGTCTAGTTATATGGATTTAATTTTAAAGATGATAACAATAATATTACCATGTGTTAATTATATAAAGAGCGTTGTCTAGTGTATTGACAAAATCCGTGGACTGCCGGACCGGACCGCCGAACCTGCCGGTTTTTCCCAGACCAGCCCGGACCGTGGTTCGGCATGGTCAGGTCCAGGGATGGGACGGTTTTTTTTTCAAACCAGACCCGCCTATATCCAGACCATTCTAACTACCCGTCCCGGACCGGACCGCCAACCCATCGGACCCGGGTGTTTTACCCGTCTAACACCCAAACCCGCCTACCCTACCCCTTTACCTGTCGAACCTGTCGAAGCTGCACCCGGACCCGCGGACCTGCTGCTGGAACTCACCAACCCCCCTGCTTTACCCGCCAGACCCACCTGACCCGATTTGACAGCAAAAATAAAAAATAAAAATAAAAACTGGACCAGACCGTCCTACCCGTGGACCGTGGGAACTTCCACGATCCTAGCACACAAAAGATTTGGCCTCCCCAAATTAAATCCGCCGGACCCGACGCGTCAAACTCGTCAAACCCGCCAGACCCGTGAACCATCCGACCCGTGGACCGTGACGGGTTTGGACCGAACCGTCCCGACCCGTCCCATTGTCAATACACTAGCGTAGCCAAACCAACAGACATTAATTATAGGCGCCGCACGTTGTACGAGTTCTACAATTGCGGATAGTTAAAGCACTACTCCGCAAAGCACATTGAATCTGGACTTTGGAATTCACAAAATTGACAGGCTGTGAGGGTTTACAAAAATAAATATTGAATCAATTGGCCGAAAATAGTTATAGTTGTGGTCGAAATTATACACAACATGATACGTGAAGCGCAGTAATTAAGGAGCTGTGATATTTAATTAATTTGAAATCATCCACAAGGGAATTTGTTTTGTTGCATGCAGGCCACCATACGATGGAATTAAATGTTTGATTATTGTGGAATAAATCCACAATATTCGGATACTAAAAATAAATTTTAATTTACTCGGATTCAGTGCATTGCCCCTCGCTTGATTCCGATTTATTTTATTTAACTAATGTAATTTTAAATTAAATAAATTATAAAATTTAAATAGACTGAAGATGACATCTGATATTTTTTTTGTTGTTGACAAAAACAAGAATAAAAGTTAACTTACGACGTGTTCCGGGGAGGTAGAATTGCATAAAATGAGATTTTAAGGGTATAAGATTAAATAATATAATTTATGGGATTTCATTGGTACGAGAACAATAGACAAGTTTGAAAACGAATCGTTCAATTAGGGCTGTTAATGGATCGAGTTTGAGCGAGTTGGGTATGCTTGTGTTCGGTTCATTAAGTTAATAAACGAGTCAACTCGAGTTGAGAAGATAATACCGAGTTGACAACTGCCTCGTGCTCAACTCGTTAACAGCTCGAATATATTGACTCCTAATTAACTCATTAAGTCTTAAGACCAATTGATATGTTTGATAATTTTAAACAATTTGAATTTCGTTAAAGCCGAAAGTCCTAAATAATATATAATATAAAGTAAATTTAACCAAAAAAAATACTAAATCTTTGAATTTAATATAATTTAGAAAAATTTAGATATATGCCCATTATAACTTCATTAATTAGATATTTTTTCATCAAAACTTTAAAATTAGTTATTTCCCTATCTAAAGTCGCTTATATTATGAATATACCCATTTGTTGATTAATCCATTAAAAACACTGATTAGTATTAATAAAAATAAATAAAATTACAATTTTGCCCTCGTCATCTCCTCCAAGGCTCTTGTGGTCTTCTTTCACCTTCTTCATTTCTCCCAACAAGTTCTCATTCTCAGATAAAACTTTCATTATTTCCTGGGTTTAGTGATTTCGTTTTTTTTTTTTTTTTGGTAACTGGACTTCTTGTAAAGAGAAACTTTACTTCTTCATGTCCATGCATCTTCACCTCCTCTTCACACTCTTTCTATTTATGTTTCACCTTCTCCAATTCCACCTTTATATAAAATCAAGAATAGAGGAGAGAGGTGAGATGAATTGGTAACGAAAAAATCATTCTTTGAAACAGAGGGTCACATAGTTTAAGGAAGCTCTTTGAGCGTTTAATAAAATTGAAGCTGAAACGTTACCCAGGTGATCCAATTCAATTCATCGATTATGTAATGGTTGTTAATGCAAACTTTAATGATTGACTACCTGGGTGTCGCCCCCATTTCTGTATACACCTTCTATAAAATCAAGAATAAAGGATAGAGGTGGGATGAAATGGGAACTAAAAAATCATTCTTTGAGAAAAGGTGAAACAAAGATAGAAAGAGTGTGAAGAGCAGGTGAACATGGACATGGCCGGAGAAGTCAAGTTTTTATTTACAAGAAGTCCAGTCACAGAAAACAAAAACAAAAATCACTAAACTTTCGAAAGAATGAAAGCTTTAATTGAGGAGAATGAGAAATTGTTGGGAGAAATGAAAAGGATGAAAGAAGAGCACATAATCGTTGTTTGAACGTGAAAACTGAAGAACAGATATAATCAATTAGAGAGAAGAAGCGTATTGTTATTCCCTGAGTTGGAGGAGATGAAAAGGAGGGCAGAATTGTAATTTTATATATTTTTATTAATACTAATCAATGTTTTTAATGGATTTATTAACAAATGGGTATATTAATAATATAAGTAAATTTAGATGGGCACGTAACTAATTATAAAGTTTTGATTGGGATATATCTAAGTGATGAAGTTATGATGGGTATATATCTAAATTTCTCTATAATTTAATAACTAATTGATGGTTTAGATCCAGTTGAGATTGGATGTGTATGACTTCATATAACTCAGTTGATAATGAATGAGTTATGAGCGAATTGGGGTATGCTTATACTCGGTTCATTAAGTCAATGAGCGAGTTGATAATGAGTGAGTTATTAACAAGCGAGTTATGAGCAAGTCATGAGTTTGAGCGATTTTCTTACCCCCTACAGAATTATGATTGGAAATATGTTAGATTTAATATATTTAGCAATTTTAGTATAGAAAAAATGTTTGGATATTATTATTTTAAAACTAACATTAATGACATTATTATATTTTTATACTAAAATAAAAATAAGCACCAATATATCAAAAACAAATTTCTTTCCAAAAAAAATCAAGAATTACTTCTCTATCATAGGAGAAAAACATCCAACAAATAAACAAAATGAAATAAAAAGGTTCAATCGTCAAATTAAGAAGAAGAAAAAAGAAAAGAAATGTAATGATAATATAATAAGAGCAATTAAAAGTCTTTGCGTTCTTTTTGTTCATTAATGAGAAAATAAAAATTTACATTTTTTCTTCTTTAAAAAGAATGTAAACATTTACACCATTTTCATTGTATCATAAAAAATAAATCTTATTAAAAAAAAAGCACCAGAAGTCTACATACTTGAAAGAAACATAAATTTACAAAATTGTTAGCCTGAATCTTCAACTTAGCTCATTAATTAGTTGTTTGCGTCACACCATGAGAAAAAAAAAAAATTAATTTAGACTTGATTTTATTTTTTTGATGAATTTTTATTCATTGGAAAGAAAAGATGGAAAATAAAACCAAACTATATTCCAAATAAAAATGATCACCAAACAGATCCAAACAAAATTATCACAGCTTGCTTAAAATCTCATGCAATTTAATTTGTGTTATCGGCTAATTGTCGTTGGATTTTCAAACCATGTACCAATTTAATTTTTGTTAAAAGAAAAGAAAACCGGACTCTTAAATCCAAATTTGTTGAAGGGTTGAACTTTTAAATCACGAAATAAAAAAATTTCAACTAGAAATGTGTATGAATTGGGATTTAATTCGGTCTCTTCATATATAATTTCTGAAATATATATCTAATATTATCCTAGAAATTTAATTTAAAAGATTTATATTTATTAAAGAAAAAGAACATGTTAGACTAATACATCGTTCTAAAATAGGTCAACCCCATATTATAGGTTGCAAGTAAAAAAATTCAACTAAACTACTAGCAGAACAACTTGAGCAAGTTCTAAAATCTATACCAGAAACTAGCAATGGTTTCCACTAATCCAGTTGCAAATATTTATAAGATTTACGACAATGAGTACAATATTTATAAGCAATTGTTTCCACAACAATTAGTAGTCATGTGCAGGATAATGACTATAATATTAGAATTATTTTATGATTCTGATATTATAATAATAAATAATTTAATATTATAGTTATCACATAAAATTATTGAAGAGTCATGGATGAACTGGAATTATGAGCGAGAGTTAGCAACCCTCTATTCTTTTTCATATATTTTTCATTGATAGAAATATTGCAAAATGCAAGATATAAAATGAACTGCCAAGCACATAACATTGCCTACTAAAGTAACTATAAAATTCAAAAAATGATTCTTAAAGGTACATAAGAAAATTTACTATCTAGCTTCCTCGGCAAGATTTAACTAAAAAAAGCAAAGAACAAGAAAGAAAAGGAACGATACTATTTTCAATAAATGGATGTGCTTTTGCATATGTACCCACCAAAATTAAATTCTCATTGTTTTTCCTTCCAAAGTAGTTTTGCAAATGTTCAATAATCAAAGGCATTTTCTAAGGAAAATATACTTCAGTTATATTGCACATATGCAAAAGTTCTTCGTTTCTTTTCTAGGAAATGATTTTTAATCTGAGAACTTTACTCGAGCCAGTCCCCGTATATTCCATCTACCTTCTTCATTTCTTTCAATTTCTCAGACCCGCTCTTCAGGCGGCTAGGAACCACTATTGGCTTGAAAGAAAGTATGCTTCTAGACCTTGAAGAACCCTCAAGAACTTCAGTTTTATGGCCTCCTTCGGCCTCCAGACCGGCCTCCGTTTTCTTTGAATCTAATTAAAAAATGCTAACAGGTAACTTGACAATGATCTGTTATGTAGTATGCTGATAAAGAGAAATTATAATGCCAACATGTAAGCTTACAGACATGCTTTCAGATAAGATAATTCTTATAATTAAGAGTACAGTTTTTTTGCTTTCATAAAGAGGTCATCAATAGATTTGAACCCCTTTTATGATTGTGTGAAGATCCTTTTCTTGATTTTATATATTTGGTAAATGGTTGCTTTGTAGTCAAGATTAGTAGCAGAGGAAGCAGAGACACCTATTTTTGACATTCTTTTACCTTAAAAATAAAAATAAAAACTTTCACAAGCTTGACACATTATTTCAAAAATAATTTAGAAGTTAAAAAGTTAATGTCGAATGAACGCAACCATCTCTTATTGGGTGACAACCTTTTTCCGAGATACAATTGAACTTGTGTAGGCTTAGTAATCTATTTTCGATTTGATTTGAGTAATATTGTCTAAATAATCATGTCTGGCTATATTAAAGGATCCCAACAACAGAATAATTTGATAAAACATTGTACTTTGCCATATGGTAAATGTATTAAAATTAGTGTTTGGTAAGCACTTGAAAGGAGAAAAAAGGGCTAAATTTTAGTATTAGATGTTAGCACTCTCAGCACAACAGGGAAAAAAGAACAATGTCTGTCATATTAAGGTAGAACCATTAAGCTTAATCACAAATGAAAATGTAGATGCAGATTTTACAAGAATGCCTTTCATAGAAGTCCAATAAAATTCCCACCACAAAGTTTTTTTCTACAGAGTCCCATTAGGACTGATGATCTTAATCTTAAGAAATCTTCCCCCAATTTTCCTTTCTCTCTCATTTTCTCAAATTTGATATTCACAACCCCCAATTGAAAACTCTCATTTTTCATAATTTCATATCTTGTGGAAAGCAACTCTCTATTTTATATTTTGTGAACAAACTGTGAAAGAGTAATGTCATTTGAAGAACATATATAGTTTGATAATTACAAATATCAAATTCTCAGATTTTTAATTTTTCAAATTCATTTTTTGTAATTAAATTTAAATTTCAATATTATTACTGAATATTTAGTTCCAAAAATTGTGGAACCAAAATTCAGTATTGTTTCCTTCAACTTAAAACAAAGCATTATATTATAATAACAAATTAATTTTGTAAACTGTAATTGAAAATTTTAATAGTGCAATTATGTAATTTTCAAATATCAAATTTTGAAGTATATGAAATTATACAGTTTCTAATTCTGAAGATAATATCAATTTGATCATCTTGATTACTGAAATTTAATTGAGAAGTTTTGAAATGTATGAGACTTGAGGAACTTCTCTTTTGAAATATGAAAATGGAGGAGAGAAAAATTGAAGAATTGACATCATGAGCCCATGGGATCAATGGCCGTGTTCTAAAAAAATTTGAAGGAAAACATATTCTGTTTCAGGTGTTCTGAGAAAAGAACATTTTTCCCCAGTGAAAATTGACCAGTCGTGTTAACCTAGATATGCTCGATAAACACCCAACCTAAGAGCATCTACATCCCAGTAACTTAAATGAGTTTTTAAATAACTGTTAACTACTTTTTAGAAATTAAGGTCTCTACAGTTTCTAACTCTCACATTTCTAAAATTAATTTTAAAATTTCTATTAAGCCACGTCAGTAACAAATTAAAAAAGAGAAATAATTTGAGCCAATAATTTGACCAACATGGAGTTTATAAATAATTTTTTAATAAGAAATTAACTTTCCTGCATATTTTATAAATAAGAAACTCTTTCACATCTCTAAAACTGAATTAAAAATTGTCACATCAGATTAGAAATTCTAATAATACCAGCGATGTAGATGCTCTAAGCTAAGATGAATTTCCTACTTTGGAAATTTTCAATGCAGTTTTTTTATCTGTGCAGTTTTGATTATGTTTTCTAAGATAAATTTAAATAGGCACATTTTTGTAATACAAGAAACAGTACACTCACTATCTACTACTTGTTTTGATTAAGTGTACAAATTGCTGCTTTACTGAGTCAACACAAAATATTCTGAATTGAGCGCATTACACTTACGATTTGATAAAAACGAACCTATTGAAACCCAAAACTAACATCAAATCCCCAAAAAAGTTGCAGATTTCTCACAAACGAAGGGAAAGATAGCAAAACACGACCCAAGGAAATCATGAATAATCAACCAAACAGTTCATTAATTATATATATGTTTAACATTTGTCAGAGAACGCACCTTCATTGGCATGAATAAATCTGCAATAAGCACCATAAGAGCACCTCCCTGAGGTTCTCCAACTGAAGCAGGGATTTGTCTTGCAAAAACCCGTGCGCTTCTTATCAGCGGCACTTACACAGGACCCCTCTCCAGTCTCGACATGCAAGTAGCTACAGTTCGCGCCGTAAGTGCACTTCCCGCTCCTCATATGCATCTTGCAAACCCTAATTCGCGCTTCCCAAGAGCTGCGCAAGTCCTCCATGCCATGAGCAAAGGTGCACTCGTCGCCGTACCCACAGGAACCCTTGTTGGTAAAATTGTTGCACAGCCTCGTCTTGAAGAAAGCTTCGGGGTTGTTAGGGGTTAGGGTTCTGGGAGTAGAGTTTTGAGATGACGGGTCGGATCTTGGGAGATCCGTCTTAATGGATTCGAGTCGAGGAATATCAAGTTTTCTGAGAGCGATGGCATCGTTGCCGCGAGAGAGATTGGAGTGGGTCGACTGTGGTTCGTTCATATTTTTGCTTTCTTTTTTATTTTCTTTCTCTATATTGTTTCTTTCCTCATCCGATTCTATTGCTCTTTCTCGTTTTCTCTCTTTTTTATTTCTGTTATAACTCTTCGGTCTCTTGTTTCTTCTCCATCACTTTGTTTCCATTTTCGGTTCTGCCTGTTTCCGTTTTCTCTTTCTGCACAGGTTCTCTTTCGAGCAGTAGCACTGCGACGAGGCAGTTCTCGATTTGAAAGCTTAAACTCAAAACACCATCGGGTGTTACCAAAACATGGCGCGATTGGTTCATTTTGTTAGTGGGGTCCATATATCAGGTAATGGTATTGTGTAGGCTTAGAGTTCCGCGCACAAGTAAATATTTAGACATTTCAAGAAAAGGACAGAGAGAAACTGAAATCGGATGTTATGTTGCTTATCCAATATAAAATTATACAACGGACAGGAATTATCTTTATGAATGTCTTACTTCGGATTTGTCATACACAGTCATTGATACAGAATATCAGATGTTCCTGTGACTCTTGGAGTGCAATAAAGCAGAATTTATTAGTGACATTTTGTCACGATGAATTCCTACGGAGTGAGATTGACACATGACGTGGCAATAGATGATTCGATTTACTGTAAACCTAGCCAATCAACTAGCAAGTTGTAGGCGATCGTGGAGGTTAGATATGTATTGCTGAGCGGAGCCTGTTACAGCCCCTTTTTGTCTCTACCCGGTAAATAAAACGAGGGAATGTGTCGTCTATGGAGTCCGGTTTTAGCGGGTAAGTTTTGGGTTCTCGACTCCTCGTTAACTGTCGCACATTGTCTAATATTGAACATTTATGACCTTTTAAATTCTTCATTAATCTCATGAGAATTAATAAATTTAATTTACATTTAAAAAGTATTGTTTCCTCTAAAAAAACATCTAATTTGTATTTCAAATATATTCTTCAAATTTTACAATTTTCAATACGCGTGCAGTGCTCATGTCATACAAAAACATAATGTTAACATAAAGATTAAATTTGGATTTTGTTAACATAAAGATTAAATTGTGTCATTTTATTTACGACACAAGAAAAACAAAGCTGGTTGGTTTGGATGCCCTACTTTAAACAAAACATTTGAAAATTTTCTCCACTATTAAGTACTGTGTTGGATTTGGATGAGAACGAAAATGAATTCCTACCGGAACGATTTCATTATTTTTGCTTTTACGATCCTATATATTACTAAAAATTCAATAATATAGCATTGGTCTTTCGGTTTAAACGATAGACCAAGTCTATCAGCAAAGTTTTTTCCATCCGCGCGCTCTTGCTCTACTACTCTTTGACTCTGACTGGTAGCTGCGCATTCCACTTCTCCAAATTTCTAGCTTTGATTCCTCACTTTATCTCCTCCCCCCCCCACACCAATTCATTCAGAACAAAATTAACTATGGAGGAGCAGTTCAAAGAGAACGAAGATAGGAATTTAACTGAGACCGAGGTATGTCATGCTAGGATATTTTCTTTGATTGAGGAGGACTTCAAGCGAGATGTTATCTTATCTTGCATCCTTGATGTGATTCGCTCAACACAAAAGATGGTATACTGGATCGAGTGCCAGATGCATGACCGATTCAAAGAACTTGAGGCGGTTGAATCAAGCTTTGACGATTTGTCAGATAAATTGGTTTCAGAAACGGGTTCAATTTGTAAAATTGTGAGTTTACTCGAATTAAGGTTTAGAGAACATGAGGAGATGAGAATAAAAGAGAAAAGAGAGCTTGAAAGTAGTATTCTCAGTTTAACAGAGGAGAACAGAGATATTAGTGGATTGTTGAAAATTGCTATTCTGGAGAAAGAGGCAATGGAGAAGAGATCTAAAGGTATCAATGGAGATAATAGGAGAGCCGCAATTTTGCAAATTGCAGAGAAAGGGTTGCAAAAGGTCGGCTTTGGGTTTGTTATGGGAGTTCTAAGTGGAGATAACGCGCAAGCAGACCCGGTTGCAAGCTCTAATTCAAGCACTAAATCTGATGCAAGTGATGGTGAAGAAGAGGTCGCCAGTCTGGTAAATTTTTGTACTTCGAGTTATTTAGAGTTTGGTATTTTAAACAAAGTTTAACTTAGTAAATTTTCAAATTTTCAAAATACTTAATCTAGGTGGTGACTGTGGAACATATAATGAAGAATCTTCGTACAGAGATCAATGACCTAAGGAGATCGTTAAACGAATCTAGGTACTATCTTTAACTGTACTTAGTTTTGAATGAGGCTATGGTACTTCGGCTAGTGTACTACGGCTCAATATGGTACTTTTTAAAATCTTAACGGTCGATCCGAACCGTTCAATGTGATATCCATATGAATATGTACTTGCAAACTAAATTTTATATTTTTTCGAATTTTTTTACTATTTTTTTAGATATGTAGAATTTTCAGTGTTTTATACAAATTATGAACCATCAAAATTCTACCTATCATCTAAAAAAATAGTAAAAAATTTCGAAAAAAATATAAAATTTAGTTTGCAAGTACATATTCATATGGATATTACATTGAACGGTTCGGATCGACTGTTAGAATTTTAAAAAGTACCATATTGAGCTGTAGTACACTAGCCATAGTACACTAGCCGAAGTACCATAGCCTCACTCCTTAGTTTTTTATAACAAACTTTTAAAATTCTTTTGTTAATTTTTTTTTTCTAAAGGTCATTGGCGTAAAGGATAGAATCAGGGGCATAACATAAAAAAATCATAGGAAAAAAGTGGCGGGAGATAATTTGATTTATTTGACAACCTTATATATTTCTCAACTCGATGTAAAGTAAAATTTTAAAAAGAGAGATGTTTATACAGACGAAAATTTATAACCCGATAGGTTTCAACTAGTGATGCATGTTGACTTTATACTAAATTGAGATTTAAAAAAAAAGACTTTATAATAAAATTGAAAATTTATAAATTTGACATATAAATGCCTCATTCATGAAGTAGATTGATTTTGACATTTTGAATTAGTTGTTTGAAGTCATTAGATTTTGGAGTTAAGCTTGCTAAAAAGCTTGGTGAACTTAAGAGCACATCTATTATGCATCATAATGGATGAATATGCATCAAATCTTATTATTATTTATTAATATCCATCACATAAATCATGTCTTTAATATTAGATTTCAATTTAAAATAAATTATGTGTTAAGATTGTCAAGTTATTCATTAATTGCTATATATACTAGAGAAGATTATGAACTTATGATTAATTTATGAGTGAGTCTATGGTACTATGCATGATATGATTTGGTCAATAATACGGATTAATATTTTCCTTTTCAAAATCCTAACGGTCGATCTGAACTGTTCAACATGATTTTCATATGAATATGTACTTACAAACTGAATTTTATATTTTTTAGAATTATTTTACTATTTTTTAATATAGGTAGAAAATCACTGTTTTTAGATGGTCCAAATTTTCATATCAAGTGATTTTCTACCTATCTTAAACAATAGTAAAAAAAATTTAAATAAATTCAGTCTGTAAGTACATATTCATATGGGGATCATGTTGAACGGTTCGGATTGACCGTTAGAATTTTGAAAACGAAAATACTAATCCTTATTACGGACCAACCCGTGATATGCACAGTACCATAAACTCACTCTTAATTTATTGTCATTTTTATGTAATTAAATAAAAAGGTTATTTCTTTGATTTGATCAGGTTGAATTGTGAACAATTGCAAGCACTTGCTAATGATCAAGCTGTGAAACTAAAGGACAATGAGCAGTACATAAAAGATCTGGAAGAAAGAGAAATCCTACTATCAAACAGTGTACATATTCTACCTTTCCTTGAAATAGTTACTTCAAAGGAATTTGGATTAACATCTTTTACCATGATCTTGAAAGGTAGAAGAGCTTAATGGGGAGATCACAGTAGCAGGAGAGGAGATTGCAAGGTGGAGAGAAGCATGTGAGTTAGAGGTGGAAGCTGGAAAAGCTGCAATTAAAGAACGCGAAAAAGAGGTAATCTTCGAAACAAAGATAAAAGAGGTGATTTACTATCATCATCAGTGTTATCTCCACAATCGCCGAGACCTGACTGGAACTGTACTAAACCAGTATTTTACATTATTACCCAACGCCCAACTCAGAATAAATTAAGCTCAGTTTAATTTCTTTTCCTTTTTTGTGGGAAAAAATCTAATTTTTAGCTCAGTTTAATTTCAATAACATTCAGTTGTGCAGTGGAATATTTCCTAATCTACCTCAATGAACCCTCTTGTCAAGACTCAAAGACTCAGTTGATCCTCAATTTGCTCTTTTGTTGACCAATGTTGTGCAAATAATACCCAAAAAAAACTACTAAAATAAAGAAAGGTATAATAGCTTAATAGGCAATCAAATTGACAGTCAAATCAGTATGTTGACTGTAATGAGTGGTACTGCAATAGTAGAATAACTCAGTATGCTACAGAAATCATTCTGGCATAAATGAAAACATATTTCAGCTTATATAAGTACAATATACAGATTTTACAACTAAAATACGAGCTCCAGAGAACAAAATCCGCATTGGAAACATCAAACAACAAGCTACAGCTAAAAGAAAGGCTAGCCACCACAGCAATGGCTGCACAAGCAGCAGCTGAGACCTGCCTCAGGCTGGCTGACAGCCGATCAGCTGGTCTGAGAGACCGAATAGAGGAGCTTACGAGAGAACTGGAGAACGATGAAGGAAGAGATTTCAGGGGGGAGAGAAGATACAGGGAACGCAGGAGAATTCGGCATGTGTGTTGGCCGTGGCAGGGTCTCAGATTTTCCCCTGCAGCTAGTAGTGTAGCTAATTGGCGTCCGATTGGGAATCGAAGATCATTATCTGAGATGGAGGCACTATTAAGGATCAGAATCTGAATAATGTGGAATTTGTAGTGTAATTTCTGTGAAGTACTGTGTTAGTAAAGTTTTGTTCATTACTTTAAACCGATGGAGGTTTGTTCCAAAGATTTATTCTATTTTTATTGATCGTATATTCAAAATACTAGAATAATTTGAGCCTGAACTATTTATAGATCATTCCTTCTCCCAAAATAGTAGGAAAAAACTACAAGTCGTTGAACCATGTACAGCCTCTTCAGAATTGATTTGTGGCTGATTCTTTTTTTCTTTTCTTTTTTGCCTATTTGAGATAAATGAATGTGTAAACTACTCAATATTATCTCTATCTCTCTATCTCTCTTATTTTTCTGCCAAGCTTTGGTTGTAGTTATCAGTCTTATACTGATCAACAATTTCGAGAGAAGTCTGATGAAACTATCACATTTTGTTCAAACAAGCCTCTAACTTCTTCTATTCAATCAAATTCCTCAACTATATATATATACAACACATTACTCAATCAAACCCTTGAACATTTTCAGTCTAATTAACCTCTTTGAACATTTCGAATCAGGTCAATGGAGTCCTCTAGTTAGCTAGGCAATGATACAAGTTGGTACTGCAATTGCTGATTTTACAACTAATTTAAGGCCGTGTAGAGTTATTTTGAAGTGATGTATTGACAAAACCCGTGGACCGCCGGACCCGTGGTTTTTTTCCGGACCGGCCCGGACCGTGCCCCAAACCCGTCTCGAACTGCGGTTAGGCATGGTTCGGTCCAGAGACGGGACGGTTTTTTTTTCAAACCAGACCCGTCTATACCCGGACCATCCTAACCCGCCTACCCATCCCGGACCGAACCGCCCCAAACTCGTCGAACCCGCCTACTTAACCGTTGGACCCGCCCCTGGACTCGACCCAGACCCGTCGGACCCGTCCTACCCGCCTACTTTACCAGCTGGACCCGTCCCCTGGACCCATCAGACCCGCCGGACCCGAACCGTCAAACCCGTCCAACCCGCAGGACCCGTGGACCAAGCGGGTTTGAACCGGACCGGACCGTCCCGTCCCGTTTTCAAAACACTATTTTGAAGGCATGTAGAGTTATAAGTCTTAATTAATAATTGCTTGACTACTAATTAAAGTAAATTGACAAATAAAAGCATGTTATTGAATCAGCACTAGTACATTCGACTCATTGAACCAAGTGCCCTAATAAGAAGCTTGATTGAACCAAATATAATATATCATGGATTAAAATTAAATTTTCCTCATGAATTTTAACTTGCCATCATGTAGTATTTTTGAAAAAACAATATTATTAGTTTTTTAAGAAAAAGGCTATGGTGCCACAATATATGTGTCACAAGTTGCATGATTTATAAAATAAACTGATCAAGTTAATTATCTTCACTATTAGGAATCTTATTGTACAAACAAGCTTGGAAATATGAAACTTTATGGGGAACATTTCTCATAAAGATGAACAAGATCAACTATGGATTTTTCATTTGATTTTATTATTTTTAAAATATTAGTGAAAAAAGGAAATTATGGTAACTAACGACACCAAAAAAATTCTCTATAGAAAGTATTTCAGAACAATGAGTGAGGCTATGGTACATTGCAATGCGCGGATCGGTTCGTGCGCTTTGGATTCATATTTCCGTTTTCAAAGTTCAAATAATCAATCCGAACCGTTCAACATTATTATCATATGAAAATATACTTGAAGATCAAATTTTATATTTTTTGAAACTTTTTTTACTATTGTTTTAGACAATTAGAAAATCAACCGGCTCCTCAATTGTTGAGTTTATAATGAACATTGTAGAAACATACAAATCAACCGGCTAGCATCCACCAGTTTAGAAACTGATATAACTGATCAAAATCAAATTTATGTTTGAAATTGTATCTTATTCTACATACTTCATCTAAAAATAGCTTATTAGATTTTGCAAACCAACCAAATCTAATTTTCAAAACCCTCCGTCAGTTCGAACCAGTTCATTCGTATGCATGTTGAAAAATCCCGTTTGAGTAATAAATGAAGAAACATCTCGCTTTAAATTTTGAATGAAAATAGCTAGTCATTCCAATCTTTAACAAAAGACTAACGTCTCTATATTTGACTGTCATTCTTAGCTTTATCCTCCATCATTGCTTGTAAACAAAAAGCAAGGACGTTTCTAACTAACAAATCTGATCCAATTTGCTCCTTCAATTTGAAACAAAAGCACCTACCACAACCCAATATGTTAATTTCTCTCTAATATATATATGTACCTGCCCTGTAGAGAATGACCAAACAAAACCAGTACGTACTTCCACTTTAAAGTTTCCATCTTCAACCCTTTCTGAGAACTAATGGAGCAGCGCCAACTCCAAGTCTGGGTCTTCATCCTCTTTGCTCTTTTTCTTACCAGCAAGGCTGTTGCAGTTGCCGACAATGCTCAAAACTCTTACTCAAGAAACGAGTCTTTGCTGTCTACTGTTCCCGTACCAGACTCACCCTCTGATGATTTCCAGGATATGCTTGACTATCTAAATCAAACAATGCCTAAAGACGGTTGTGATAATCCCAAGGACTGTGATAATTACAGTAAATATAAAGGTTCTCCACCCAAAAGCCAGCCTGTCAGTGAGCAGTCCTCCGTTGTTTCCAATGGTTCTTTGAATAAGACTTCCGATGTATATTCTGGTAACGAGGCACCACGTGGTGGATCCTATATTAGAGCCGGCTCCGCAATTGCTTCTGCCATTTTTCTGGGTCACTTCTTTCTCTAATTAATGTGCGCATGTTGGGCTTTGTCTATTCTATTTCCATGCATTGCTTAAACGCGAGGTTCGTGTGGGAAAGTGCGAAAGAATTCTGCAAAATATTCCTAGTTGTGTAAAATTATCAGCATATATATAGATTTTCTCATGATGTGCAATTTGTGGATGTACTCGGTACATACTGGAAATTGGGGAAACATTTGTGTAAAATTCACATTATTATTTTCTTGTCACTATGATTTTTCTTTGGTTTTTTGTGAGAATCTGACATTTTTTTATGTTACCTCTATTTGTGGAATGATAAGATCGTTTTGCGACACAGCAACCTATCAAAATGGAAATAAAAATGATGCAATCATAAACAGTTGCTCTCATCTGCTCCTCCTCATTTGTACAGAATTCATTGGAGCGTCCCTACAATATCTAAACTGTTTATTATCTTTGAATCCTCTGCCAAACAGCACATGCTGCACGGCTTCGGACCATCTGATCGCTGCAAGATTCGTAGGGAATCAATCTCCAAAAATCCACCCGTCCGTGATGAGGACTATTTCAAATGGAACAATTCATATCATTGATAAGAATCTTCAAAAGATGACAACCAAATAGTTTAGGTCGTCTTCCAGTGCTAGAAACCTCTTAAATCCTATTTATAATGCAAACTCCAGAAATCATAAATATACTCTCAGAATCAAGACAAAAAAAAAAAAGATAGCATCTCATTGATTCCTCATGAATAGGCACAGCAACTTGAATCTAAGCATTCTACAAATTGTGCTAGCAAATCACACACGTCACTTGCGCCTTTTTACTAGAGCAGCTGTAGGCAGAGGCCTCTTTTTTGAAACAGCATCTGTTCTGCTTTCTGACTCATCAGTGTCATCTTCAATTTCAGTCTCATTTCTCTCAGTTGAATTCATTTTATCTTCATTTTCAGAGTTTTGTTTTCTCTTGGCATTCACCTTGCCAAGCAATTTCTTCTCAACTGGATCAGTCGAAGGTGTTCTCTGTGCATTTGGTGTAATTCTGGCTCCAAGACCCAGCCTTCATTCAAAATGAATAGATTAAGATTAATGCAAAAGAATCACCCAACAAGGTCCATGGAAGGGTGTAGCAACAGCGCTAGTATATAGCATAACTAACAGTAACAGAGCTTTACCAATGTTGTGGCATCTAAACTTCTGTTTAGCCTTATATTGCTCATCCTACCAGTAACATCACTAAGAAACCAAAATATATGGGGAAAAAAAGCAATGGAGATAAATTTTCCAATTTTACTGAGAAGATCATATTTTCCAGTATCACAGGGGTTTATAATGTTCTCCAATTTTAGGGATATACACAATAATTTTTATTGGTGTCGATTAGTGGTTAACAAATAGTCAAAAAGAAATAATATTAATTGAAACCTTGCTGGTCGAGCCTCAGTCTCCATATCAGTCATTTTTTCCACAGCAGTTCCTCCACTCATATTTTTCACCCATATTTCAGCCTGAAATATAATTACCAGCGTAAGAACAATAAATTTCAAACATAGCTCATATCCATTAGAAGGATGTGATACTTCCATCTTTTCAGCTTTCTTTTCTGTTGACAGGGTGTTTATGTAGGAACTTGTACTAAATCATTATGTTGAATCAGGTTTCAGGTGCAGACTGTTACCAAATCAGTACAGTTCCAGAAAGAACCATTTAAGCCCATGCCATCCGCAAAACTCCAAGTGGGTAGAAGAAAAAATAAAATTGAAGTTATATAAGAATGTATCATTACTAGATTGAAGGCTTTGTCGAGTTTCACTACTTTAGGAACAACTTTTTTAGTACTGGATTCTGTCGCCATCGGAAGGACCTGAAATAAAAAGGAAATATTTCATGCTTTCATATGTATATTCATCTAAAAAATGGATAATATATTTAAATATTTTAAGCTTAAGCAAGTGAATTGAACATTGCTGAACTCAGTGACAGAGCCAGGAGGTGGTTTTCCAAACCTGACTGGCGGAGTTTTGGGCGGAAGAACATTAAAATCGGAAGAGACTCACCGTTCTCCGAGTTACGCCGACTCTTCCTTCTTTGCCGATTCGCAAAGGTGGATATTATGGTCGGAAGAGAGACTGGGAATAGCGTGAATTATGTTTGCTGAATTAGAGAGGAGAAACAAAGAAGATGGGTATGTCGGCCGATTGGTAGGGGGCTAGGGGAATTCAGATCCAGTGAAGTAACCCAAAATTTGGGTTTTGGATCAGGACCGTCCGATTCGAATCCGTGACCATCCAACTAAAGTGAAGCGCACGAATCGCGAGAGACAGGTTCGAATTCCGAGGCGATCTTGAACGACGGATTCGATTCGGACGGTCACGATCCAAAACCCAAAAATGGGGTTACTTTAGGGGATCCGGACCCGGGGTTAGGGGCCGATGAATTCGTATCCCCTGAGATTTTGGATTCACAGTCCGATCAAAATCCGCACGCCGCACGATATTAAAGGGACCCGTAAATTCTAACCTGGGTCGATCCGGCCGGATTCTGATCGGACGGTTCTGATCCAAACTCAAAAGTTTAAGTTACCTCAGAGGATCCGGACTCAGGAGCCGATGGTCGATAATAGATAGGCTCGGCTGCTGAGAGAAGAGAAGAAAACAATTTTGGGCCGAACGCTTCTCTTGGACTCGCTATTCATATCCATTTATGATTTATTATTACATTCATTTGGTTTCCTTAAATCTCAATCTAATGAAGTACGCAGATCTCTTCTATTAATTTTATTGTATAAGATACTTTAGTTATATTTAATTGATACTAGATACTTATGATTATTTTTGTATTAGATATTTTTAATTTAATATTCATTGATATTAGATATTGTATGAATACAATGTGAATGGTCCATTCATTTTGTAACTCTCAATATTAATCTTCAATTTATTCTCCACTACACTACTACTATTGGAATTCATTTCTCTATTTATTATTGGAATTTATTTAGATGGTTTTTTATTTATAATTTATAGCCTATAAATAAAAGGTTTGTAATCTTGTATTTTGCACATAAAAAATAGGTTAATAAAAAAAATATTTGTCATCTCTTATATTTTGTATCTATCATGTTTACTTGAATTGAATTTTTCCGTTCTCGTGCTCAACTATCCAATCCATCTTGGTTCATATTCTGAATCAATATTTTTGTTTACAAAGTTCCCGAAATTTTTATATATTGCATTTTTCCAAAAAAAAAAAAATAAACCAAAACACCCATGTTTCTGGGTTTTTCTACTTCTACCCAGACCACTCCGATGTTCTGCGGCCTCAAACACTGAGGTCCGCACAATACCGATGCGGCCCCCTTTTTTTATCAGAAATGTGTTTTATTTGTTTTTGTTTTAGTTTTTAAATTGTTTTATTGTTTAGGTTTTTGTTTTTAAAATTGTTTTATTTGTTTTGTTTTTGGTTTTTAAAATTGTTTTATTTGTTTTGGTTTTTGTTTTAAATGTCGTTTATTGGTAAAATATTTTTCGTTTGTAGAATCAAATATTTGAAAATGTCATTCGTTTGAAATATCGTTTGTGTACGAAGAAATAATGATATAATGAACAACATTAATAAATAACAAAACAACAAATAAAATAAATAACAAAGGAACAAAATAAATAACAAAACAACAAAATAAATATGTGATGGTATCTAACAAATAAGTCCCAGTATCTGACAAAACATCTAACAAAAGTACAAATCAAAACCTATGGGTCAGGACTAAATACTGTCTTCTGCTTCTTCTTCCTAAACCCCCGACCCCACCTGGACAGTGGTGTCTCGGCAGTATCTGATGAGTCTGGAGAGTCATCATCCTCCGCCTGGACATCCTTTGTTTGAACCAGCTCATCATGAACCTCCTCAATCTCGAATGTCTGTTGGACTCCAAGACCAAAAACCATAGTCTGTCCAAACTCACCCTGCGTGAATAAAAATGTATGTCTGGCTATGGGGTCATCATCGAGCGAATGGTACGATGCCTGTTGTGTGGAAGACCTAGGAAACTGCGGGAAGGGCTTTGTCTAAACATACTCTGGCTGATAGGCAGGCAGCTTTGTCTAGGTCAGACTGTAATCCTGAGAATACAGTCCATCTCCCTCTGTGCCAAAATCTGTGGAGATATTGAACTCTAGCGGCTCCTCCTCCTCACCCTACATTAACTTACAAATTAGTTAATCAAGAATTTTTTTAAAATATCACAGTTATGTATTTTAATTACAATTATAATTCGGCATCCTGAGTAGGCATGGCCTGGTCTGCGGCACAGTGCAATGCCTCGGTACTTGGTCGAACGCCTGACTGACGGTTTTAGCGTATAGGACAGCTGCAAACAATGCCTCGTCACCAGCGTACGGGACGTAGATATCAGGCTCGTCGGATATGTCATCGATTGCATCACACCCGCCCAAGCCAGCGCATCTGAGTAGAGAGTCGAGGCGCGACCTGTACCCACATTGGCACACTGCGGGTACGTTATACTTGAGGATGGCTTTCCTGAGCCTCTTCCAGCCCTCATCGTGGCCATCGTTGCCGCTATGACGCAACTCTTCACCAGATATAAGGCCTGCAAAAAAAACATTATATAAATGTTATACAAATGTAAATATTGTTAGTTTTTAATTTGAAATTTAAAATTAAACATACCGTGGATGCGGTGCGCCGGCGGGAATAATACCATGGATCCGTGTAATATCCTGAAAATTTGAATCATTATTATTTAGGGTAATTATATGTTACCCCTTGATTCTTTTCCCCATTTTTCCCCCAACTAACTAACTTCCTTTTCTAACTATAATAATCAATTCTAACTAACTAGTGGTCCCTACAAATTAATTAGTAGATTTTCTCCTTCTATTTCTTTCCTCTCTCCCCCTTCCACCTCCGCCTCCGCCCGCCTCTCCCACCTTCGCCTCTCCTTCTCCGCCTCCGCCTCACACGACGAGGATGAATACTTGTTCAATGATAGATGAATATTTGCATGACGAGGGTGAATACTTGTGCAACTGATAACTCGAAAGTATGTCATCATGGATCTCATTTTAAAGAGAAAATTATGTAGAAGACGTTCGTGGTTTTAGATTTGTAAAATTTCTCACAGATCGTCAGAAATATTAGTTAGATTGAACGGAGAAAAAAAAAATCACCTCTAAAAACATGTAAAAGATGGTTGTAATATGTCCAAATTTTTTTAAAAATACTTGATATATCAGGGTGAATACTTGATGTATTACATATGAATACTTCATGTATTATAGATGAATACTTGATGTTATTTCCACTTGCGGTTGGTTATGCGGTCCCCACGGTAGTTAGTGATGGCGGTTGTGCGGTCCCTCCACTTAATTACGCATTTTCTTTTGTTTTTAGCGGACGGCAGTTGTGGTACCATACTATCTCCGCATAATTAATGCTCTTAATATCGCAATATTTTCATATATAATTCTTTCTCAAAAATGAGTACTTTTATTTATATGGATGAATACAACTCGTGTTAAGTGTGAATACTTTTTCGCAAATCGTCCACTACTAATTCTACCACTTATCTCCGCATATTAGTGTGGTCCCCTACTTATCTAAAGTCGCGGTTGTGCGGTCCCACCATACCTTCATGTACTATTTACACTTACACGACGAGGATGAATACTTGTTCAATGAGAGATGAATACTTGCGTACGAGATGTGAATACTACGGTGAATACTTCATGTATTATAGATGAATACTTGCCTCCCACCTCCGCCTCTCCTTCTCCACCTCTGCCTCCGTCTTCGCCTCACACGACGAGGATGAATACTTGTTCAATGATAGATGAATACTTGCATGACGAGGGTGAATACTTGTGCAACGGATAACTCAAAAGTATGTCATCATGGATCTCATTTTAAAGAGAAAATTATGTAGAAGACGTTCGTGATTTTAGATTTGCAAAATTTCTCACAGATCGTCAGAAATATTAGTTAGATTGAACGGAGAAAAAAAAACCATCTCTAAAAACGTGTAAAAGATGGTTGTAATATATCCAATTTTTTTTAAAAATACTTGATATATCAGGGTGAATACTTCATGTATTATAGATGAATACTTGATGTTATTTCCACTTGCGGTCGGTTATGCGGTCCCCACGGTAGTTAGTGATGGCGATTGTGCAGTCCCCCCACTTAATTATGCGTTTTCTTTTGTTTTTAGCGGACGGCAATTGTGGTACCATACTATCTCGCGTAATTAATGCTCTTAATATTGTAATATTTTCATATATAATTCTTTCTCAAAGATGAGTACTTTTATTTATATGGATGAATACAACTCGTGTTAAGTGTGAATATTTTTTCGCAAATCGTCCCCTACTAATTCCACCACTTATCTCCACATATTACTGTGGTCCCCTACTTATCTAAAGTCGCGGTTGTGCGGTCCCACCATACCTTCATGTACTATTTACACTTACACGACGAGGATGAATACTTGTTCAATGAGAGATGAATACTTGCGTACGAGGTGTGAATACTTGCGTAACGGACACTTCGAAAGTATGTCATCATGGATCTCATTTGAAAGAGAAAATTGTGTAGAAGACTTTTGTGGTTTTAGATTTGAAAAATTCCGCACAGATCGACAGAAATATTAGTTAGAGTGAACGTAGGAAAAAAAACCACTTCTAAAAACGTGTAAAAGATGGGTGGTAATGTTTCCTTATATAATTATTTCTCAAAGATGAGTACTTTTATTTACATGGATGAATACTACCTGTGTCAAGTGTGAATACTTTTGCGCAATATGTCCGCCGGTAATGTTGTGAAGGTAGTTGTGGTCCCCTACTAATTCCAGCAGTTATTAACTGAAATATTGTGGTCCCCTACTTATTTTCAGTTGGGGGAAAAATGGGGGATGAATGATGGGGGAAAGCTAGGCCCTCCCTATTATTTATACTTATAAAACCTTTTCATAATATAATAATACAATAAAGATTATAAATCTTTTGGTAACATTTCGTAAAAATATAAATATGACATATAAATTATTTAAAAATAGATTCAACCGAACTAGGACATTTAAAATATCTATTTATAATATTTTGTAAAGTTAAAGACTAATATGAAAGTTATAATTTTCATTTTCCATTATTAAGCACGTTGGGTGTCCGATCCGCCAACGGCTACGATTGAAAGATTAATTTTTGGATTTAATCTCAGCTCTCCAATCACATAATCTATATTCTTTTGATTAAATGCATATGTTTTATGTGTAGAAGTTTAAATTTAGCTACAAGCATACTCGCCACACATACCGTCACACGATGCGTTATAATTAAAATTAAACAAACTCTAAAATTTAGCGATATAATTCTCCGTTTCCTTTTTTGTTTTTTTTCTTATTTCTCCCTCTTCAATTGAAATTTTTTATACGGCGGATCATAATGCAAATCAATTTTTTATTTAATTCCTTATTTATCTACTTTCTTATTTCTATACATATTATTGTGATAAATGTATAATATATTTCTAATTTTGGTTTTTTTATGAAAATTTGTCATTGTATGAGAATTTATTTTTGTTATCTTATCGTATATTCCGTTGCAACCCACGGCCAGTATCTAATTAAACCATTATTTCAACAAATTTCTTATTATATAACCGTTCATTAAAGGAAAAAATAATTAAAGAGGCGCAAACCTCTGATTCATTCTACATATATATTGATCCGATGACAATTTTTATTTAATAACTATCTTAAATCCACGGTTTCGGAGCAGTTTTTTTTTCTACATGTCGTTTAAACTCCTGACAAATGCACATCTCCTATTAAGGCACCGTTTCGATTTACCCTTTCGTTATATATACAGATTAAAATATCTCGGTTCCCTTCTCTCTATATTTTATATCCGAGACACATTCCTCTTCTCTCTCTGATTGATATCCGAGTAAAAAACAAAAATGAAAAAGAAAGAAAGAAAACATAACAAATATTCTGTTCAAGTTTTGATATCAATTATCAATGTCCGATTCGAATTCCGACTACGTCACAGTGATTATGAACTGTCGTTGCAATCTGATTTAAATTCTGAAGATCTCACAATAAGGTAACTGGACTTCTCTATAATCTGTGTTTCCGTTTTGTACGGTTGATTTGGATATTTGTACGTTTTGCATATTGAATTATGATGGCATATTTAACGGGATAGCGGGTCTGGAGTTAGAATTTGATTTGTGATTGTAGCCTCCCACTGTTAGTTGGACTTCCCAATGGGTTGGCGGGCTTCCAATATTAGATGGATTTCTCATTGGATGGGCGTTTTAAGGAATTGTGTTATGAGTATGTGAGAATTACCTGTGGCAGGAATTACACATGTGTGAATATGATGTGACTTGTTTTACGGATAACCTAGACCGACGTGCTATCCCCGATTTAATATGTATGCATAATTTGATGTATATTTGTATGGATTAATCCGGCCTATTTGAATGGTTGTTAAATTAAGCCAATTATTTTCGTTAAATAACCGGTTACTGAGCTTTGTAGCTGACTCCGTTTTGTTATTTTGTTTTCCTTTCTGTTGGCGACGTAGATTAACGGGCCAAGAAAAAGTGCGATGATGATGTTATAATCACGCTCTGGATGGTCAAAATCTGGGGTGTGACATATGGTATCAGAGCATTCGTTCCTCGGACTGTGTTTAGGTCCTTGTTTTGTTTGTTATCAATGTCTTATCTAAAATATGATTTGTTTGTAATTAATTTGATTAACTGTCTTAACTAATTCGAATAAATCTAAATGGATCTCTGGTTTTGAAGTTGAAATCTGACATTATAAAAAAAATTATTTCTAAAGTTATGATTGTCTGATATATGATTATATCAATTTCGAATCTCATACGAAAAATCTATCTTATAAAATTTATATGATTAGTTATATATATATGCTTATTATTCTATTCATTTATATGATTTGATTTTATATAGTTATTAATTTAGACGTAACTCGATTTATATGTAAAATTATTTGGTTCAAGTTGATTATCCGTTTCTCCGATTGATCTGTATCTGATAATTTCGATTCGATTAGTGTCTATTTTGTCTTGTTCGATTTGAGTATCACCCGTTTGAATTTTGAGGACACAATTCTTTTTGAAAAAGGAAAGCATGTAATATCCTGAAAATTTGAATCATTATTATTTATACTTATAAAACCTTTTCATAATATAATAATATAATAAAGATTATAAATCTTTTGGTAACCTTTTGTAAAAATATAAATATGACATACAAATTATTTAAAAATAGATTCAACCGAACTAGGACATTTAAAAGTTAATTACTAAGATTATGGACACTTTAGAGTATTTATTAACTTTTTTACAGAGTTCGACAATTCCAAGTTCTCAACTTGAATGATATATAAACAATAAAAAACTCAAGGAACAAAATAATAAACAAATTATTCAATTACATGAACAAAACTTAAAAAACAATCATCATATGTTTGGCTTCTAGATCACAATACTAACAATAACTTGAAATAAATAACTTATGCCATCATAACTTTAACCCACAACTAAACATGGTCCAAAGGAATAATATGAACATGTTATTCCTTTATTCCGGTCACAACCGTTTAAATTATTTCATGTGTGAATCTCGACGGAAAAAATTGTTCATGTGCAAATCTCAACGGAAATCAACGGTTGGGATCGAAATAACATAAGAGTTATTCCCTCTCCTGATTGGTATAGGTTAATTGTGAAACATCAACACTTTCTTCTCAAAAATTAGATATAGAAGAAAACGAATCACATACAAAAGGGACAGCATCATCCTTCGATAGCATATTATTAAGGTTGTGCTCCAATAATTTATTAGAGAGGGAGGGGAAGGGAGGGGAGGGGAAGGGCCTACACCCCAAATTGGGGGTGACGTTTTTGGGCTCCGCAGGGTGACTATTTCACCTGCTGTGTCTTCACCTCCTTTCAAAATTGAATTGTGGAGCAGGTAAAAGTTAAAAATCTACTCACCCTCTCCTCCTCTAACCCTATATGGAGCACAGCCTAAAG
The DNA here is from genome assembly GCA_025461125.1 of Carex kokanica. Taxonomy (NCBI): domain Eukaryota; kingdom Viridiplantae; phylum Streptophyta; class Magnoliopsida; order Poales; family Cyperaceae; genus Carex; species Carex kokanica. The sequence continues at coordinate 664,372 of JAJGRX010001034.1, read as the reverse complement.
CGAAATTATCCATGCATCCCTCGTTTGCATTCCTTATTTGTAATTCAAGATTGTTTGTATTTAATAATAAATTTTCTTTTGCATTAATTGTATATATTAGGAGGGTACAACCAGGGTATTCTTAAGCTCACTATTTTTTTTGGTGAGCTAACTCCAAAACTTATCAAATTGATTTTAAACAATGAATCCAAACCGTTAAAAACAAATTACTCCACGAATAATGCGTTTACGCATCACATTTATAAATTTTCAAATTAATTTAATAAAAAAAATCAAGACTCTTTGTGAGCTAACTTCAAAACCTACCAAATTGGCTTTAAAGGACTAATTTGAACAATTAAAACCAAAATATTTCACGAATAATGTGTTTACGTGTGAAAATTATAATTTTTTTAATTATTTTAGTTAAATTCAAGCGATAAAATAAAGATTTATAAATTATTTTAATATATTAATTTTCATCATCTAGTGACTGGCTAGATATATACTAAATGAATTTAAAATTTTATAAATTTAGCATTAAACACGTACCTATGAAGTAGATTCATTTCATTGGTTTTGATTTACCGTTTGAAATTCATTCGATAAACTTTTAAAGTTGATGAGCTTAAGAACAAGATAGTTTGCTCAATATTATAATAACTTTTGTAACAACGTCAAAATTCATATGCAACTATTACTTACATTTTTTTTAAATTAATGTATGCACTTTTATTATCTGTGTAATTTATTTTATGGAAAATAAAAATACTTTAGAGATAACATAAGAGTTGCATTTATGTGAGATATACAGCCATCACTGTTTAAAAATTGAAAATTATCGTGTGATATGAACCTTCGTGGGAGCTCTAAGCTGCTAGATTTAAAATTAGATGTTTCGTTAATAATATATTTCCCATTATCCTTTATAATTACAATTAAACTTACAACCAAACGACTAGTGATCTTAAACGTCTATGCTAAAGAATTCGTTTTTATAAGAAACAATTTAAACCTCGAGTTCATATTTAGTTATTTACTACTATTTTTTTTTTTATAAATTGTCTGATTTAAAACGAACAGGCTAATTCAAATGAATTCAGAGTAGATCCGATGCCCATCGGACCTACTTTCATTCGATGGGTGTTGTGACCATCCGATCTGCATCAAAATTCGTGTGCTCCGCATCAAAATCCGTGCAAGTCTGTATCAATTTCCGTGCACATATCGTAGGATGATAGAGCTAATTGAACCTAAATGTAGGTCCGATGGCTATTCGACCTACTCCTATCTCAATTCAAATCGACTGATACGAAGAAGGATTTTTCAACGGGATTCAATCCGTTTGTTGTAGATCGGACGGATATGAGATGAAAAAGAGATCCTGCTTTCCGCGGGATAAACAGCATGAGAAACAAATCCTAAACCCTAATCACAGTAATAATTACATAATAGGGTAGGTAACTCCACTAAACCCTTTTCCTCAGTCTCTTCCCCATCCCGTGAACACTCTGGATAGCGAAGGAGGGAAAAGAAAAGAACAATGCAATCCCTGGCGCTTAAATCCCCACAAGCCCCCGCCTTCCACCAGCACCGCCGCCGCCGCATCTCTTCAGTTCAGGCCACCACCACCTCCCCACCTGTAGCCGCTCCTCCCAATCTGAACCGCTATAGTTCGCGTATCACCGAGCCGAAATCCCAAGGTGCATCCCAGGCGGTTCTGTACGGAGTAGGTCTCTCTGATGAAGACCTGAGCAAGCCCCAAGTGGGGATTTCCTCTGTCTGGTACGAGGGAAACACTTGCAACATGCACTTGCTGAGGCTTTCTGAGGCGGTGCGGGAAGGCGTGATAGAGGCTGGAATGGTTGGATTTAGGTTTAACACCATAGGGGTTAGTGATGCGATTTCTATGGGTACGAGGGGCATGTGCTATAGCTTGCAATCAAGAGATTTGATTGCTGATAGTATCGAGACTGTCATGGCTGCACAGTGGTACGATGCCAACATTTCAATTCCTGGGTGCGATAAAAATGTAAGCTTTTGTTCTTTCGAGTAGTTACTCTAAGAATTGGTTAAATGTATCATATATATATATATTTTTTTTGATAAAAGGCTAACGCCCTTTTCATTAAAGAAACAAGAACCACTTACAAACCGAGTTCAAACTGGAAAGAAATCAAAAGTAATACTAGGCTAGCGAAGTTCAGTAATACTGTCTGGCAACCATAACAAAACATATCAAAATATAACAACTACTAAAATGAAAGCATAGAAACTAATTAAGATAGATAATCAGTAGCTTCAAGCTAAACAGTGCCACCAGCTGGGTCTTCATCATCTTCAGGAGGTTGATATACCACCATGTGTGTGTCTTCTGGGTCCCAAATCTGGAGTGGAATTTCCTCAAGCACATCTGGCAGCCACACTGTTACCAGGTCTCTGGCTTGCCTTTTAACCAAAGCTGTCCAATAATTAACCGCAGCAACTATCATTAGAATGACTGATCTAAAAGTTTTATTAGGAGTATGTTGAAAACATAATTCATTGCGCAATTTTCAAACTGTCCAGCTGAGAGCACTGAAAACCAGTAAAAAGGCCAATTGTAAATCTTTTGGTAATGTACAGGCAAAGTGGACAATATCCTTGATACATGTCCAATTCTTAAATTGCTGTTGGCTTAACCCCATCCAAAACCATATTTGTTGAGTAAAGGACTTAAAAGGAAAAGATGATTAGTAGATTCTATTGCTTTACAAAACTGACATTGGATAGAACCCTTCCATCCCTTTTTCCTCAAATTAACCTTGGTGAGAATCTTATTCTTAGTCATCAACCACATAAAGATTTTGATTTTATGTGGCACAGGGACTTGCCACCACAACATAGCCTGTGAAATTTTAACCCCACCAAAATTAAGAAATCTGTAGAGAGATTTAACAGAGAATACACCAGAAGCTTCCCATTTCCATGATAGTTTATCATAATCATGAGTGAAAGAGATTGTGCTAAGAGTATGTAAGATACGAGTCCATTCCCTAGTCATCACTTCATCTAATTGTCTTTTGAATGAAATAGCCCCTCCCGGTGTGTGACTTCCTTATGGGAAATATTTGGGTTAGAACAAATTTCAAACAATTCTGGGTATTGAGTTGCTAATGTGCATTGTTGGTACCATGTATCTGTCCAAAATCTCAGGTCAGAATGTGAGAATGTGTACCAGGGGAATATACTACACTACTGTGACCTAAGGCTTCTAATTTGAGAATTTCTTTCCAAAAAGCTGAAACTTGGATATTCTGATTGGAGTAATATTGATATTGGATAAGTTTTTTCCACAAATGATTATAAGAGTGGTCTTGGAATTTCCACCACCATTTCATGAGTAAGGCAGTGTTCATTTGCCTAAGATCTAAGATACCTAACCCCCCATATTTAACTGTATCATATAGTGCCAAAGGCTTGAACGTTTCTTTGTTGACCATGTTTTGAATGCTATTTCCTTTTGCAATTGCTAAGTTTGGAATTGATAACAGCTTCTGCTTTGTAATGTGGTACATTTACACCAGAGAGTTAATTGTTTGTGATTATAACACTCCCACATTTTTTAATAGCACGGAGCTACTAACCATTGTTCCTTATCCCTAGCAGCCTTTCTTTTTCATCTTTGCGGGCCAAAGTTATAATTGGGTCAATGTTCTTACTATTAAATTTACTTAATTAATTAGTAATCTTACTTGCTTGAATATTTCTTTAACAATCGAATTTTAGTTGGGAGTAGGTTGCTAGTTGCTATTATGTTGACATTGATTAATTTGACATGACCCAAACCTTCTCTGCGAGAGTTAAATTAATTTGTCCCAATATAAGGAGTGTTTGTTTCTTACTTTCAGATGCCTGGTACAATTATGGCAATGGGACGGCTCAACAGGCCAAGCATTATGGTCTATGGAGGAACTATCAAGGTCAAGCAATGATCCTTTTGGAAAATTAGGTGTTACCATATGTTTTAGATTTGTTTGCTTATATATGGTTTTCTGCTCTCTCTATTCGTAAGAACTTTAACTCACAGCATTCGTTATCTTGCAGCCTGGCCATCACCAAGGCAATTCCTTCGACATTGTTTCTGCTTTCCAGGTAAGTGTTTCCTTGGTTTTCTTAATTTTATCTAAGGGCAGTTTAATGAGAGTTCATGTATACCTTACAAATTAAATGATATCATCAAATATCACTGTCAAAAAGGAAAAAAAAGATATCATTATATCTTTCCCTGCACAGAACATATCACGCATACAATGCAAAAGAAATAGAAATTTTTATACCTTTCACTTACCCATTGACTAGGAAACTTTGCCAAACTACCCTTCCCTTTCCAGTAAGGTTGCAAATGTGGGATAATTTGGGTACCTATGAAGATCACGAGAGGGGAATATGTGAATTTACCATGTTGAGAGATGGCATTTGAGAAACTTCTGATTTTTTATGGGTACTTGGGTATTATTTACATATGACGACCAATAGTATGCCAGTAATTATAAAGCTCTTCCAATAAATGGTAATAACTTTATGACTGCCTTATACAATCAAGAACTCTTTTGTTAATTTTATTTTTTGTGGATATTTGTTTTATCAGTGTTATGGAGAATATGTTAGTGGGTCGATTAGTGACGAGCAACGGGTCAATGTTCTTCGTAATTCGTGCCCTGGGGCTGGAGCATGCGGTGGCATGTACACTGCCAACACAATGGCTTCAGCTATTGAGACCATGGGCATGAGTCTACCTTATAGGTACTTTTATAAAACTTTTTCAGCTACAGAGTTGGGAAGAAAAGGAAAGGGGGAAGGTAAGGAAAGAATGAGGACTTAAAGTTTTTTATCCTTCAAATTGGGAGGGAACAAATCTACAAGAAATGAATAGAGGGATTCTCCCTATTTTCCTTCATTCACCTCTGTTTGCCTTTTGGAACTAAAACTCGGGAGCAAGATGAATGTGCCTCTTTCTCCCCTCTTCCTTCCCCTCCTCCCCATTCACCTCCTTTACCCCAACTTGGGAGTACGATCTCTGAAAGAATTAGTGAAAATTTTCTTTGATTTGTATGCTTTTGGTTGATGCCACTACAAAGTCAAGCACCCACCTATGCAAATGAGCTTGCTTATTTGGGTTATTTGCCAAGAAAATTGGAGAACATGTGACCGCAATTTGAGCACACATCAAGTGCTGATAGCCCAAATTTATGCTGACCATTCTAATGCTCAGATTAGCATACCCCTGCCACAAATAATCATGCATATCCAAACAGATTTTTTTACAGATACTCTTCATTCCTCATGTTCTTGAAAGATGCTCAACACTACCTGTCATTCATTTGCTTCTCAAACAAGGGTGATATTAGGGATAGATAAGGTACTGGAGAAGATCAGTCATATTACTCATTTTGGATGGATGTAGCTCATATTTTTTGTTTCGTAGGGCTGTATTTAATTATTCTTCCTCATGACTGCATGGTATTTATGTTTCTAGTTTTGTTTTCTTTTGCCTTGATAAATAAAAAGCTCTTCTACACCGGCTGAAGATTCACTGAAGATAGATGAGTGCCGCTTGGCTGGAAAGTACCTTCTAGAGCTCTTGAAGATGGATTTGAAGCCAAGAGATATTATTACCGAGAAATCCTTACGAAATGCCATGGTTATGGTCATGGCTCTCGGTGGGTCCACCAATGCTGTGCTCCATTTGATTGCCATTGCTAGGTAAATAGACCTGTGGTTAAAAAATGTGGTAAACATTTGAGATTATAAAACCACCTTTTTAATCTGATTATGGTATAAGGAGATTGTCTCATACAAAATAATATCATCAATTGCATCACTTTGATCATAATTAACATCTTTTTCATACGAGAAGAAAATCTTTTCATTGATTAGAAAAAGAAAATACAGCTTGTTTGAAATAATTTTACCTACCAATTTTCATAGATGGGTGGGTGCACTGTATATTTCAGTTGGTATTATGGGGAGAGTGCTCCGAGAATATAATAATAAAACTACCTTGCTCTATCATCTTGAGCTTCCGGATAAATTATCTGGTTAATCCTAGGTTGCATTTAACAATTGCCTTTGTTTATTCAGATCTGTGGGCTTGAAATTGACACTAGATGATTTTCAGAAGATCAGTGATAAGGTCCCGTTCCTTGCTGATCTCAAGCCGAGTGGCAAGTATGTCATGGAGGATTTGCACATGGTAAAAGCACGGAAATAATGCTGTTGAACTGTTCTATCATATGCAGCCCCCCTTTTGAAATTTTCAACCTTCAAACTGCTTTTTACGGTAAATTTGTTGTGTTTTATCTTGTTGTAATTTGAAGTTTTTGGTGCAATGCAGATTGGGGGAACACCAGCTGTTATTCGCTACCTATTGGAGCATGACCTCTTGGATGGTGATTGCATGACCGGTAGGTGTTGGGCTTGGGATTTTGGTGACTTTTCATACATGTTTGCTTTTGTATGAAAATTGCATGCCCGACTTGAAATGCCTCAAGATGTTAGCTGTAGTAGAAACATCTCAAATGACCTTGAAAACATGGGAGAAATCACTCATCACCGTTTCCAATTTTCTCTCCAATTTTCTTCAAAAACATTCTCACACCATCCGTCCTCTTTTCATGTCTTATAAAGAGAAAAACAGTGAGGGATGATGCCTTACAAAATTTCATGTGCTATAACCTAAGTTAGGGGCAGAGCCAACAAAGTTACCATGAGACGGGGTGGGAAAAGTTCGGCGATATTTAAATGACAGCAATTTATGCAAGATGTTGACATAGCTTTGCTTTAATTTGACGCTTTCTTGTGTATAAGGGGGTCAGCTAGAAATAACATTTAAACATAATTGAACTTACATGGGAAAGAACATTTCTTTGAACTACCAGTGGTTGCCCCCACCCCTTGCCCTGTCCCCTCTAGCTCGGCCCTGGACCGAGATTTTTATGTTGTGTAGATTTTACCTGATATTGTTTAGGTTCTGCAATAAAGGGCACGACTGAAATCATATATTTTTGTTATTTATCTAACATGTTTAATTTTTAAATTATAGTTACAGGAAAAACTCTGGCTGAAAATGCAAAATTCGTCCCTTCTCTGAAAGAAGGACAGGTAGAGCTGACTATTTGGCAAATGTTTGAAGGCTATAGCCTGAGATGTCTTTAATATAATTTTGAGGTTATTTTTGATTTTTTTTTTCAGCAAATAATACGACCATTGGAGAATCCTATCAAACAAACAGGACATATTCAGATACTTTACGGCAATCTTGCACCCGACGGCTCTGTGGCTAAAATTACTGGAAAAGAAGGGTTATTTTTCTCTGGTAATAATTGTTTATTCTTGGCAGAAATAAATAATTTATTTCTGCACCTTAGAAAAGGGTTATCGGTTAACCCTTTGTGACTGAACTATCATGTTCTATTATAAATCAGTGAATTTAATAGAGCATGTTTGGATGCATGAGAATAGCACTAATCTGGGAATAGTGTTGTTGTTCTTATTTGGATGCAATCTAAACACCTTTTTTCTCTTTGGAATAGTGTACAATTTGTGGGAATAGTGGATTAACACTGTTCTAAAGAATGCAATCCAAACAACATTTGCACTATTCCGAATAGCACAAAAGTAGCACTCTTCGCATGCTATTCGGGTTACATTCTTCTCACACTATCCTCACACACTAATCCGAATAACACTATCTTAACAATATTCCTTCAATGATCCAAACGCATCGATACTCTGTACTTTCTTTAAAGAAGAATAAAAGTACCTTCCTCCGCCCTGCGTGTCTCGCTTCTTTCTTTATATTTTGAGAGAAATGGTTGGGGGGTATTTTGGTTTTCGAAAATATACGAGTGAGGCTATGGTACTATGCATATCGCACGTTGGTATGTACTTTGGATTATCTCCGTTTACAAAGTCCCAATAGTCGATCTGGACCGAACAACATTATAACCATATGAAAATGTACTTGTAGATCAAATTTTATATTTTGTAGAGTTTTTTTACTATTGTTCTAGATAAGTAGAAATTCACTTGATCTAATGATTCTAGACCATTCAAAAGTAGTGATTTTTTATCTATGTAAAAATAGTAAAAAAAATCTAAAAATATGTAAAATTTAGTTTGCAAGTGTATTTTCATATGGAGAGAATGTTGAACAGTGCAGATCAACTATTTGGACTTTGAATACGAAGTTGATCCAAAGTACGGACCAATGTGCGATATGCATAGTACCATAGCCTCACTGAAAATATATTATATATAGGGGAAAAACAGGTGTGGAAAATATATTTATGTTTTTGTAGGGCATACATAATAATATTTCTTGTTATGTTTTAGTGCATAACATTACCATTTCATATTACACATGTTAAGATTTATAATTTTTTTGGAAATCAATTGGACAGGTCCAGCACTTGTTTTTGAAGGAGAGGAAACTATGATTGCTGCAATCTCAGAAAACCCCATGAATTTCAAGGTATCATTGATGGTGGCACCATTGAAATAAATAAAAACACTATACTTCTTAAGTATCTTCTGATGTTATGAATTTGGTCTTCTGTACTGGAATCAAGAGAGTTATGTTTTCATTCATTGCAAAATTTTCAAATGTCTGTTAATCCTGGGAATAGAAACATCATTTGTACTGACAAATGGATCAGAAAATTCCATCACCCTTTGAATGAACGAAAGAAAGGGTTAGTTTTGGCATTTTCCAAAAGCTGAAGGGATTTGTGCACAGGAGATATTATGTGCTATGTTCGTATATTGGATGGTTTATGCAAAACTACTTCATTGGAAAAAAGGAACTTTTTGTTATACAAACCTATTTAATATTCTTTGTTGCAGCAGTACATATTCTCTGCTTGATTCTGGAACTATCATATACTGCCTTTTGTTTTATCATGTGCTAATCACATGTTCTGATTTTGCATTAAGGGCAAAGTGGTAATTATTAGAGGGGAGGGTCCTAAAGGCGGGCCTGGCATGCCTGAAATGTTGACTCCTACAAGTGCCATAATGGGTGCTGGTCTTGGAAAGGTACTTTTAGCATTGTCACCACTATTATTTTAACATTATTTAGTATTTTACACTTTTTGTTGCTACTGAAACTTTGCTAAATTTTATTGTAACATCATCATCACCATCATCATCATAATGAGTGCTCGTGTTTGTGGTTATTGGTCATAGTTGTGATCTTTTTCAATATTTTAGTTGGTTTCCAGTTGATGGTCATATACTCATATTTGAACCCTTTTGCAATATGTGAAGTTGAATTTCCATGTGTTTATCTTTTCTGCTTTAAATTTTTAGATAGAGTGGTTTTTATTTGATGATGCAGGAATGTGCATTGCTAACTGATGGTAGGTTCTCTGGTGGGTCTCATGGATTTGTTGTTGGCCACATTTGCCCTGAAGCACAGGTAGTTAGTTTGTACTTGTCTCCAATAGTTCAATTTTATGTCCTAAGCAATAGTACAATTACAGTTGAAATTGACCAATCAGATTATCAAAAATTATAAATCTCAATTTGCAGGAAGGAGGTCCTATTGGCTTAATACAAACAGGTGATCAAATCACCATAGATGTTGCTAAGAAAAGAATAGATGTTAATCTGACTGAAGAGCAGTTGGAAGAGAGACGAAAAAGGTGGACCCCACCATCTTACAAAGCCAACCGAGGTGTTCTTTATAAGGTACCTGGTTTAGCTCAATCCAAGATTTACTATGGTTCGCTCTATTCGAACCTGCTGGCACCAACAAACAACCAAGGCCCAAGTTAATGTTCAACCGATACCATATACCTGCCAGTACCAAGGAAGCATGGTACACTAGATCACAATTTCACAGCTGAAAACTAAAACAAGGAACTAGTAAAAAGACAACTAAAACCAAGAACAGAAAATTATTGCTCCAATACTGGCGCAAAGGAATTTTATATTAAGATGTAATGTTGACTCTAAAGCTTGATATGTTTTTTTTTTTCTGAATTTAATTTGCACAGTATATAAAGAGTGTGCAATCAGCGTCACAAGGATGCGTCACAGACGAGTAATGAAGGAAATAATTTAAGAGTGAAATGCTCTTGAAGCATCGAGTGGATGTCTGATGACGATTGAGTCGGCTTGAACAAAATAAAATGTAGTAATTGAACTAGACAATTTTGTGAATCCAATTTTTGTAGTGGAGCCAGTTTTTGTCAAATTTCTTATTTGTTATTTTTCTGTCGTCATGTCATGCTTATGGTGCTATTTCCATGATTGTAGAGCTAGAAGTTGAGTAAGGCTGCTTATGGCCGTGCCAAAAAAAAAATTGTACCAAATATGTACAAGTCAAACAAAATTAACGAGTCTCAATAAGGAATTAAAAATGAGTTCGTTTGTTTTTATTACTTCTGAAAATGTTAACTAATATTAGTTAACGAGGGGATCACTTGATAATGGTTTATTAAAATAATTTTGATAATTTTCAAAATTAAAGTTTAAATTTAAAATTCAATTTTATAAGCATGATTTATAATATATTATTCACATATCATGATTATAAAAGATGATGAAATTTTATGTATGTTTCATCGTTAATCAAGGGATTGCAATTTCAACCGTTAGAAAGTTAACGACTCTTCACGAATCATCGAACAATACTTAAATTGTATAAAATTTAATTGTTAAGCTATTTATGTATCCAATAATATACTTACAAATTTATTTACTAATTTTAAATTTTAATTGTTTTTTAAATTTATGTTGTCAAGATTTCCGAGATAATCATCGTCAAGTGACTTTTTCCATTTAGTTAAATTAGCTTATTTACTTTCGTTACCGATTTCATGATATTAGCTTGTTTTCCAATGTATTTATATTTTCGTAATCTCGGTCACTCATTCCTCAGTTAAAAAGTTTTACCACAAAAACTATAAGGCCTGTTCGGCAACATGAGAATTTTATGGGAATGAGAATTTCAATTTGTCAGAACTAAAGGTATTTAATTCATGAAATTTTTTAGAATATAGGTGTTCGGTAAATGCATGAGAAATTTGTTAGGACGTTGTGTTTTTTCTTTTTCTTTTTTATAGAAGATGTAATACTAAAATTAAACTATATTAAGTGTATTGATATTAATCACTTATTATAATCAATATAATTGTATGTATCAGATTCTAAAAAAAAAATGAGCGAATTGACTCTACACTGTTAGACGTCAGAATAGAAACTTAGCTTAAAATTAGCTTAATCTATTAAAATTAAATGTTGCTAGTTTAATTATGCTTGTTAATTAATTTCTTGTATTATTAACTTGTGTTTGTTTAATTAATTTTAGTCTTTGGGCTTGTTTAAATTGTGTTTGTTTAATTGTACTTGTTTAGTAAAGTTTAGTAGTCCGGATAAATTTTATATAGATATAATTAATGATTAGTGGTGATGATTAAACAAAAATTTGAAAAAAGAAAATAAAAAGAAATAATTTATATGATTAGCTGCACTTTGAAGAAAAAAATCATATAAATCATTTGTTGTGCTATTGCAATTAAACAAAATTTTGAGAGAAGAAAAAAAAATGAAAAGTTGTGAGCTTCAGCTTTTGGGGAAAAAAAAATGAAGCTTAGAGTAGATTTTACTTTCTCCACAAACAACAAGGAAGTAGATGGAAAAAAAACCTTTTGAGATTTTGAGAATAGATTTTATAATCTAGTTCCGAACGGTTACCTCTGAGATACCAAAAAAAGTTAAAATACTCAAAAAAAAAACCTATGGTACCAAAAAAGTTAAAATACTCAAAAAAAAAACTTATGAGAACTGTTGTCACCGAACAGGGATAAAGACAATTGAAAGTGCAATCCGCTTTCTCCGAAGTAATAGACGGGTCCGGATCCCCTAAAGTAACTCAATCTTTGGATTTTGGATCGAAACCGTCCGATTCGAATTCGTCGCTCGGGATCGTCTCGGGATTCGAATTCGTCGTCGGGATGTGTGCACTCACTTCGCGGATGGATTTTCGCGGATTCAAATCGGACGGTCCTGATCTAAAACTCAAAAGTTGGGTTACTTCACTGGATCCGAATTCGTTCCGGGGCATTTTGTACATATTTCACAGGCAATCAAGACTAACGCGGATGATTTTGGTGTGTTACCTTTTCATCTTAATTTTAATCTAAATCAATCTGAAAATGTTACCGATTTTTTTATTAATAAGAAAATAATATAAAAAAAATATCGAAAATGAAGTACGAAATCATAAAATTTTGAAATATAAGAAAACGTTATAGACTATAGCGTCTAGGACACTGTAGTTAAACGTTATAGTTTATAACGTCCAGTTAATCCGATTGCTAATTAATCCGCAAAAAAGAAAAGAAAAAAACACTGCAGCTGGACATTATGAACCATAACATCCAACTACAGTTTTTTTTTTACTTCAATTCTAACTGTTCCTGTGAGATTGCTTTTAACGAAAAAACATTATAGCTGGACAATATAAACTATAACGTCCAGCTATAGTGTTTTTTTTTTAACGATCATTAGTGATAAGATTAACTGGACGTTATAATTTATAATGTCCAGGTACAGTGCCTTAGACGTTAGAAACCATAACGTTCTTTCTATATTTCAAAATTTCATGAAACCTTACTCCATTATCAATATTTTTGTTTTGTTTTTCCTATTAATAAAAAATCGGGAAAATGTTATGGTATTTTCTCTACGCTTTGAGAATTGAAGCACGTGACGTTCACAACATTTTTTAGCCTCCCAGTCATAGTAACAAATGAATAATTCGGGTTCGGTTCGGCAGGGTCAAAAATTCGTGATTCGGGAATAATTCAGGTATAATTCGGGAATGATTCGGAATTACAATACGATACCTCAGTGTATATTTAATTCATTACTGATGATTTACTATACGATATACTGTTTTTATTTTGCCACAGAAGATCAGCATAATAAAAAATATGGAGAAATAGAAAAATTTCCTCATCACGTGGGTGGTGCTGGGGGACAGTTGGACATTGGTACTGTGCGCGCATGGATATCGGTTACTGTGCCAATTTTCAAATTTCGTTTCCGAAAAAAAAAAGTGAAAAAAACGCGTTTTATTCGTTAAATTCGCGTTTTATTCGGTCAAAGGTTCGGTCAACGAATAATACGCCATTCGGTTCGGAAACACCCCAAAAACGTTTTATTCGCGAATTAAACGCGAATAAAACGCGAATCTTGTTACTGTGCTCCCAGTAATAGACACTCGCTGGAGAAAATTAATATCAAACTTGGACGACTTGATGAAAAGGGCCGCTTGATGAGACGGGGGCACGGAGAATGAAAAATGATCAACAAAACAGCAAGAGTCAGGATCAGAATTCAGAAATGAAAATAGGAGAGATCAGCAGACAGCAGTCAGCTTGAATTAACAATAATGCTTAATAGTTCTCATAGAGACAAAAGCATAAGAAGGAAACAAATCTAATTATACTCCCTTTTCTCTTATACTTGAAAAATATAATGTTTCATTCAAAGAGTCAAATTCTCCAACAGGAGATAAGTAATAGAAATAATTCATGAATTTTATCTCTGACAAAATGGAAGGAACCGGAGGACAACATATTACTTGAAAACAAGATTCCGAATTACTTCACAAGCATCACACATGGGCTTGGAGGGAGATTTTTCTGGCATGGCAATTGAGGTCTAGGCATACTCAAACAGAAATTCAGCATTCTGTACTCCTTTGCATCTGATACAGAGGTGACCACATCATGTGCACACCGACCAAGTCAAACCATACGTATTCAAGGAGGAGACAATGGTATGTTCAAACCAGCCTCTATCTACCAGCTGCTGGTAGCAACGGTATTTTTGTTAAAACATGATTAAAAAGAATTCAGATTATTGGGAGTCGGTAGAGCACATGCTTAACAGCACACATGAAGTTCAGCAGATTCCTGTCTGAACAGCAAGAGTCAGGACAAAAATCTAATTAAGCATAAATGAACAAAGTATTATAAGCTACAGATCATAAGCTGATTCAATACGTCACTGGAGGAACAGGCTATCTCTTCCTTTGTTTTGTAATTATTTTTTATCAATGGAAACGGAGACTGAGCGTACCTTCTTTCCAAAACAAAAAAAATCCTTTACCAAATTCCAATTAAAAAAAACGAACCAAACGCTATTTCTTTGTGCTCCAAAGAAAATTCGAAATTCATCACATCGCCAAAACAAACACCAGCATATTAAAAGGAATGAATAATTGTGAAAAGGAATTTTCTCTTATCTTTTGAACCCTAGGCCTCGGCGTCAGTGCGACCCAGTCACCCAGCCGTGACTGGAGAAGGCTTCTTGAGAGAGCAGGAAGACTTGAAGGCCTCGATCTGAGATTGGCATTTAATGTAGTCGCCTTTGTTCTCCTCCAGGCATTTCTTCAATGCTTCTACATCGCATGGTGAAGGTTTCTTTACAACCTCAGATGTGGTCTTCCCCGCTTCCATTTCTCAGCTTTAATAGATCGAGAATAGAAGATGAGAAGAAACACAAAAGAAGTAGAGAGATTTTAGTCGACATTTTTACCAATCATCGGGCGGCCCACTTATCTTGATACCTTCACTACCTAATTCTTTATTGTTGCCTTGTTGGGCTATGACTACGAGCGGCCTTTGGTATTTTTTTTTTGAAAAACTGAAGCCATCTTCATCAGCTTGCATGTAGGGACCAATATCCTCTGTAATACTTTACAGAACAGTAAATTACTTTACGGTCCAGATTTACTCTCAGCCAGTGTCTATTCGGGAGATTGCAGGGGCAGTATTATTTGTACTTTGAGATTCGTGCAAAGTTAAAAAGAATGATCCGGATCCAATTACTCTACGGACAGTCTCTCTGTAGTCAGAGGATACGAATTCGCATGTACCTTCGCTAGCTGATTCTCTATTGTTGCTTTCAAACCCAGCATCCGTCACTGCTACCAAAGATCATAAAAGATATAAATCACCATAGTTCGAGAGTTCATCCGTGATCATAAAATAACTACGAACAAAATAAAGATAAAATGCTTCTAAGAAAAGAACAAAAATTATAAAAAAAATAAATTCCGTTAAACAATATATGAAGGGAAAGAGTAGTGTGTTACCTGTAGTATAGCGACATGCCGTGTTATCTCTTCAAAAATTTATTGAATAGATTTCAAACAACAAGTTCAAACTGTTGAAACTGATCTACTTCACGAAAGTGATGTATTTACATATAAATTTTATAATATTTTGCATTCATTTAGTAGATTGGTTTCAACAATTTGAATTCATCGTTTGAAGTCTATTCAATAAGTTTTTGAAGACATAACACGATACGTCGCTAGCTACATATAGCACACTAGCCTTATTCATATATAATAATACATAAGATTTCATACAAATAACCCCATTAGTTTAATACAATGTAAGCATAACGAAAGTAAAAAAAAAAGTAAAAGGACTTGACAGAGCTAATTTTAAATTTCAAAGACAAATAGAAACGAAATATTGCATATAGACTTAAGAAACAATATCACATTAATTAGATCACATCAGTATGGACAAAAATAATTAAAAAGTACTAAAAGTTGATAAGATAGGCTAAATTTTTCAACGTCTATTATTAATTATAAAATAATTTATTTGTTCTACATCAAACACAACTTATATTAAATTTATTTAAGTTTTTCATCAAATCCTGCAAAATCAGATTTTTTTTTTCTCAATTAATATGTAAAATTTCTATAATGTACAAATAATAAGAGACTAGAAATAGAGGCTCAAAAAAATAATAGCTCAATTAAATAAAAGGGATAAAATAAAAGTACTAAAAGTTGGTAAGTTAAGCAAATTTTATAATGCCTATTATGTAATTTATTTATGCTACGGAAATACTGTTTATACTTTATAGTGAATATGTAAATATTTTTTGTCAGATCCTGCAAAATCTGATATTTTTCTCTCAATTAATGTATGAGAGGGATCCAATTACATCCTCTCTTTTTTGACACATCTTGACACCGTTTTTTTTTATAGGTCAATTTTGCAATTTCAAAATCCAAACAGTCGATCCGAACCGTTCAACATGATCACCATATTAAAATGTGCTTGGATATCAAATTTTACATTTTTTTTGAATATTTCTACTACTTATTAAGATGGTTACAAAATCGTTGTTTTTCAATGGTCTGAAAACAACAATTTTGTAACCATCTTAATAAATAGTAAAAAAATTCAAAAAAATGTAAAATTTGATCTCCAAGCACATTTTAATATATCCATTATGTCGAACGGTTTGGATTGACTATTTGGACTTTGAAAATGATAAGTGTCAAAGTGTGTCAAAAAAAAGGTGTAATTTGATCCCTCATCTTAATATATATATAATTTCTGCAATTTATAAATTATTAGTGACAGGCCCAAAAAGTAATGGTCCAAATAAAGAATGAAACAGTGGTCCAACAAATCTCTAAATAAACGGCCCAAGAAAATTGCATATGTCTGCATAACCATCGGATCTCACCGACAGGCCCATCTTCTTCCTTGTAGTAATTTAGTTAACCAAACAAGCTACCCCCAATTAATTCTCATTCCGATCATCAATCATATCCACAATCGGTAAATAAATTAGATCTGAAGACTCAATCAGTTACAAGCATACTCAGACGGTGAGTCTCTTCCGATTCAAGCTTTGCATCGCGCAAAACACGGCAAATCGGGTTGGAAATTCGCCCAATAATCGGATCAGATCGTGCACTGCCGATGGATAGATTTCCCAAACCATGGTAGCAAGGCAACAATGGTAGAAGGTACTAATTTCAAGTAAGGTACTTCACAGAATAGAATAGGGGGTTCTGGGCCCCCGCTGGCCACCCCCTCGCTCAGTTCTTGATTGCCATGGAGTCACTATGGAAACTGACGTACCTCCTTGAGCCGGCTTCTCTAACCCTCATGTCAACCGCTGTTTTTGTTACCTATGCCTCTGCCGCACGGGCCCTTGATCACGGCCGAGAAATGGAGAGGAACCTTGATTTCTCAGAGGCGTCCATAACCCTCGACCGGTCACAAGCTCTCATGATACCTTTTGCCAGCTCATGTAGCCTTTTGCTAATGTTCTACCTCTTCTCATCTTTTTCTCAGCTTGTTACCGCCTTTACAGCTGTCGCTTCAGGGTCCGCTCTGTTTTTTTGTCTCTCTCCTTATGTTGCCTCTTTAAAGACTCGATTGAACCTATCTGACCAATTTGCCTTTCGATGCTGTTCCAAATCCTTTACCCGCACTCAATTGGTACTACTAGTCTTTTCAGTTAGCATGGTCTTGGCTTGGATGGTATCAGGCCACTGGGTACTAAACAACATTTTGGGTATATGTATTTGTATAACCTTTGTTAGTCATGTTAGGCTGCCTAACATAAAGATATGTGCCTTGCTACTCGTATGTTTGTTTGTGTATGACATATTTTGGGTCTTCTTTTCGGAGATGTTTTTTGGTGCGAATGTTATGGTTTCAGTTGCAACCCAGAAAGCATCAAACCCAGTTCACACAGTTGCAAATAGCTTGAGCTTGCCGGGTTTGAATCTGATTACCAAGAAGTTGGAGATGCCCGTTAAGCTTGTTTTTCCGAGGAATTTGCTTGGTGGTATTGTACCAGGGACTACTGCTGTCGATTACATGATGCTCGGACTTGGTGACATGGTAAGTTTGTTTCGTATGTGCAAGCACTTATGTGTGTTTATTCTCAATTTAGGTTTAACATTAACTGACTTGATTATTGTCTCTTTTAGCGCATTTATAGCCAACAGTGTACCAGCACTTTATTATTCAGATTTGGCAGTGGTATAGTAGTGGTACTTACCATGTAGCACTCAGCCATACCAATTGATTTTAGTCTGTTGTCTTTCTTCTTAATTTCTCAGGTTCATTTTTTACTATTGCATAAGCGAGTCATAATTTTGTATGCTATTTAAGCACGTCCAGTGTAGGATTTAATTTTACCTTTCGACAGTTTATTTACATTTTGAAATTTAGGACCTTTACATGTAGAAGGTGCAAATGGTACCTGTCCATCATTTTGTAACACTGAATCAACAGTACTCAGCTTGAGTGAAGCAAGAAATGAATACAATTTTCTTGACTATTTCTTAGTAATTAATTCATCTGTAACTTCAAGCACAACATCACCCCACTGGCTTGATTTGTAATGCAACTTGGGCTTACAACAAAAGGAGCCCATGGAAGTTGTTATTTAATGGAATGTACCTTTTCTATCAAATAACACTTGTATTATAACAGAAAGTGTTATTTGCAAAATTATCTTAAAAAAGTTGGCTCCACATGCAACAACAACAACAACCAAGCCTTTAGTCCCAAACAAGTTGGGGTACGCTAGAAATGAAACCCAATCACAATCATAATTGGCTCCACATGCAAATGTGATTTTTTTTTTTATTCTGATCTGCATATAAGAAACAAGTTCTTGTTTGCACATAAAAAAAAAGAGAGAGAAAATAAGTAAGCAAACAAATAGAAGTTTTCTAAAGGTTATTTATTTTATTGCAGGCTATTCCATCCATGCTTCTAGCATTTGTTCTCTGTTTTGACCACAGAAAAAATAAAGACAACGACACGGCTCCCTTCAATGGTCGAAAGTATGTATGGTATGCACTAGCTGGGTATGCAGTTGGCTTGGTTGCTGCTTTAGCTGCTGGGATTCTTTCCCAATCGCCTCAACCTGCTCTTCTCTATTTGGTATGTTTTATTCTATGAACTTTTCTCAGATAAACTACGGGCTTCGGTACTGCCTTTTTCTGGTCTGTGCTAGTTAGACAGTACCAGAGGTGACAGGACAAGGTCCCATTCCAATATAGCATCAGTATAGAACATCAGAAGTGCCATACCAGAAAAGCGCAACTCATGTAACATTTTATAACTGCAGGTGCCATCAACATTGGGACCGGTGATGTTTCTAGGATGGCTGAGGAATGAACTAAAAGAGCTATGGGAAGGTTCAAAACCTGTTTTAAACGATAAAGCACGTTTATTGGAGGCTTAAGCTGAGCCCCATCAGTAGTTCTGTAGTTCATTTATATGCTTAATCAATAGTTCATTTTTATAAATTGCCAGTTTTATATCCTTGTTGCAATCTCCTGGTTGTACTGGTTACTTCAAAGTTGGCAAAAAAATTGATCTTATGTAAAAGGAATGAGTGCTTATGCCTACTTGTGTGCCAGAGAGAGAGAGAGAGTTTAGCGTTGTCGATAAAATCTATTTACCTAATTATCCATCTATATTGTATTTAGTAAGGCAGGTAAGAGTAAGGATTTTTCTTTTCAATAATTTATCAGGCACATGTAAGAGTTATATTATTTTATAGGATAATTGATATATATAAAATCCCAAATGGTAGTATTTTATTCATTCGTTTGATCGTATAATGTTTATCTCTTGGCAAGATTGAATTATGTAATATTTTGTGTGGTACTTTTTAATTAGTAATTGGTATTATTTTTACATAATCAAAGCAACGAATATAGAAACGTTTTCTTACACTTGTGATATTACATACATAAATAGATCAACACAACATTTACTTGTTTGATATTTATTGGAGTATCTTATATAAATTATTTTTTATTTATAATTATCCGTTATATATTCGTTATTCAGTAGCTTTAAAGTGCAAGAATAGAGTATGAAAAGTAATATTTATCAGAGGTACAGAGTATAATACAACTAATGCTAATTCTGAATAAATATGGTAAGAAAAAAATATTTTCATTTGATCTGCGAGTCTTGTTATAACGGCTGACTCCTATGATGTTAGCTGTTAGTAACGGTTATAGAGATTTTGCAGGAATCATGTGCTGCGACCTGCGAGTGTCTGTTCTGGCTACTGTGATGTTACCAGTTGCTGTATTTTTTGAGGTAAAACAGAAACGATCCAATTTTAAAGTAATGGCTTTACGGCTTTACCAGATGCACCAGCGGTGACGTAAACCCATCATGTACCACCTCCTTTGAGACCAATAAAATATAGTAAGCAGTGACGCAATCTGCGATTAAATTATATTGAATTTTCTCCACACAAACACAGATATGATTTCGATTTGATCGTAGAAAATTACAATTGACAAAAAAAGGAACAGAGAATGTTAGTAATCGAAGGTCCCTTTCCCAGTTTCCCCTCTACTTGTCATCTTACTGTCCGTTAGTCCGAGTGGTGAAAATTCCCTTAAACCGAGCATTAAAAAAAAAAAATTCCCGTAAACCGATCTCTCAAACTAGCACATAAATCTATAAATACCACAGTAGATGGGCACCAATAACATATCCAACGCTTATCTTGATAGCTGCTATCAAGCCTTTTAAAAATATATATATATATATCCAAAGCTTCATACTTGGGAGCAAGAATTGAATAAAATGGAAGCAAACAAGAAGTACACAATTATTATTCATTTTCTACATCTATCTCTCTATGGAAAAATATTTGTATATAACTGCTTCATCATATTATTTTTCGTTTGTTCCAGGATTGCTTTGGTAACAGGTGGGAACAAAGGTATAGGACTGGAGATATGCAAGAAACTGACTTTCAATTGGGAAGATGTTATTCTTACAGCAAAAGATGAGAAGAGAGGCAAGGAGGCAGTAAAGAAGCTTACTAGAGATAATGGTAAACAGAATATGCTTGTTTGCAAATGTACCCTGAATAGTGTGCACAAATTAAACACTGTTCATTTACTAACAAATTGTG
Source organism: Carex kokanica (assembly GCA_025461125.1). Lineage (NCBI taxonomy): Eukaryota > Viridiplantae > Streptophyta > Magnoliopsida > Poales > Cyperaceae > Carex > Carex kokanica. The sequence continues at coordinate 643,603 of JAJGRX010001034.1, read as the reverse complement.
TTAACAGGTGAATAATGCAGCAGTTTCAGGATCTGATGAGTTCTCAAAGTCAATTGATGAAAATGTACATTAATAACATATATGGTAATGAGAATTCATATTTTATTTAGGTCGGTTTTACTGGTATATGGATATTAATTATTTAATGATTTTTTAACAGCTTCCACAACAAGAGAGGGCTGCAATTTTCCTAAATGTTAGTTCACTTTTCATAGAGTCCGGCTAATATGCTTTTAGTAGCATTTCGGCCGAAATGCTTACGGGTTAAATTTCAAAATTTTACGTTCGAAACGTCGAATTAAGTAGCTCAGTAAATTGGTTATATATAAGAATAATTTTTTTTAATATTTTTAGAAACTTTTTACTATTTTTTATGATTTTTGAAATATAGTCTTTTTTGACATACCAACAATGCATCAATATGCGTACAAATCTTTATTTTTTGACCGCTTAACTTGTAACTAAATTAATTTATATGTAAATGAAACTCTCTAGAAAGAGATATATTTGAACGGTTTGAATTTTTCGTTTGAAGCTGATTATATGGATTTTGAGTTGGAAGCATTTTAGCCGAAATACTACTAAAAACATATTAACCGAACTATATATATAGATAAAGGTTGGCTAAGATCAAAGTGGTATGATCAAGGTCTTGGTGCTACTAATTAGTTTTTGTAATTTTAAAGTTCAAATAGTTGATCTGAAGTGCTTAACGTGTTCTCCATATTAAAGTCTTTAAAACGGACTATTATGGAGTCAAGAACATGATGGAAGTATTTTTACCTCTTATACAATTATCCAATTTTGGAAAAATAATGAACGTCTCGACAACAGTGGCACAATTACTGGTAAATTTTTCAACTTACTCAAGAGAACATGTTGACACATGTAAATTTCTAATGCACCTGTTTTTGGTACTATTTTAGTGTTTTTTTTTTCATAATCATGATTATCACCACCACCATGACAATTACTAAATTACTCTACAGAATATGGTCAATGACAAACTCAGGAATGAACTTATGGATATTGATGACCTAACCATGAAAAGGATCGAAGGTCTTGCAATTTTTTTTTTTGAAATCTGTCGAAGACAATACATTGGAGGAAAATTGATGGTTACAAGGAGCTATTATACCGCGTGTCGAAGATTTTAATGAATGCCTACACAAGAGTTCTTGCAAAGAGTTATTTCATTGTAACCATTAACACTGGGAGTCTAACTGTGAGTGAAGGTGCTGAAGGCCCGGTGATGGTTGCTTTGGCTGAAGGCGGGCTCACTGGCCAGTTCTATGATCGGACTCAGATCTCCACCTTTTAGCTAATAACATTAATTAGGGTCTTATGTTTGAAGCTTTGTTTAATATTCATTCAGAATTGGAAAGTACTTTATTTTCCCCGCTTAAGAATTTCTTGCATATATAAACAGAAACTAGTTCAGAGTTTCCGAGTGTAATTAACTTCAGTAAGCAGTTTACAAGATTTATCGAGTACTCTCTCACTTTAAGCCCAGTATTAAACTAAGTACAACGTAAATTATGATTTCTCCATGCCTCTAACCTACGAACTTATTTATAATTAAAAAAAATGTAGTCGTTGTAAAGTTTGCAAAATTTGGTAATACAATTACCAAGTTTTCTTTAGCAAGCATGACACTGCACCCATTCTTCCTACAATATGGACAACCATGATCATTACTTCCTTTTGTCAATTAAATATTTAAATTGCATAAAGAAAAAGGAAACAGGAGCCACAAATGCGCCAATGGAAAAATCCGAACAGATAAAAATATGCATCACATACCCCTCCCTCAATGGCAGAATCAGAAAATTAAAATGCGCCAATGAAAATTAAAATTGGACATGCTGGATAATACTTGTATTATGTAATTTTCATAAAAGAAAGGTCTAGTAATATATTTATTTACAAAAAGTAAAACTTTTGAAGATTAAAATACAATTTTTAAATTTAAAGAAAGGGCTAGTAATATATTTATTTATCTTGCTTAGGTATCCAGTTGTTATTTCATGCATGAATGATGATTGATGAATCAGACAAAATACAAAAAGAAAAGAAAATTTGACTTCCCAAATCCGGTATGACTATGACCCAATTAGGCTCATTATTATTTCGAGGTAGGAGGATTTGGGCCGTGGGAGCCATTAAGCTGAGAGAGAAAGGTGGGAAACTTCGATCGCTCTAAAATCTAAATAAACGCTCGCTTAACAAGAGAGGAGAATGGAGAGAGCGCTGAGAGCGTACATGGAGGTGCTGCGTCTGGTCCGGCGGCTGCCCCCTGAGACGAGAGCCTACTACTCCAAGTACGCGCGCGAGAACTTCGTCAACTACAGAGAACTGGACGATCCATCCTCCCTCCCCGATCTACTCCACCGCGCCTATTCCCATTCCTCCTGGGTCCTTTCCAAGGTTCTCTTCTTCTCTCTCTCCCCCTCGGATGTGTGGTCAGATTGGGACAGTATTTTCCGGTTACCGTTATTGGCCCGCTTCTCACTACACCCGAATTCAGAAAACCGTCGGTGAATTGGTTTTCAACCATTCTTCGTCCATAATGTTTTGTAATTAGTTGAATTATGTCAAGACGGTGGTTAGTTAGGTACTGTGGCATACCAGATTACCAGTAACCCAGCCTGGCCTGATCCGACTGCAAAACCTATATAGATGAACAGTTTTGGTCTGTGGAATTGATCTCTCTTTCTCTATCTTGATCTCATCTCATATTTGAGGGTTTTATTTTTTTTGTCTTGTCTTGCTCCAGTATTCGGTGAATGTTTCTGCTGCTGATAGGCTTAAGAACATCTGCAGTTGCAATAGTGCTTAAGGCGGAGCAGAGTGTCACATTGCACGGAAGACGTTTGTTGATATGATTTTGTCATATCTTTTTTTTTTGCTGCTTCTTTGTTGGAATTTTTCCAGATGATTTTGTCAAATAACCTGTCACGAGCCTGAGATTTGAGAGTGATAGATAACATTTTTTGAGTTTGATCTTGTAAAATTAGCTGTTTTTTTTTATGTTAGTGCATGCGAACTGTTTGTTAAAATGCTTCTCATGGAATTTTGTTTTCTTTTTACCTTGGATCATTAAGCCAGAATTTTTGTCAGGTAGGCAAAAATATTTACAGTACAATTACATAGGAGAACATATATGTTGCAAAAAAAAATTAGACATAACAACAATTATAATATCAATCAAAATAAATAAGAAGTCAAGATAATAGAAATGAATATAAAAAATTTCAACTCAATCAAAAATTTATACAAATATTATTTTACATATCAGTGTCAAATTTAAATTAAACAATAGAACCACATAAGCATTATAATAAATTGAATGTTTTTTAAATGAATATGTAATTTATAACTCATTTATAATTTAGACCAAATGAAAAAAAGAACAAAATCTATCATTCTTTTGTAAAACAGACATTTTTATTCATTATAAACATCTAATTTGAAGTTAATTCATATCTAAGCTCCCTTCTCTATTTTTCTTCTCATCTATTTCCTTTGCAAACATTATCATCGTTTCTATTTGAAAAACATAACAAATTAGAAGAATTTTTTGATTAGGTTATCTTTCAGCTTTGCTAAACTCCAGTTAGATCAAGCCATTAATAAATGTACAAATTATACTTGGAATTGGTATAAAGTTCAAGAGCGTACCAGTACCAGTCACGAGCTCACGGCCATTCATGAATGTAAGAAATTAGGGTTATTTTTTAGCTTTGCTAAACTCCAGTTAGATCAAGCCATTCATGAATGTACATATTATACATGCTAAACTCTATTATTATCTAATTTAAAAAAAATAGGGTTAAGAGAAAAGAGGCGGTACCATACCAGTCACGGGCTCACGGCGTCGGCAGGGCAGAGGCTTTCTCCTTCGCGCAAGCTCCTTTTTCTCCTCCGCGACCTCTTTTTCTCCTCCGCGCTTTGCTACTTTTTCTCCTGCGCAATCGCCTCAATCGCCTCTCTGTCTCTTTGTTATTTAGATATTAGAACGACAGCGGACTAGTGGGTTAGTTATGTTGGTGGGTTTGTGTTACGTCAAAAGGGTATATGTAAAAAGCTTTATCCTCAAATACACTTTCGGTTTAGATCGCAAGTATACAATCCTACCGTGTAGTATATTATCGGGTATCGAACCACAAGGAGTATGATAAATACTAAATTTTCAACTTTAGATAATAAATTTCAGAAAAGAAAGAAAAGTGCAATAAAGTAAATTGGGGGGTTTGTAATAAAAATCCTAATTGTTGGGTTCAATACCCTAAAAGGAGACAATTAAACTAAAACTGAAAATTAAAAGAGAGTTTTTGGTTGCTTTTCAAGGTTTGGAAGTCTAGGGGTATTCGGTCTACAATCCCTTGTTAATTCTATCTACTCGGTTTGTTTAAATTCATGTATGATTTGATGAGGTTTCTAACTTATGTTAGCCTTTGGAACAAATATTAATACAAATACCTTGGGTGGATGGATTAATGTTCCAACAATTCTAGGGCTGTCACTACCTAGATGGATATTTAAGTCACATGCTTCAAAATATATGTTAATATTTGTTCTAAGGTGTCCTAATTAGGTTTTGACTTCAATTTAATACTTCACCAAATCCTAACCTTAATTTCTGGAAATCCGGTTTAGATATCAAATTGGTCCTAAGATAAACTAAATCCTAAGATATATATTTATGATTTCAATTAGTAATCTCCTTACCTTGACCCATGCTAGAAATTAAAGCGGAAAGACACGATCAACGTGATTTCAAGCTACTTCAATTCGTCTAACCAGGTGAACTTATAATTCAAGTACTAATGAAACTCATAAAGAATAATTCACAGAAATTAACAATCAAATCAAACAATCATAATAAAAACTAAAATCCGAGTAAAATAGAATTAAACAAGTTCATGCATAAGACCTAAACCCCTAGAGAGGAAGACTAGCCTCTCATGGAGATGCAATAATTCATCAAAAGATTAAAACAAAACATGGCTAAAACAAAGAGAAATTAAATAGAGAAATAGTTTACACCCTTCTCTAAATGAAGAACCTTGATCTTGCCTTTGTTTGCTCTGAACTTCCCTTCTCCTTCCTTGATTCGCCTCCAAAAGATGAGAAATTTGACTAAGTATGGATAGTAAGGTGGATTGGTAGTGGATGATTTGGAAGGGAAAGTTGTAGCCCTTTTATAGGAGATGTAATGCTTATTCTGGAGCCAATGGACGTGGAGAGTCATTAGATACTTGTCCCACAAGTTTTCCCACGTTGTGCATTCTAATTTTGGCCCTTGGAACACGGCCAGGAGTGCCGAAAATAGAAAAACCGTCGAAAATGCTGTTTTTAGGCTGAATGCGACCTTAGTGCGTCCGCACGGGATTTTACATTCCGAATTTGGATTTATTTCCTTCATGAAAGTTGTAGATCTTGTTGTCCTGGTTCCGTCAAACTTTGATTCACCCAAATCGGAGTTCGTATGACCAAGTTATGACCAAAATACGAACTATGTGTCGGAAGCTGAAATTTCAATGCGGCCAGAGTGCGTCCGCACGGAACCTTAGTGCGTCCGCACTCAGCTCGGACTTTTCTGACTGGCTCTGAAATGTGCTGAATTCGTCTAAGTACTGGATGCGTCCGCACTGGACCTTAGTGCGTCCGCACTAGGCTCCAACTATGACCGTTTCAAGTTCGGGCGCTAATTTTGCGTGCTGCTACAGTGCGTCCGCACTGGTTCTCACTGCGTCCGCATTAGGCTCGGACTTTTCCTGTGCGACCAGAGTGCGGCCGCATCGATATCCGTGCGTCCGCACGGATTTTGATGCACAGCTCATTATACCTTTTTAAAATTGGCGCGTGTCCAGAAATCCTTCTAAGTACTTAGTGCGGCCGTATTTCAATCTATGCGTCCGCACTGGACATTTTTCTTCGTTTTTCTTCATTTTTCTTCATTTCCTGCAAATTAAAGCTGAGCAAACGCAGTAACTTGATTCTAGGTGTATTATATTCCCTTTATGTTCAAAATACAAGATATTTGGTGTTATTTCGTGATAAAAATCAGATCGAATATGTATATAATTTAGGTCTATCAAATTCCCCCAAGCTTGAACCTTGCTTGTCCTCAAGCAAAATCTGAACTTGGACTACCATTCGATCTCTAATTCAACCCTATATCAAGTATATTTCTCAAATGAAAAATTTGTATGATCTTGTCAAAATTTAGAAATCCCCATGTAAATTTTCACAAATCTAAAGTTCAACCCTTGGTTAATCATGATTCACCCCACAATTCGATTACTCTAACTTTTATTTCCTTAAAGGTTTAGAATTTGTAAACTTCGGTTATCTAAATTTGTTACAAAAAATGCACTCTTATTTGCGGAAATTCTTTTAAAAATTCCCCCAAGCTTGGACCAAGCTTAGGTTGAAAGTCGCGGATTTTGTGTGTTGATAAATGCAAAAAGTTTATTACTTTTAAAAATATTTCGAGCTCAAAGGCATCCCGTAGGATTGTGCCAGTACTCTTTTTTATTACTTTGGGAGATGAGCTCAAAGGCATCCCGTAGGATTTATTGTGCCAGTACTCTTATTTTCTCCATCTTTTCCTTTTTATTTCATTTTTTTTTTATTCAATTGCATATATCATGAATACACACATCCCTAGGTATTAAATCATACCCGTGGATATCCCAATCTTTCTAAATTCATTTTTCACATACAAGTTGCTTTTTCAAAAAAATAAATTTAAATTCCTAAAGTTTCAATTTCTTAAACCTTTATTTCCACAAAGTTTTTCGCCAAATTATGTGGTTATTTCAAATTATTCCAAGGGTATTCCTAAAAACTCGTTAAAATTTGCATAAAAATTTCTAATTTTTGCCAATCACTCAAATTTATCAAAAGTTTGTTTTTGCCAAAAAATTTAAATATGATTTTATACTTTATGCATTTTCAAACAACTAAGTCCAATCATGCAAGACTCTATTTTTCATAACCTCGGTAAACATCTTGACAAGTTTGCAATTTCAATCAATTAAGTTCAAAATTACTAACCCTATTCATGGTCAAGTAAAAATCCTGGTTATAACCCTCTAAAATGCAAAAAAATTTAAAAATTTTAATCTAAATGCAAGATACAATTTCTTCCCATCCCCCAAGCTTAAATCAAGCATTGTCCCCAATGCTATAAAATAAACTAAAGTAAATAAGAAGAAATATGAAAGCTTAACTTGTGTGAAGAACCTTGTGTGAAGAACCGTCGTAGAGGCGGAGAGACGGCGATTCTAGTAGAAGGAAGGAACGAGAAGGACTTGGGTTGCCTCCCAAGAAGCGCTCAATTTTACGTCGTGAGCTCGACACAGTTTGCGCTCATTATGTTAGACGGAGGGGATTCCTCCGCAACTTGCTTCTTTTGGATTGTCTCTGTCCTTAAATTTCTTCTTGCTCCTATTCTTGAGTTTTTCCATCAATTTCATGGATTTGTCTTTCATGAACCAAGTTTGTTTCGTCTTGTCGACATCTCGTGGTTTGTCAGTTTCAGATGTTGCCACTGACTTCTCTTGCACCGATTCTATATTCACCTGTGAAATTTCTACCATGCAAACTGAATTTTTGTTAGGAGGTTTTAATGGTTTATGAAATTTTTCTTTCTTCTTCCCAACGGAGAAAGAAAGTTCTCCTTCTTTGACTTTGATGCTGGCACCTGCTGTTGCCAATAAAGCTCGACCTAAGAGAACTGTTAATTGAGCATCCGTTTCAATGACAACAAAATCGGCAGCAATCTTGATCTTACCAATTTTCACAATCACATTTTTCAAGATACCTAGTGGAGATCGTTCAGTCCCATCGGCAAGAGTTAATGTCATATTGGTTGGTACTAAATTACCCGACTCAAGCTTGTCATAAACCGATTTAGGCATGATACTTACACTTGCCCCTAAATCACACATTGCATTTTCAACATATATTGTGTCTATAGAGCAAGGTATCGAGAAACTACCAGGATCTTTCAGTTTGGGAGGTAAACTAGACGAAAAGATTGTGCTACATTTTTCATTTAATACCACAGATTCACTATCCTCAATTGTCCGTTTTTTGGTTAATACATCTTTCAAAAAATTTGAGAAATTTGGCATTTGAGAGATTGCCTCGGTAATTGGGATGGTGATATTCAATTTCTTTAGGTGGTCTACAAATTTAGCAAATTGTTGGTCTAGTTTATTCTTCACTAACCTTTGAGGAAAGGGTACAAACCTGAGTGGTGGAATATACTTAGCATGTTTTACCTTCTCTGATGCCGGTGCGTCCGCACTCGTGGGGGCTGCGGTTGATCTCAGAGGAGCTGAAGCGTTTTGTGTCTCCTTTTGAGGCTGCTGCTCTTCTTTGTCGGGCATCATAGGGCCTTCATATTCCTTCTCATTTTTCAAGGTCACGGCATTCGCATGCTCTCTTGGATTGATGTCGGGCTTGCCCGGAAGTGTGCCTTGTTGACGAGAGGACAATGATGCTTGTTGTGCTATTTGTGTCTCTAGCATCTTTGTCTTCGTTTCTAAGAACTCAAACTTTTTGTTGACCTCATTGTTTGTGTTCCTTTGATATTCGATATACTCCTCCATCATCTTTTCCAACTTGGAGAGTGGTGAGGGACCTTGGTAAGAGTTTTGGTTTGACCGGTATTGGTTGGAATTACCTTGGTATTGGTTGGAGTTATCATTCTCGGTTTTCCATTTGAAATTCGAATGGTTCCACCTTGTGTTAGGGTTGTAAGAATTGGAATTGAAATTATCATTTTGCCTAACCTTATTGTAGATCGGGTCATTCCTCTTATCACCTTGATTATAGAACATGGCATTCACTTGCTCCACATTTTCTCCTTCCGTAAGGGCTTGGCAATCGGCGGTGATATGAGTCGCCTCTCCACATATGCCACATGGAGCCTTCTTTGTCACGGTTTTGACGTTTTGCATTTGTGTCATTTGATATTGCAAGGCCTCCACTTGTGCTCTTAAGGCGGTAACTTCATCGACTTTCATGATCCCCGGTGTGTTAGAGACTCGTCCACCTCTTTCGGCTGTCCACTCCCTTTGGTTGATTGCCATATCCTCAATCATTAGCATGGCTTGCTCGGGATCCATCCTTGACATGTTTCCACCTGCAGCAGAATTTAAGTGAGTTTTAGTGGCTATTGTACAACCTCCATAGAAGAATTGAAAGAGCAACCACATGTCAAGGCCATGGTTAGGGCACAAGCGTTGGAGCTCCGCCCATCGATCCCATGCCTCGGTTAGAGACTCCCCCTCGGCTTGCTGGAACGTTGTGATCTTCGACCGGAAGTGTTGGGTCTTGGATGGAGGGAAGTATTTTCCTAAAAACAATTTCTCCATGTCGTCCCATGTACCGATGTTGTCCCGGTTGACGGTCCTTAGCCACGTCCTTGCATTGTCTCGGAGGGACAAGTGAAAGCATTTGAGTTTGAGGTTGTCTAGCTCATCTCCTTCTCGGGCGAAAGTGCCGCAGTGTTCTTCGAAAACCGCCAAATGGGCGTGTGGATCTTCGTTGAGGGCTCCCCCGAACTGATTTTGGCCAAGCAAATGGATGAGAGAGGGCTTAATATCTCGTGGCTCTTGGCCATGAGGAATGAAGCCGAAGCGGTGGCCGTGTTGATGATTTCGGCCATTGCTGTTGTGGTTCCCATTACGAGGTGGGGTTATTCCTCGTACGGGGCTTTGATTGCTTCCATGATCATCATGGACAGATTGGTCGTCTCCGTTGATGGCTGGATTTATGATTGGTGGCTCCATTCTTAGATGCTCTTCTTCGTCGTCGAAAATCGTCGGAAAAGGGGTTTTTCCTACGCTCATAGACTGCTGAAAAAAAGAACTTAGATTAGTTTCCAAAAAGTAAAAGAAAATCTGAAATAAATTGCTAAAGTAAAAACTTAGTATTTAAACTATACTCCCCGGCAACGGCGCCAAAAACTTGTTACGTCAAAAGGGTATATGTAAAAAGCTTTATCCTCAAATACACTTTCGGTTTAGATCGCAAGTATACAATCCTACCGTGTAGTATATTATCGGGTATCGAACCACAAGGAGTAAGATAAATACTAAATTTTCAACTTTAGATAATAAATTTCAGAAAAGAAAGAAAAGTGCAATAAAGTAAATTGGGGGGTTTGTAATAAAAATCCTAATTGTTGGGTTCAATACCCTAAAAGGAGACAATTAAACTAAAACTGAAAATTAAAAGAGAGTTTTTGGTTGCTTTTCAAGGTTTGGAAGTCTAGGGGTATTCGGTCTACAATCCCTTGTTAATTCTATCTACTCGGTTTGTTTAAATTCATGTATGATTTGATGAGGTTTTTAACTTATGTTAGCCTTTGGAACAAATATTAATACAAATACCTTGGGTGGATGGATTAATGTTCCAACAATTCTAGGGCTGTCACTACCTAGAGGGATATTTAAGTCACATGCTTCAAAATATATGTTAATATTTGTTCTAAGGTGTCCTAATTAGGTTTTGACTTCAATTTAATACTTCACCAAATCCTAACCTTAATTTCTGGAAATCCGGTTTAGATATCAAATTGGTCCTAAGATAAACTAAATCCTAAGATATATATTTATGATTTCAATTAGTAATCTCCTTACCTTGACACATGCTAGAAATTAAAGCGGAAAGACACGATCAACGTGATTTCAAGCTACTTCAATTCGTCTAACCAGGTGAACTTATAATTCAAGTACTAATGAAACTCATAAAGAATAATTCACAGAAATTAACAATCAAATCAAACAATCATAATAAAAACTAAAATCCGAGTAAAATAGAATTAAACAAGTTCATGCATAAGACCTAAACCCCTAGAGAGGAAGACTAGCCTCTCATGGAGATGCAAGAATTCATCAAAAGATTAAAACAAAACATGGCTAAAACAAAGAGAAATTAAATAGAGAAATAGTTTACACCCTTCTCTAAATGAAGAACCTTGATCTTGCCTTTGTTTGCTCTGAACTTCCCTTCTCCTTCCTTGATTCGCCTCCAAAAGATGAGAAATTTGACTAAGTATGGATAGTAAGGTGGATTGGTAGTGGATGATTTGGAAGGGAAAGTTGTAGCCCTTTTATAGGAGATGTAATGCTTATTCTGGAGCCAATGGACGTGGGGAGTCATTAGATACTTGTCCCACAAGTTTACCCACGTTGTGCATTCTAATTTTGGCCCTTGGAACACGGCCAGGAGTGCCGAAAATAGAAAAACCGTCGAAAACGTTGTTTTTAGGCTGAATGCGACCTTAGTGCGTCCGCACGGGATTTTACATTCCGAATTTGGATTTCTTTCCTTCATGAAAGTTGTAGATCTTGTTGTCCTGGTTCCGTCAAGCTTTGATTCACCCAAATCGGAGTTCGTATGACCAAGTTATGACCAAAATACGAACTATGTGTCGGAAGCTGAAATTTCAATGCGGCCAGAGTGCGTCCGCACGGAACCTTAGTGCGTCCGCACTCAGCTCGGACTTTTCTGACTGGCTCTGAAATGTGCTGAATTCGTCTAAGTACTGGATGCGTCCGCACTGGACCTTAGTGCGTTCGCACTAGGCTCCAACTATGACCGTTTCAAGTTCGGGCGCTAATTTTGCGTGCTGCTACAGTGCGTCCGCATTAGGCTCGGACTTTTCCTGTGCGACCAGAGTGCGGCCGCATCGATATCCGTGCTTCCGCACGGATTTTGATGCAAATCTCATTAGACATTTTTCAAATTGGCGCGTGCCCATAAATCTTTCTAAGTACTTCGTGCGGCCGTATTTCAATCTATGCGTCCGCACTGGACATTTTTCTTCGTTTTTCTTCATTTTTCTTCATTTCCTGCAAATTAAAGCTGAGCAAACGCAGTAACTTGATTCTAGGTGTATTATATTCCCTTTATGTTCAAAATACAAGATATTTGGTGTTATTTCGTGATAAAAATCAGATCGAATATGTATATAATTTAGGTATATCAGTTTGAACTTAGAAAGGTAGAGAGTAGCGCTAATTAAAAATTATGGGTAGGCAGATTTAATTGGGCTGAGCTGGCCAGGGTAGGTAGATTTAATTTTCAGAGATAGGCAAGATTCGTTTTGGAACCCAGTCCAAATTAATTTATTTTTTCCAGAAGTAGACAGTTGCCTACCTTGTTGTATGCTATCTTTGCCCTTGAATAGGCATGGTAATGGCAAGGTGAAGTGTCATATGCAAAGTTTTTAAATTGCTGATACATCATTAACATTTAATATTAAAATGGATGTATCATTTGGAATTAACACAATATAATTGTTTTAGCAAGTATTTGATGATATTTTGAGAATAATTAGCAATTTTGAAGATCTTTTAAAATTATATGAAGTCTAAATTGATTCTGTTGGTGGAGAAAATAAAAAGGAAATGATGTTCTGTTTTGGGGCATATGTAACTTCTAAAATAATCTTTTTGGTGTGCATTCCTAACAGGTGAGGTTTTTGTCCAAAGGGCTTTGGACAAAGTCTGATCCAAAGCTAGGTCTAACTGTTCAATTGTTGTCAAAATGCACACGGACAGTTTAGATTTAAGGAGTCGTTTAAATTCATTAAGTTGTAAATATGTTTGCACAAATCTCAATATAAATCAGACGGTCTAAATCCGGTTTTGGATCAAATTTGTCTAAACCCATTGAACAAAACCTAATTCTTTCTTGTTAAACAAATTAAGAATAGCTATTGTTTGTCTTATTAAAATAGCCAAATCTCAAAACTCTTAGGAATAGTCTATTCTAGTAAGATAAAAAGATTCACTATTCTAATCCAATCAAACACCGAATAAGTTATTCCGAATAACCTAATCTCAAGAATAACTTATTCTCATTCCAACTAAACATACCCAAGTTGATTAGATTTTCATATTTACATTACCTGACTGAAATAAACTAGCTTTCCATCTCTCATTACTGACTTAACATTAACTTATCCTCATAGGAGCAATCTTATGGCCCAATAATAGCGGACGACATAATTTTTTATTCTGCCTACCTGTTGACAATTGTTTGTCGTGGTGACTCACAAAATTAACTCAATCAACTCACAAAATTGCAACAGGCAAATAAACAAGCAATCAACTCAAAAAAAAAAAAAGAAAATTGAACAAGCAAGATTGATGGCTGAGTATATAGCGTAGTGATGTGTTGAAGCATATTGTCCATTGTTATAATCTTTCTTCTCACAAGTTCCAACTTCTAACAAAATAATGGAAAGACTATCTCCCTGTCAGTTTAGTGAACGACGAGGAAAAGAAAACTGGCGGACTAAAAGCAAACACTGAACACACATAAAAAAGAAAAAGACACATATATGTAATAAATTAATTGTCTGAGCCCGGGTTCGAACCGGGGACCTTTAGTGTGTGAGACTAACGTGATAACCAACTACACCACCCAGACTTCATGTCAAAAGATCCACCCAAAACTTATGTACAAAACCAATCAACTGTGATAGCTTCTTGGTGTTCAGAAATCAGATGTAGATGGGCTAAAAGGTAATGCCAATGATCTTACTTGTTTTGAAAATTAAATTATGAACTTAAGAATTTGAAGTTTGAATTTTCACTCCGTGTTTATATTTGACACGAGTATTTATTGAGTTGGTTATAACAAAGAAGTGATACCAAGGTCACAATAACCGACTTTTTCTTTTTTCTTTTTTCGACAGCGATCTATTGCATTCCCTATTTCCCTGTGTTGTGTTATTTTCCCCGTTTTACAAACAATATGTTCTTGATGTTTTACCTTCGACTTTCTATTTAAATTTGTAGTCAAAATGACACCGTTTGATTTTAGAGTTAAATATGTTATATTGAATATTGTATTTGAGTTTTAAAGATATGCGCAAGATTCGAAAGACTTGAATCGAATAGCCAAGACTGTGTGATGTAGTTATGATACAAGTTCGGATTCTCCCAAATAATTTAAATTTTCAAAATAGGACTAATTCGGTCCGAGATGGAATACATAGAGTTCGTTTAATATTTGTGCAAGATTGAACGTTCATGGTCTAAACTCAAAATTTAAGTTACTTTAGGTGATATGAATTCGTTATGACACCTGGTACCAGCAATTCATATCCTCTGCATTAACTCAAAAGAGAATCTTTCGAGTTAATGAATCTCGACTATCCAATATACTTTAAGATTCGTGCGAACTAAATCTGCACTAATATTAAAGGGCCTCTATATTATAGACACAAGTCGGATTGTCTCCGTTTAAAATCAGACGGTTAAAATTCATTTACTCAAAAGATTCTCTTTTGAGTTAATGCAGAGGATACGGATCCTGGTACCAGTGGAGATCTACACTACATTAGTTCCAAATAACGTGCGCCGAAATTTTAGTTACCACCCAAAAAAATTCAAATTAATTCAATACCACTGAAACTATTATTTTTTTATTCCTACCACCCACGCGATCTCAGTCCACGCACCAAATTGGACTGGTGCGCAGACTGGGGAGGCGCACCAAGGGTTTGGGACTATAAAACATCTTGCACACCAATTTTGGTACTCAAACGGGGCAGCGCGGACCAGAGGAGAAAAAAAGGTAATTTTTTTTACTTAATTTTTTTTATTTTATTGTTTTTAAATTACTTAGTTGGATATATAGGTGTTCAAATAGTTCGAATGTAGTAGAATTGGTATTAAATAGTTCGATAGTGTCCAAAATTGGTAATATTTTAAATTAACTACATTTTGTAGTATTTTAGACCAATTTTTTTTAGAAATGTATCAAATTGGCCTTGTATTGTTTGAAATTATCGAAAATTGTACCATTTTTACCGATGGTGTCCAAAAATTACTAAATTATAAATTTACCATATTTGTGGTATTTTAGATCAAAATTGAATAGAAATGCACCAAATTGGTCTTGTATTGTTTGAATTTATCCAATATTGTACCATTTTTTTACCGATGGTGTCCAAAATTAGTAAATTATAAATTTACCTTATTTGTATTATTTTAGACCAAAATTTATTAGAAATGCACCAAATTGGTCTTGTATTATTTGAAATTTATACGTTTATTACCGATAGTGTCAAAAATTGACAAGATTTACAAATTTTCTTTTAGTATGGCGTCAACAAGCGGTACCAAGGAAACCAGTCTCTCGCACGATGAATTGGATTTGGATATGGAATTGGCCTCTACCGTCTTTCGCACTTGACGAATGAAAGTATTAACCATGTTTGTTGGTTCCCGTACAAAAACCACAAGATCACAAATTCATATGTAAGTTTACGCAAATAATTTAAATATTCATTTGAAATAAATAGGTGAGTTATATTTTTATTTATTTTGAAATTTAATGTAGACTCAACTCCTCACGGCGACAAGGAATAACCTGATGAATATCAACTACGACGAGCGATTTGCACCGGTGTTACAGAGGTTGGGTTTGTGGCATGTGTCCCAGCTCACCAAAGTAGTTGCAGATGTCGCCATTCTATCTGCGCTGGTTGAGAGGTGGCGGCCGGAGACGCACACATTCTTTGATTAAGGCTTTATAGTTGTGTAAGAAAAATGTTTCATCTTCTAACTGATTGGTTTCCGAGGACAAATGGTTCATTGTTGTAATTGCGACACATACATGGTGACGTTTAGATATATGTTTGTGTGTATGTCACAAGTTAGAAAATGAATAATTTGATCACAAAACATGAATCTGAAGACTAGATATTTATCTTAAACATGTTACATATTTTTTATTTTTTTAATAAAGAGTAAAATGGGTTCTTTATAAAATTAAAAAAATGAGTTTTAATTGAAAAGTCAATAAATTGTGCAAATTTGTGAGTTTTTGAAATTTAAAAGGATAAATATGATATTATGAATTTTAAAGGAGATGCGCAATTTTGAGTTTTTTTTAAGCATTATACATAAAATTCTCCCTTATTATTAATTCTAGCACGCTAACATGTTACCATTATTAATTGAATTCAATTGCTAGCATAGTACATGAAGACTAATTGATATTTACTTCACTTCACTTATCAAATGCACGATCACACACTAATAATTCATGGATTTTGAAGATTCGACAAAATATTTCGGATCCAGCATGGCCGATATGCAATCGGAGAAGCTCTACAATAGCAAATATTCTTCCAAAATTAATTTCTAAAATTACATGCCATGCTTTATGCATTGTTAATAGAAATGTCACAACTACTGGAAAGTTAGCCTCGAAAATCTTAAAAACAAAATTCATGATGACTCTCATACTAAAAAAAGTGAAAATTTATGGAAGCTGGCCTCTACAATTCAAATGGCCTTAGTTTCTAGAGCCCTGCTACATGTGGGACTTGGGAAGACATTGGCGGTTCGTAGGGTTTGAAATTAATTGTATTCATTTCCGTAGTTCACTAAACATGGATGCCAGAATTTGAAACAAGCTTTTCAGTCTTATAGGGTACATTTGGAGGGGACCTAGAATAGTGAGATTTGAGAATAGCAAATGAGAATAGAGAAAAAATAGTGATTTTCATATTAGCGTGAAAATGGTACTATTCGAATTAGTAAAAATATTGTTTGGATTGTACATATGAAATAGTGAATAGTTGTAACTAATAAAAAATAGTGTTAACAAGGTGCTAATTAAGAGGAAAGATAAGTAAGTGAGATCTCAAACGAATTGTCACGACATGAAGATAACGGTAGTGGTGTCAAATTTGTCATTTTGAAATTATGTTGGCGGAAATCTGAAAAAAAAATATTTTTTTTCTTTCTCTTCACACTTCCAAATAATAGCTCTTCCAACATTTACAAGGAATAGAGAATAGCTTCTATTATAGCTATTCCGAATAACAAAAATGTTGTTTGGATACACATTGCTATTCCGAATAGCTACTATTCTAAAATAGCCTATATTCTTATGCCATCCAAACATAGCCATAAGTTATAACAAACAATTAAAAAATAAGAAAATACCACCTATAAATCTGAATACATAGACTTTCTAAAGTTGTATGAACAAGGTAAGATGGCGAAACCAAATTCATTAATTAGTTTTTCATTTCTAGTAGAACACCATTCAACGTTTATGTTTTCTTTTTTCAATCTACCATTCAACTTTTATGTATTTGCCACAAATTGATTATACAATAAAATGTAGGTATGCGTCCTCTCAGTACATCTTACACAGTAAAAAACTCCACCTTAGGCTTTTTTGCCTACTCGGCAGTCAATATACCTTGACAGGTTTTTGTACATCCACAGATTCTTATGGTACAGATCATTCAGAAATATATCATTCAAACAAATTCAAGACGGACTCGAGTGCTTCTAATCTCTGAATTAATTTCAAGACACAAGTTGTAATGCATGACTAAGTTCTCACCTGTGACATTGGCCCTATATGGTAAATAAAAAAGTTTTTTACAATAGCCTTTAATGTGTATTCGCAGCCTTAAAATTATGTCTATGATAACATGCATAGTATATGAGAAAGCATACGTACATACGAACATAAAATATCAGGAACAAAACAACATACATGTTTGGAGGAGCATAGAATAGGACCAATATAAAATAAATCCTACACTAAACACAAAACTCTAATATCATGTCAGACTGCATGCACCTCACTGCAAGGTGAGAGAAACAGTATTAGCTTTTTACTAGCTGTCGCCTCTTTTTTCGGCAGTGAGCTTCAGTATCCCCTTTTTACCCGTTTAGCTGGCTTCAATGGTTGCCTAGCTTCTTCAGCAACTCTTTTCTCAACATATTGAAACTTGAACCCAAAAAAGAAAAGATATTTGCATTAGAACGGAACAAGGCCTACAAAGATCAGTTTAACATATATCAAATTCAATTGCTGACCAATCAAGAACTAATCTTATGTCCTAAACCAACACAATTGTAACATCCAGTACCTCAATTAGGTTGGATGTTGGGAAATTTGAGAAAATATTCAAAGGGATAGAATTTTGGATAAAGATTTCAACAGTACTGAGATACCGAGAAGAGAAGAGTGTAAAACTCAAAATTGATTTTACAGAAGAATGCGTATTTACAGGCGCTATGATTCCTATAATTTCTATCAAATTTCCTAAAGCCTATCACTCTGCTGAATCTCCTGATGACACGTCAGACACCATGTATTCAACCGCTTCTTCTTTAATTCCTTCCTTCTTCTCCAGTTGGGATTCTAAATCTCCTGATGACACGTCACACGCCATGTACTTCTGTTCCTGCTGATTTGGTTCAACCGCTTCTTCTTCAATTCCGTCCTTCTTCTCCAGTTGGGACTCTAGATCTCCTGATGACTCGTCAGACGCCACGTACTTCTGTTCCTGCTGATTTGGTTCAACCGCTTCTTCTTTCAATCCTTCCTTCCTTCTCCAGTTGGGATTCTGAATCTCCTGATGACATGTCAGACGCCATGTACTTCTGTTCCTGCTGATTTGGTTCAACCGCTTCTTCTTTAATTCCCTCCTGCTTATCCAGTTGTAATTCTGCTGCTACTCTCCTTTTCTCCCTTTCTTCCTTACAGGGACCGAAGAAATTAACGTTTCCGGTCAGTATATTTAAATGGGTCCCTTTTGACAGTATAACCTTCTGTTGCCCTTTTATCCTGCCTGCTTGACCCAATCTTCTTTCTTCTTGCTCCAGCCTGTTGACAAAGTCTAATTTTGCGACGGCTATTCGCAAATTCGACTACGCTATTTCTGATTGTGACAACAATTCTTCTGTGCCCATTTATGTGTTCTTTTGTTTTTATCCCTAATTGTTTCTAAAAGGAATTAGATCAATTGCTCAAATGCTGCTCCAAATTAAAGTATTGCCAAAAGAAGTAGAGTCACAATAACCCTAATTGTTTATGCACTCTTTACAGTACTAGCGTGCCAGTACAGACAATTAATGGCCCGTCATTTGTTAGTAAATTACAGCAGATTACTCTGTATAGTACTTCTAGGAGTTCGTTGAAGAAAATAATGCTCAAAACAAAGACGAGGACAAATATGCAAAAAAAAAATATTCTGAACAACATTTGAGAGAAGCAAAATACCTCCTCATGTTTTCTCTGAAGTTGAAGGAGATCCTGACATAAGGTACGACACTCAGCGTGATACGCTGAAGCTAGTTCTTTGATCAAGGCTTTCCTTTTTATTATCCCAATCACTAAAAGTAGATAAACAGATCTCAAAATTTATGCAATGTAATACAAAAAGGAAAAAAAAGAACAACAGACTTTTTCTACCTGGTGTTAACAATCAAATAAAAATTCCTATCAATGTAGTGATTTGTTATCAGTAAAGATCAAAGATTCAAAATTTAGCATGCATTCATTCAACTATAATCGCCAACATTTGCTAAACATTGACAAAAGAAGGCCACTTATTGAAACTGTAAGCAGAACAGTACAGTATACACCTACTAGCCTAGAATACCATGCAAACACTTTCTAGTACTTGGTCCTTTATTATGTCAATTACCAGGGAAAAAAGAAACATGAACAAACTTTATCATTAGTAGGAAGTCAACTCCAGATTAACCTTTTTGGGACAATTCAGGTTTTGGTCCCTTAACTTTCTCAAAAAAAAAAAAAACTAATTGGCCCTCGAACTTTTATTTGCATCAAATTAGTCCTCAAACTTTTCAAAAAGAAGTTAGTCCTTCAAGTCCTTCAATTTTGAAAAGATGACAATGTCGGTCAATAAACTTCTATATGAATCAAATTGATCTTTGAAGTATAAAAAAGAACAAAGTTTAAAAGATTCATTTGAGTCATTTGAGAGAAGTTGAAGGATCAACTTAGTTTTTTTCAAAAGTAAAACTGATTTGGTGCAACTTAAAGTTAATGGACCAACTTGGTTTTTCTGAAATAGTTCTAAGGACTTGGTGTAAATGGAAGTTTAAGCACTGATTTGGTTTTTCTAAGATAGTTCAGGAATCAAAACCTGAATTCTCCCTATTAGAATAAGGTGAAAATGTCAAAAAAAAAGTAGGCAATTGATCACCACCATTTTTTGGAATTATACAGATAACCCTCAAAAAATGATTTTTACACCATCCAGTTAAATGGCAAGAATCTTACTTCGGCTGGGATCAAACTGGACCGGATCCTCCTTCGCTTCACCTGAGGATTGCTCCGGTGTATCTTTCCCTTCCATTATAGATAATTTCTGCATAAATCACAAGAAATCAAGAAAATTGGATAGGTCAATAGAGTTTCGAGCAAAGGATTCAGACGAGAGGTAGAGAGAAACTGTGAGCACCTTCAATTGGAAACAGCTCGAGTCTTGCTAGGGTTGGCACTTGGCAGTATGACACTCGCCAAGAACAGAAAACTGTTTTCTCCTTTTCTTGATTCCACGATCTAAAATGACGGAGATTAAACCGAGATTTTTATTAATACCCTAAAAAAAAAATAATAATAAAAATACCCTCACTTTGAAAAAAAAATTTAAAAATGCCCTAACCGCCCGTTCATTGGGCGGTTCACCCTACCCACCAAACCGCCCCTTCACTGGGCGGTTCTCTTGCTCTACCCAACCGCCCAGTGGCTGGGCGGTTCAGGTTTTTTTTTTTTTTTTTTTTTTTTAGAGAGATTTGAGAGACAATATGAATGAAATTTAACAATAAAAATTTTAATATTTGCTAGATTACTTCTTTTGATGTATATCCGACATTTTTAAAAATACCCAAAGTTAATAAAGATTAATAAAAATGCTCAGACCCATTCAACTTTTATTAAAAATGTCCAACCCGGCCGGTTCCTTGAAATTTTTTTTTTTTTGAGATAAATAACTAAAATGCTGAAATATAACACTAAAAAATCGAATTGTTTTTTTAAATATTTGCTAGATTACATTTTTGATATATAATTAGCATATTTATACTAAAATACGCTAAATTACTTCAAATTATGTTAATTTATGCTGAATTATACTAAATTACTTGAAATTACAATAATCATGTAGAATTATGCTAAAATACGGTAAATTACGCTAAATTACGTATGAATAGGGCCTATTTTGTACCATCTCTCATAAATCATAAAAAATAGTAAAAAAATTCCAAAAATAATAAAAATTGGTATTCTACAAGTTCATTATATAACTAATTTACTGAGCTACATAGATTAGATAATAGAAATGAAAATCTTAATCAGAAACTTCAACTGAAGTTTTGAGGCCCTTCTCTTTGTTTTTTGGCGATTCTGAATTTGGAAAACTGGCAAAGCGAGTCAGGATGCATGCGCATTTTCACAAGCTTTCCGAAAAGTGGTCATTTGCTGAAATCGGACACTCGAGCGCCGTTTTATGGCCGTTTAAAGTTTCGTCGTCGTTTTTCGCCTTTTCAGTGAAAATATCATCCCAATTCATACGTAATTTAGCGTAATTTACCGTATTATAGCATAATTCTACATAATTATTGTAATTTCAATTAATTTAGTGTAATTCAGTATAAATTAATATAATTTCAAGTAATTTAGCGTATTTTAGTATAAATATGCTAATTATATATCAAAAATGTAATCTAGCAAATATTTAAAAAAACATTTCGATTTTTTAGTGTTATATTTCAGCATTTTAGTTATTTGTCTCAAAAAAAAAAATTCAAGGAACCGGCCGGTTTGGACATTTTTAATAAAAGTTGAATGGGTCTGAGCATTTTTATTAATCTTTTATTAACTTTGGGTATTTTTAAAAATGTCGGATTATACATCAAAAGAAGTAATCTAGCAAATATTAAAAATTTTATTGTTAAATTTCATTCATATTGTCTCTCAAATCTCTAAAAAAAATCTCTAAAAAAAAAAAAAAAAAAAAAAAAAAAAAACCTGGACCGCCCAGCCACTGGGCGGTTGGGTAGAGCAAGAGAACCGCCCAGTGAAGGGGCGGTTTGGGGTAGGGTGAACCGTCCAATGAACGGGCGGTTAGGGCATTTTTAAACTTTTTTTCAAAGTGAGGGTATTTTTATTATTATTTTTTTTTTTTAGGGTATTAATAAAAATCTCGGGAGATTAAAACTCCAACTAGACCCGACATGACCGACACAAATATTTAAGCCTTTTCAAGGACATGTAAGCCCATTAACGTAATTCCTGGCCCATGATTTGAAGTGGCTATATCTAGCCCATAGGCTACAGCACAACTGATTTAGTTAAAGCTACACGGGTAATTACACTGAATTTTGGGCTCACATCAGGCATAGGGGGTCCCCTTTTGAGATTTCGTGCCACAGTTAAAGAACGGTCAGGATTTACTAATTGTTCATGCGTTACGGGGTGATCCGAATTCCACATTAGTCCTCCCTCGCGTGCCAGAACTCGGATCCCCCAGTCCCAGTGCCATCAGAGGCGCCAGGAGGAAGTGTTTCTTTTCTAAAACCCTCTCCCCTTGCCTCCGCCTTTCTGGTCAAATACTTCGACAAGTACCCCAGCACGCCTCTCTCTCTCTCTCTGTTTCGGTGGAAGAATGGGAACTTCGGTGCAGGTGACGCCGCTGAGCGGGGTGTATGGAGAGAGCCCCCTGTGCTATTTGGTCGCCATTGATGGCTTCAACCTTCTAATGGACTGTGGCTGGAACGACCTCTTCGACCCCTCTCTTCTCCTTCCACTCTCCAGGTCCCACTCTTTTTCTGACACTCCCCACACTTTATCAGTATGCAATTTACCTAATTAGCTCAATTGCATTGGCTGTCAGCTAGTTCTCCCGTCCATGTTGTGTTTGACAAATTTTTTTCTGAGACCATGTTATGGTTTGAAATTATAAATAAGAACCTGAATTGTAATCATGTAATGTACTAGGTTCTTCTGAGGAAAAATAATAATAAATAGACCATAGCATGACACTATGATCTTCTATGTGAAAGGCTGAAAAATAAACCTGTACTAAGTTTATGTAGATGAAATAGCAACTTAAATTGCATTTATTCATGGAAGTGTAATTCCACCTTTTACAACCTTATACCCCAATGTGGTGCTGTTATTAATTTTGCTTAATGTGTGGTATCTCTTTGTGTTAAGCTTATGAATTTCAGCAACTAATTGAGAGGCAAAATTGGGAATTTTCCCAGGGTTGCCAAGTCAGTTGATGCAGTTTTGGTATCGCACCCTGACGTTCTCCACCTAGGAGCATTGCCGTATGCCAGGAAGCATTTTGGTCTCTCAGCTCCTGTATATGCCACTGAGCCAGTGTATAGACTTGGTCTTATGACTATGTATGACCACTATCTTTCTCGAAGAGTAAGTTTTCATTGCAGAGTACAGCTATTTTTGAAATGGTCTTTGCAAACTCCTACCATTGTTCTCTTGCATTTGCATATAACATTAAATTTGGGTTACATGTTTATCACACCTTCTACTCAAATAGTATGAAATACTTTTGTGACTTGACTTCCTTATCTGAAAATTTACCTTGTTATTGCATTTTCCAAAGAAGATTGTAACCTTTTTTCACAATTACTTTTTGTAGCAAATTTCAGACTTTGACATGTTCACCCTTGATGACATAGATGCTGCTTTCCAAAATGTTATTAGGCTTAAATACTCCCAAAATTACCATCTTTCAGGTTACTATTCTCTTCTCCAAATCATGTGACAATTGGTTACTACATACGAGCTTTGCTGTGTATATTAATTTGACAGTTGGTTGTTTTGTTGTGTATAGAAAAGGGGGAGGGGATAGTTATTGCCCCTCATGTGGCAGGTCATCTCTTGGGTGGTACAGTTTGGAAGATAACAAAGGATGGAGAAGATGTGGTATATGCAGTCGATTTCAATCATAGGAAAGAAAGGTGTGACCTTGTTTTATCTATAGCCACTGTATTGTTTTGTTTTTTACAATTTTTTGTGAAGTTGGGGTTGGGGGGGGGAGATTGTTCATACCCCTCTCATCAGTTTCCTGGAAGAAGCCCCTCTTAGTTTCAGCGACAAAGAGAGACAATGCAAGATAATTGGTAATAATTTCTAAAAAGGTCGACAGGGGTTGACTTTGAAGTTATCTCAGTTATCTCTCGAGCTTTGTAGAAAAGTGAAAAATATTTATTGTCATTGAAAACTGTCAGCAAAATTTTTAGATACGGCAGGAGTAAGCAGTAATTCCGTATCTGACATAACTCTTTTTCTTTGTTCAGGCACTTGAATGGGACTGTTCTCGAGTCTTTTGTTCGGCCTGCTGTTCTTATAACAGATGCATACAATGCTTTAAATAATCAAGTATATAAACGCCAAAGGGACCAAGAATTTATTGGTACTCCTTTATTTCCATATATAGTCTTAGTCCTGTACTAGCTCTTGCCAGTAATTCATACCAAATTGATTCAAAAGCAACAGTCAAGAAACACTAATTAAAAGGATCACAGAAGTACCGTGAAGCACTATTCCAAATTAGATACGAACTCCTGATTAGATCTTAGAATTGTACAATCTCAAGGGCAATTTTAATGATTAGTATGGTTATAGAATTAAAATCAGTTGAGCTTTCTTTTGATCAAATTCATAATACTTTCTTTAGATGAAATTCTGAGAGTACTTAGAGCTAATGGCACAGTTTTGCTTCCAGTCGATACCGCTGGAAGGGTATTGGAGCTTATTTTAATCCTCGAGCAGGTACGAGATAGTTTTTTTTATTTGAATTTGAATTGAATTGTAAAGACTCTTTTAAACAGTTCAAACGATGAAATAAAGCAAATTCAAGAGTCTATTAATTTCTCTATCCAGCCAACAAATTGATTTGTATTGAAATGGAGCTATTTGACCTTAAAACGACCAAATATCCATCTAAAACTTTATAGAAAAGCTTCATACTAAGTGCTAGGTGTGACCCCACCTCCCCAAGGCCCCTCTGTGTAATAAAGTATGGTAGGGGGATTTCATCTTGATGCTCACGAAAATAAAAAAAAAAAAATTGTTTTACCTCTAGAAAATGAGAAGTTTCGGTGCACGCTATCCTTTGTGAATATACATAGTATCTATATCCACCAATACAAAACAATAAGAAAATTGTTCCTCTTATCCATTAGGATAAACAAATTGCCCAAAATGAGGGTGTAGCTGATATTGTGATGGTTTATAGAGGCATGCAAGAAATTTTTAATTAGCCTAATGGGACTGAACCATATGCATATTTGCAGTATTGGGCTCAACAACATTTGAGTTTTCCAATCTTCTTTCTATCAAATGTGGCCTCAAGTACCATTGAATATGTCAAGAGTTTTCTTGAGTGGATGAGTGACTCCATTGCCAAGTCTTTTGAACATACACGTGACAATGCCTTTCTACTCAAGTAAGTGTAATTTTGGTTGTATGGTGAATTTTTCTGTTTTTCCCCCTTTGAAAGTCTCAAACTAAACTTAGTTTTACACCATGTTTCTAGATAATATCAAGATTTCTCATGTTTAAAGCTAACCCCAGATATATTGTGAGTCAGTTGCAAATGGTAGCTGACCGGTTATATTAAGTTGAATAAAAATGTAATTAAAATTCTGGTGGTTTTCTCGTATAATAAATCACAACCAGTTAGCTAAACTATATCTAAATCTATTGTTTGAGCTCAGGTTGGATTTAGAGTAAATAATTGTAAAGGAACAGGGGCATTTTTTTTTAATGTAAAAGTTGAATACATGGTTGGTGTATTTATAGGAAATTGTCAGTGTTATATGACTGTACACTTAACGCTGTCAAAGAAGCTGTTAGTTCAGTGCTTCTTTTGTTACTACTGTACTGTATACTAATGTCTAATGATATTTTTCTATTTTGTGACTAAAATACCTTGCAGATATGTGAGCCTTATAATTAACAAAAGTGATCTAGAGAATTATTCCAGTGTTCCCAAAGTTAGAATTCTTTTCTCTCGTGTTTTTTTTTTTTTTTGCTTTTTGTGTACTTTTTCTTTTGTATTTTGGAATTACAAATAATTAGCAAGTTTTTTAGGTGGTTCTGACATCCATGGCTAGCCTGGAGGTGGGTTTCTCTCATGACATGTTTGTCGAGCTTGCGACTGATACAAAGAATCTAGTTCTTTTTACTGAAAGGGGCCAGGTTCTAAATTCTCTATTTCTTTTTCTTTTGTCAAGTTCCATTTTTTAAAGTATTTTCAAGTGTTTGGAATGAAATGCACTCTCATAGAAAAAATAAATTAAGGTACTAGTACTGGTGGCTGTTCTGTTCTGTCACAGTGATGTCATGCAGTGGACATGCATTGATTGCGTGTTTTTTTGTCATTTTTTTTCTGCTTGACCTGTGTATTATTTATAGTCACATATTATTTTTATGTCTACATTAATTTCTTACTATAATGGACAGTACAATAGAAGAAAGTAAAGATGGCTTCAATAGCACATAGATATAATAATAGCACTCAGTTCAATACAAACCCCAACTGACTACCCAAGAGATTTATGTCATGCACAGAAAGGCATGTTGTATTTAAATATGATATACTAGAAAATAACATATCTCATACTCATACATAACATTTATAAGAAATGGTATATATAAGGGGCCTAAGGTCTTGGAGTGCTGACCATATAATTTCATATTTAATTTTGCTTTAGTGACTCCAATTTGTGTTTTCAGTTTGGTACACTGGCCCGAATGCTTCAAGTGGACCCTCCTCCCAAGGCTGTGAAGGTCACCATGAGTAAAAGAGTACCTCTAGTGGGAGACGAGTTAAAAGCTTATGATGAGGAGCAGGAAAAGATAAAGAAGGAAGAAGCTGTAAAAAAGGCAAGCATAATAAAAGTGGAAGAGGTGCGAGCTGCATCGTCTCACTTGTCAGAATCTAGTAAAGGGGATTCCATGATGATTGATCCCCCTTCTGCAGTAGCTTCGTCAGAAGGTAAATTGCTAAAATTCAAAATTTTAAGAGAACTCTTCCAAATGCTTCCATGTAAATCCAGAACCCGAAAACGAAACAAAAACCATCGTAATTTATATCAATTTTATCAATGAGCCAGTGTTGTGGATGATTTATTTGTTTGTTTTCTGTGTTGTTGATGCCCAGCAAACAACGCCAAAATGCTGCAATCTTTTCCATACAAAAGATGTAGATCACATATAATGGTTTAATTATGTCATTTGAATTTACACTTTTTATCTTCCTCATAGAGTGGTTTCATGATGGATGCATGAAAAATGGGGGACAATGGAACACTCTTTCTAATCTGAATATCCAATCTGATTTTTGAGTTCTCATGTTCTTTTTGTTTTGTTTAAAATCTAGTGGCCTCACATTTTCATGGCAAAATGGATATTTTGGTTGACGGATTTACGCCTCCATCAACCAGTGTCACTCCAATGTTTCCATTTTTTGAGAACACAGCTCAGTGGGATGATTTTGGGGAGGTCATTAATCCTGATGATTATGTAATCCAAGAAGAAGAATCAAATCATATGGTTGTAAGTCCCGATCCAATTATATCTAGATCTTATGGCAGAGTTGTTCAGACCTGCTGCTGACCCATAGTGACTAGTAAAAGCTGTATTGGTACAATACTTGTGATCGTGCCAATCTTTATGGTCCAAAATTTTGTTTTTTTTATTTCCTCAAAACATTGTTAAGATGGCTAAAACATGGTACTGGAGTATTTTCTGTTATCTACAGTAAAGTATGTCATCCCAGAAATATGCAAAAAAGGGTTGTATATCATACCATAAATGTGTATTGAATACTAATAAAAGTACATTACCAGAAAAGTTATATTGATGCAGTTGGTGCCAATTAATCTTGGTAGCGAGAATCAGTATCAAGTTTTGTATTTGTATGTTTTTGTATTTTCATCAAATGTTGCTTATTTTAACTCGTATTAATTTTGCCATATTTTTCAAAATTTAGGGTAATGGCAAAGGTTTAGATGCTAAATCTGATGAAGCCTCAGTACACTTGCTCCTCGACTCAACACCGTCAAAAGTCGTGTCACATGAAATGACGGTGAGTTAAAGACACTATATCGACCCATGAAGATAACATATTGCTTCTTTCAAGTAGGGCGTTGGTGGTTATTCTTTTATTTTATTCATGGTAATGCTGGTATATATTACTCAAGGTCTAAAATCAGTATGAAGTATTGGGCCTTCTTAAATTTGTACCATTACATGCCTTTATTGGAGTGTCTTTGCTAACAATGACCTAATTAATCCTTTCCTGTTTTTCATTTTTAGTTTGACTTGTAATTCATTTGAGGTCTTCTAATCAGATCTTGGTGTAGAATAGTCTTCTATATATGTCTTCATTGCTTATATTTGGTTTTGTTCCACTGTAATAAAATCTATACAACTGTTTAACTCTCACAGACATGTGAACTTATGTGCTTTTGGTACAAAAAAAAACAGGTGCAAGTGAAGTGTGCCCTGTTATACATGGATTTTGAAGGCCGATCTGATGGCCGTTCAGTCAAGTCAATTATAGCTCATGTGGCTCCGTTAAAACTTGTATGTCTTTAAGGAATTTTACTGGAATAAGACCAGAGTTGATCTTATTCCTTGATGTGGTATAGAAACATTTTTACCTCTAACCTTGAGCAGAATAGTTTGAAACCTATCAGGTTTTCATATGATATGCACCCCTGGAAAACCTCAATATATCAAGAACAACCTGCAAAGCCTTCTGAGAAACACAGATGCTCCTATTAGCAGTATTTAATCTCTAGGTTTTTTATATATTTCAAGGGTAACATTTCTTCTTGTGGTATAATCTTGCTTGTAGGATTAATGGAAAATATATTGATATGGTTAACCAAATGAGCTTGATGGTCAAATAATAGTAGGGGTAATTGATGATGCTTACTAGTTCCTCAAGGGCATGTGTAATATTTTTGGTTGTTTCTTAGGAATATCAATGATATTTCATGTTTTTTCAGTGTTAATTTTTTTTTGCCTTCAAATAATCTTGCAGTTTTGCATTTCATCCGCTTTCTCTATTTATTTTTATATTATTTATGCCTTTTATTGCGCATTTGGTCCGCTTTGTCAATATATCCCTTGCAGTTGTTATTGATCTATTGGCATGCAACCTTTTCTAACAAACTTCCTGGCGCTTTTGTACTTTAGGTTTTGGTGCATGGATCTGCAGAGGCAACAGAACATTTGAAGATGCACTGTGCAAAGCATGTATGCCCCCAGGTGTACGCACCACAGATAGAGGAGGCCATTGATGTGACTTCTGATCTTTGTGCCTATAAAGTACTTGACGATGAACTCCTTTCATATTTCCATTTTCATTTATTTGACTAGGAAAAAGGATAGAAATGTATCAATAGTTAGTCTAGGAGGAAAGGGGACTCAAATAGTCAAATGGTGAATGAATCAAAAATTTTAAATTTGTCCGTGTTTGGAAAATGAATCACTTATCTCTGTACATTTTGTGCTATAATTTTTTCAGGTTCAGCTTTCAGAGAAGTTGATGAGCAATGTTCTGTTTAGAAAGGTAGAAGGTTTTTTCACCTCGCTTTTGGATTATCTTAGTTGTTCTTTTGAGTTCTGCAGAAATCACTTGAATATGTTCATATCAATCAAGGATTTTAATGTATAAAGTTATAAAGCAGAACTTGGCCAGACTCCACACATTTTCATACTAACCAGAAATTATTGTTCTACTCATATGTGCTACTAATGTATCCAGGGGTGGAGGGAAGGAGGGGCAAAGGGGGCCGACTCCCCAACCACCCCTATAAATTGGAAAATTGCTCTTTTGTTTTCTGAATTTATAGTTTTGCAAATGCAAATACTCTTTGTTTTCTGAATTCATATGTGCTACTAATGTATCCAGGGGCGGAGGGAAGGAGGGGCAAAGGGGGCCGACTCCCCAACCACCCCTATAAATTGGAAAATGCTCTTTTGTTTTCTGAATTTATAGTTTTGCAAATGCAAATACTCTTTGGCCCCTTCATAAAATAAATTACATTACAGTCACTTATCACCCCTGCCCGCCCTAACAACCAGAACGTACCAAATAATTTTCATTCTTTTCGTTTTCTCTAATTTAGTGTTATGATTGATTTATGATTGTCTGGATCTTTCTGGAATGTATTTTACTGTACTAAATACCATTAGTGATCTTGGGACAGTCTCTTCAAGGCTTATTCATTAGACTGTTTTAATGTATAACAGATGGGTGAGTATGAGATATCATGGATGGATTCAGTCACAGAGAAGACAAATGAGAAAATGCTTACTCTCCTCCCCCCTCCATCGGCTTCTCCAGCTCACAATTCAGTCCTTGTGGGAGATCTCAAGCTGGCAGATTTCAAGCAATTCCTTTCATCCAAGGGTATCCAGGTACAATCATCTTGTTTGTATTTCTAGTAGTGAAACTCCTTTTATCGAGTGCAATTTGGATTTCTGAACTGTGGAGTTGGCTGAAGAATTTTCTTCACTTTTGTTGGACCTTTTTTGGACCCTCTTTTTTGGATGGTAAGGAGTACGTAGCTTGTGATGTTTGTAACATCAGTTAGGTGCTTATAGCTATCGTTATTTGTATAGTCTCTTTTATGAAATCAGGTGACTTTGAGAGCCATATGATGTGTTTGTGAGGAGTGTTTAATTGCACGAGTGGAGTGGGTTTGACAAAACCAATACATTTTTGAATTTTTGAAGAATTATGATGTTGTACCAATTTACAGGTAGAATTTGCTGGTGGTGCCTTGAAGTGTGGCGAACATATTACTGTACGCAAGGTCAGCGATTCAAGCCAAAAGGTATTGAGCCCACAAATTGTAATTACTCCTTGTTATATTTTTTCCAAATATTAATTATTATTGTTTCTGATCACATATTATTCTTGCTGCTTGTGATCAGGCTGGGACTGGTGCTCAACAGATTGTTATTGAAGGGCCCTTGTGCGACGATTACTACAAGATCAGAGAGCATCTCTATTCACAATTTTACTTGCTATAAGAAGCCGTAAACTTATAGTTAGCTACTATTGTACAAGCTAGGTCAATGTGTAATGAATTAAATTGGAGGGAGAGCTAGCAGTTTTATCCATCTTATCATGAATGCTGGATTTCTTTTGTTGTACTATTGAACTTGTAGCAACTCTAGTCTTTATTTACTGTATTACGTTCTTTTTGGTTTCTTGTTTTTGTTGACAACAAATAGGTTTCGGTAAATTATGAAAATTGAAAACTAAGATAATTATGGAATGATTACATCCACTCCATATAAAGCTCAAGTTTATATTATACAAGTATGACATATATATAATGATACTTTTAAGACATTATGAGGTTTGACTCGTGAGTTTGCAATTGTACAAGTTCTGAGGAATCTTTTATTTAACCTCCTTACATAAAGCACAAAACAATATTCTTTTTTTTTAAGGTTAGTGGTTTCACAAAACAATATTCGAATTCAATAAAAAGGACATACAAGTTATCCATATACCTAAAAAAAATACTGAAGTGAAGTCACCACATGAATTTAGAAATCAAGAAAATAGAATAAACGTAAAAAAAAAAAAGATGCATGCCCATTAGATGGCGTCCCTGTACAACATGTTCCATGGAAGGCCCTGCTCATTAAATGGAACCGACAGGAAACGATGCGAAGGGAGCAATGAGCTCTTTTTTTTTTTTTTTTGTAAGTTCTATATCTTAGTTCCATGATCGATGCTCGATTTGGACCGTTCCAATTACTAGCCAACAGAGAACGGTGTACTGGGAAGGGAGCAATGAGCTTGGTATTTCTTATTTTCCTTTTTCATTCTATATCTTAGTTCCATCCCATGTGATGTAAAAACTTCTTTAAATTGACCACAGATTGCTCCTGTTTTTTTCTTTTCAAGTTGATTGGTTCATCCGTTCATTCATAGGGGTATTCGATGTACAATTGATCAAATTCGATTCGATATTCAATTGAGCCATTTGATCCACGTCAATATTTTTGTAAAAAATTAAAATTATAAACCGTTTCATAAATCTAAATAGACGCATAGATCTAAACACGGATAGAACAGTCCGAATCAAACATCATGTCAAATTTGGTCTGATATCCATCTGTCGCTCCCTATTCATATGCTTGTTTTCGGCCTTCTGCGGTTCGAATCCATTTTCCAAGAGAAGCCATAGACAAGAAAGGGGTGAAATCATCATTTAATTCCACGTCTCACCTTGCGTGGGATGAAATCGCCATTTTTGCGTGTGCCACAAAGCTATTTTGCTACTTTTACCAGCTGTTAGAAATAGTTCAGCGTCCCGACTGTTAGCATCAGCTGGACGACAAATTGCGTACATTCCAGTATCGGCAGTTTAAATGACAGATGATGATCAAATTCTTATTTTTTTCATTACTATAAAAAAAATTATGGCTTCATTTGGATGACATTGTCAAAGTTATTTATTGCCAAATCATTCTATTTCCACTAAAGAGGTACAAAACTAATGAACTAAACTAAAGATTACATCCTAATACACAAAAAGACAACAAGAAAACTATCTATAAAAGAAATACTCCTAAGATGAAAAACTACAAAGAAACTAACACTACACATTATGTTCCTATGGCTACATTCTGCATATATGCATTCATGGAGCAAAACAACAGGGGCTCGGATAACAAAATGTAGCCACAGCCCTGCAATTAAAAGAAGAGCATATCATTATAACGGAATCAAGAACACCATCCTATCTACACTAAAGTGCTTGGTCGTGTTTAATATATCTGTGAGTGTGGTCTTTGACTCTTTCTAGATTTGTACCTTTCTCAAAGGTAACACGACTGCCTTTAAAAATACTAGTAAGGGTTCTTACTATAATTTTAACAACAACTTCACCACCAAACGCAATGAACATAAGGTTAGGCCTACATGCTAGTTTTTTTGCTCTTCACACTTTGCATAAGCAGCAAAAAAAATCACTCACCAGGTGATAGTGCTCACATCATATTGGTAACAACTGTCAAGACCATCTACTACCCCCTATCTCAAATTCGCGAGCAATCGTCAACTTTTTACTACGCGAAGGCAAAAATCTATTCAAACCACTGTCGCTAAAACTTCCCTCTGGGATTTGGTCATGTGCCTCAAGAAATTCACTGCTAGTAGATTGCAAAGGTATAAGGTAGCTATCATCTTTTGATTTTCTCTTTTTTTTCTCAATTCTTTTGACATTCTTAGATATGGTATGAATTGTCTCGTTAATGCGTGCAATTCCCCTTTCTACTGGTTCAACCACATGCGAAACCGTGAACTTCACATCATCAGCCACCTGAAAGGAATGCAAGAAGAGGAATTTCACATCAATAACCTCACAAAGACTTAAAAAAAATTGTTTCTGGACTGGTCAAGTTTCTACACGTAAGATAACCTGCTATTTTTTTTTTGCATGCAAAAGTAATTTCTAACAGAACATTATTGGGTTCATAGGGCTGACACAACAATATTATTTTCATTGATCTCCCTAATAAAGAGTCTTCAATCAGTAAACCTAAAAGATTGGAGCATAAAAAGTTGATATCCTCCATTAAATAAGCTTTTTTCATGGTGAAACGACATTACTGCAAAATTGTTATTAAATAAAAGGGTAAGAGGACTGTGTTAATAAAAGTTCTCTGTTCTCTATTTCTTGATATTCCGAAACAGTAAAAGTTAAAGACTTGATTCATTTACAAATAGAAGAATAGAACTCTGACATGTTTCAGGCTTTTTCTTTAGTGCCTGCACAGAGTCACTAACTTGACACATAAAAATAACTATCTAGTATACAAACTAAATAAACAGTTAAATCAATAAGTAGTTCTCAAGCAACCCAAGGAGCAGAAGAACAGAAAGAAATAAATGGTCGTAGAGTTCATCTAGAAGTTCTCACAGAAGGATATTTTCATACCGGTCTTTCTTAAATTCAACAACTAAATCCTGAAATCTTACAAAAGTGACAAAGAAAACAAATGGATAAAAACTAAAGAGTCGATGAACATACAATTTCACTGCTGCCCAAGACAACATCGCGTACGCTTTGGGGGAAGCTTAGCCTCCTCTCCCTATTCTCAGGTTGCACGACCTGCCCCCGCGTCAATCTCCCACCGTCTCTGACCTCCTCAGGATCTGGTAGGGTTCCCAATGACGCATAATCTGACATAACTGCGACATTTCTCACACATCTCTCACCTCGCCGGTATGGCCTGGCTGGGAACACTTTTAGGTGTACAACTGCTGCAACGCCCATCTGTTAATAGAGGGGATAAATTAGACGAAATGTGGAACAAAAGCAACAAAACATATGACTCTTTGAGTTAATAAAGGTCAGATGAAGTTTTTTTTCCAATGTTTTTTAGCAGATACTACTAATCTGTGATATTTCCGGACCTTGCCAGAATGGCATATAGATGGCACGAAATCCCACCTGTTTTGTAGCCTTTCCTTTTCTTTAGCCCGCAATTCAGATTTGAGGCCTAAGCATTTAGAGACAATTATCTCAAGCGCAGCCAAACCAACACAAGAAAAGAGAAGATAAATAATGAACAATTAATTAATTAATTAAATGGTTACAGAAGTAAATAGGCAACTCTATGTCATGCATATATTGACCAAACAGGAACAGCAATAAACCATTTATACCAGTACAAATAGAAACAAAAACAAAGAAGAGAAGAATAAACATTGAAGTATACCAAACCTCGATGCATATTATGTAATCTTGTATGCGTGCTTGCAACTCCTGAGCCAGACGGCCTTTCAAGACACCCATCGAGAAAAGGAAGGCAATAATAATACCCTGCCACCAAGTCAGAAATACAATTGATTTGAACGTCAAAAATTTGGCAAGTGGTTGTATGGCCTCCAGCTTTTCCTTTGTGACAGAGTAGAACTGTACGAGGCAATACAAAGCCCAAGTCTGGCTGAAATTCAATACGACTGCTAGGTAAGGATACCTGCGAGGATAAGGAAAGCATACTTTCAATAGCAATAATCATAACTATAGTTTCCAGATATATTATCACTTAAATGCCGCTATTGTGTAATTTCTCGAATCAGCCACATTTTGAAATAAAAAAACACAAAAAGCACAGACTAAGATTTACTCTTCAAATGCGGGAACTTATTTGCAAAGGATGCTGCAGAGTGTCAGGGAACTTATTGCAAGTTTCCACCTTTTCTTTTGTTGGTTTCAGTTTGACATGTGTTTATATTGGGGCATAATTTGGTGCTTTTGGACCTTTTTCTTTAATTTTTTGCTCTTTCAAGTGCGGGAACTAAGAGTAAATCTTAGTCCCGCTATTGTGTAATTTCTCGAATCAGCCACATTTTGTAATAAAAAACACAAAAAGCAGCAACTAAGATTTACTCTTCAAGTGCGGGAACTTGCAAATGATACTGCAGAGTGTCAGGGAACTTATTGCAAGTTTCCACATTTTCTTTTGTTCGTTTCAGTTTGGCATGTGTTTATATTGGGCATAATTTGGTGCTTTAGGACATTTTTCTTTCATTTTTTACTTGATAGGGACTTCAGCGTCTCATTAATGTTCACCAACTTAAACATGTGAGGGCAAGAAAGACAATCTTACCCAGATGTCCATTCAAATTTCCCCTCTCCGTATAACCCAACAAGCTGTAACAAGATGGCCAACACAGCACATATCGGTTTCAGAATCATCTGTAAGCAATGCGAAGTATAAAGAAATTAAAATGCCAAAAAGCAATAAAATAGCAGACCTAAAAGCACACATATTAAATTATTGTATACCCCACCTTCCAAAAAAGGAAAAGAAAATACCAACATAAGCATAGAAAGAGATAAAACTGTGATTGTCAGTTGTGACAATAGTACACCTGTTCATGGGCTCATAATGTGACTGTCACTGGGACCTTATGCTGGATTATCCAGCAAAGAAGAAAAAGAAAAGAAAACAACATGTAATATTTCTTTGGGTAAAGTACAAATGGGATACATACATACTGGACAATTCCAATCTTGACGGCATGGTAGAAGTCAGAGCCCAGATACCAACTCCTCATGATACAGTTCAGTGGAAAAGGGTGCTTTACAACTCCATATTCATAATCAAACTCCAGAAGAGGTGTGCTAGAGTCAAATCGGGTTTGAGCCTCCATTACTTTTATCGTTGCCTCCTCACCACCTTAAAGCATTATAACTCAAATAAATATTACTGAATTGCTAATTAAGACCAAACATGTACAACAGATGCGATATTTGTGACATTTCCTCAACCTCCACAAGACTTTCTTTTTGTCTTTTCCTAAGACTAAAAAACTGAATCAAGCCAAGAAAGTTTTGGTCCAAGAAAGTTTTGGTCTTGGGTTCCGGTAACAACAAGAACTGGAAAAACAATTAAGCCAATAAAATAAACTCAAAACTCATGGCAACTATATCACTTTCTTGTTGGCCTAATGGTTCAAAGGTTGGTGTTATGTACACAATAAACTATAACCCAGAAAACATTTGCTGTCAATTGAATATTTAGTGGGTGTTTGCTGCTATGGGCAAATACAGTTAAATATTGATTAGCAATACACCAATTAACAACAACACTTCAGAAGGATAAAAAGTTCATAATAAAAACTAAGCTCATACCTAAGCAAGCAATTAAGTATCTCTCAAAGCAATACATGGCAAATGCCTCGTAGCAGTCTCTCATTACTTCACAAGTGAATGCCCAATCGGAATTATGCAGTGACAAGAACTTTACCAAAAAAGTATAATTAGTTCCGATTCAAGTCTAAAATATACTTCCATTGTATCCAGCACTGGTATAGAACAATATCAGAAAGGGTTGGTCCTGTCCAAATTCAGCTTAGTTCTGAACAAACCTACTCCTCACAACAGGAAAAATTATTCATTTGGGTTCCAACTGAAAAGTAACCTGCTTCAGCTCAGTGCACATCAGCATACAAACATATCATCCCAAAATTAATAAGAGATAGGTATTGTAATAATTGAGTACCATTTATATTAAAAAAAACATGTCAAGGACTTCTATATAAAGAATATAATGCAAATAGGGTTAACATACCGATTCAACTGCATATATTGGAACCATTAGAATCAGACCAATCAAGAACTTTTGCTCCTGGAATATACAAAATGGTGAAAACAATTAATTTATATTACATAGACATGTCAATTTAAAAACTTTGGCCATTCCACTAGCAAGCCCACAGCAGCAGTCAAGAAAATTAATTGGAGCTTACAAGTTTGACTTTAGATCTGTTTAAGCTAAAATTAACAAAGTAAAGGTCCAGTCATTTTTTTGGCTTGATTTAACCAATTGTCACAGTTATTTGGACAGAATCAAAGTAATATGTCGAGTTCCAATACCATAAGCAACAGGTGTTAGGTGTTATAGGCAACAGGTAAAATATTGGATGCAACACGCAAAAACCCATAAAAGAAATAAAAAGCATAATCTGCATACCTCCGGTTGGTTGTAAGAAGAGAGGTGCTCTATAATAAGAAACAGAGACAACACAAGGGCAACCGCCACAAAGACACCTGCACTAAAAATTGGCCAACTTGGCACTGATTTTGTTTCTCTGACCAAATCAAGAAAGGAGAACTCCATTCGGCCAAGAGACTCGCCCAAAGGAAGTAAAAGCAACACCATAAAGAGGCTCATATTCCATGCCATAGAGTCATCAACGTAGAAACCTACACAAAAGAAGAGATGCTGAAATCCTATTTTCCCCCTTTCTTTAAGTTCTTTGATCTTTTTGTGAAATGCATCCACTGTTTATCTCTAATTTTTAGAAAGAACCAAGATTTTTGGCACTTGCAAAACATCAACAAACAATAAAAGTGATGGAGTATTCTGTCTTCAAAATTATCTTTCTGTTGGACTAAACTGACCCTCCTGGAATCTTCACATACAACATTCTTTATATCACTTTTTGTTCTCACACAAGAAACTACAGGCAAGGTAATTACAAAATTAAGCAAAATTGAAGGGAAAAAGTAGGGGAGTTTTGTTTTGAAGGTTGAGACGTAGATGATCACTTCTATTAGCCAGATATGTCGATCTCAGTAAGTCATTAACTGATAGATAGTATTGACTTACAGCTTACAGAGAACGGACCATTTCTGTAATCGGCTAATACAAATTATTGTTCACAAGTCCTCGATTTTAATGCAATATGCACACATTAGTGATTTTTTCCCTTTGACTTTCTGCACACCTCACTATATGCTATTTATTTAGCTAAGAATACACTTTCGTGCTTAGATTAGAGACAGTGTCAAACAAATGATGGTCCAGTTGTCAATCAACTCAAGTTCATTTTATAAAGAGAAAAAGAAAAGCAAGAAACTTGACTATTTTGAGTGTATTCAAATTAATTATTAAGTACCATCCATGAGGAATTGCATGAGAAGACAAGTCTAAATAAAAAATTATGGCTGGCCAATTAGAAACTTATAACCAAATATATATTTATAAATCATAGTGCAGTGGCTATAGAGGGACCCATACTTGACCGCCTAACAAAACTATACCTAATTTGTCTCCATCCTGAATTTCACAATAATTTTTCCAAGTACAACATAAGGGAATAGTAATACCATCTAATACTTCCTTTCTCACTCGTAATCACAAACTCATTATAAAGATGAAATTGACCGAATTAAAAGGCCGTCAGATTTTGCGAGAAAGGGCAAACTGGTATGCACAATCAGCTCGCAATCGCACTATAAAACCAAATAGTGAAGAACAAAACCCTAATTAACATCTCAGGTAGTTGTCACGATCACTTTCTCCCAGCACTACCGATCTCAAACAAAAAGGAAAAGGAAAATCTAAAACTAAGAAACCTGTGTGCTCCCGAGGAGAGAAGTTCTTTTCTCTTTGTTCTCCTAATAGAGAAGACAAGGTCGCGTGATTTTTCCTTCTTTTTGTACTTCTCTTGGATTTAGGTGAGGATTTCGGTGCTGCTTTCGGTTTTCCTTTTTGTTGCAAGTTATTTCTTTTCTTTTGCCTTGAGAAAACGAAAACCCACCGAAGGCAAAGGTGCGATTTCATATCCTCTGAGGTAACATAATTTTCGAGTTTGGATCCGGGCCGTCCGATCAGAACCCGGACCATTCTGGTCCGACGTGGAATGCATAGGGCCCTTAATTCGTGCCAAAGCAGATCGCACGGTCCGGATCAAACTCAAAATTATGTTACAGAGGGATTAAATGCACTGCTTGGAATTTTTTTTTTT
Source organism: Carex kokanica (assembly GCA_025461125.1). Taxonomy (NCBI): domain Eukaryota; kingdom Viridiplantae; phylum Streptophyta; class Magnoliopsida; order Poales; family Cyperaceae; genus Carex; species Carex kokanica. Next base: position 604,434 of record JAJGRX010001034.1, on the reverse strand, counting down.
GGGTAATTATATGTTACCCCTTGATTCCTTCCTCCATTTTTCTCCCAACTAACTAACTTCCTTTTCTAACTATAATAATCAATTTTAACTAACTAGTGGTCCCTACAAATTAATTAGTAGATTTTTTACTTCTATTTCTTTCCTCTCTCCCTCCCTCTCCCTCTTCCACCTCCGCCTCCCCCTTCCACCTCTGCCTCCGCCCGCCTCTCCCTCTCCGCCTCCGCCTCTCCTTCTCCGTCTCTGCCTCCGCCTCACACAACGAGGATGAATACTTGTTCAATGATAGATGAATACTTGCATGACGAGGGTGAATACTTGTGCAACGAATAACTCGAAAGTATGTCATCATGGATCTCATTTTAAAGAGAAAATTATGTAGAAAACGTTCGTGGTTTTAGATTTGCAAAATTCCTCACAGATCGTTAGAAATATTAGTTAGATTGAACGGAGAAAAAAAAAAACCACCTCTAAAAACGTGTAAAAGATGGGTGTGATATGTCCAGTTTTTTTTAAAAATACTTGATATATCAGGGTGAATACTTGATGTATTACATGTGAATACTTCATGTATTATAGATGAATACTTGATGTTGTTTTCACTTGCGGTGACGGTTATGCGGTCCCCACGGTAGTTAGTGATGGCGGTTGTGCGATCCCCCCACTTAATTACGCGTTTTCTTTTGTTTTTAGCGGACGGCAGTTGTGGTACCCTACTATCTCCGCGTAATTAATGCTCTTAATGTCGTAATATTTCCATATATAATTCTTTCTCAAAGATGAGTACTTTTATTTATATGGATGAATACAACTCGTGTTAAGTGTCAATACTTTTTCGCAAATCGTCCCCTACTAATTCCACCACTTATCTCCGCATATTACTGTGGTCCCCTACTTATCTGAAGTCGCGGTTGTGCGGTCCCACCATACCTTCATGTACTCTTTACACTTACACGACGAGAATGAATACTTGTTCAATGAGAGATGAATACTTGCGTACGAGGTGTGAATACTTGCGTAACGGACACCTCGAAAGTATGTCATCATGGATCTCATTTGAAAGAGAAAATTGTGTAGAAGACTTTCGTAGTTTTAGATTTGAAAAATTCCTCACAGATCGTCAGAAAAATTAGTTAGAGTGAACGTACAAAAAAAAAACCACCTCTAAAAACGTGTCAAAGATGGGTGGTAATGTTTCCTTATATAGTTATTTCTCAAAGATGAGTACTTTTCTTTACATGGATGAATACTTGAGTTTACAAGGGTGAATACTTGTGCGCAATCTATCATGTAATGCTGTGGAGGCATTTTTGGTCCCCTTCTATTTCCCAATAATTAACGGTTTACTGTGGTCCCCTACTTATTTCAACAGTTATTAACGGTTTACTGTGGTCCCCTACTTATTTTCAGTTGGGGGAAAAGTGGGGGATGGATGGCGGGGGAAGGTTAGGCCCTCCCTTTTTTTTTTAGTGAACTTTGAACTTCACTGTGCTACTTTGGAAAGGAACTGAATCTCCTGCCCCCTTATGAGCAGGAAAATCCTGCCCACACCTTGATTTAGCCGTTTGATCTACTTTTTGTTTCATGTTGTGATGAAGTGGGGGATGGATGGCGGGGGAAGGTTAGGCCCTCCCTTTTTTTTTTAGTGAACTTTGAACTTCACTGTGCTACTTTGGAAAGGAACCGAATCTCCTGCCCCCTTATGAGCAGGAAAATCCTGCCCACACCTTGATTTAGCCGTTTGATCTACTTTTTGTTTCATGTTGTGATGAAGTCGTTTGAGCAATGAAATAAGATGGAAACGGAAAATTTTAGAAGCAGCGTCTCCGTTATTTCATTTTTGTCTCTTCAAAATCTTTGGTCATCCATTCTTAATTTCTCTCATTCTCCTTGCGCCCCTGCTTCCTTCCCCCTTCAACCTCCCGATTTCTCTCTTCTCATTCGTTGCGCCCGGCCTCCTCTCCGCCTTCACCTCCTCTTCGACTGCTCACTTCCTCTTTCTGTGCACAATACCATTTCTTCCTCTTTGTTGCACCCCGCCTCTCCCAAGACTCATGCCGCGAGGGAGAAGGGCTCTCACAACAGCTACTTAGCAACGATGTGTGAATACGTAAATCCTTGAGAAATTGCTATGACATGTCAAAACATAACCCCACATATTACAAAAGCACCTAATTAACTACGAACATTACAAATTGGTATAGGGAGAGTACGAAGAGCGGAAGAGGGCACAGTCGGGAGGATCGAGGAGGGAGAGCACAGAGAAGGCACGGTCAGTAGGTTTGGGGAGGGCAGCGGTGCGTATGCCGTGCTTCTCTAGCAGAGGGCGAGAAAGAAAATTGGGGGGAGACGAATACGCCAGCTGTTTTAATTGGGGGAGAAAGCAAAGAGAGGAAAATTAACGGAGTATTGATTAATTAACGGAGTCGCTGATCCAAGGATCTATCAACACGAATGTTGACAAAATTCAACAGTTCAGATTGCATCTTACACTTGTGGGCAGAAAAATCCTGCCCACAAGAGGGCAGAGGATTCGGTTCCCTTTGGAAAAGGAGATTGTCAAGCACGTCCTACCTGATTTGTTGGGTGAGTTATCGTGCTTTCTAGAAAACAATTCATGTGTTATCATTGAATCCGACCCGTTTATTTTAAATCGAACAGATTATACGGATCATATTGAGATAGAAACCCTTCTATTTATGACCTGATTAGCAGCAGATACGAATCGATCGGCCCAATCTATGCATACTCGTTTAACGAACTTTAGATCTGATAATAAAATAATTTAAACTAAACCCGTTAGTTGTCACAGAAGCACATTTAATGATGTAGGACCTAGTTTGTCTAGGCACAACTACATTTATAAGCATGAGATAAATGCGAATAAACATAATTCGAGCTGTGGAGCACTTAAAATCTTAAATAAACAAAAAAATCAAATAGCTTGGTACTAGAACTTTAAAATAAATAAATAAACCAAGCAAAATTAGAAGTAAAAAAACTGAAATTTAACACTCCAGTACTGGACCATTTCAAACCTTAAATTGTACTGCTTTTCCATTAAACATTAAATTTTGCATCAAATTACAAATTACAACAAAATGCAGCAAACCAAAAGACTTGTTAGTCCATTATAAAACATAATAAGACGTTTTCCACAATCAACTGTGTAATGAAAAGAAACGAAAAAACGAGGAAGGAGATAGCTGGTCGAGTTCGTCTCTTACACCTTTTTTTTTAGATGTTATTGTAGCACGCCTTAAAACACAACATTCTAATGTGAAACTTGTGGTCAATTTCCTCAAAAACTGAGAGGAGGTAGGATGGGAATTCCGATTCAGTGAAGTAACTCAATTTTTGGATTTTAGATCAGAACCGTCTGATTTGAATTTGCAAAAATCCATCTCCGAAGTGAGCACACACAACGACGAACTCGAATTAGACGGTCTCAATCCAAAACCCAAAGATTGGGTTACTTTAGGGGATCCGGACTTGTAGGATGGGGGGTGCTTTGAATAGTGATAATTTTTGTCCAAACACGTATAATTTAAGAGTAGGTTAAAATATCTCATTGTTTTCATACCTTAATCGTGTTTCATATTCTTATCTTTATTTTTAAAGTACAGATAATCGATTCGAACTGCTCAACACGATCTCCATAATAAAATGTGCTTGGAGACCAAATTATATATATATTTTTTAAATTTCTTACTATTTGGTAGATAAGTATAAAATTATTGTTTTTGAATGGTCCAGAATCTTATGAAATATATTGATTTTGTACCTATTTGAAAATATAGTAAAAAAAAAATTCAAAAATATATTTGATCTTCAAACACATTTTGATATGAAGATCATATTGAGTGATTTAAATCGATTGTTTAAACTTTAAAAACAGATATTAAAATGTGAGTATAATTGAGATACAAAAAAAAAATAGAACATTTTAACCATAGTCAATGACAAAATTTAAAATTATCCTCCCTCCTTCCTCTCTTAAACTCTCCCGATGCTCCTAATTCAACTTTGACCAACATAATCCTCTGCAAAGTAATATTTGAAAATATTTTGAACCCCTTTTGTTTTGCTCTATTTGCAGGAGAGCAAGTCCAATTGCCTCTGATGACTATACTCACATTTGAGTCATAATTAGTTCTAGTGATATGTAATATCTTTTTTTTTTTTCCCGTTTCAATTTGCTGGTGTCCAATAAATTATAATCAACTTTAGGGACAATTTGGAGAGGGAGCAGGGGCGGACCCAGGTGTATCCGGGGGGGGCGGTAGCTGCCCCCCTCTGGATTTTGAGTTTTAGTGGAGATTTATTGGTTCCGACCGATTTTGTCTCCCCTCTGGATTTGTTTTGCCCCTCTTTGAACGTTTGATTTGTAATTCGGGTTAAATTTAGGGTTAAAATTGAAATAAATTTGTTGAATTTTGATTGGTAATTAGAATTATAAGTCAAAGCATCAGAAATTACAAGTCAAAGTATTGAAAAGTACAAGTTAAACTATTGTTTTTTATCGAGTATCCAATTGGTTAATGGATTTAAACCCAATTCGATATTTTTTTTGCCCCCCTGACGAAAATTCTGGATCCACCCTTGAGAATGAGGGAATTACTCTTGTCCAAAGCACCACCCAGTTGTCCAATAAATTATCATACAAATTAATTATATTTTGTTGGAGTGTTTTGAGAAGAATTACCATTGTCTAAAGGAATTCGCATCCTGTGAGACATCGCATATTTTGCAGGAATTTTTGGAAACTCTCAACTGTTAAAATACATTCTACACGAATCTCAAAACTCTAATAATATTGGCCCCCCTACGCTATTTCCGAATAGGCACCGGATACATCGGTCACGCAAAATATGAGATACCTCAGAGGATGGATCCCACTCCGCTGCTTTTCTACAAAGAAAAGCAGCTTCCTGCTTGCCTTTTACTGCCTATCTCTCTTAAAAGAGGTGTAGAGAGAGGAAGAGAAACACGTGCTAGAGAGAGAAAGAGGAGAGAGATAGAGAGAAGAGCAGGGGGAGAGCATGAAAACAAAAAGGCAGCAGAGTTGAATTCCTCAGAGAATACGCACTCTGTCTAAAACACCACCTCGTTGGATAATGAATCAGTATCCTATATAGTACTCTACGGTGAAACTCACTGCTTTATAATTTTAGATTTATTTTCAGTCACTTTGAAATTCAAACTGGCGCAGGAGTAATATTTGTTGTGCTTTGAGTTTCACTAATTAGGACCTGTTCGGCCCAAGAAAATAGACACAAGAATGAACAAATTTGAACTAATTTTTTACTCTGGGGATAATTTCATGACCATTCTGATCTCTCTTAAAATTCACGAACAGTAAAAAATCCGAACGGACTCTTAGAGAATTATTATAAAAGATTCCCTCGTGCGGTACTGGGAGTCTGGGATGCGAATTCGTTGGGCAGTTGCCACTTGGTCAAATTGTCCAATAGGACTGTCATTTTGATACGTCTCTAGAAATCTAGATCCATAAAAAAAAAATATAATAAAAAAAACCTCGTGTTGTTGTCGTTTGAGTCAAATTATTGTATCCCTTTTTTAATTTTGATGATATTAAAATACCCTTCAAATAAGAAGATCTGATCTGCTCCTGTACCACTCAAACTTGGATGCTTTAGTGGCCAGAAGAAATAGAATTTTTATAAGAGAGCCTCATAAAAAAAATGATGAATTGGTGATCCGTCATGTTGTTTTTGTCAAGCACCTAAATCTGTTAATTGTTTATTTCTACACTGACATGATGATCCGTCATGTTGTTTTCTTAAAATCTTGGATAGTTTTGGTTAAACACATAATTAACTATTTTATTATTTTTAAATTACATGATTTGATGGGTTGACTCAAAGCTGATAAAAAAAAGCGAGTCGTTGTAATAATTGAGTCGTAAGAGAGATTAACAGGAAGGATAATTTCATCCAAAATATGAATTATGTGATTGACATGTCAATTTAATTAGTTTGAAATATGTTGTGGGAAAGAAATATAAAATTTAAATTTAAATGAATAAATAAAATATTCGAACTAAAATTTTATGGGGTAGAGAAGATCTGCAACACGAGACCATAATAATCCTTTGCATCGATCACCTGCTACATGATATTTCAGAAAGAACTATCCACACAGGATCATAATTCTGGATCGCCAAAAAAAGAACAAATAAATATTGTACACACTCGTTTTTGAATTTTTTTTTTTATAAACCATAATTAAAAAAATTATTTTTACGAATCCAACATGATTATTTTTTTTTTTACAAAAACAATAAGAACTAAAATACCCTTTCGGTTCGAATTTTTTTTTATTCCGGACCGAAATGGTATTTTGGTTCAATTTCTTTTTGAATTTTCTGTGGCGGCTCGTATGAAGTTGTACCATAGAAAATCCAAAAAGTAACCAGACCGAAATGACATTTCGGTCTGGAATAAAAAAAAAAAATTCGGATCAAAATAGCATTTCGGTTCGGTTTTTGTAAAAAAAAAATAATAATCATGTTTTCGTAAAAAACAAAATTTTAATTATGGTTTATAAAAAAAATTCCTCGTTTTTCGCAAGTAGAAATGTTCTACACTCTAATCATGGCATCCAGGCTAGATGGAATTCAGATCCTCTGTGTTACTCGAGAAAATAAAATGAGCTCTCAGCCGGTGGATTTAAATTTACACGAATCTCAAAGCAAAAATAATACTGCCCCCTCCAATCACCCGAATATCCACCGGCTGAGAGCTCATTTTATTTTCTCGAGTAACACAGAGGATACTGGTTCGGCTAGATGTCTCTCCCGCTGAGTAGTCCCTTCTTTTGACTCCTCAATCCCATTCCCCTCCCATTATCAAAATCCCCATTTTTGTCGCTGTATATATTTCTCGCTTCTTCTCCATTTTAACCCCCCTCTTTCTCAATAGCTCCCAAATAGCAGAAAATCAACCAATTCTCTGCTGGATTTAAGATTTCAGTTCCGCTCTTCGCTGACCATAGTTTCTCTATTACCAATGTTTCGTAATGCTCGGATCTTTTCATCTCACCCGTGAGTTCATTTCCTATAATTTTCTTTGAATTTAATTTTGTTGAGCATTTCGTACTTCCCCCTCCATCCTCTTCGTTTCATTCCATCCGGATACCAGGAGAAATTAGTATTTTTTTTGCTATCTATAATTAAACTTCTCATTTAAAAGTTTAATTCTTCTATTTGTATCTTAAGTCAGCTCCCACGCACTGTTCTAAAGTCAAAGTTTTCTGCCCTCAACTCCCTCAATTTTTCCCACACAAACGGGAAACATAAATAAATAAAAAGTAGAAGACACAGAGAGAGAAATCTTCTCTTTTTGCAGAAATCATGTCGCTGGCATGTGGCATCCCATTGCTGGAGTGCGTCTACTGCCTTGCATGTGCCCGCTGGGCCTGGAAACGTTGCCTGCACAGCGGGTCCCACGACTCTGACACATGGGGGCTTGCCTCTCCTGAAGAGTTCGAGCCAGTCCCACGCATGTGCCGCTTCATCATGGCCAATTATGAAATTGATATATCCAACCCTCAATTCGCACCACCTGGTGGGTACCAGATGGACCCAAACAACATCATAACCCGCAAAGGCTACAAGGATACTAAAGGCCGTGTCACACCTTACCTGATTTATCTAGATCATGAACACTCTGACATAGTATTGGCTTTGAGAGGGTTGAATTTAGCAATAGAAGGGGAATATGCAGTTTTAATGGATAACCAATTAGGAAAGAGAAAATTTGATGGTGGCTATGTGCATAACGGGCTCTTGAGGGCTGCAGGTTGGGTTTTGGATAGGGAGTGCGATATTTTGAAAGACTTGATTCAGAAGTACCCGAGTTATAATCTGACTTTTGCAGGCCACTCACTTGGGTCAGGCATAGCAGCCATGTTGGCTATGGTGGTGGTGCTCAATAGGGGTAAATTGGGAAATGTGGACCGAAAACGGGTTAGGTGCTATGCACTGGCACCTGCCCGGTGTATGTCGCTGAATTTGGCTGTTCGGTATGCTGATGTCATCAATTCGGTTGTGCTTCAGGTGAGATGAATCTGCATGGCTAGAATGGTGAGGGTTTTATGTTGCTGTTATGTACGATATGGTACTGTGTGGCATGGTCAAGTGCAAAAGACGTACCAGTCTGGTAAACAGATATGTGTGATACTGGAGTGTACTTGTGCAGTGCTGTTGGTCCCAAATAGGTGCTGGTCTGGTACCACAAAGATGGCGTGGGAAAAATAAACATGTAATATTACAATATGGCCCAGTAGTGGTTTGTACCAGTATGTTTTAATGAACATGTATGGGTCAGACCAAATACACAGCCTGTATGTACTGTTTGATATATTCTACTAATTAGGATATTTTGTGTGTTTCTGTTGGCAACTCTGTCGTGCCTCACTGAAATGGAATTTTTATTGCTGGTGATGCCATCAGGAGTACAAGTGTTGTTTGTTCTGTGTGATGCTTGTGATACCCATTGTCAATTTGTTTTTACTATTTAATTTTTTTTCTTTTGTCTTGTTTTGTTAGGACGACTTTTTACCACGTACAGCTACTCCACTAGAAGACATATTCAAGTCCATCCTTTGGTAAGCATCTTTCCTTTAACCTTGCCTTAGTATCTACTTTTCTCTTTTCTTCCAAAAAAAAAAATGTTATATTATATCTAATGCACTTCCTTTTTGGTTTAGTTTACCATGTTTGTTATGCTTGAGATGTTTAAAAGACACATGCATACCAGAAGACGTCTTGTTGAGGGACCCAAGGCGGCTCTATGCTCCTGGCCGCGTTTATCACATAGTAGAGAGAAAACTATTTAGGTATCATTATATTTACCTATGGTATGTTTAGATTTGAACTGAAAAATTCTTCCTGTGATATCATACTAACCAAGTTGCAAAAGTTTGAGCTGGCAGAAAGGGTGCTTTTGAACTTTAGACTTCCTAGCACAAGCAACTGTTTCTTCCTACTATTTAAAATTATCTTATTCCATGATTTAGTCGGATTTTATTTCTCTTTTATATTATATTATTATCTCTGATATTGAATTTTTATGACAAACACCTGAGAGCTCACTTTCACCTCGATTTCTGGTGCAGATGTGGGAAGTACCCACCAGTAGTCAAAACAGCCGTACCAGTAGATGGTAGATTTGAGCACATAGTTATGTCTTGTAATGCCACAAAAGATCATGCCATAATTTCCATCCAGAGAGAAGCACAACTTGCTTTAGATGTAAGCCATTTATCATGCATTTTTGTTTCATCTCATCGCACAAAGTGCTGGTTAAGCCTGTGCCAGTATAGTATGGTACCTGATGCTGGTCTGGTAGCATTAAGAGTTTTTTCTTGTTCTTAAAGCTTCTGTTGATCTTGTGAAAAGAAACAAAACATTGGTATGGCGCAGCATGTACTTTATTCCTAGTAGCAAAGGATTTGACTGATACAAAACTACATGCAAGGCTGCAATTCTAGTTAGTAAAAATGCAAAGGCACAATGAATTGCCGTACCAGTAAAGACCCTCATTGTTTCGCATAGCCAGTTTGCACACTTCTCATTTTCCATCATAATTTATCAAAATCCCGTTCTTTCCTTCCCTAAGGTTGGTATACGGATGTATAAGACCAGACTTTTACAGTATCTGTTGATGCTAATGGTTTTGTTCTGGTGTGCAGTTGATGTTAGATAGAGAACCAGTTATGAGTATACCAACAAAACAAAAAATGGAGAGGCAAGAAACCCTAAGAAGGGAACATGTAGAGGAGCACAAGGCTGCTCTTAGGAGAGCTGTCACTCTTTCTGTACCTGATTCAGAGGCCCTGTCAGAGTATGGAACTTTTGACGATAGTTCAAATGATGGTAGTCATCACGAACAGTCAAATTCAAGTTTTCGTTCAAATTCTTCTGAATCTTCGAGAAATCGGCAAAGAATAAGCTGGGCCGAATTGATTGATAGGATTTTTGAGAAAGACGAATCAGGCCACATGGTTGTTCGCAAATCCCTCTCCCAGAATAACTCCTGATGTAGATAATTCTCATTATAATTTTTATCTATTTTTTATTGGTCATTGAATTTATTAGTTTTGCTGTTTTGTGTTACCTCAAATTATGGGATAGGGAACCTTCAGTTTTTGTACCTGATAAGTTTTTTAGTTTTGCAACAGAAGACTAGAAATTGTGAGGAGCGATTGTGCATTGTGATTGTATCAAAAAAAAAATTCCCCCTGTAAGGTCTTATGATTGAGAAAAAGAATAATGAGAAAAGTGATTGTGCATTATGATTGAATCTCACAGTTGCTTGTCTGGTTACCATATTGACATCCAAAGTTCACCTGTTCAAATGGTAGTCCTGTTGTAGCACCGGGGCTTTGAAGCTTATTACAATGCAATAGTAATCTGTAGTTCTTTTGTTGTAATTCTTACAATAATGAAATATTATTTGGCAATCTGCAAGTCCCTTCAACCTTGTCAGAAAGGTAGGCAGGCGGCTTAAATTCAGTTCTTCCACAGAAGGAAGTCTTGAGTTCACCGAGAAATATCGGTGAACCCAGCACACCCAACTTTGCAGCTTAATTTATATTATCAACATTATACTTTGACTTAATAATGCAGTGATCCATGTTATGTGAAGTGATACAGATCGTCTCCAAAGTAGTAAAGCATGATGCTCTTTTTTTTTTGGTTCATGAAGGTTGAAAGATTCAATTGTGGTCTTAAGGTTTGTATGAAGGTGCTAAGCTAAAGTGTTTTAAGGTGTTTTGAAGTCAAAGCAACTTTGTACTAAAATCTATAAACTTTTACATCTTGTCCTCATTATTACGGTTGTTTGATAATTTAGTCTTTTATTTGACACTTCTGTTACTTTAGTTCAAAGTAATATAATTTCTATTTTACTGTAATTTCACTTGTCAAATGCCTAGTTAGCAATACAATCTAAACCATTTTTCTCCATTCACAAAGGCTAGACAAACTCATGATGTTGTACGTGTATGCTGTATTTTTGGCAAGTGAAGTAAAATTAAAGCAAATAAATATTAAATTACTTTAATGCATTGATATTTGGTAGTAGAGAAGTAGATGCAGTATTAAAAATCAAATTATTCTATAATATTATATTAGCATGTGAAGTAGAGAGGGTAAAGAGTGTTAATAGTTAAGGAATTTGGTGATTTAATTTTACTCTGTGTTTTAACTTTGTTCTACCTTACATCACCTTAAACACTTCCGTTATGTGCATTAAAGCACTTTAAATCACTTAAATCAGCACTAATCCACTTGCAAAACACCCCATTCTTGCTAGAAGGATGCAAATATGGAGTTCGTAATCTTCACCAAGTTTTGTTATCAGAAAAATGCAATATCCCGTCGATTCTGGTATCCAATCATGAATGCTTAAAATGAATCTAAGATAGCATTCATTATGCTGTTTGATGTCTTCGGCAGAGTTGTTTACAGCAAAACTCCATTTCTCATATGGGGCAGTGGCGCAATTGGCTAGAAAAAAGTACTAGCACTGGTTACTTAAAGATCAAGAAGAGTTCGAATATGCATGTTTAATATGCATGTTCTGAATCCAAGTTATTTAACCTTTCCTGGTGCATCCTGTTATTGTGTAACCGTAGGCTGTAGCAAAGGCAAATTCATAATTCGAAGGATACAGACCACCGTGACCGTGCACAATATAGATGCTGAGTTTTCCTCGCAAGAAATTATGCCATGTAGTTCATTTGAAGTAGATTGCCTCAATGGAATGCTTCTTTTCAAAATGGTTGGGAATTTGATTGGGTCAAAGAAATGTCAAAGCACAAAAAAATAACTTTGTTGTCCCTTTTCTTTGGAGAGTCCTTCCCAAATCGTTGGCTTCATACAGCCAAGTTATACAATCGAAGCCATAAGGTCATTAGTTAAGACTTCTCTCATACTAAAGTTTTCACTAAAGATAGATAAACAAAAATAACCACAGAAATAAGATTACAAAATGTTAGTTTTATGACTGATAGGACAATTTCAAATGCTGCCTTCTATCTATTATAAGGCAGGTGTTGATATATACAGAACACAGACTAGTTCACTGATGTACCTTTTCTAAGCCCCTTACAATTGGGTTTCCTGAAATGTAAAAAAATAGCAGCTATTTAAATTATTTGCAGATTGATTTCGGAGGTGCTGCTATCATGAACTTGTTTCTATTTCCAGTTGAAGAAAGTTCTCATGCTTGCCTCTTAAGAAGAATGCCAGCTCTGACGGAGCAACAACTAACTTTAGCCACTCTTGCAACTCCTCTCCTTCAACCTTCTCTTTGTCTGAATTTATAACGACAATCAAGATGATGTTCAATTAGGATAAAGAGTCTTGGCTGATTTAGTTTTAATAATTGTTCCAAATTTAAGACGGTTGAACTTCAGCACAATTTTGAAATACCTTCCAAATAAGCACCAAGGCCCTCCAGAACAGTAGGATTGGCCTTTATCACAGAAAGAGCTACTTCAAGAGCTGATTGAAGCAATCCTTTGACCTCTCTCTGGACCATATCAACCAAATGACCCTGCATTTGACAGAATTTAATTTGTTTATAGATAGTCTCAAAATGTATAAGCAGCAGCAACCATAAATAAATAAGATGAGAAATAAAAGTTTACCTGATCTCTTCCCCATCCAGCACCTCCTGAGTCATCAAGTCCCCCATTAGACAAAGTGGCGAGAGACAATGGACCAATATTTTCGCTGAGCCCATACTCGGCCACAGCTTTGTAGGCCATGTCAGTGGCCTTCCTTATGTCATCAAGTGCCCCAGTAGAGACACGGCCAGAATATGACACCTCCTCAGCTGCCCGACCCCCCAAAAGAGTCACCAACCGGCCACGCAACTCGTCTATAAATAGCAAGTATCTGTCCTCATTTGTCGGAGGGGTGTAGGTGAACCCCAGTGCACCCCCTGACCTTGGTAATATGCTCAATTTCTGAAATCCGGTTTCTTATGATTCAGCAAATAATTAACAGGAAACATCAGACAAAAAGTATTAAAGAAAAACAAATAGTTCTTCACAAGAAAAATGTCAAAAATTAATGCCTATTAATTATGTGTTGTAGTAATGCATTCAGATCAGTCAGGTCAGATCAGGTCAGCTAGAACTAGGGTTGAAATTAATCGTAAGAGTTTTGGTTTCTAGAATTGGTGTCTGATGCAACTACACAAATAAATAATCAAGATAAAGAACTAAAGTCAATGCATGTTTTTTAGAATTAAGACCTCGACACGAGGCTGCCCTGGAAGCAGGTTAGCAACAGCTGTCCCAACAACTGCATGACCTGCCTCATGCCGTGCAACAACTGCTTTCTCGCTGCCTTTTAGTTTTGCATGCTTCTTCTCTATACCCTGGAAAAGAACATGCAGCTTAAAAAAAAAGTGTATGTTCATAATATAGTTTGGCGACTTTGGGCATTTTACAGAAAACATCTTACAGAAAGGATGACAAGGGAAAATATTAATTCAAATTCTTTTGTTTGCTCCCCCTTATGTCCACATTGCATGCTTGCCCAAAACCTCAGGTATAGCCAGTTGTGGGAGTCAGGACTTACCCTTCTATCTATGCATGTATTTATTCCTTATTTTTTTCCAATTTAAATATAATTTTTGTATCAGGTACATAAGATATCAATTTTATAGGATCAACAAAACATTGTTATTGTTTAAACTACGATAATGTACAAATCAAGAAATTAGACTGTTCAGTGTACCCTAACAAGAATTGAATTACATGGATTACCTCCACTCTTCAGTAGAAATGGGAAAAATTAAATGCCTAAGGATCCCATTATGCCCTGCCAATTGCATGATTCTGCTTACATGTGTGTTATTTTATGACTTTTGGATTTTCTTCCCCACCAACCTTGAAAATTGTAAATAGTGGAAATAAATGCCTAAGAATCCCATTATACCCTGCCAATTGCATAATTCTGCTTATGTGTGTTATTTTATGGCCTTTGGATTTTTTCCCACCAACCTTGAAAATTGTATAGAATGGTTTTAAGACAAAAAATTGATTGATTTGCCACAGGGCTCACAGATGCTTACATTCGCACCACTGGCAAAAGTAGGTCTGTGCATATAGTGAGTGAGAAGTGAGAGCTGAAGCACAGAAATAGGTGCATCTCATAACTATAACTAAGAAGGTGACCAACACCACTTAGACACATCTGACAAAATCAGGATTTTAAAAGAGTACAAACAAAAGGTGGTACATACAGCTATGGATCGTTCAACTGCATTGATGAAATCAATCTTCTCCACAACTTCTTTACTATATCTTCCAGCTAACAAAGCTGCCTCATTTACCAGATTAGCCAGATCTGCTCTGCACCATTTTTAATCCACAATTCATGAAGGAAGAAAATGTCAGCTAACTAACACCGTAGTTTACTTGAAGGTGAAGTCATGTAAAAGTCAAATATACATTTAGCTTTTACCCGGTGAAACCGGTAGTCATAGACGCAATCTCACTCAGATCGACATCCTCTGCAAGCGGCAGCTCTTTTCTGTTCACATGCACTTTTAGGATTGATTCTCTCCCATACTTCTCAGGTGCTTCCACCTGCCATTCAAATTATTAATATTAATATCAGAATGCTTTTAGGTAGACTACCAACAAGCAACCGGTGTTGCAAACCGACTTCTGTGTAAATCAACTCATCATAGAATTCAATGCAGAATGGCGTACCATAACAACACGATCAAATCTGCCTGGCCGGCGTAAGGCTGGATCTAGCACGTCTGCACGGTTAGTTGCTGCAAGTACTATAACAGCTGAGCTGCTATCAAATCCATCCATTTCCTAAATAAATAAATAATGGATTTATCTTTTACAAATTTAATATTAAATTAAGAGTAGTGTAGAAAGAAAGGAAGAAGCGAGCAAGTTTCCTACAGTAAGCAGCTGATTGAGTGTCTGCTCTCGCTCGTCATTGCTAACAATGCGGAATTTTCCATCTCGACTTTTTGCCACAGCGTCAATCTAATCGCATCAAAGAAACAACGCAAATTAGCAAAATATACAAAATTTCAGTAGTTAGCAAGTCAATAGAAATATCAAGCCAACAAGAAGAAAAGCAGCTTTTAACCTCATCAATGAAAATGATAGAAGGAGCCTCCCTTTTGGCCCTCGAAAACAAATCACGAACCCTTGAAGCACCCATACCAACATATAATTCGACAAATTCACTAGCTGAACAGCTTATAAAGGGAACATCTGCTTCCCCTGCCACAGCCTTCGCTAGAAGCGTTTTTTCCTGTACCAGGCATACCCACCTATGGAAGAAACTTAAAATTAAAATTATGGAGCATCCAAGTTATATATGGTAAAAGGTACCCATACCAACAATATTGTATAAAGAAGTCATCCCTATGACCAAATGCTTCAAATTAATAAAATTGCTTAGATAGATCACAACTGGTGATGCCTTCATGTCTATAATTGTACCCATCTTACTACGTAGATGAAAAGTCCATAAATGAAACTAAGCTTACCAACAAAACGCCTCTAGGAGGGCGGGCACCAAGGCGAACATATTTCTCTGGGTTCCTTAAAAATTCCTAAGCAATATTACAAGAATTAACATTAATTCTTCCTCTATAAATAAAAGTTAAGTTAATTATTTGGATGCCCTAACATACAACAATTTCTTCTAACTCTTCTTTTGCTTCATCTACCCCTGCCACATCAGCAAATGTGATCAGATCTGATTGTTCTGACACCTTTGAACCACCGGAACCTGAGTTCTTTCCTTTCCTCAATTGCCCTGTTGTATGCTGTAAATACAACCGAAAAATGTACAAACAATAAACTGTCAGCAACATTCATGTTTAGATATACAGATTATGAAAAGAGAATTTCCGCACCGTTGAAAAGGATATGGGAAAGCGTTGAAGAAACCCGGCAATCAATACCACATAGAAAAGTCCAACCTGAGTATAAAATGAATGCAATTAGAAATAAGCACCAATGAGGCCCTACTTTCCACTAATTAGAAGAACATATGCAATTTCTTATAAGTATGGCATGCAAGGTAAATAAAGATTTCTTTTAGAACCATTTTGAAGTATTGGTGTAGTCCAATTTTTCTTATTTTAAAAATCGATTCCTGCTAATTAATGTTCTAGGAGCATCAGTTTTATTGAATGTTCTTAATTGGCCTTAACTCTTATTAGGTAAATAAAATTTGCATCCGCAGATATTAGTAACAATTTTTTATTACTTAGGTTCCATAATAAATCATTGTACAAGTAACCAATTTGATATTTAAACCTGCAATTACTGCTAGTGAATTTAACAATGAAATATTGACATTTGTGAGGTTCAGAATTAGGATATTAATTAAAATGAATGCTCCAATGCATTCACCAACATTCAATATGGGTGAATTTATTATAACAATTTTAGTCAAACTTTCCTGAACCACAAGGAGAGTAGCAACAAATCACATAACTACAAACAATGAATTTTGAAAATCATAGGCATGCACAAACATAAAACTTTGGAGCTCGAGTATATCAACACAAAGTTCTCAACTTCTCATGCTATACCAATCACAGATTTCATGATGTATTGTATTAGCATAGTAATACTGTACACTAGTCAAATTCAACAAGTATGATGAGCTACATAGTTTCTGATACTAATCAGATAGCTCAGAAGCTTTACTAACATTACTTCTGTAAATTTTACCATACAAGTAAAAATATACAGACCATAAGTCTGCCAGGACAAATATTTTGTTCTATTGATTTGAAGTTCTTTTATAGAACTCCAGCATGCACCAATTCCCGCATACAACAATTGTGGCACTGACCTAAATAATGAAATAAAAGCACAAAAGTAAAGGGGAGAGAGAGCCCAAAAACCCACCAAAACAGAGTTCCAGAACCCCCCTGACCGTTTATCGGGTGACCCGAACTCCACTCTGTTGTCCAGCATCTTTTCATAAGGCGTCTTGATATCTACGGGTCGGGTTGTTGTGTACAGGATCCGCTTAGTTGGTGCTGCAGTCTTTATTGCTTCTTCCATCTCCTGTGATGGTCGAGTCGACTCACTTGTCAACTGTGAACCAAATCCAGATTGATCAGACTTCAACTTGAACATGATGTGCACCCCATCCACCTCCACCTTTTGCACCTGATTGTTGTTTATCTTGCTGAGAAACTCACTGTATGGCACACTAATAGTGGTAACGGGTTCTACAGTCGGGAAGGAATTACCCAGTCGGAGCATCCGAAAAGCTAAAAAAGAAACCGCTAACTGTAAGAGGAGAAAGCCAACATCTTGATTTTCACCTATCGGTTTCCAGTCCCACCGGCTCCGATTCTCTCTCCACCACCAATTCTTCCATTTCTTCTCTTTTTTTGGAGGATTTGACGAAGGGGAATTGGATCCAGAGGTTGAATTTGAACTTTTTCCCGGTTTCTGAATCCCTTCGCTATTATTTGAAGTAGTTTCGGTAGTGATATCGCTTGTTGAACTCTCACTATCTTGCTTGGGTGAACTGTTGGCATAAAGTTTAGTCGATTTGTTGTTCGGGCTGGTGATAATCAAGTGTAACGGGTCGAACCGGGCATGGTGAACGGGGACGGAGTTAAATAATTTAGATTTACAACACAGAAGAACTGGATTAATTGAGCGGTCGCGCGAACAGCTGGGGAATCGGAAGGAGCGCGGTTTCGAGAGTTGATTGGAGGGGACGGGGCGGGGGTTGAACTGGAGAGAATCCATAGTAGAGTGCATTGGAGAGGTCGGAACCCTAGTCGGAGAGAAGCAGAAAAGCGCGAGTGTTAGCAAGGGAGAAATTTGACGGTTGAATTTATATATGCTGGAGGAACAGAGATATATTGGATAAGAGAGAGGCAATTAGAAGAGAAGATGAAAGCGATTTGGTTGTTCAGGTTATTTGCTCGAACTTTTGTTTTGAGAGGGAATTGACGGAGCAGCCGGAGTATGAAGAGCTCTACGCCTGAAAGTATAACCCCTAAAATGAACTTGGATTACAATCGTACATATTAAAGTCGTGGTTTTATTCGTTTGGTCCCGGAATTTAATGTGAACTTGGATTACGAATCGTACAGAAAGATCCAGGTTTTGTTGTGTTTCTCGGGTCTACAGTGTTTTTTCAGAGTTATCCAGTGTTCAGTATTTGTTTGCATATGGAATGCCACGTCATCCACAGACATTCTGACTTGTTAGTGGGACCAACAAATTTCTCTATCTTATAATTATGTAGACCGGTTACACTATCTAAGAGAAGGATTTGGACACACGATGGGAAAGCCAGTCTCGTACACCAAGAGCAATTCATATCCTCTGCATTAACTGAAACGAGAATCTTTTGAGTAATGAATCTCGACTGTCCGATCTGTTTTGAGATTCGTGTGAAATAAATCTGCACTAATATTAAAGGGCCCCTATATTATAGACACGAGACGGATTGGCTCCGTTTAAAATCAGACGGTTGAAATTCATTAACTCAAAAGATTCCCTTTTGAGTTAATGCAGAGGATACGGATCCCACGAAGAGAAGGTGATTTGTACACGTCGCGATATCACATCCACTGTTCTGATGATCCAACGGGGAGCATACTTTGGTTGATCCAGAATCCATGCCGATATTTTTCATAGATCAACTAATGGAACGGCCATGATAAATTAAATGATCCCGTCCACAAGTGCCGATCTTACAAGTTACAAGTTACAACTGGTTGTTTGTTTCTTGTTTCATGACCTTTCTTTCTTCTTTTTTTCCCTGGGGACTGAAAATAATGTGTAGACCGGGAGTTGATAGAGAGTTTGAAAACTCGGCTGGATTTGTGACATTAGCAGATTTGACCTCGGGGTTGTTACGGTTTAAATAAATCTAAAATTCTTCCTTGGCCCTTATCAAAATTTCTAATTAAATTCTTTATTCTTCTGGAAGCATTTTCATTTCTGAAATTACAAAAGACAAAATTCCTTACCATCTCCATTTTAGCAATTATTTTTCAATAAATTTTATATTATTTTCATTCTTACAATTTCAGTTGTATTTTGTCACTTTAGAGTTTCAAGCTTTGTAGTTATTACATGTAAATTAAACTCAGTACTTCTAGATAGATTGCTTAATTTAAATAAATTTACATACTCACCTCTCTCAGATGAAACTGTTGAGCTATAGCTTAAATGGAGAAATATGATATTTCAATATTTTCATAATGAAATTAAAAAATTGAATTTTGTACATGTGAAGTTGTGAACAACTAATTCTAATTCTAAATTGATTTATTTAACCTTTTTAGATAATATAATTCCGACATTTATTTTTGTAAAAATACTTATTGTATATTTTGAACATAGGTATTTCCTAACGATAATATTAGACTTGAGAAATATGAAATCAATAGTCATTTATATTAAATTTATGATTTAAGTGATTTATTTAAGCTAATAAAACAATATTAACGGTCAATCTCTCTCATCAGTGCGATCTCTTCTAATTTCTAAACACCAATGGCAAACCCACATGTACGCTTCTCTCCTGCTTGACCCTATCCTACCCCCGCCGTTCCCTCCTCCCTCTCCCGGCAATGTCTTCTCCCTCAGCCACCAAATCCGACGATCTCCCCGGTTCCTCGCTTGAGATCATCGGCATGCGACGGTCGTTGCTCTCTCGCTTCGTCGGTCTCCAGCGTCTGGGATGGAACCGCCACGCGGAGACCATTTTCGCCGCGTTCTATAAGTCGCTGCCAGTTATCAAGCTGAGACGCGAGTGCCTGAGGACTAAGGATGACGGTACCGTCGCGCTCCATTTGGTGTTGGGAGATGATACGGAGCTTCCTTTTGGTTCTCCCGTGTTCATTTTTTGGTAGTTTCTCTGGTTCCTTTATCTCTCACTTTGATGTGGTACATTGCCTCGGGTAACACCATGGTTATTGTAAAAGATACATAAACCATAGGAATCAGAGTAGGTCCGATGCCCATCGGACCTACCTTGGTTCGATGGGTGTGATGACATTTCGTCTGCATCAAGATTCGTGTGCTCTGTATCAAATCCGTGCAAGTCTGTATCAATATTGTGTGCACAGATCTTGATGCTAATCGTACGGTCCTAGAGCTAATTGAACCTAAATATAGGTCCGATGCCCATCGGACCTACTCCTATCTCTAAACGATACCTTTTAGGTACGGCACCAGGCATCTATAATTCATATCCTCTGCATTAACTCAAAAGTGAATCTTTTGAGTTAATGAATCTCGACTGTTCAATCTGTTTTAAAATTCGTATAAACTAGATCTGCACTAATATTTAAGAATCATTTATGTTATAGACACCAGCCGGATTGGCTCCGTTTAAAATCAGACGGTTGAAATTCATTAACTCAAAAGATTCCCTTTTGAGTTAATACAGAGGATACGGATCCCGGCATCTTTGGGCTGACATCTAATTCCCAGAAATTTTTATTAATCAAAAATAAATAAATAAAAGAGTGAGGCTACGGTACTGTGCATAGCACGGTTTGGTCCATGCTACGGCTCAATATTTGAGTTTTCAAAATTCTAACGGTGGATCCGAACCGTTCAATATGATTATAAAATAAATATGTACTTGCAAACCAAATTTTATATTTTTTCGAATTTTTTTATTATTTTTTTAGATAGATAGAAAATCACTTAATCTGAAAATTCTGCACTATCCAAAAACAGTGATTTTCTACCTATCTGAAAAAATAGTAAAAACAATTGAAAAAATATAAAATTTGGTCTGCAAGTACATATTCATATGGAAATCATGTTGAACGGTTCGGATCAACCGTTAGGATTTTGAAAACTCAAATATTGAGCCGTAGCACTGACCAATCCGTACTTTGCATAGTACCGTAGTCTCGCTCTAAATAAAATATTACTATTGGGTATTATTTTGACATAATTTCAAAATATAAGTAGAACATGATGATTTATTCTGTTTCACGGAACGGATCATTTTGACCCATTCCACTAACTTATCTCCGTTTGCTTTAACCACCGTAAATCAAACTAATTAAATTTAGTTTAAAAAATCAGGGACGGAATAGCTCGTCCAGTCCGTCCGATATTGGGTTTGATTTTAGTTCAAAAAGTTTGGACTGTGGCCAAACCCAAATCTTTGATATTATAATATCTGAAAATAATATATGAGTGAGGCTATGCTGCTATGCATAGCACCAATGGCTAGTGTACTACGGCTCAATATGGTACTTTTTAAAATCCTAACGGTCGATCCGACCGTTCAATGTGATATTCATATGAATATGAACTTGCAAACTAAATTTTATATTTTTTCGAATTTTTTTACTATTTTTTTAGATAGGTAGAAAAATCAGTGTTTTTTGAAAATTCTGGACCATCAAAATTCTACCTATCTGAAAAAATAGTAAAAAAATTCGAAAAAATATAAAATTTAGTTTGCAAGTACATATTCATATGGTTATCACATTGAACGGTCGGATCGACCGTTAGGATATTAAAAAGTACCATATTGAGCCGTAGTACACTAGCCATCCGTGCTATGCATAGCAACATAGCCTCACTCATAATATATAGTGTTTTCATGTCTTTTCATGTCTCCAACTTTTTAATATCTGAAAATATTTTAGAGTTTTCATGTCTCCACATAGGCACATGCAAATCCTATCATAGAAATTTGATCACATATAAAACAAAAAAACAAAGCCTCGGTCGGCATAGATATTAACGTTTCAGGATTTTTTTTTTTTTTTTTTACCGGACGAGATGGATATTAACGTCTCATATTTACTTAGTTAATTAGTTTGAGTTTAGAATTTAAATTAGTGTGACGGGTTAAAATGACCCGTTTCATGAGACGGAATAAATCAACTCGTCCTACTTATATTTCGAAATTAATATTTTATTTATTTATTTATTTTCGATTAATAAAAATTTCGGTCTAATTCCTGGTTTTG
The DNA here is from genome assembly GCA_025461125.1 of Carex kokanica. NCBI lineage: Eukaryota > Viridiplantae > Streptophyta > Magnoliopsida > Poales > Cyperaceae > Carex > Carex kokanica. The sequence goes on along the minus strand of JAJGRX010001034.1, from coordinate 582,418 downwards.
GTTGTGCAGTTGGACGGTTGGACTTGGATTCCGTTGGTATTGTATAGGCGAGCCTTTTTATAGGATAACATTTCCAATGGGGAATGGTTTTTTTTGTCCTGGCCAATTTTGCACCAAGCTTACGCACCATTTCGGGAATGTGTAAACTATGTACATAATTAAGTGTGAACCACGTGCAAATCCCGTCGAAATTTTTGTTTATACCATAAATAAAACACCCAAAACACCTCAGATTTGGAAAAAATTTATATTTACTCAGGCCGCACAAGATATAGCGGCCCCAAAGACGAGTTCGGATCCAGTGGAGTAACTCAATTTTTGGGTTTTGAATCGGGACCGTCCGATTCGAATCCGCGAAAATCTATCCGCGAAGTGAGCGCACATATTCCGATGATGAACACGAATTCCGAGACAATCTCAAGCGACGAATTCGAATCGGACGGTCTCAATCCAAAACCCAAAGATTGGGTTACTTTAGGGGATCCGGACCCCCCCAAAGACGAATTCAGATCCTCTGTGTTACTCGAGAAAATAAAGTGAGTCTCAGCCGGTGGATTTAAATTTACACGAATCTCAAAGCACAAATAATACTGCCCCCTCCAATCACCCGAATATCCACCGGCTGAGAGCTCATTTTATTTTCTCGAGTAACACAGAAGATACTGGTTCCCCAAAGACTGGGGGTCGCCATATGTCCCTGTGGCCCCAATTTAGGGGCTGTCCAAGGGCGCTGCGGTCCTTTTTTTTTTTTTAATAAACAGATTAATAAACTTTTATAGTTTTGATGACACACGAATCTGAAGCGAATTACATTGCGTCGCAACCATTGCATGAACCACCCACAATCTTCAAAACTCTCTGACTCAACCAGCCCAAAAGCTAATGGAAGAAGCTGGTTTTCCAGCATCATACCCAGTTGCAATCAATAATTTACCTGTATTAAACCATCAATCAATTAAAACAAATTAATTAATTTAAAAAATTAAATTAACTAAATTAAATAAATCAAATCAAATTAATTAATTACCTTTGTACAGGCCTAACAGAAAACAAGCATCAAAGGTGATGACTTGTCTGAGGTGTTGAAAAGTAGCTATGCATGGTCCAAATGCCCAAGCCACCCTATAAAAGTACTTCTAGGGTCTAGGTTTACCGGTGGGAAATGATGTTACATCAAACAATGTTTCTATGAAAAAATAAGTTAATTTTTTTATTTTGTTACAGTGCCGTAAAAATAAAAGGAACAATATAGTATCCGGGTTTTTTATCTTGATTTTCTCCAACAACGGAACTACAAGCGCGTATGACCCCTCCCAACTACCAAATTGGCGGGCAATTGCCAACTCCCGGCCACGCCACAGTTTGTTGTATGCCGGTATCTGACCGTTGTATCTTTCAGCAACAACGATCCTGACAAATCAACATCGTTTCTCATGTGAGTCGATATGCAATCGACGACCATAGTAGCCAACAACTGTGCATGATCTATTCTTGTCGCATCTGCGTGACAAGAATGTTTTGTTGGGCACTTAGAGACATGCCATTGTGTACCGTAACCAGTGGCAATATTATATATGTATCAGCCACATCTACTGTCCTTGCACTTGAACCTCATTCTGGTCTTGTCACTGTGTTTATTCCTTATCTCTTTGTTGCAAAGAATGTGAAACCTGGCAATTGCGCTCTTCATTTGCTCTTTTGAGTCATAGGTTTGTCCCTCCGACAATTCATCCTCATGCTCTGCTGCCCTTCCAAACAAACCCTGATTTGCTTTTTGAAACCCTGATGTGTCATTGAAAGTCGAAATCGGGCGCTCAAACCCGCGATTCATTATCCGAAACCCGCGATCGACCCTGAAAAACCTTTGTCCAAGCACAGGCCTAGTATCTTCCTGGTCACTTTGATCGCTTATACCCTCAGGATCGATGCTACCCCAATTTTCCTCTGCCTCTTCTAATTCTGGATCCACTGTATCATCATCCTCATCCGGATCATAAGATTGGCCCCAAGAAGCGGCCCGACTAGTAGAAGGCTGGTCAATCTGGGGTGGGGCCCAACGGGGGGGACTACTAGACAGTCGGCCCCTCTGAATTGGGGCCCGACTGCTAGACGGTTGGTCAATTTAGACAGGGGATGGACTTGAGCCAGATGAGTTAACCCGACTACGGCCCTGGATTAACCTCATAACTGGGTTGGTACGCCGGACTCAGGTACCTCTACATATAGGTCAATTACCTTGTATGCACCCCGAGAAAACTCATGATTTGGTTGTACAATACCTGCCAGACTCCATCATTCTGAACTAAAAATAGTTGGAATCAGATTTGTGCTGAACTAGTGGGCATGCTAATTTTGGCCTGAATATTAAGGTCATACTGACCTTGATCCAATCCCAAACTCTGACAAATAATCGATTTAATCCCCACATAATCAGTACCCCGCATTACCAGAATCACAGTAACAAACCCGATACTATAATAAACCCTATTAGGGGCTGTTAAAACATAACCACCAGTGTAAATGGATACCATAAAACTCATTTTGAATCCAATACACAAAAAACCTAAAATTAAAAATTAACTAAATTAATTATTAACCTACTGAAAATTAAAAAAATTGAAAAGGAAAGAAAAAAAAAATTACAGATCAGAAGCTCTTGTCTATGAGAGAGAATTGGTGAATGTGAGAAATGAAATTTTGCCTCTGGATAAGTATATATAGGAAAAAAAAATAGGGGCCGCAAGGGCATTGGGCGGCTCATAGACTAGGGCCGCAGAGACATTGGGCGGCCCCCAGCCTTTGGGGCCGCACGGGCTTTTGGCGCCCTGGGTGGTTTTTGAATTCCCCAAAAATCATAGTTTTTTGGTTTATTTTTTTTTGTTTGTGGTATAAATAAAAATTTCGGCAAATCCTGGACATTCCTCGTGAAGACTGAAGATATCAAGGTACTCACTAACTCCCAAAATTTTTATTAATAGAAAAAAAAAATATCGATAATGAAGAAATATTTTGTGAAAATTCGATTTGTAGGAAAAATGTGATAGTCCATAACGTCCAGGAGACGTTATAGATCATCACGATCGGCTTAACGAAATCAAGTAACTGTTAATTAACCGAAATAAAATCTGAAGCTGGCCGTTATTGTCTATCACGGCCAGAGAAATTTTGAAAAAAAAAAAAATCTAGCCATTGTTGTCTATCACGGCCAGAGAAATGTCAAACAAATATTGAACAGAGTCCAAATTGGACTGGTACAAAGGTGCTGTAACTCATGTAATCTTGTGCATCAGATTTAGTTTTTTTTTTTATCAAAATTAATGATTCTAATTTGAAAAAAAAAAAAGGAAAAAAGGACAGCAACTCTTTGAAGACCAAACAGAATCAGATTCATTCAAAACAAAAGAGAACTTAAAGGGAAAAGTATGATAATGACTCTAATAATTGAATCTGAACAAACAAAAAGGATGTTCTGAATGCTAAAACAGATCTGACAATAAAAATATGCGAAAACTGCAGATTAATAAAAAACACTTTGCATGAAATGTTTGAACCACTTCCCCAATCCATTACTAAAAGTTTAATATTCTTACCCAAGCATAAGAAAGAAGAAGAATTTACAACAACCAACATACAAAGTGTTTAATAAAAAAAAAAACAATCAATATTAAACAAAACCGTCTCCTTGCTTATTCTTATCCAATATCCAAACTGACTTAATTTGTTTTGACATTTCTCTGACCGTGACAGACAACAACGGCCATAATTTTTTTTTTTCAAAATTTCTCTGGCCGTGATAGACAACAACGGCCAGCTCCAGATTTTATTTCGGTTAATTAGCAGTAATTTGATTTCGTTAAGCTGGCCGTGATGGTCTATAACGTCCTCTGGACGTTATAGACTATCACGTTTTTTCTACAAATCGAATTTTCACGAAATGCTTCCTCATTATCGATATTTTTTTTATTTAATCTTCTATTAATATAAATTTCGGCACTAACTCACACCTTTTATCTATCAGCTGCTAAAGCCATCTTTAATTTTTGAAATAAGGACATCTTGTAATTCTTCTCTCTCTGTGACTCCAAAATCAAGGAGATGAAAAAAACATCAACTGCTAATTACCATTCTGACGAACTTAGATATCAATCAGTCATTCAGTCCTCAGATTCTTCTGTAATTGTACACATACTACAATAACAGTGGTGAGGTTATGCTGTTCTGCTTCATGCTATTGTTTTGCAAACAAGTATTTCCATAGGCATTATAATGAGAGCACAACCATGCTCAAGTTGGAGCAGTGGCTTTAGATCTGTCTCCAATTCTTTTTTATCATTCTTTTTGCTTAATTTTAACTGTTAAATCGCTGCAAGTTAGGGGTGGCAAAAAAGCTCGTAGCTCGTGGCTCGATCGTGACTCGCACCTGACTCGCTCGCTAACAGCTCGCTCGTTACTAGACCGAGCTGTTAATGAGCCAACTCGCCACTAGCTCGGTCCAGAACGAGCTAGTTTGGTTAGGCATCAATTTGTAAATTTGTATGAATTTGTGTGGATTTTATACTGTCCAGCTCGGTTAATACAAGATCCAGCCAGACCCAGCGAGCCAGCTCGCTCGGTAAGAGCTCGGTCCAGAATTAACGAGCTGAGCTAGGACCCAGCTTGGCCTGAGCCAGCTCATTTACATCCCTGCTGCAAGTTAATATTGAAAAGCCAGCAAAAGCATAGTGTAAATATGTATTGATTGGTAACATGTAGTCTTGAGTGAGCTCCTTTGGAAAAGCGGCACCTCCTGTAGACTAGTCAAAATATTTGATTATTTCACATTCATGGACTATTTAAAAATAATGTGCATCTTTTCGTAGGTATTGAAAGTTCAATTTCCGTTGTCATCATTAGCAACAATCATGCCATCATGTGTATTTGACCTTGCTAATCATGCTTTGTTTTTCAAGTAATATCTTGACTAAATGCGGTATTCACAATCAATGGCGTCGTGTACTGAAACTATGATAAATGCGACTTTTGATCTTTGTGGAATCTGTATAGATATAGAAATATTCAGCACATTGATACAGAAACGTGTACATGGTAGAATCAAGTTCTTAAAAATATTAATTACATATGATTAGTAGATTTTGCTACTAGCACGAAATTTTAATTACATATGATTAGTAGATTTTGTCCCGATAAACATACTTCACTTCTAAATAAAAAGACAACGAAGAAAATAAAAGTCTGGTGCGTATCCTTCTTTGAAATTTGTTCCTTCAAATTTGATCCAGTTAGAAGGTAAGCGTCAACTCAGTAGACAGACACCCTTGTCCACTCCGGGGAATTAATTCCACGCAATTTCAATCGCATTGCGCTCTTTTCGCAGCATCTGTGCAGCACAAATACTAAATAGGGAAATTTCACTTACAAGCTGAAGGTATTTATTTGCTCGTATATTTTGGAGAAGGAATAGCTAGAGCCATGGACACATCGGTTGGGGAAACAAGATTCAAATGAAATAGATAAAAAAAGAAGATCAGAATAGTGAACTTTATTTTGTAAGAATTTTATATAATTTTATTAAAATTTAGCTTTTTTCTAACAAATTTATATATTATAGATCAATTTTCATCGATATTTATAAAATTTGTGTTTTCATGAAGAAAGTATATAAAATGAGTAAGGCTTAGGTGCTATGAATAGCATAAGGCCTTCCGTACTACGGCCTAAAAAACCTATCGTATAAATTTCAAATTTCGATCTAAGTAACTCAGTAAATTAGTTATATAATGAACCTGTAGAATACCAATTTTTACTATTTTTGAAAAAAAAAAATTTACTAATTTTTATGATTCATGAAAAATGGCAAACAATGACTTAAAAATAAAAGAAAATTTCTAATGTTTTAGGCCATCTTTCATAAATCATAAAAAATAGTAAAAAAATTCTAAAAATGATAAAGTTAATATTCTACATGTTCATTATATAATCAATTTACTTAGCTACTTAAATCGAAGATTGAAATTTATACGATAGATTTTTTAGACTCTAGTACGGAAGACCTTATGCTATCCATAGCACCTAAGCCTTACTCATATAAAATTGTTGCATCGAAAATTTCATAGTTTTTAATTTTTTTCATTATTTTCATCATAACAACATCCTCCATTCTAAACATAATTTTTTTTTTCTCGTCTTTTTTTCTTCAAAATTATACCTAAGAGTGAATCGAAATAAAGTATCCAAATTACTTGAATAGAAAAGAATATGAATTCGTTTTAAACGAAGGGTCAAATTTATAATAATTAATTAAATTTTTCGGAGTTGGAATCCAATGATATTAACTTAAGTCTAAAAATATTTCAAAAATGAAAAGCAAAGATATATTTCGGCCTTGTAGATTAGTTGTATTTCAAATTCATCCACTTGGGCCCGTCATACAAAAGCATGCAACAGTGTATCTTTAAAAGATATTCAATAGCTTCACCATCAAATCTGATGTCGATCGGAACTACAAGGCCTTTGTTAGCTAAGAACAGGCAACTCATATAAAAATTTCCTATGAATTTACAGCTTTACCATCAAATCTGAATGTGCAATTACATGATTCTTCTTCTATTCAACTGGGACTCAAAACCCAAGGTACAGAAACCTCCGTGCTCTTTTTCTCATATCATTATATCAGCTAATGGTCATATTTCCAATTGGCAATAACTGGGACTTGAACAATCGAAGTAAAGAATAGACTTCTTTTTTCAACAATACGTCTTCACATGCAGAACTAATCAGCTCCAGATGACAAGACGTAGAATAAAAGAGGATGCTACATCAAATGCTCATTTCTTTTCTCTAAGAATTTTAAACAATGTTCCTTTGTAACCCTAGTGATCAATAACTGCTTCACTTTAACAAAAATAGAGAAAACAATATCGAGATTACTTGCAGAATCCACAAGATTAGTTTGGGAAACTTTCAGAGAAATAAATGAAGGGTGCTGAAGTGAAACAGAAAGCTTTTCCAGGGGCACATTGATTTCTGAGGTTCTGCAGTAGTAGGACGTTTCTGAAAATAAAAACAAAATCAGCTGGATGCTGATAACCTAACAAACAAGGATCTTCAACTTTTTAACTCCAATAATATGTAAACCGCCATCACCCCTCGACTAATGAGTGCACAAAGAGATGACCATCTTTCAAAATTAGGAGATGAAATAATCCCCATGTTTCACAACCAGGATTGATCAACATTGGCTTATTGTTTTGTTTTCTGTTTTTTATCTGTTCCAGTGTTATGATCGGTACTTGATGAAAAGCTTTAAAATTGCCGCTGAGGAAAGGGGCCATTCATTTTGGGGGAAAGGACCTGATAATGCAGGCACATACAACTCTAGGCCACATGGTACTGGTTTCCTCTGTGATGGGGGAGATTACGATGGTTACTATGGCAGGTTTTTTCTCAGCTGGTACTCCAAGGTGTTAATTGACCACGCAGACCATGTTCTAATGCTGGCCAAGTTAACTTTTGAAGGGTCTTCAATTGCTGCAAAGGTATTCCTCTGTGGGTGTTTTGAATTTTTAGCCAGGAGTTTACTGTATATTTGTTACTATGACAGTATGGCCCTACATTCTTGTATCTGCAACTAAGGTCGGCTTTTGGAATTCAGTGATAGGAAAATGCATGGTGAGAATAATTAAAATAATTAAAATAAGACAGTGGAGCATATGTTGAGATGGCCCTACATGCACAGCCAGCTTTTAAATGGTTAGGTGCAGTTAAGCTAGCATCTTGGGTCCAGATCAAATCTTTTCCCATGTGGACTGTACAGGTTTATCTATCAAAACTAGATAAAATACCATGAGGAACAAAGTATTAATTACAGGAGAAGGTACTGTGCAGATTTAAATGAAAGCAACATCTTAAGGAAATGGAATAGAAGGAGGTACTGTGCCTGAGAAGGAAATTAAGTGCGCCGGTCTAATTGAATCACATATTTGACCAGGAACGGAGTATAAATTACGTGTTTGGCATGTGTGTAGTGAGGAATAAAGAAAAGAGAGCCTTTTCATTTTATTGTGATTTCAGATGGCAAAGTGGAACAGGTTCAATTCCAAAACTGGTGGAATATCTAATTTTAAATTTGTACAGCAAGCCTAGTTGCAAAAGGGGATTTGATTGCACAATTTCCACTCTATTCCACCTGTTTATGTTCCGTCATCATTACACCCTCTTCCATCCATTCCAACCGTGTTCGGCAACTGTTCCACCTTTTTCCACCCAATTCCATCTATTCCACTTTAAGATCTGCAGATTAAGAACAGCACCGAAGTGATTAATCCTTAGCAATACCAGATTAAGAACTGCAGATCATAAAGCAATTTTGGTATTAAGGGACTGTAACCTGAAACTCGCCAATGCCAGGATATCTCCAGCCGTGCTCCATTGGGTAAGATGGGTAGCGCAGTTCACCACATGGACCCAACCCAACCTCTATTTCTGAGATTATGCCTTCTTCAAAGAACTCATCTAATTCTGCCCTGAAGCTTCTCATGAAGTCAAAATAAACCTAGAAAGGTATGAATATTGTGTGTAACCATGCAAAGTTGTTTGCTCAAGAGATATGTTGAGATGAATTCTTACTTTTAGATATATTGTTCTAAAGATAATTGATGTGTCCTACTAAAGACAGATATCATGAGATAGTTGCTTTCTAGTAAAAAGTAATAACCATTGTAAATTAATTGTGCTATTTGTAAATTTATAATCCAATTAGATAGCTTTTACTCTATTAACTAAAATAGAGGAATATAGAAGTGCATGTAGGTAGAGAGAAAAATGTTACTTTCAAAACAAGACGAAGGAGTACCACTACCTCAAGAGCAATTCGGCCTCGCAAAACACATTCTTTGTCAATCCCCCAAGTGAGACATCCAGTATTACACCTACCTTCTATATCAGTGAAGTAGATGTCAGGACTGGCACTGCCAATCTCTGCAATCCAATTTGGCAAAGGGATTGTCATATCATGCCCTACATTGCCCCCACACTTATGAAAAGTCATCACTACCTAATATTCCAAACCAAAATAAAATTATATTGTTAAATCTTTAGAAATCTTCTGAAGCTATCGAGTTGATGAATGCCTAGCTGGTAACTGGACACACATCAGAGACTAAGGTATACGCATAGCTTTTATAGTTAATCCTTTTCGTGTATGCAATGTCTCCGGTAAGCTACAACCCACATCGGCCCTTAGAGATTATTGACAGCGGTGCAAACTAAACAAAATAAATAAATAAAAGTTCAAGGGTACTTTGGACATTTTTTTTTACATATACATAGCTGAAGTGTTTCAACACGACTTGACCTGTAGTTTGAGCTTCAGTTGCCTGATAATATGAAACAGATGCTTGTAGCCAGACCAATTGTATTCAAGGAGCTGATTGGCCTCCACTATTCCCCACCAACAATCAACCATCACTCCATCCACACCAGCTATTTTTTAGCAACTTAAGGTCATTCATGAGACCGTATGGATCAGCTACTTCGCAGCTCATGTTAACTACATCAAGTTGGTACCAGTCAGAAAAGGAATCGCGTTAATGAGTAGAGTAATAAACCTCGTTTAATGAAAAGAAAAGAAAGGAGACCATATGTTTCCATCTCTTTCTTCCCCTTCTCCTTTTCACTTTCCCCGTAGACTAAATGTAACACTTAGGCAAATTTGAGGTAAACAAATGCTCGAAAAAAAGGTGGATCATATTTTTTATGGTCAATGTAGCTTTCAAAATCATATCTACGATGCTGACATACAGACCAGAACCTTTGGTGCATAAACTGATAGACATCAATCAATCAGCCCCTTTGGAAAATAGAATTATATTGGATAATGTGGTACCTGGTCATGAAATATTACATCATTAAAGAATAATAAAACAAACAAGGAGAAAGTATGCATAATAAAGGTAAATTCACTTTATCTAATATTTGGTTTGTGTACACTATTTTTCAAGAAAAAAGTATACACAGCCAAAATAGTTCTTATTCCAAATTGTATCCAAAGAAGATATATGCACAATTGTGCCAGCTCCTTAACCAGAGAAATAATCGAAGATATAACCATGCAACTTTAAGATGTAAATTACCGGGAGCATCACGTAGACTGGTACATAAGCCAGGCGAACTTCTCATCTCAGACCCCAAACTCTCAGCAATTTCATAAATAAAGTGATTTCCACTATTCAAACAGAAAATGTCTCCATTTCTAAATCTATATAGTCCTCTTGCAAACTTCTCATCTCAGACCCCAAATTCTCAGCAATTTCATAAATATCCTTCGCCATAGGATGACCTGTATCTTCTGACGAAAATTTATACATACCCAAAGTACTGAGCTTCTTTCCCACATCGACCCAACTTAAACCTATCTCTTTCTTCACCCCTTTCTCTCTCATTTCCATCCTCACTCTTGCAACATTCTCCCACTCCCCTCGCTCCGCATAAATATTTGAAATTGACACATATGCCCCTGCATCTGATGGACCAGTCTTCAACATAAAATCCGCAACCCGATCACCCATTTCTACATCACCATGCACCCTACAAGCATTTAATAAGCTTTGTAATGCTGGCATACTGGGCCCACCTGGCATAAGTTTAACCAAATTTTCAGCTTCTTCAAGTCTTCCCACCTTGCCTAACATGTCAACCATACAAGAGTAATGTTCTGGCCATGGCTCAACTTTATACACGCTATAAATCGAGTCAAATATCCTTTTTCCTGTAACAACCTCTCCCTTTGACCCGCTTGCCATAAGTATCGCAAGAAGAGTAATTCCATCAGGGGGTATTTTGGAATTTACCATATCTTCAAAAAGATCCAAAACTCTGTCATAATTACCATGTTTTGAGTGAGCAGAAATTATAGCAGTCCAACTAATAATGCATCTGTTGACAGTTTCATTAAATACCTTGTCAGAATCTTCTAAACTGCCTTGCTTAGCATACATGTCAATTAGGGCACCTGATACAAACTCATTGGTGTTTAAACCTAGTTTATTTATGTAACAGTGACACACTCTACCAAAAACCAAGGATACCATGTCTCCAGTTGAGATCGAACTAAGGACACTACCAAATGTGTATTGATTCGGTTTCAAGTGTAAAACCAAAGAAGAAAACATTTGAAGGGTCTCTTCACATAAACCATTTTGCTGATAACCTGATATTAATGCATTCCAAGATATTATATTCCTCACAGGCATATCATCAAAAACCTTCTTTGCATGACCCATTGAGCCCAATCTTGCATACATTGTTATAAGGCTATTCAATACATTAACTTCAGTTGACAGTCCAAATTTGTAGCACATGGTATGTACCATACTACATTCACGTATTGAATAGTTGTTTGGTATTGCAAATAGTAATGCAACCAGGGTGACATCATTTGGTGTGACCTTATCTAGTCTCATTCCATTAAACCATGAAACTGCATTATTTGGATCGATAGATATCATGCTGGTCCACGAAACAACGTCCCTTAATCTCATGCCACTAAAAACATTTTTCCCATAATCAAGTGCACCAATCCTGTAATACATAGATGTCAGAACATTAGATACCAATAGATCCCCGTCGATGCCGATTTTGGAGGATAAGCAATGAAACTGGGTTCCCAGCTTAACAGACCCACAAAAGGGCACGACAGTAGCAACTGTTGTCTTGTTGGGTCGGACCTGATCCTCCTTCAACATCCGTAAGAACAAGGGGATCACCTCTGACCCATTATTGCCTTCTTGAGCTATACCATATATAAGGGCATTCCAAGAGACAGTGTCTCTTACAAGCATTTCATCAAACATCTTTTGCGCATCTTCTGTAAACCCACTTCTAGAATAAAATGTAATCAGTGCATTTCCCACAACAGTGTCCGAAACATGCCCGGATTTAAAGGAAAGAGAATGGATTTGAAAACCTGGCAAAAAATCAGAAGAATTGGATGAAAAGGAAAGAATGGTGCTGATAGTAATGGCATCCAAAGAAAAACCAGCACGGAGCATTTGCAAGAGGAACTTCATGCCATGAACTACACAACCGAAGCTGGAGATAATGGTGTTCCACGAAACCGTGTCACGATTGGGGGCAATCTGGAATAACTCTAAGGCGATGGAGGAATAGCCCGATCTGGAATAGGCGTTTATGAGGGAATTGGAGACGGGAATGTGAGAGAATAGACCCGAGGTCACGGATAAGGCGTGGAGTTGTGAAATGGCGGGTTTGGAGGTGAGGTGTAAGGCGATGCATTTGGAGAAGGCGAAGGGGCAGGGCAGAATGGAGACAAGAGTTTTTTGAGGAATTTCCTCGAACAGTTGGCGTGCAGCTTGGGATGAATAAGCCAGGCGAGAAACGGTTTGGAGAAATCGGAGCATCCGATAACATCGTAGCGAGAAGGAACAAATATTTTTTTTTAAGAACTTAACAGGGAGGAGGGTTGCATATTTCCAATCTCTCTCTCTATTTGCTTTTTTTTTTTTATGAGACCTCTCTATTTGATAGCACTGGTTTTGAAAGCCGAATCTAAATTAAATTGAAAGAGAACACGCCAGGCCCGAGATTTTTATATATAAGAAAATAAATAAATAAAATATTAAAAATAAGAAACTGTTCACCAGAATTTCAAAAATAAGAAGGCCGCCATGTGGTATGGCGTCCCTCAGGGACGCCATCCCAGACTACGTCCCGCGGAAAAAACGTAAAAAAAAAAAAAAAAAAAAAAAACGGGACGCCATTCCAGACTACGTCCCGCGTAAAAAAAAAAAAAAAATCAAAATTTTTTTTTCTGCTGTGTTCAGTCAGAAATCCAATAATTTTGATCAGATTCAAAATTCATTTTAGAGAAAATGGCTACATGGATTTTTGTGTTCTTTATATCAAAATAAAGGTATGAAAGTCTAGTTTCCAGATAATATAATTTCTCTATACAAAAATATTACAGATTGGTACAGTTTTAGCGATTAATTGACAGAGGTCAGAATTCAGAAAAGCTGAAATTCCAGTGAGCAGTCCTATAATTTTGATCAGATTCAAAATTCAATTTAGAGAAAATGGCTACATGGATTTTTATGTTCTTTATATCAAAATAAAGGTATGAAAGTGTAGTTTTCAGATAATATAATTTCTCTATACAAAAATATTACAGATTAGTACAGTTTTAGCGATTAATTGACAGAGGTCAGAATTATTGGACTGCTCACTGAAATTTCAGCTTTTCTGAATTCTGACCTCTGTCAATTAATCGCTAAAACTGTACCAATCTGTAATATTTTTGTATAGAAAAATTATATTATCTGGAAACTAGACTTTCATACCTTTATTTTGATATAAAGAACACAAAAATCCATGTAGCCATTTTCTCTAAAATGAATTTTGAATCTGATCAAAATTATTGGATTTCTAACTGAACACAGCAGAAAAAAAAATTGATTTTTTTTTTTTTTTTTTTTTTTTTTACGTTTTTTCCGCGGGACGTAGTCTGGGATGGCGTCCCTAAGGGACGCCATGCCGCATGGCGGCCTTCTTATTTTTGAAATTCTGGTGAACAGTTTCTTATTTTTAATATTTTATTTATTTATTTTCTTATATATAAAAATCTCGGACGCCAGGCGGCCGGGATGACGAGTGCGTATCCTCTGAGATATCTCAACTTTTGCGTGACCACGTGTACGGTTCCTATTCGGGATAGCGCAGGGCCAGTATCATTTGTGCTTTGAGATTCGTGCAGAACGTATTTGAACGGGTGAGATTTTCCATAAAAAACACTCAAAAGTTTGAGATTGAGATATATCAGAGGATGCGAATTCCGGGGTGACGATGTGCTGTTATATAAACTAGAGCTGGAGCCTGGAGTCGATGAACTGCACATTTGTTTGTTTGTTTGTTTTTTTTTTTTTGAGGAACAGGCGAACAGCCCGTAGGCAATGAACTGCGTATTTGTTAAAGAGAAGTCTGTGGAGGAGGATTTACAAAGAGCAAAGATAATACTAAAATCCCTCGTAAGATCTAAAAATTAAATTAAAGAAAAAAAAAAAGTACATAAATCCCTACATTTGTACTCAAGTCTCAAACACCTTCCTGCTTTAAAACTAAACAAATATGCTCTTATATTTCATAAAGAGTTGCAAATACCACAATTTGAACTTTTCAGAGAATAAAATTTAATGATCATTAAATAGTATATAATGATAATCAAAATCCATACAGAATATCCGAAGCATCAATTGACTGGCAGTGGGACGGATTATGAGATATTTCACGAGAGTAATTGAAGTATATTAAAATTTAGCTTGTTTTTCTAACAAATTTATATATTTTAGATCATTGATATTTTTGAAATTTATGTTTTTCATTAAAGGGTCTATAAAATTGTTGCATCGAAAGTTTCATAGATTCTATTTTTTTCCATCGTGGTGATCATAACAACATCCTCCATTCTAAACATAGATTTTTTTTTTTCTCGTCTTTTTTTCATTAATATACCTAAGAGTGAATCGCAATAAAATATCCAAATAACTTGAATAGAAAAGAATATGAATTCATTTAAATGAAGGGGTCAAATTTATAATAATGAATTAAATTTTTCGGGGTTGGAATCCAATGATATTAACTTGACAATTTTGACAATATTTTCCATTTAAGACTGAAAATATTTCAAAAATGAAAAACAAAGATATATCTTTGGCCTTGTAGATTAGTTGTATATCAAATTCATGCACTTTGACCTGTCATTGAATGGTAACATAAATAGGGATTTAAATTGCTGATCTAAGCTGTTTCCTGGAAACATACAAATGCATGCAACAGTGCATCTTTTAAAAGACAATCAATAGCTTCACCGAGATAAAATATTACAAACTAGATGTGGATCTGAACTACAAGGCTTTTGTTAGCTAAGAACAAGCAAAACTCGTATACAACTTTCCTATGATTTACAGCTTTACCATCAAATCCGAATGTGCAATTACATGAACATGATTCTTCTTCTGTTCAACTGGGACTCAAAACCCAAGGTATAGAACCTCCGTGCTCTTTTTCTCATACCATTATATCAGCTAATGGTCATATTTCCAATTGGTATAACTGAGACTTGAACAATCGAGGTTCAGAATAACCTTCTTCTTTTTTGACAATACGTCTTCACATGCAGAACTAATCAGCTCCAGATGATGAGATGTAGAATTAAAGAGGATGCTAAATCAAATTCTCATTTCTTTTCTCTAAGAATTTTAAACAATGTTCCTTTGTAACCTTAGTGATCACTGATCAATAACTGCTTCACCTGAACAAAAATAGAGAAAACAATATCGAGATTACTTGCAAAATCCACAAGATTAGTTTGGGAAACTTTCAGAGAATAAATGAAGGATGCAGAAGTGAAACAGAAAGCTTTTCCAGGGGTACATTGATTTCTGAGGTTCTGCAGGAGTATAGTAGGAAGTTTCTGAAAATAAACAAAATCAGCTGGATGCTGATAACCTAACAAACAAGGATCTTCAACTTTTCACTGCAAGAATGTTTAAACTCCCATCACCTCTCGACTAATGAGTTCACAAAGAGATGACCATCTTTCAAAATTAGGAGAGGAAATAATCCCCATGTTTCACAAACAAGTTCTATGAGATTGGTTTCTTTGGCACAGATCTGGGTTCATAATAGAAGCCATCAGATTCAAAAATGTTGAAGCAGGAGCGCAAATCAAAGATAGAATCAGATAAATATTCTCACCATGCATTTTCTTAACAAAGCACTTGAATTCAAAAAAGTTTCCTTCCTCAAAGAGAGCAGGGGCGAGCCTGAGGTATGTAAACGATAGTAAATGCCGGCCATCTGGGTCATTCAACGGCTTTGCGTTTTCCATTATTTTGTTGAATCCATCTCTGTCAAAGCAGGGCAAAGCATTCTCACTTGCCACCGGTATACTAGCATCCCACGCCGCATTTAGCACCTAAGATTTATATTAGTTTTAGTTCATTTCAAATAATTAATTAATGCCAAGCAAACCTACTACAGACAACGGCTTATCGCCAATGCACCTGCAAGCATCAAAAGTAACAGGAACTGTACTGTAACCTGACAAGTTTTTTCTTACATGTGGTTTCTGTTCTATTCTTCACTTTATTTTGTACTTGATTTTTCCAAAAGATAACTATTTGACATGCACTCCCGATTTCTTTGTATTTGGTACAACAAAAAATAAAATTTCAACACCTTAAATGCCAATCTAAAAGTTCTTGAAACACGATGACTAGGGATTGTGATCTTTGGACACAATTCAGATGACTATCATTTTTCTTTTTAGATCCTGAACTTCAGTCATGATCTTTTTAGTGTTGAACTTTTCATTTTCTCGTCCTAGAGTCTCAAATTCTGATTTTCAATTACCAAATAAAAAGAATTTTTTACGCCCTTCCCCATCCCCACCCACCCACCCACACCCAAAAAAATAGGGTAGTTCTCACTAGTTAGTACCTGCACTGGTATAAAGCATCAGGTATATAATATAAAAGAGAAAAGTATATATTACAGGAAAGGACAAGTACATTGGAGCCAAACTATTTATCTCACTAGTTAGTACTGCACTGGTACAAAGCATCAGGTATATAATTTTAAAAGAAAAAAAATATATATTGGTACCTGCCAAACCAAACCTTCAGGATCTGACATTGCCTCAGGGAACTCCTCGTACTGGTTCAAAGTACGCAACTCCACACATGTGAAATTCAAGGCTGTATTATGCTTCTTCAGAATTGCTGCTATAGGGGCATAGCCATCCCGATTGCAAGAATTGTAAAATCCAGCTGTCAGCTCTGCTGCATGACTAGCTGTCTTGTACCACCAATGCACACCAGATACCTATCTCACGTAGAAGACCATTAAATTAAGATCTGAAGATTGTACCAAAGCAAGCTAAAGTTCCCAAATATGCATATAGATTAGAAGATATCTCGCAACATTTCCCATGTTTGCAATTCACACGAGCACCCACCATGTTTTTCCGTTTATACAAAGTAAAACCAGAAGAACAATTTGACCTATAAGCTTCTTATATTGACTCAGGTTACTTGAAAAAGTTCCCTTTGCAAATTGTTAACATAAGCTAGTAAACCAACAACTTCACCCACTTGACATAATTTCAATTCAACTTGGATTAGGTGCAGAAGTTATCGAATACCTTTCCTATCACTGAACTCCAAATGCTGACCCTTGGTTGCAGATACAATAATGTAGGGCCATACTGTCATAGTAACAAATATACAGTAAAAACCTGAGTAGAATTAGGGTGTTCTCAAGCTCATCAAGCTCTTTGGCGAGCTGAACTCTGAAACCTATCTGATTGACTTCAAATGACGAATCCAAACCGTTAAAACCGATTTACTTCACGAGTGATGCATTTACATATTAAATTTACAAATTTTCTATTAATTTAGTATAAAGTAAAGCAGTCAAAAATGATGAAAAATGAATGCATTAAAATTAACTCATAAACCTTCTTTTTTTGATTGCTTAACTTTATACTAATTTAAGTCGAAGATTTAGAAATTTGACATGTAAACGCATCATTCATGAAGTAGATCTGTTTAAACGGCCTGGATTCGTCATTTAAAGGCATTTTTGATATGTTTTCAAGTTAGCTCACAAAGAGCTTGGTGAGCTTAAGAACACCCTAGTTCTACCCTGGCTAAAAATTCAAAACACCCACAGAGGAGTACCTTCACAGCAATTGAAGATCCTTCAAAAGCCAACTTGGCCAGCATTAGAACATGGTCTGCATGGTCAAATAACACCTTGGAGTACCAGCTGAGAAAAAACCTGCCATAGTAACCATCGTAATCTCCCCCATCACGGAAGAAACCAGTATCCTGTGGCCTAGAGTTGTATGTGCCTGCATTATCAGGTCCTTTCCCCCAAAACGAATGGCCCCTTTCCTCAGCTGCATTTTTCAAGCTTTTCATCAAGTACCTATCGTAACACTGGAAAAGATCAAAAACAGAAAACAGAACATTAGCCAATGTTTGATCAATCCTGGTTGATTCACAGATGGTACGAATTGAATGGAGTCGGGGTTCAATCAAATAATTACAATAAAACGAGTGGAGCATATATGGAGATAGCCGTACATGCACAACCAGCTCTCATATGGTTAGGTGCTGTGCAGTTTACCTATCAAACTGGATAAAGTACCTGAGGAACGGAGTATAAATTACAGGAGAAGATACTGTGCATGTTAAATGAAAGTAACATCTTAAGGAAATGGAATAGAAGAAGGTACTGCACCTCAGAAGGAAATTAAGTGCGCTGGGTCTAGTTGAATCACATATTTGACCAGAAACAAGTATAAATTATGTGTTCGGCATGTGTGTAATGAGGAATAAAGAAAAAATAGACTTTTCATTTTATTGTAATTTCATACGGCAAAGTGGAATAGGTTCAATTCCAAAACTGGTGGAATATCTAATTCTAATTTCGTACGGCAAATCTAGTTGCAAAATGGGGGTTTGATTGCACAATTTCCACTCTATTCCACTGTTTACATTCCGTCATCATTACACTCTCTTCCATCCATTCCAACCATGTTCGGCAACTGTTCCACCTTTTTCCACCCAATTCCATCTATTCCACTTTGCCGAACAGCACCTAAGAAATTAATCCTCAGCATTACCAGATTAAGAACCGCAGATCATAAAGCAATTTTGGTATTAAGGGGCCGTAACCTGAAATTCGCCGATGCCAGGGTATCTCCAGCCGTGCTCCATGGGGTAAGATGGGTAGCGCAGTTCACCACATGGACCCAACCCAACCTCTATTTCTGAGATTATGCCTTCTTCAAAGAACTCATCTAATTCTACCCTGAAGCTTCTCATGAAGTCAAAATAAACCTAGAAAGGTATGAAAATTGTGTGTAACTATACAAACAACTGCTCAAGGGATATGTTGGGATGAATTCTTACTTTTAGATATATTGTTCTAAAGATAATTGATATGTCATACTAAAGTCAGATATCATGAGATAGTTGCTGTCTAGTGAAAAGTTGTAACCATTGTAAATTAATTGTGCTGTTTGTAAAATTATAATCCAATTAGATAGCTTTTACTCTAAAAGTAAAGTAAAGGAATAGAGAAGTGCATGTAGGTGGAGGGAGAAATGTTACTTTCGAAACAAGACAAAGGAGTACCACTACCTCAAGAGCAGTTCGGCCTCGCAAAACACGTTCTTTGTCAATCCCCCAAGTAAGACATTCAGTATTACGCCTACCTTCTCTATCGGTGAAGTAGATGTCAGGACTGGCACTGCCAATCTCTACAATCCAATTTGGCAAAGGGATTGTCATATCATCCCCTACATTGCCCCCACATTTATGAAAAGACATCACTACCTATTATTCCAAACCAAAATATATTATATTGTTAAATCTCCAGAAATCTTCTGATGCTATTGAGTTGATGAATGCTTAGCCGGTAACTGGACCCGCATCAGAGATTAAGGTATACACGTATCTTTTATAGTTAATTCTTTTCGTGTATGCATTGTCCCCAACCCACATCAGCCCTTAGAGATTATTGATCAAGGTGCAAACTAAACAAAAAAAAAAAAAAAAAGTTCGAGGGTACTTTGGACATTTTCTTTTACATATACAGAACTGAAGTGTTTCAATGTGACTTGACCTGTAGTTTGAGCTTCAGTTGCCTGATGATCTGAAACATACGCTTGTAGCCAGACCAGTTGTATTCAAGGGGCCGATTGGCCTCCACTATTCCCCACCAACAATCAACCATCACTCCATCCACACCAGCTATTTTTAGCAACTTAAGGTAATTCATGAGACCGTCTGGATCAGCTACTTCACAACTCATGTTAACTACGTCAAGCTGGTACCAGTCAGAAAAGGAACCACGTTAAAAGTAAATACATAGCCTAAGAAGGGTAGAAAAGGAGTGAATAGAGCAATACACCCTGTTTAATGAAAAGAAAAGAAAAGAAAGGAGACCATATGTTTCCATGTCTTTCTTCCCTTCTCCTTTTCACTTTCCCCCTAGGATACCACACTTCTATTTTAGACTGGTAAATATTAAAGGAAAAAAAAAAAGCGAAATGTAACACTTAGGCAGGCAGCAAAAGAAGAAGACCTGTTATCTACCAAATTTGAGGAAAACAAATACTGGAAAAAGTGGATCATATATTTTTTTTTGGTCAATTGTATCTTTAAAATCATATCTACCATGTTGACATACAAACTAGAACATTTGATGCATAAACAGATAGACATCGATCAATCAGCCTTTTTGAAAAGTAGATTTATATTGGATAATGTGATACTTGGTCATGAAATATTACATCATTGCAGAACAACAAAAGAAAAAAGGAGAAAGCATGCACAACCAAAAAGGGTGATATCAATTTATGCACAGTAGAGGTAAATTAACTTATAAAATATTTGGTTGTGTGTACCGCTGCGTTTGGATGAAACAAGGAATAGAGCAAGAATAGAGGTAACTCCAAGATTGAGAATAGTAGCTAACTCAACATTGTTGGGTTAGTAGAATAGTGAGAAAACCCACAAAACACAAACAAAGAATAGTTCATATTTACTAATCCAAACACACCCAAACGGAGAATGGTAGTTCGGAATAGTGCTAACCCGGTTAGTGACTATTCTTCATCCATCCAAACGCAAAGAAGAAAGTATGCACAGCCAAAAATAGTTCTTATTCCAAATTGTATCCAAAGAAGATATATGCGCAACTGTGCCTGCTCCTCAACCAGAGAAATAATCAAAGGTATAACCATGCAACTTTAAGAAGTAAATTACCGGGAGCATCACGTAGACTGGTACATAAGGCGTGCCAGAAAAGTCGCGGTCAGGCAAACTTGGTACAGCTTTCTTGACCACCTTTTCATCCTCCCCGGACTCAATGCCACCTTCCAATGACGAGGGGAAGGCCGATACCGGGCCTGTTCCAGAGGAAAAATCTTCACGTAGCCTACCATCAGCAATCACCGGTCGGTGGTCGAGTGATCGGAAGGACACCGCCGGATATATGCCTCGGACAGGCGGCGCCGCCGAATGAGAGGCCACCGGAGCGGAGGCTGAGGTGGTGGTAGATCGACCTGCCTGCACGGATTTGGGGAAAGAAAGAGGAGTGATGATCCTTAATGCCATTACTCCTCGAAAATCGAGAGACGAAGCGTTTCGAAAAGTTGGCTTTTAATGCGAGCGGAAGTACCGACTGCGAAGTGAGCGAGATTTCTTCATCCCTAGGTCGTTCTAGAAAAAAGTTCAATTTGCCGGGAAGCATGTGATACTTTAACCTGAATTAAGCAAAAAGTTCAGTTTGAACCTTAATCGGTCTAGTATAGACCTTTAATCTAAGGGGAGTACTCTATTCTAACCGAGATTTTTATTAATACCCTAAAAAAAAAATATATTAAAAATGCCCTCACTTTAAATTTTTTTTTAAATATGCCCTAACCGCCCAATAATGGGGCGGTCCACTGCTGCTAGAAAACCGCCCCTTCGCTGGGCGGTCCACTGCCTCTAGCCAACCGCCCAGCAGTGGGGCGGTTTCCATTTTTTTTTTTTCAAATTTTATATATTTTTAAGATGTATTGTTGTTTGTAAATAAGGTATATATTTTTATAAGAAAATTAGCGTTGATATATATATTTTTAATATGTATATATTTTTAATGATTTAAGATGTATATATTTTTAAGATGTAAGTATTTTTATTGTTGTTTGTACTAATTATTAATGATTTATGTTGTATATTGTATTCCTTGAAGTATTTATTCCATCTAGTTATTGTTTATTTATGTTTTATATTGTTAATCTGTGCATATTTAATTGCGTTATGAAAATAACAAAACTGAAGCATATAAAATAGTTACAAACTACGAATTAAATCAGTTCACAAACTCATCGACGACGACCGAACAAATTTAGAAATCGACGAGTTCTGGATCTGCTTCCAGTCTGTTGTGCGACACTACTACTGCTACCGAATGCCTCTGCATGACTACTACCGCTACCGGTGGCCTCAGCAACAACTCTAGCATTTTCTCTTTCGTTGGCTTCGTTGATGACATTTGCATTCCAGTTCACCAAAAATGATATGTTGTTGAAATCGAAAAATATAAAATGAATTATAAAATACAAAATGAAATGTACCTGCTCGCTGCCTGTCACAAGTTGAACGGCGAGCCTGATGTCCCATTCGCCTACCCTGCATCTGATCCATTGACATTACAGCACGCTTGTAGGGCCTTCTCCCTTTTCTGATATAAAAAGAAGTTAAATAACTATATTAAAAAGATGGTCAGTGCATATACAAAGTATTCTCCCTAACCTGATCTTCTTGGGTGGGTTGAGTTCATCCCCAACGTAGGCTGGCCAGGCATGCTGGTTGGAATAAGGATGGAAGGATGCACCCCAAGTACTCGCAAGGTAATCGGTACGGTACATGTCGGCGACAAAATCATCCTCACGGAAGTTTCTCACTCGGCACACCGCCATAACATGAGAACAAGGTAGGTGAGCTAGTTGGATTCCTTGGCATGTACATGTTACAGTATTGTCCTCTCCGATAATGACAACATACTTGTATGGTCTTTTAATAAACTCCATAGTCCCATCTGCTCTACGGCTAGTTGGAACATACTCATTCGGAGAGTGCACTTCGAATTCCAAGGTGCGATCCCCATACGGGACAACGGTCATAACTGAACCCTTCTCCCTATGTTTACGTAGTTTGCCCTCCACCCTTGTTGAAAACGACTGGTTCCTGTCGAGTAATTCTCGTGCTTTAACACGCCGGTCAACGAACCATGCATTTAGCTTGTAGAAAGTGTCCTCCACAATGGCTGCCACAGGCAACATTCGGCTCTGCTTGAAAACAGCATTCAAGGACTCGGACCCATTTGTTGTCATTATTCCCCATCTCCAACCTCCATCTTTTGCTTGAAATATTTTCTCATATGCGGATGGTTCTTGCAGATCTCTCGGATTATTTTTCCCCACCTTGAGTAAGTACAAATTTGCCTTCGGACAATACTACACAGAAATAAATTTTCAGATTAGAAAAATATAAGTAATTAGTTTATTAAAATTTCATCTAAAATATACATACCTTGGCAAACTCTTTGAACATCTCTTCCATCCTTCTCGGCTTCTTCCTTCTGCATCCAATTTTAAATGTATCTGCAACCCATTGGTCGTGTCCGACATGCTTGTGGAGGTTCTCTGCAACGTGCTGCATACACAGCCTGTGCACACATTCGCCGTGAGCTGTCGACCACCCGAAATCTGTTCGATCAAAGACATATTTGATTCATTTGTGCTGGTCTGATATGACGCAGAAGAACCTGTTCCCAACCACCTCTCTTCGCAAGAAACTCATGAAAAAACCCCAATTTTCACCGTCCTCCTTCTCGACAATTGCAAATATCAAAGGCAACAACTGGTTTTCGGCATCATATGCACATGCTATCAACAACCTCCCCTCGTAACGGCCAGACAAGAAGCATGCATCTATACTGATAACAGGTCTAATATATGGCACTGCTTGAATGCACGGACCAAACGCCCATGCTATGGCCTTGAACTGCATCGCGTCGAGCTTCTCAGGATCGGTGACATTCCAACATTCAAACTTTGTGCCGAGATTTGTACTTGATATGGCCTGGAGCAGTGGTGCAAGCAAGTTGTATGAACCCTTCCAACTACCGAACAATCTGCAAATTGCAAGTTCACGCCCTCTCCACAACCTGTTGTACTTTGGGATTACATGATCGTAAGCGCGTCTCACCGCTCTACCGACCTCCTTAAGGCTGATCGATGGGTCGTCCTTAACATCCCTCTCAATTACATCGGCAATAAGTGATGCCGTAAGTTGTGCATGATCTGTCCTTGACGACGCAGACTTGCATGTATGAGGGGGTTCACATTTCTTAATGATCCATGCCTCCCCCTTACCCACAGGGGTTGCATACAGTCGGAACTCGCATCGCGGTGAGTCTTTGCAAACAACAACTAACCTCTTTCGATCTCTCTTCTGTATTGTGCACTCCCAGTTGCCGTGAATATGAGTTTCTTTGACTTTCTTCATAAGTTCCTCTAGGGTGGTATAAACCTGATCCGGAGCAAGTTCTGTGTTGTAGACGACACGCTTCCCAAAATAACTGATGTATGCTTCTTCAAAAGCAGTAGTATCATTGAATGTGGCTACCAGATGTCTGTCTGTCCGACCTCTAATCGGAAACCTGTCCTGCCGGGGTAAATAATCTCCATCACCGTCTGACAAGTGATCAGAATCCCAATCCCCGTCCCAACTATCACCCGAGTTAATTTCATGTTCCGGTATGGCATCAACCCTTCAGCCTCCAGCATAGCATCTCTCCGGGGAACAATAACAGGTACAATTATAGGTACGGACGGTGGTGCAGAAGGAAATCTGGCTTGGATTACGGGTTGAATAGGAGGCGGTGGTGGTGGTGGTAGGTCGGTGGTATAATCAGTGGTATAATCAGCGGTGTAATCAGTATGAACAGGTGGTGCATGACCCAAGTTTGGGTCACCCGAGTTGTCATAACCCGAGTGGTCAAAACCCGAGTGGTCAAAACCCGAGTGCTGTTGCACCGGGCTATCATGACTTGTATTGTCCATAGAAGGTCCAACCCGGACCGACGCAGGACCTTTCTGGAATATAACTCCATTATCGGGGTACCCGTAGATTGAAAAGTATTATAAACACATCTCCAACCATCCTCATCTGTTATTGGATACTTTACATAGTAAGGTTTATCCCTTCCTGTGTCAACCCGAGTAACTAAATCTATGTCATACCGGTTGTTGTTTACACCAATCCTTTCAAATATCTTTTGCTTAAGTTCCAGAAATGAGGTGTTTTCATTAACTTCAAAGCCGTGGGTTGGATCTTTCGTGTAATATATTCCCTCCACACCCACCACGAACTTCCCGCCAGCATGCAGTGTAACCAACATTTTGATAACTACATTAATAAACAAACTTTTATCACTTACAAAATAATAATACATAATTAAATTATTAGTAAACAACAACAATTAAAATTATATAAAATAAAAAAAACCTACAGTAATCTACAGTAATCAACAGTAATCTACAGTAATCAACAGTATAAAACAGTAACAACATTAACATAAATAGTAATAAAAATAATAATAAAAAAACATATAAAAAACATACCTGCGGAGCACAGTAAAGAGCGAGAGGCGAGGCGAGAGTGAAAATGAAATGTGAGGGAGAGAGTGCGTTGAATTCGGGCATTTATAGTGTTGACAGTGGACCGCCCCATTGGGGGGCGGTTTGCTTGGCTTGGTTGACCGCCCGATGGGGGGGCGGTTTGGCGGGTAGGGTGAACCGCCCCATAAAGGGGCGGTTAGGGCATATTTAAAATTTTTTCCGAAATGAGGGCATTTTTAATATATATATATTTTTTTAGGGTATTAATAAAAATCTCGGCTATTCTAATTTCTAAGAGCATAAATTCTACTCTTGAGTGCTAAGAGAATTCTTTTGTTTTTAATCCAATTTTGCCTCTTATTAAATACCTTTTTATTTCTCTTCTAATTAATTCTTGCTATTAATTAAGGAAGTTAATAAAGTGAGTATTTCTCTGTATAGGAAACTTTAATGCCTTTGATACGATGGCACGCTATGGGCTGCACCTATGTTGCATGGATACGGGTACGGGTATCGTATCGGATACGATACGGATACGGCGATACAGTAATTTTTAAAAATCAAGAATACGATACGTCTATTATATTATATTATTTTAATTATATTATTAATCCAATACTTGTATTATATAAATTAAATATCAAAAATTATAGTTATATATTAAATATAAAAGTTATTGGCTTCTAACATCAAATGTGAGGTAGTGTAGTGGTAAAGGTTGTGGCGCGGATGCAAGGGGTCCTCAGTTCGATTCTCACCTGCGGCACAAAAATTGTGTTTTTGGCGTGGTCCATGCGCGGTTCACACCAATAGTGCTGGTGCGTCGTGGGCATGGTGTTATCCGAAGTTCAAAGTATCCAGACGTATCCAGTCCGTATCCGGACGTGTCAGAGCCGTGTCGGAGACCGTATCAAGAAAATAAGGATACGTCACGTAAGCTGATACGCCAGCTGGTGTATCGGATACGTATTGGGGCCGTATCGGGTGCGTATCCGTGTCCGATACGTATCCGACACGGGTACTATCCGAGTAACATAGGGCTGCACTGATGTATATCACATTATGATTTCTTAGTTATATTACAGCCTACGGGCATTTCACCTAAAAAAATATATATGAAATAGTTTCCTGTATACACCTGTTGGATCTCCCATTAACATTAACATCACCGGTTTTACCATTTTGATGCAAACAATAATGTGGTTCAAAGACAAGAAGCGAAGTAGAAGAAAATTAAATTCCACAGAAGTGCATCTTAGAACTGTGGATTCTTATTTCTCATTATCAATATCAATTTCTAGTCGATAAGAAAAATCATGAAAAGGGATTCACAATTGACAACAATTAGACCCGAAGTTTCGTATTGTTTTAATTCCAAGATATAAATTTATTTTGCTATATTGTGTTTTATAACGAAGGAACAACTCAATTTTTAATCTGTATGTGATAATAAATTATTTCTAATCCAATAACTGGACTATTTTTTTTATCAAAAGGTCAAAAGTGAATAGTTTTAATTTTCTATGTTGATATTAAATTACAGATAAAATAATTTTTTTTGTGAAACAATATATTAAATATTATTTCACAGGTTCGAAATAATAATATGAGAATCAGCTTTTGGTCTAGTGGTAAAGACAATGCTTTCTGTGTGGGAGGTCGCAAGTTTGAAACCCGGGTAGAGAATCTCTTGTGGATATTAAAACAGTTTGGTGGCTTGACTTCCAACTTGACTAGATTTGCAAAATATATATTTGTTAAATTTTATAGTTTCTTGTCTTGAAATATGATGCAGGTTTATGAAGAATATAAAATTTCAATAAACATCAATGATACATCTACAAATGCTATATATATCAACATTTTTCAGACTAGATTTTTTATGGCTGTAATAAAAATTAAAATATTTCTTTGTGTGTTATTAGAAAAAAATAAAAATATTTTGAATCTGAGTTATTGATCCCAGTTTAAAAGTCACTTCTAGATAAATACAGAAAATATTGTGATCTTCTATTTTAAAAAAAAAAATTTAAGTTTTTTAAGAAAATTTTTGCCAGAGAATTGTTAGAGATTTTTTTTGTTTTTTCAAAAATAGAAAGATCACAATATTTCTGTATTTACCTAGAAGTGACTTTTGAACCCAGATAAATAACTCAGATTCAAAATATTTTTATTTTTTTCAAAACACACAAAGAAATATTTTAATTTTTCTCACAGCCGCAAAAAATCCGATCTAAAAAATGTTGATCCGGATTATTTGTCTTAATTTTTCTAATAAATCAAAATATCTAATATTCCATCTATTTTTAAAGAAATATATAAAATATTTCTAATATTTTAATAATAAATAAATAGATTATAAACATTTCTGTTTAATTAAAAAAACTTAGAACCGCAAAAAAAATTTGCGGTTTTAGGCTTTTGAACCTGAGAAATTTTTTGTGATTTAGACAGATTTCAAAATTCCTTCGCATGGGATGTAGATTTTAAAATTTAATATTTTTTTGGGATATTAATAAAAATTTCGGCAATTCTTCTGAAGAGATGATTGATTTGTTTTTTCGGATGAACTGGGAATCGATGCTCCCTGGGATTTCAGATTTGATTGGGGAGATTTCTTTCTTTAAGTGATACTTTCTTTCTTTTATTTCTTTGTACGTTGACAATATTTTAAATTCCAAAAGCAAAAAGTTTCTCTATTTTTTTAATATTATGGTGCGGAAATCAAAGAGTCAAAGAGTGCATAAGGAAAGTAAAATTCACCGGAAGCAAACAGAGTGTATATTTACTTTTCAAATTTTATCCTTAAGACCCTATAAGTTTGTCATATTACATGAGGACTACTAGTACAAAAAGTAAATTTCACTTGAACTTCTATATATTTGGTAATTTTTTCTTAAATGATAGGGAGGCTTAGCACCCAGGCTGTATTATGTTCCGCCACTACATAAGATAGATGTGTTTCAATGGTTTAGATTCATCATTTGAAGCTAATGTGATAAATTTTAGAACTAAGTTCACAAAAGAACCCGGTAAACTTAAGAACATCCTAGTTCTACTCATCATTCTCATTTGATAATGTACTTGAAGATAAAATTTTATACTTTTTATAATTTTGTAACTATTTTGTAGATGGTTTAGTATTTTTAGATCCACTAATTTTGTATTTATCTAGGAAATAAGTTAATTTTTTTTAAAATGTAAAATTTGATCTCTAAATATAATTTTTTATATAAAAATTTGATTAAGCAGTTCGAAGTGTTTAGGTTATAATAATAAAGATATAAATTCATAACACTAACTAATATACAATTATTATCGCCTATTAATATACAATTATTACCGCCTTACTCGTTATTACATACTATTCTAACTCTACTATAATATTTTCATTGGAGCCCCCAGAAAACCTGAATTTATCACACTCGCCCGGGCAACTATTATCAAAGCTAAAAATAAATAAATACTAGTCGTGCGTTGCAACAAAATATATGATAAGATAACAAAAATAAATTCTCATACAAAATGACAAATTTTCATAAAAAACAAAATTAGAAATATATTATACATTTATCACATTAAGATGTATAGAAATAAGGAAGTGAACAAAAAATTGATTTGCATTGTGATATGCCGTATAGAAAATTTTAATTGGAGAGGAAGAAATAAGAAAACAAAAAAAAAAAGGAAACGAAGAATTATATCGCTAAATTTTAGAGTCTGTTTAATTTTAATTGTAACGCATCGGGTAGCAGTATGTGTGGCGAGTATGTTTGTAGCTAAATTTAAACTTCTACACATAAAACAAATGCATTTAATCAAAAGAAGATAAATCATGTGATTAAAGAGTTGAGATTAAATTTAAAAATTAATCTTTCAATCGTAAGGAGATGGAGAAATGAGAGGGACGAGGATTTAGTAAATTCGCTTATGCGCCTATATATGATTACCCGCCCCTTTCGACCCAAGAGGGCACACAGCGCCGCCCACACTATCATTTCCAGACCCTAAACCCCTACGCGGACTCCCATCCTCGAATGGCACTAACGAACGGCGGCGCTATCTCCACCCCAATCCCCGCACCCGCCTCCAGCAACCTCGTGCTAATACTGGACTATGGTTCTCAGTACACGCACCTTATAACCCGACGCATCCGCCAGCTGTCCGTACTGTCCCTGTGCATCTCTGGCACATCCCCTCTTTCAGCCATCACATCTCTTTCACCCAAAGCAATTATACTCTCAGGCGGGCCCCACTCCGTTCACCTCCCGTCCTCTCCTTCCTTCCCCGATGGTTTTCTGAGGTCCATTTTTTATAGATATTTTTTAAAGTTTAAGTGTACTGTCCCATTAATTTTGGTTCTATTCCTTTGCAGTTGTAATAACTCTAGGAACTAATTTGAACGATGTCTGATTCATAAATTTTCATAAAACCATATCTCTCCATTTACACGCAGCATTCCCTAATCTTTATGCCAG
This sequence comes from Carex kokanica, assembly GCA_025461125.1. Lineage (NCBI taxonomy): Eukaryota > Viridiplantae > Streptophyta > Magnoliopsida > Poales > Cyperaceae > Carex > Carex kokanica. Next base: position 552,679 of record JAJGRX010001034.1, on the reverse strand, counting down.
AAATTTGAATTTAGTGAGACTAAATATCATGGATTCTTTGACACTGTTGCTGTCACAAGCCACTGATGGGCGGGTCTCACCAGCACAAATGGAATAAAAGTTTGTGGGGTCCTGTGATTGGTGACACGTAACAGGGACTCTGCTAGGAAATCTGGAACTGAGAACCTGAATGCAAATCTAGTCTGCTCATTTATGTATTTGAAACTAAATGAAACCTCCTATCACAGGTATGTGCAAGAAAATGACGTGCACGTGCTGGGCATATGCTATGGAATGCAGCTTCTTGTACAGAAGCTAGGAGGTGAGGTGGCTGAAGGAGAGAAGCAGGAGTACGGCAAGATGGAGATTGAGGTGGCGAAGGAATCAGCATTGTATGGTTCAGATGATGTGGGAGGGCATCAAACGGTCTGGATGAGTCATGGAGATGAGGCTGTGAGATTGCCTGATGGTTTTGAGGTGGTGGCGAAGAGCACCCAAGGGGCTGTTGCAGGGATTGAGGATAGAACAAGGCGGTTCTATGGTCTCCAATACCATCCTGAGGTACTCAGCTAATTCTTGGAGCAATTGGATTTACTTTTCCTTTGAACCAGGACCATGTAATGTATTGTATTTGCAATGCCATGAAGCATTATCACAGTTGAAATTAACCCCTAACATTTGTTTTGGCTATCACCAAATTTAAGCAACACTGAGCATTGAAATTCTTTAGTTTACATGACTTGATGGTTCATTATGCAGTCCGAGGTAATGGAGCTGGAGAAGTCAGTCACCAAATTTTCAACACCTAATGAACTATACCCTTTTCAATTTAATTGTCCTACCAATTAAGCAATGCAGATATCTCAAACAACATTAAATGCTAGTTGAAAGTATGAACTATGTTGGTTTTGTAAAATTGATAAACTTTCAGGTTGTTTTGGAGAACGAAACCTATTCAATTAAAGTGTGTTGGTATTAAAGATAGAATTAAAATTCAACAATTGGTAAACGCCTTTTTAAATTTCTCTTTGCATCTTTTCCTCATATAATCTTTGGTAGGTGACACATTCAACAAAAGGGATGGAGACACTGCGTCGATTCCTCTTTGATGTGTGTGGTTTGAGTGCTGACTGGAAGATGCAAGATGTGCTGGAAGAAGAGATCAGAACCATTAATTCCACGGTGGGGCCTAATGACCATGTAATCTGTGCACTTTCTGGAGGTGTTGACTCAACTGTTGCAGCAACCCTTATTCACAAGGCGATTGGTGAACGGCTTCACTGTGTATTTGTTGACAATGGCTTATTGAGGTGTTTTTCTGTCTTTGATAACTATTAAAACATAGAGTGCCTATGTTAGTTTTAAGTTGAATGGCCCCACCCTGCAGTTTCAGAATTGCTAGTTACTTCACTTTAGCCATCTTATAGGCATCCTTAGTGTTATGAGTTATGACGGTACTGGACAAGGTCACAGTAATTGGCTTTTGTATTTGTCTACACTTATATACACCTAAAATCTGGTAAAAGTCACCTATGCTTCTTTTTTCCTCTCCAGTTTTTGACAAAACAAAAAATCTCTGCTCAGTTATTGAAGGGAAGCAGCAAGGAAGTTTCCAGCCCTTCTTCATTAAATGGGAGGCAATATGTTTAAATATTTTGCATTGCAGGGTGTATTTTGTTGTTTAAATAGATATACGGGGATATGCATGGGTATCTTATTTTTGCGACGCCATTTCAAGTTAAAGCAAGGTAGCTTTACTGCACAGATTTGCCATGCCTTGTATAATGACATTGGTGTATGGATGTTGTACTTACAGTGTCTGTTTGTTATGCCCTAATTAGGGATTTGATTTCTTAGTTTTTTTTTAAATGTCTGTTCTGATTTTCATGTGCTTTTTTCAGATACATCTTTTTGAGGGAATATGGGCGTCTATTTGTTGCTACTAAATGTTATTACGAAATCTTAAGGTTAAAATGTGTTAATTTTTTTTCAGGTACAAGGAGAGAGAAAGGGTCATGTCGACATTTGAAAGCGACCTCCATCTCCCTGTCACATGCATCGACGCGTCAGAGCAATTTCTTACTAACTTGAAAGGAGTGAAAGATCCTGAAACAAAAAGAAAAATCATAGGCCGAGAATTCATTGCAGTTTTTGATGAGTTTGCACAAGGTTTGGAGAGCAAATTGGGGAAGAGACCAGAATATCTGGTTCAAGGAACCTTGTATCCAGATGTGATAGAGTCATGCCCACCACCTGGCAGTGGCAGGAGCCACTCTCATACTATAAAAAGCCATCATAATGTAGGTGGCCTTCCCAAGGACATGAAGTTGAAGCTTATTGAGCCACTTAAGCTCCTTTTTAAAGATGAGGTGACCTTCTTGTCGGTTGTTTTATTTGTGCTATTAGCTCTTTTGTTTTTTGTACTATTATTATCTTATCTATTTTCATCCTAGAGCGTAGAGAATAGAGTGCAGCAATTCAAATTGTAATAATCCTTTGTGTTTCTCTTTTTGTATTCATAAAGGTACGCAAATTGGGGAGCATCTTGAATGTACCTGAATCATTTTTGAAGAGGCATCCATTCCCTGGGCCGGGTCTTGCTGTTCGTGTGTTGGGCGATGTTACAGAAGGCAATGCCTTGGAGACTCTTCGCCAGGTATTTCCTGTTTCTTTTGCTATATTTATTTGTTTTGTTCTTATTATTTTTTTTTTTTTTGCTATTGAGGTTCATTTACTTGCAGGTTTAAAATTGGCCATAACCAAATTTTATGTACCATATTGGTACAGGCACAAGGTTGTACTAGTTTGGTAGTGCATGCCACTGTAATTGCCTTCTTTCTTTATTATTAGCTAGGTTGAGTTTGATACTAGGGCTATAGTAAATTTATTTAAGATAAACTTATGTTAAAATGACAGTAATGGGGTTGTAGTTATAGGATAGCTAATGCTATTTTTGCCTTTGTAATATTGTGCCCTTCTGGATCAATTGTACATACCTTTTCAGAAAAATGAGGGGGTTAGTTTGAGTTAGCGGGATTGAAAACCTTGGTCTTTGGCATGGAATACCAGTTTTGTGTACAACTGTATATGGGTACTTAAAGGGACATACTGTTGTTAAATATTGTCTGTTATTGTATATTGTTCTATTCCAGCGAACAATATGGAATGACCACTGGCTTGCTGGTGTGCAATTTGACAGTTTAACTTTTAGACCCTTCTGAAATATGAGTGGATCAGATACTTTCTTAGGTGATGAAGCACAACTGTTCTAAATTATTACTTAGCATTTGCGAGAAATTAGTTAACTAACTTTGAAAATCATTGGAATGCTTTTTAGGTGGATGAGATATTTGTTCAGGGTATAAAGGATGCGGGTCTGTATGATAAAATATGGCAAGCCTTTGCGGTGTTTTTGCCAGTGCAGTCAGTGGGGGTACAGGGTGACCAGAGAACCCATTCTCACGTGGTTGCTCTTCGTGCTATTACTAGCGAAGATGGAATGACTGCAGATTGGTCAGTAATTCCCATTGATGAATTGCATATTTGGTTCCTGCATTGCATAGATCCTAATACCTTTATCAACAACTTCAAGCAAAAATAAAAGCGTCATTTTTACAAAAAATTTGGTTTATCTTTGATCAAATTCCTTTGCAGCACATCCGATGTCAAAATGCTGCAAGGGTGATTGACTTAAAAAGAAAAAGAAAACATTTTCTCCTGAATATTTTGGGAGATATTTCTTTCAACCAAGGTTGATTCTCCAGAATCATATATATTTGTTGGTCTTTAGTTACTTTGTTAGGTGACATGTTTCCAGTTTTATTCCCAAACAATAGTCATGTAATACTCTCTTACCTGCACATTATTTTCTAAATCCAGGTATTATTTTGAGCACAAGTTCCTAGTAAATGTGGTTAGCAAGATCTGTAACAATGTACGAGGGGTGAATCGTGTTTGTCTGGATATCACCTCAAAACCACCGGCAACGGTTGAATGGGAGTAATTCAAATGATGAAACATCAAGGATTGGTCGTTAACTTTTGGAGGCGAGAGCAAGAATTACTCTGCACGTAAGGCATGAAGTAGTTTTTAGGAAAAATGTAGTAATAATAATATCTTTAAACAAATTTTAATGGATGTGCTAGCCTGATTTATGTACCTTTATTGTTGGTCAATGTATCATAAGATAAACTGGTACATTTATTTAGTGAAAAATTTCTGCTTGTTTTATGAGGCTAATGCTTTTATCTTTAATTATTTTTAATATAGTCAAGAGGTGATGGGTTAGTTTTATTACTTTCCATGGATCTGGCACGTGGGTTGATGTTGTATTGTTGTTTCTACACTCCAACATGGTCTACTCCCAAGTTAGATGGGTGAATGAATAACGGGATATTTGATGAGAGGTGAAAGAATAGGAGTAGAAAGGATTTTATCTTGCTTGAGAGTTCTAACAGGATATTTTACTTGCCGCATATTTACCTTTGCTCACCCCAAATTGGAGTACCACTGTACCAGTGTATTCTGATTTTCCCTTTTTTTGTGTCCTTTCCGTTCGAATTCTGAAGCAAACTTCAGAGGAGATATATTGTCAGATCCTTGATCTGACGATGCTAATTGAAATCGCAATTGAGCCGGAAAACCAGCTGCTTGAACGAATTTCAAAGATTGAGCTTGAGCTGAGTGATAATGGAGAAAAGAGATGAGAAAGAGAAACATGTAAAATTGTTATTTCATTTCATAATCCAAATGGTTACAACTATAGCCTATTTATAGGGCGATGCAATATACTGAAATTTACAATTTTCTACGCAGCGGATTCATCAAACAAACGGCGAGCTGCCACCTAAGTGCCACGGTGGACCCTTTCTGCTTATTTGGTTAACAGACTAACTAACTCAATTGTAGTGTAGCCTGTTTACTGGGACCCAATACCCAGTATTTATTAGACTAACACTATCTCTATTAAACAGAGCGTAGAGCCCACTGTCAGCAACTGTTCTTTTTAAAGGACGCTGCCCGGTTCACTGACCTTCATGACCGTCACTCCTCCCTCTTCATCTGGTCCTTTGACTGGGTCAAAATCAACCCAAATCATTCCCAAATCAGCTCCGACATCAAACATATATTTTGGAGTTTTTTAACTGTTCTTTTTAAATAATAATAATAGTGATGATAATTTAATTTCATAATTAAATCTTTAGGAATTAAGTCCAATTTTGACAAGTAGATGGGACTTTTTTGTCCGTCACTATCTCTCTTGTTTAAAGGTTAATTTCTTAAATGTCCTTAAAGACTTCACCTTTCAACTCTTTCATTTCCTACGCAATTGCCCATAGAGCTATCCAACCTTGACAGAATGGCATTCAATGATCAAAACTTGTAATTACCATTATACCCCTTCACCTCTTCCTCCTTTTGTATCTTACTCTTTTGCTCTCTCTGATACCTCTTTCCCTCTCGCTCTTTCATATTGCAAAGGCACCAGCAAGATACCTCGATATTTAGTCTCGTATACCCTCTAGCAATTTTCTTTTACAAGTAAAAGTAGATAATAGACATCCTTTACTGATAAATGGCTTCCTTTTCAAGGAAAGGCACAGTACATATATCGGTCTACTTATACTACAAGAATATGTTTAATTCACAAGCAAATTGCAAATAATGATTATTGCAGACATAAATTGATATTTTCGGGAGTATTGTTATCTTTTTTTTTAAATGCTTGGTAGAAACTACTAAGTACGAATTATATAAATGTGTTTACACCACAATCCTACTCAAATATACACAAATATATGCTACTCTCTTGTTCTTTTTGTACCCAACACAAATCTATGGTCCATTGCACTAGTTCCCCTACAAAACTGAAACCATGGCTTCATTTCCTCGATAATCTTAGATGTGAGTAGTGCCAGAGGCATTATCGAACCTCTAAAGATTGTATCATTTCTTCGTTTCCACACATGCCACAACACCACCATGAATTTTGTTGCCCATACCCGCTTTCCTCTTGCCCTTCCCGTACCCGTGCGTGAGATTAGAAGCCACGTTTGCACAATAGAATCACCCCTCACCAAAACAGATTCTCCGATTCTAATTTGCACCTGATCCCAAATTTGTGTTGAGTATGTACAATAAAACATCAAATGAAAGTAGTTTCTACTAAATAGCTATTACATAAGTACTTTATACTAAACTTGTGTTGTATTGTTATCACCGATGAGAATGTCTGCGAGAATACCGATGCTTTTAAGCATTTTTATCCTCGCAGATAAAATAGATTCTTATAGATATTAATCAAATAAGTCGACGGCAACTGAGAAGGGTTCAACATGTCCATCTCCTTATTACTGTGTGAGAGAGAGAGAGAGAGAGATACAGCTAGGTCAATCTATAAAATGATGATGGTTGGCGGACTAACAAGAGACGGGCATGCTGGTATATGGAAAACCAGGATTCCTCCTACAGTGAAGATATTTGTATTCCTTTTGCTACAAAACCTGATCCTAACACATGAGGTCATGTTAAGAAGGAATATGACATGCTCCCTTCCTTGTGCGTTATGCGATAACTGTCAAGTGGAATCAGCTATGCATATTTTCTTCTTGTGCCCATATGTGGTACAAGTATGGTTCATTTTGAGTAGGAAGATTGGCTTCGATCTCAGAATACTTGATTCAGACCTTGAGAGCATTTGGCACAGATCGCTCAGTTCAGTCAGACATAAAGGTGAGATTTGGAAGAAACAGGGGGGGCGTCCTTGCTAATCTGCATGCTCTGGATGGTGTGGAAAACGCGAAATTCAAAATTTTTTTGAATGACAGGGTGCCACCTCATATACTGGTAGACCGGATTTGGCAAGAGATGCAACTGTGGGTGCAACATTGCTGATCTATAGTTTTGTTTGTTTTTCTTTTCCTTTTTTTTCTTTTAATAATGACGTTGTTGTTTAGTTGCTATAAGGATGTAAGGATGTGTGAGGTTTAAGTTGTGAGGATGTGTCCATGATGTAACAAACGTTTTTTCTTTCAGTAATAATACATGACTTGGCAGCCGCTGCCAAGATTTTCAAGAGAGAGAGATAGAGAGAGGAGATGGGGAGGTAGCTCTCTCACGGTTTTGCAATCTCTGCGAAGATTTCAAAGAGAGAGAGAGAGGAGATGGGGCGGTAGCCCTCTCATGATTTCACAATCTCTGTGAAGATTTGAGAGAGAGAGAGAGAGAGCAGCTGTTGCCAATTTTTCAAAAGAGAGAGAGAGAGAGCATACATAAATGTTAATTATATTTAATCAATTTCCGGTTTTTTATATCTTAATTTTAAAATTTGTGTATCAATCAATTATTCATCAATAATAATTAATGAATTATTCTAGAGCTTGCAACTGTGTTCACTTTTAATGTAAAAAGAAAAAGTATGCACTGATTCAAGATAACAATTAGTCTTTTAAAATTTGTGTATGAACCAATTATTCATCAATAATAATTAATGAATTGTTCTAGAGCTTGCAACTGTGTGTTCACTTTTAATGTAAAAAGAAAAGGTATGCACTGATTCAAGTTAACAATTACCACTAGTAGATTGCACAAACGGTGCCAAGACAATAATTGAAGGAAAAAATAGTTTGTATGTTTTTGGGAGGAGGTTCAAATGCACTCAAATTTTTATGCTCCCAATGCACCCACATTATATATATATATATATATATATATATATATATATATATATATAGAGATAGGCTACCATGCTTTGCAAATTAAAGCCCCTCTTGTGCTTTGCGCTCATTTTCGGATTTTCAAAATTCAAAATGTCGATCGGACCGTTCAAGTTGTTCTCCATATTGAAATGTGCTTGGAGACAAAATTTTACATTTTTTGGAATTTTTTTACTATTTATTAAGCCACTTTGAAAATCGCTGATCCAATGGTCACACTAGCAAAACAGTAAAATTTTCTGGACCAATGGATCAGCGATTTTCAAAGTGGCTTAATAAATAGTAAAAAAATTCCAAAAAATGTAAAATTTGGTCTCCAAGCACATTTCAATATGGAGAACAACTTGAACGGTCGGATCAACATTTTGAATTTTGAAAATCCGAAAATGAGCGCAAAGCACAAGAGGGGCTTTAATTTGCAAAGCATGGTAGCCTATCTCTATATATATATATATATATATATATATAGGGTCTGTCTAATTTGCTGCCGGCAGCAGTTCGGCCAAGTGCTGCCGGGGCTATATTTAGCCGTGTGATGTCCAAACAACAAATTCAAACCGTTAGATGTTTAATCTATACTATAATCTACTTGGAGACCAAATTTTACATTTTTTGGAATTTTTTTACTATATATTAAGCTGGTTTGAAAACCGCTGTTTTTAGTAAATTTCTGCAACGTTAAAAACAGCGGTTTTCAAACCATCTTAATATATAGTAAAAAAATTCCAAAAAATGTAAAATTTAGTCTCCAAGTAGATTATAGTATAGATTAAACATCTAACGGTTTGAATTTGTTGTTTGGACATCACACGGCTAAATATAGCCCCGGCAGCACCTCGGCCGAACTGCTGCCAGCAGCAAATTAGCCACAGCCTATATATATATATATATATATATATATATATAGAATTTTGCTATTGTGCTTCATGAAGTAAAACCCATATTGTACTTCACGCTCATACACCCATTTCCAAAATCCAAATCGTCGATCCGACCGTTCAAGTTGTTCTCCATATTGAAATGTGCTTGGAGACCAAATTTTACATTTTTTGGAATTTTTTTACTATTTATTAAGCCACTTTGAAAATCGCTGATCCATTGGTCCAGAAATTTTTACTGTTTTTTACTATTCACAATGGATCAGCGATTTTCAAAGTGGCTTAATAAATAGTAAAAAAATTCCAAAAAATGTAAAATTTGGTCTCCAAGCACATTTCAATATGGAGAACAACTTGAACGGTTTGGATCGACCGTTTGGATTTTAGAAATGGGAGAATGAGCGTGAAGTAAAACTTCGTTTTACTTCATGAAGCACAATAGCCCTACTCTATATATATATATATCCATTTTCAAAGTCCGAACAGTCGATCCAAACTGCTCAACATAATCTTCATAATAAAATATGCTTGGAGATCAAATTTTATATTTTTTAGAATTTATTTACTATTTTTTTTGATAGATATAAAATCACTGTTTTAAGGACATTCTGGACCATCCGATAAAGTGATTTTGTATCTATCTAAAAAAATAGTAAATAAATTCTAAAAAATATAAAATTTGGTCTCCAAGCATATTTTATTATGAAGATTATGTTGAGCGGCTCGGATCGACTGTTCGGACTTTAAAAATGAGATAAAGGATGTGGGTGCACATTGGAGCACAAAAATGAGGGTGCATTTGAACCCTCCTCTTTTTGTGTTGTTGTTTACATGCACATAGAATTTAAATTGTTCAATCTACAATCCACTCCTCCAAGCTCATAAAATCCACAGCTTGTGTTGTGTACATATTCTTACATGTTGGTTCTTCTAACATATTCCATTGAATTAGCTCTCGAGGCAGGGACATTAGAATTGAACCGGCATCTCTCGGTAGTGACGGTGCTCACATCACTGCGCTAAATTCGTGGTTCATATATTTTTCTACTTAATAATTGCTATTAAGTATTTCAAAAGAGAGATGCAATTGGCAACCACTGATAAATTTTCTTAAGAAAAAATAAAACAGAGAGACATGCCTGGAAGATGATTGCAAAAGAACAAGAAAAATTGAGAAAACAAAAAGAAAAAATATAGCTGGTGGTAAGAAAAACGAAAAGAGATGTAGAGTTGTAGATTCATCAATTTACAAAAATAGACAGTTTGTTTGTGCAGTTCAACTAGTGTTAATTTTATTTTGTTGATATATTCCTAGGACAAATACAATATATTAAAAAGTTCGACAAGCAATAAAAAATTGAAGTACTATTGAAGGGCATAAAGAAAATAAAACCAAAGAAAATGAGGGATGAGAGAATTTACTTACATTCGTCCCAGACTTGAAAACCTGATGTATGCTAGTCCTATTTGCCAAATCTCTCGTCGAACTTGCTCTGGGTGCTTGCAACCAGGGGCGGATCCAAGATTTTCGCCGGGAGGTAAAAAAATATCGAATCGGATTTAAATTTATTAACCAATTGGATACTCGATAAAAAACAATGTTTTAACTTATACTTTTCAATGTTTTGACTTGTAATTTTTGATTCTCTGACTTATAATTCTAATTACCAATCAAAATTCAACAAATTTATTTCAATTTTAACTCTAAATTTAACCCGAATTACAAATTAAACGTCTAGAAGGGGGCAAATAAAATTTCAGGGGAGGCAAAGTCGGTCGGAGCAAATAAATCTCCACTAAAACTCAAAATCCAGGAAGGGACAGCTGCCCCCCCCGGAATACACTGGGTCCGCCCCTGCTTGCAACGATAGGTTTGCACTAAAATAAAATAAAAATGGGAACAATTATCATCCATCTCACATAATAATGACATATTAAAATCGTCCGTATTCCTTTCAACGGATTATGTCGGAGAAAAAAAAAAAATTAGGGACGGAGGAAGCATGGTCGTTCTTAATTTATAAATTATATATATTTTTGAATTAATGATTATTAGGGTCTTTCTAGTGCCTATTTAAAAGTTTGAGTGCAATTTTGTCCTTTCTTTTAGATTGGGAGATTCTTTTTTTTTTTTTTTCCGGGAAGTTACAAGGAAATGAAATGGTCATAATAAAACAACAGTGGAATGGTTTTCTTTTCCACGAAACGACCCAAAACTTGTCTATTGATAGAAGATTCATAAATGTATTTGACAAATTTATGTTAGTTTAAAAGTTTTTTTTTTTTTTTGACAAATAGTTTAATAGTTCTTAATGAAAAAGAATTTGAAGATCGAAATTCAAGTTGTGTTTAATAAAGGAAGAGTCGCTTTAATGAGTCTGATTTGATTTGATCTAGTCATGGTGCAGGTTTGGTCAGGTCAGGTGCTTCCTGACAAACACTTCATATACATTAAAGAGATCTGACTAATTAATTAATGGAAGCTGATATGAGTACTCACGTTACAGTACCCGCACTGTACCCACACCTAAACTGCCATAACTACTTATGGGGACCGCAACTATTTCAAAACTGTAATTTTGTTTTACAAATTTTAATAGTAACACTGTGAAATATATAGCTCAAACAGGGCAAGTATTTATACCTATACAATGAACTACATATGATATATGAATTTTCCTAAAATAACTGTACCCGCACCTTTTCTTGAAAAATTCTCGTGTCGTACCCGCATTAGAGGACCACTCAAATAGCATGTGGGGACCGCAACTGTTCCAAAACTGTAATTTTGTTTTACAAATTTTAATAGTAACACTGTGAAGTATATAACTCAAACAGGGTAAGTATTTATACCTATACAATGAACTACATATGATATATGAATTTTCATAAAATAACAGTGTGGGTACTGTAGCGTGGGTACTGAAATAATTATTCTTAATTAGGAAATATGCAATATGCGTGAATAATTAATAATCTTAACCTAATTTTTCCGAATTCTTAAAACAATGAAATTGATTGAGCATTATTATTTTCTGCTTTTTATATTTTGAAAGATCTTCTCTGCCTATTGTTGTGATGTCGCATTAGTGAAGTCGATGCAAAAAATTAAAATTATTGGATACAAGTAGCGTCAGAAGCGGACATGTTTTCGAGTAGCAAGACATCTTCAACTCTAGGAGCATGTTCAAAAACCTTTTTTTATTTTATTTAAATCTTTAACTACCACCATTCATTTTATTTTGGTAGTTTAGATCAACACGTCAGAAACCTGGTTGCTTAGGAGCAAACTTCAACAAGTGTCCTTCTAGAGTATTCAATTTTGTGTTGATTTAAAATCTCAGTTGGCAAAACTTTCCTTCTAAAAGCTCTTTTAATTTGTCATTAAGGTACAAGAATATTGCGGTTACTACGTGCAATTATCTCGCTCAAATTGTGTTAAACATCACCTGCATTTATTAGCAAAGGTGGAATCAGATTTTCAAACTATAAAAGTCAAACATAAATAAAAATCAAATATATAAAATTTTCCTACTACTAATGAGAATCAATTTCACACTATCTATAATATTATCTATAGATAACTATATTAAAAATAAGATCTAAGTATAAACAAATTGAAAATGAATGAGGTCAATTGACCCCGTTCATATAGGCTAGATTCGCCTAGAGGCTTTTAACAATACCTTTCATTGTTCTTTCAGGGGTAAAAAATTATGTTAAACGCAACAAACCCATAAAAAGTAAACGAATATTGTTTTTCATATAACGGCAGATAATATTCACCTTTATCTTTTCTTCGGCGAGAAAGCTAATAAAAGCACACTGGCAAGTCCAATGTAGACCACCCAATACATTGTTTTTCATAATATATACATGTTTACATTCTAGAACGCTAATTAACTGCCCCCAAATCACTGAATACCTATTGTTAAAACCCTATAATATAAACCACCAAATTAGGGGGAGTTTAATGCAGCAAACTGTACAATAATTATAAACCTAACACCGGGTTTATCTAAAACAAATCATCCAACCCAACAGCTGTTGGAGGTGGCAATTCCTCTTCTTCCTCCAGCTCCAGTTCCACTTCTGGGAAGTACTCTGGTGAGTCAACTGAAGTGAGATCCTTCAAATCAAGATATGATAACTGATCTAGCTGGTTCACCACCAGATCGGCAGCACGAAGTTCATATGTTGGGTGTGTACTTGCCACTGCCACACACTTCATGTATGCACCATGCGCTGCTTCAACTGACAAATTTGAGTTCCCAAAAACAATACACCTCTGTGGGATGAATTTCAACAGCTGCGCAGCATAGAGGAACATCTCTGGGTCAGGCTTCCCTCTATGCACATCCCCAGCCGACACGACCACATTTAGAGAACTCCCCACACCGGTAGATTTAATAGCTTCTTCTAGAACCTCCCTCGGCCGGGTCGAGGCAACAGCAATTGGGATCTTGTGTTTCACAAGGGTATTCATAAATTCCCTAGACCCGTCGCGTACCTGGAAGAATGCACCATTTCGTAGGTTCTTGTGTATCTCTTCCTTTCTTGCAGCCATGCGGCGCAGTTCTGACGGGTCTCGTGACCAGCAAAGGACCTCAGAGATGGCTTGTTCATTTTTCATCCCTTCAGTTCGCCTCAAAACAAGGGCAGAAGGAGGCGGTTTACCTTCCTCCTCAGCTAGCGACAACCATGCTTGCTGCTCAAGTTCTGGGTTGTCTTCCACAATGACTCCTTCCCATTCCAAAATTACACCGAACCACCCGCAACCCATGCGCTCCAGGCGCACTAACGGGTTATGGATCTTTGGGTCGTCGGCCCGATTTGGAGGTGGCCATTGCTTAGTGGGTCTCATACCTGCATCCAATGTGTATGCATGTGGAACGATACGGGATCTCTTTGACATTGGTTTCTCCTTTCGGGCCTCTAGTGCAACAGCTTTTATGGTTAGGTTCATTGGATTCTTGGATTGGTTAATTGGGATAATTTGAGGGGCTGGATGGCAAATTAGCCGTAAGCCCATGAAGCTTGAGCTCGACAGGTGACATGCAATGGATCTTTGCTGGGATGTTAGATCTTTTGACTGGGAAATTCTGACGGACAGGTGGCGGGCTGCTATGGAGGTGCTTGCAGTAAATGAATCCATCCCCATGATCAAATGATTAACCTTTTAAAAAATAAAAATAAAAGAAGGCAGCTTCTCTCGCTTTTCAAGAAAATTCCAGTCAACCCCCTTTACCAAATTGAAGGGATTCAAATTGAAATAGTATTACCAGTGCACCTCCCAGCCAAATTCTCCCTACTCTTTTGTTCTTTTCTCTTGTCCTGCTTGAATCATTGAATAAATACATATCATAAGAAAGAAAGCTAAATCAATTTAATCAAAACAACAAGAAAAACCACAATAAAAAGTAAATCAAAACCAACCTCGAGAACTGTTTGCTGATCGAATTGTGACAGTATTTATGACACCAAACCAAACAATTTCCCTTCTTTCTTTTAAATAAAAAGATCGCTGTTTGTTTCGTTAATAGTATAAAATGGACGACCTTTTGAATGATAATTTGTTCATGCTTCTGTGGAAATGGATAAGGGACAAACCTTGAGACGGATCAACCGTGGAAACACGATCAGATGGCCAGAAAAGTAACTACTTCTGCACGAAACTGACTGGAAAATCAGATGCAGAGAAAGCGAGAGAGAAGAAAATCTTTTGTTTCTTCTTGAAGCTACCTTCCTCTCATCTCAATCTACCTCTTTCCCTTTTTATATTCCGCTCTCACTAATATTTGAGGAGGGTAAGAATCCCACCGCACGTGCCAGAATAGGGCAGTTGGATGGAGAACACGTGTCGAGATCCAGCGCGACACGATGAGATTCTGGAAACGAGAGGAGGAGAAAGAAACGTCTGGTTCGGATGGACCGCTGGTTAAATTCGCATCCTCTGAGATATCTCAAACTTTGCGTGACTTTATGGAAAATCTCAACCATTCAAATAAGTTATACACGAATCTCCAAGCACAGATAATACTGGCCCCTGCGCTATCCCCAAATAGGCACCGGACACGTCGGTCACGCAAAAGTTGAGATATCTCAGAGGATACGGACTCCCGCTGGTTCGTCTTGACTACCTGATTTTTTGTGGCGTACACTGTAGTCCCTAGTGTGGTCATATATATGTAGCCGCGTTGTACCCGGGTCCTGGGAAGTGGGAACTAAGTGATAGTATTTTTTAAATCCCATGAGATAAAAAACGCCATCATATTTATATATTAGATTCAGGTTCCAAGCCAGCTTCAGACTTTTCTTGCCGCTTGCCAAGCGTGAAGTGTCTCCTACCAACTCCAAGACCAAGCGTCACTGCTCATCACAGCAAGGGTAGCCGCTAAGATGCGAATCACACAAGTCCTCATTATCTGCTTGGCCTTAATTCTTCGGTTTTTTTTAGGAGGCGTGGACCTAGTCCATCCTTTCCATTTTCCGAATTTCGTTTCTTTATTTTTTTTATAAAAAATCCTTACCGCGTTACGCGCCTGTTTCTCTCGCACCGCATGTGCTCATCAGTACTCTGAACGGGCTTCTTTTAAGTTTAGGGGTACTGTAACCCATTGGGCCCAAAATAAGCCCAATAAATAGGACCGCTTTATAATTTATTTTCCCCTCAGGTCTACTAGAAGCACAGAGAGAGTGCGAGAAAGAAAGCACAAAGGAGAGAAATGCCAGTGGATGCTCGTACGGACAAGTTGATACGGCGGACCACCATGATCGGCACCGTCACAGCGGCCTACTTCCTCCTCACCTCCGATTTTGGGTCCCAACCCAACGCCCTTGATCCTGTGCGTTTCTTGCTCTTTGATCTCTCTATTTCTTTTTAGTTGACTCTGACAGTTCTTCTGGTCACTAGTTTCACTTAGTGTTTTGCAAATACCCCCACGGGTCAGACCCGTGCCCGCCCTGCCCGTGCCCGTGCACGGGTTTTGCACGGGTTCACGGGTTAAACGGGTACGGGTTGAGAAGGGAAGGGTACGGTTTTTTTAAAAATTTACCCGTGATACCCGTCCCGTTTCAAACCCGTACCCGCCCGTACCGACCTGTGTACCCGTATTACCCGTACCCGCAAACCCGTACCCATCTACCCGTAGACCCGTGCCCGCCTACCCGTGTACTTTTTTTTTTTGAAATTCAAATTTTTTCCCTCCAAAACAAACAAAAACAGAAAAAAAAAAAAACAGAAACAGAAAAAAAAAAAACAGAAACAGAAACAGAGAAAAAAAAAGGAAAAAAAAAAGAAAAAACAGAAAAAAAAAAAAACAGCAGCCAAAAAAAAATACCCACCCGGACCTAAACCCGCCTACCCGTGACCCGTGATCCGTGTTGCCCGTGACCCGTGACCCGTGACCCGTGTTGCCCGGGGGGTTTGAGAGGGGCCGGGTAGGGTTTTTCAAAAAAATACCCGTGCTAACCCGTCCCGTGTCGCCCGTGACCCGCGTTACCCGCGTTGCCCGTGACCCGCCCCGGGTTTTGCCCGTGCCCGCCCGCCCGTACCCGTTTGCAAAACACTAGTTTCACTCTCCCCTCATTGGTCTTTCGTAAGCTATGCTTTGAGATATTGAAGATACAGACTTTAAGCAAATGGAATGATGAATATTTACCTGCAGATAGTTGAGTTCATGATAAATTATTCTCGGTCCGACTCCAATTTCCATAGGGATACCCTTCATGGGTTCTCTTTGACTGTAACTATAATGTAATAAATTATGTCCTCTTAGTTCAACAAGCATGCTCACTAAGCAGTGATTAACAGAAGCTTATACTGTTTCCCATAATTCAGATCTGTGGTTTTGTTACTGTATAAGCCTAATGTCTAATTGGGATGGTGCCAGCTTGTACTGACTGAACCAGACTTTTCCGGTTTGGCACCAAAATGATACCACAAAATCTGGAACCTTTTTCTCGAACTGTTTCATCTTCTGTTAAGTTGGATGTCAATGAATGAAGTGGCACTTAGATGTGACTGTAAGCATTAACTTCAAACAAAAAGGAAAGATCCGAAATGTCGCAAATTTATGCTGTACTGGTTTGGGACTTGGGACTAAGCCTGGCAGAATTGGTACAAGCTGCTGTTAAGAATTAAGCCATTATATAAATTGGTAACCCCTTCTATTACCTTGATAGGAGGCCTAGGTAGAGGTAAATAATTGGTTAGGTTCATCTTTTGGGAGACATTACTTTGCAGTCATACTCATCCTATAAGTAGGAACCAGATTTCCTTGATGAATACCTTGTGCAATAAAAAAACTCTTTCTCATTCTAATTACTCTGAGTTTGTTAAACTTTGCAGCTAAAGAAGGCAATTGAGTCTGCACAGTTCTCCTTGAAAAACTTTGTGTTTGGTTCTGACAAAAAAGCAAATGAAAATGCCAAGGAGGAACCCAAAATTGATCGTGCAAAATAGCAAGAAAATCTTAAATCCATGAACAATAAACTTTTGTAGGTGACACTTAGTTGTAACATCTTATATCTGTACTTGTAGATGTTAGTTGTACTTGAACCTGGGTTCAGTTTGTGCTCAACTATTTTTGGGGTTGCGGAGCAGGAGGCGGGGTACACTTTACATTAGACCTTGTTAAAATGTGAACTTTCTTTGTAAGTTCTACTATCTAATGTAGCAAAAATCTTTGGTGAAGCCTTTCTCCTTTTGTTGCTGTTCTTTGGACGTTGTGTTGTCAAATAAAATTTCCCTGCTTCAGTAACATATAACTGTGGCAGTGCTGGGAACTACTGTTACCTCACTAATGCCATCTCTCTCTCTTTGTTTTTTTCTTATAGAAGTAATACTGTGTACCACCAGTTTCTGGTAAATGAACCCATATAAACAACCTGCATCAAATAATGGAAAATCCCCTATATCCCTGGTTCTAATCGAAGCCACAAATCACATGTACACTACTAACCTCTTCTAAACAATGTCAACATTTTACAGTTTACATCATTTCCAATTCAAAAATACACTATAAGGCCAACCTTGCTTCGAATAAATGTCCCAAATACATACATCACCATACAAAATAACATAAACTAGGAAGAAGTCTCGCGTTGCTTCGGCAATTGCTTTCGAAGCATGGAAAAAAGTGCATATAAAGTTTATATATATACACAAGTTAATGTACAATCGAAATTACTGAGTTGCATAGACATTACAAATACTGTGTAGGTTGTAAGCATGCTTTCACCTTGACGTAGCAAAAACTTCACAATCGAAACACTTTGTATAAGCGTTTTATCCCTTTGTAACAAATCTTCCAAACATAGCTTTTGTCATGCCAAATTAAGTGAAAAGTTTTTGTTGATGAGCCTATCAACACAAAATAATATCTACAATTAACAAAATATGTCAAACATTTTGTACAGCCACAATATGGTTATTCCTCTTTCCCTTTGCTGCTTTCATCACTGTTCAAAATGAGAACATGTGTTAGTTTGCTTTGCAATTTGTGTTGTGGTGTTTGAAGTCCTAATTTGGTGTTTCCCGTCCTACTTTCACTATCAGACCAATAACCCTACTGGTTTGTGTCGTAGTGTTTCAAGTCCTAATTTTGGTTTAGAGTTAAGGGCTTAGGGTTTAGGGTTTATAATAAAGTTTGAGATACTAAATAATAACTTTGTTTTGCACTATTAAGCAAGCATCATATGCAATTTTTTTCATTAAAGAGGATGAAAGAGAAGGGGTATTAGTCTGACAGTGATGCATAGTATTATTATTTATCCAAAGTGGTAGAAAGGTAAAATTGAGGTGACAATTTTTTTCTTTATAAAATTGAACTCATGCTATTTAATGTTTATATTCAATATTAGTAAATTTATGTAATGAATGTGAAATTTGAGTTTGTAAGCAAGCAACTCATATATATTTTTTTAATGTGAATCAGTTTCTTTTTTTGATGGTTGATGGCAAATGACCATCAACAGATATATTAATTAAGAAAAATAATTACAAAAAGAGGATTTTGTGAAATTAAGTTCTCCCACACTATACATGGAGTACCTTGATTCCACATGCCTGATCTAGATACTTATAAACCTAGCTATTGCCTAACCATCTCTCAATCTCTAATGATGTGTCATTGATAAGATGAATCAGTTTCTGATGTGAATCAGTTTCTGGTTATGACATCATGGTCAGCAACAAATGTGAAATTGGGAAGGTATTTGAGTTTCTATATGAATGATTTTAAAGAGTGTGAGTTCAATGTTGTGACTTGTAATATTTTTATAGATGGAATGATAGCTACAACAATTTGAAAAGGCTATGATTTAAGCAAATGACATGATTTATAAAGGGTATTATTCAAAGTTGTGTTTTATTGTAGTGTTATTGTTTTGGTACTGCAGTTGTCATTTGGCTTTGGTATGGTGACTAATTTGGAGCTTCTTATGAGGGTGGAGTAGGAATATAGAAGTTGGTAGTCTGGTAGAACCTTGTCGTTTTGTTTTGGTTTATGTTTGGTTAATGCTGGTGTATAAGGGTTTGTGAAAATTTTGGTTTCTTTACTGAAATGAGTAGCATGCATTATTTTTGGACAATAAAAATAAGAGAGTGAGAGAGTATCAGTTTGATAGTTGGTTATAGCAATTTTGTGGATGGAGTGTTGCAGATAGGAAAAATTGAGGTGATAATGTATTTTCTTTATAATATGATGTGCAAAGGGTAGACGCCTAATGTTCTGACTAATAATATGTTTTTGCAAGGGCATTGTCATTATGTTATGACCTGTAGGAGTATTATATCAGTTTAGCTATTTATTACCTTGTTTTGGCTTCTTGGATTGATGCTTTGTGAATAGTTGCCTTCTTGTATCCTTGATGTCAGTTGTTGTTGTGGTGTTCGATTGAGTTTGAGAACTGCAAGAACAAATTAGTAGTAGCACGGAGAAAAGTTTTCATTGCTAGAAAGATTGATGTGATGTGTTTTTTGTTGTTGTACGCTTATTACATGTATATTTTCTATTCTGCATTGTTATTCCTTATTATAACCTATAATTATAGCTTATGAGGTATGTATTGAAGAATCACCCCAATTTAATAGTTAAATTACTATGTACTGCTTCAACCTGTTGAGATCTGATCTTTTTTTCTTCTTTATTACTCTTTTTGGAGTTTGGATTAGAAAGGGTTCAACCATTTTCATAAAGGCTCTTAAAAAAGAAAGAAAACAAAGCGCAATAGATGAGAATTGTCTTGAATTCTCAGTACCTTGACATAGTTCGAAGTGTTGAGTGTAAAGCAGTGGTAGATGCCGGCAGGTAGAACAATCATATCACCTTGCTTTGATTCAGATTTGTATTTGTTTATCATCCTTGTTCCACTCATCAAAATACCCACTATCCGAATGGATCTCCTCATCTGCATGTGTGTTATGTATAGAAATTTTTCATCTTTTGTTTATAATTCTCAACTTCTCCCAGGGCACTATTCCAGGTAACCCTGCCTAACAATTCTGTTAAAATTTAATGCAAATTGGATATTTGTATTACTGAATAGGTGAAAATGAAAATTAGACAGAACATGTAACCGTAACCTCTGTTTTCTCTGATTTTCTTTAACTCCTCATTTTTTCATGTTTTTTGGATCCAAATGCCAATATAAGATCCCAATCTCTGCAATTTTTTTATCAATCTTGTATTAGAGAAATATGTTAATACCTAATTATGATAAAGTTGTTCTCTAAGGACGTAAAGCTAAGATCTTTAATGAAAACTTCTCTGAAATAATTTCTTACAGTTACAGACATTAGTTGGAGAAAACAACAGGAAAAAACACTAATTAACTGGTAAAAACCTAATTTAGTGCTGGCACAAATTAACTGGTAATCAATTAAAAACTGAAATTATATAGCTGGTGCAGTATTGACATTGCTGGTTCTTGTTTCCTCAACTAACATTTTATAATAATTGTTAAAATTATGAACATCATTAAAAGAAAATGTTACAATATCCTTTATTTTGACAAGACTCAAAGCTGTTGGCAAAAAAATGGTACAATTTCTTTTATTTTGACAAGGCTCAATCCTAATGGCAAAAAGTTCAGCAAAGGTTAAGTTCATAATACAAATGATCGTTTGGGTTATTTTCTTATTTATCATATTGCTTTGTGTTTTAGGATATTTTATGCACGAATGAATCCACATTTTAAGCTTAAACTATGACAAAGATACATAAAGCCCCAATTAGAGTTGCTATATCTACTAAAAGCAAAAGAAAGTAGAGATATTTTTTTACTTTAGTGCACCAAACGAATAGTAAACTTACATTCTCATGCTGTGACCAAGGCTGAAAGGAGAAGCCAAAGTCCCATAAGTCGGTCGGTGTTGCAGTGATAAACGTTTCAGGTGTCATTCCTTGTATAAGGTATTTGCAACCCTGTAGCACCCCGACCGATATGTCCTCCCTTTAGAGCAGGCTGGTTCTTGTGGCATATGATGCCACTAGGTCAGTGGGGAGCTTAAGTTGTGGCTCACCAGTATGTAATACGACCGCCCGATCTAGCCTGGCAGTTTCCTCAAAGAACTCAGGAGTTCTTGCTATGAAACACGTAACCTTAAAAGGTATATCTCCGAGCATGACCGGCGGCACCTCCAATAGTTGGCTAGACAAGAGGTAATCAAATAGTGGCTCTGCCTTGATCGGAGTTTTGGGCCTAGGGATCCTGGCTGTTGGTTGCGCTGCCGCCGGTGGTAAGGAACCAGACAGTTCTTCCCCACATGTCCTTGTTGCCAACACTTGCCGCACTTGGGCTTGTTACGACAGAGTGCCTTGGTGTGGTTGTGCCTGCAACACCTAAAACATCTTCCCCTCCACTCGGAGAAAGCCGGGGAGGGCGGGAACTTCAAATGTGTGGGGCTATGAGGTGACACATAGTAAGTTGTGGTCTTTGTTGATCCTAGGAAGAGGGTTGGGAGTTAGGGTGGGGGCTGCGTGGAGATGTGGCTGTGGAGTTTTGTGGGGAGGTGCGAGGTGTGTTTGATGTTTAGTAGTGCTTGAGCGTATGAAGGTCGATTTGCGTAGGGTTTGAAGGGTGCTGGTGCCATGTTTTGCTGGTAGGGAGTGCCTACCGGTGCTGCCTTCCATGCATCTGGGAAGCGGCGACGGCGGTGGTGTACCGGGAAAACCTATTAACTTAATAATATGCAAATAGAAATTCAAATGATTCACATATCAACATATATTTAAGAATATAAAATATCCATATATGCTCCTCACTATTTAGACCTTACCAAATAATGATCTAAGAGTCGCTTAGACAAAATTTCTCAAATTAATTTAAATAATATTGAAAATAAAAAAAATTCAAATGTCTGATCAACATTAAAAAAAATCTAAAAGAAGACGCTCATATTTCTATTTTCAAAAATCAAACAGTCAATCCGATCCGCTCAACAAGATATCCATATTGAAATGTGCTTGGAGACCAAATTTTACATTTTTTGAAAAATTTTTACTATTTTTTTAAATAGGCAGAAAACCGTTGTTTTTAAATAGTTCCGGA
Source organism: Carex kokanica (assembly GCA_025461125.1). Classification (NCBI taxonomy): domain Eukaryota; kingdom Viridiplantae; phylum Streptophyta; class Magnoliopsida; order Poales; family Cyperaceae; genus Carex; species Carex kokanica. The sequence continues at coordinate 530,553 of JAJGRX010001034.1, read as the reverse complement.
CCATAAAAAATCAGAAATTTTTTTCCAAAAAATGTAAAATTTGGTCTCCAAGCACATTTCAATATAGATATCTTGTTGAGCGGTTCGGATCGACTGTTTGGTCTTTAAAAACAGAAATATGAGCGTGAAGTAAAACAATATCCTTACTTCGCAACTCACCATAGCCCATCTCCTAGATCTTGGTTTACTTCACGCTCATATTTTCGTTTTCGAAGACCAAACAGTCGATCCGAACCACTTAACAAGATATCCATATTGAAATGTGCTTGGAGACCAAATTTTACATTTTTTGAAAAAATTTACTAGTTTTTTAGATAGGTAGAAAATCGTTGTTTTTTAATGGTTCCGGGCCATAAAAAACAATGATTTTGAAATATTAAAAAAAATAGTAAAAAAATTTCAAAAAAATGTAAAATTTGGTCTCCAAGCACATTTCAATATAGATATCTTGTTTAGCGGTTCGGATCGACTGTTTGGTCTTTGAAAACAGAAATATGAGCGTGAAGTAAAACAAGATCCTTACTTCGCATCATATAAACCAAGATTATCTATCCATATGAAGATTATCAAGGTAAATTATTGTCAAATTATCTTTCCCCCGTAAAAGTTATTTGTCCATTATTATGCAATTATACGGATAAATACACAAAACAAAACATAAAGTTCACGAATAAATCATTTTGTTTACATCCTTGCTAGGTTTATTGAAGTAATTAATGATATTGCTCAGGATTTTATTCTCTCTTTGCTAATTCTACAGCACTTAATTGAACGGTAGGTTGCAGCGTTGCGAATTCAGATCCAGTAAAGTAACTCAATTTTTTGGTTTTAGATTGGGGTCGTCTGATTCGAATCCGCAGCAATCCATTTCGAAGTGAAGCACGCACATTTCAAGCGACGGATTCGAATTGGACGGTCTTGATCCAAAACCCAAAGATTGAGTTACTTTAGGCCGGGTCTATTTATTTTACATTTATACCTTCGTACATGATACTGTTGAAAATTGATGTTGATAATGAGATGACATTGATAATTAAGAGGATCTGTGCATGTATTGAGATTTTTTTCAATTTCAATGAACACGCTTGACACTTTTTATTTTACTTGTTCGAATATAGCGTAATTTCTAATTTAGAAATATTTCTTTTAAAAAAATCACTTTATAACTGTTTCTATTACCTCTTGTTCTATCTTCCATAGTAATAATTGCTAACATATATAGTCACTAAAAGAAATAAAAAATTAATTGTATGAGTGTATATTTTTAGGAATTAAAATTAAGTTAATTTATATTTAGTGCTTAACAGTTGTTTTTAATCTCTTCTTATTTTTACTGATATTTTCTAGTTTCTACTATTTTTCTTTGCATAATTTCCATAGACGGCGAATTCTGATCCCACCGAAGAACCCGCTTTACTCAGTCAATGCGGGTCTGCGGTTCAATAATTTTGAAAAGTCAAAACAAATTTCAATCCGATTCGATATAAGAGTCAAATTTGGATCGGATCCTTGCAATTCCAAATGATCCGGGACTCAGTCGTGCACTCGTGCTATTAAAAATCCAAACCGTTTCTAATTCAAAAGGTCTTAATTTTAGACCATTAATTCAGTCAAAATGAACAGCCGGACCCTTCTCTCTATATATAGCAAGGAAAAGCAAAACGAAAAAACACCAGTGACCAGTCCTCCTCTAGCAAAACGACAAAGCAAATGTTAAACACCATACTCTTACACAAGATCTCAGTTGTTTACTATATAAATTCCACATGGAAGTCCAGTAGCAAGCTTATTATACATATAAATAAATAAAAAATCAACTCTCCTTATATGACACCAACTTATCGATAATTTGAATTTGAAAGCAAACAATGAATCTAAATAATCATTAACTAAGCATTAGCACGCTTGCAGCAAGCTAACGCAAAAGCAAAGCACACATAGATAGAGACTTCATTCCTGACGAAACTTCACTGGATCAAGCTTGCCTGGCGCAAGTTCCGGTTTTGCCAGAATATCTTTCAGATATCCTGCTTCTTTTTCAAGATAAGCCTTCAAGAAAGCAACAGTGATTCCTGCGGTGCAACGCCTCATGATATCTCTACAGTTCCCCTTCTTGCATATACATTTTGTCACCAAGTTCAATGCATGATCATCCAACATATCCAAATGGCCGTACTTCGTCACAACGAAATGGTAACATGGAGGTGGACATTCAAAATAGAACTCAGTGTGGTTTACACCTTCAGGTGCACAAGCGGGCGCAAGGCAATTTTTTTCGTCTCCAAACCCGCTACCGATAACCAATGCTGGAATATCTAGGTTGAATGATTCAGGTTTATAAGTGAGGATCTTCGGTTCGACTTGGGATGATTTGCTCATACCGGCTACCGGGTCAATGCCGATCAGAGCAGTGAACTTGAGGTTGATCTTGGCATGGCCTAGAGCTAGAGAGAAGGCCGTGTGGCCACCTCGACTGTGACCGGCCAAAGTGAGTTTTTCGAAGTCGGGCTTGACGGCTGGGGGGAGGAGAGATTGTAGTCCAATCGGTAGCCAGTTTGACACAGCTGCGGCCGATGTCACGTCTTCAGTTGAGCTTTGTGGGAAGAGGCAGAATAGCTATTAATAACAAACAAAGTTTAATGATAAATAATTAGAGGGTGTTTAATTATACTGTGGATAAACAGCAACGATGGATAGAAATGGCCAATAATACACAAAGTAATGAAATATACCTGCGGTGCAACAACAATGAAGCCATGCGAAGAGATGTGCCGGATAAGTTGTGTGTAATAATGGTTCTGGAGAAAGAAACCATGAATGAAGAGTAAAACCGGGTATATACCCGCATCGGTTGGAGATACAATTAGAACTTCTTTGGGTGGCAGTAATGCATCGTTTCCGGCCTTCTTCGTTATAAGTGTCACGTTTAGTTTTCCTATTTCGAACAATGATGATGCATCTGTGGTGATTGTGAGCATTGCTTTTTCATTAGCTATTGCCATCTCTCTCTCTCAAATTTTCTCTTAACTTTTACCTATGTGTTAGTTGATGATGATGAATGCAGGGGAATTGCAAGATTTATATATAGATAGAGAGAGAAGGATAGGAGAAGTTTCCCCCTACCCTCTCTTGGAAAGAAGAACTGTATTGTTCATTAGTTGAGAAAAGAAAGTAGTACTGCTCAATTGCAAGCTTGAAGAAAATGTGACTAATTAATGAGATTAACCAGTGATTATTGTATCAGTGAGATAGCATATGATGGAAATGATTCCTATTCTTATCTCAAAAAAAATAAAAATTTGATGGAAAGGCTTGCATGTGTAAAGACAATATAGCATTTTTAGTTTACCCAAAAACACATTATCGACCAAGTTAATTTGAAACCAGTGAGAACCAGCTTTTAGTATAGTGGTAAAAAAAAAATACATAGTTTTCGTGTGAGAGGTTGCAAGTTCAAAATCCGAATGGGAGATCACTTGTGAATATTAAATACTTTTATGCTTTGACCTCCAATTTTTACTCAAAAAAAAAAATTAATTCAAAACTTGTTTTTTTCACCTATAAAAATAATATTCGTAAACAAAATTTACAGATTTTATTTGTAAAGCGCTCTTTAGAGCATCTACATCCCAGCAACTCAAATGAGTTTCTAAATAACTGTTAACCACTTTTTAGAAATTATGGTCTCTAAAGTTTTTTTTTTTTAGGAGAGTCTCTAAAGTTTTTAACTCTCACATTCCTGAAATTAATTTTAGAGTTTCTATTAAGTCACGTCAGCAACAAATTAAAAAAGAGAAATAATTTGAGCCAATCATTTGCCAACTTTGAGTTTATAAACAGTTTATTAATAAGAGCATCTACATCCCTGAAACTCTTAGAGTTTCTAATCTGATGTGGCAGTTGCTAAACCAGTTTCAGGGATGTGGATGAATTTCTTATTTAGCAACTTTGCTCAATAGTTTCTTAATAAGAAATCGTTTATAAACTGTGACATGACGAAATGATTCGCTGAGATTCCTTTCTCTTGCAAATATATCTTAATAAAAAAATTTATAACCTGTGACGTGGCACTTATGAAACTCTAATTTTAGTTTCAGGGATGTGGATGCTTAAAAATTAAGAGAGATTTAATTTCTAAAAAACAGTTAACAGTTATTTAAAAACTCTAATAGCTTCAGGAATGTAGATGCTCTAAGAAACTTTACAGCATAGTTTCTAAATAAGAAACCCTCCCACATCCCTGAAACTGGATTAGAAACTGCCACATCAGATTAGAAACTCTAATAATACCAGGAATGTAGATGCTCTTATTTCGGACTTTAAATATGATAATTTAATCTGCCATGCACTTTTTGATTTATTTGAAACTTTCAAATATTTCCAACATTATCTTTGGATTAATTCAAGATTATTTTAAACGTGGGAATAAAACCTTACTTTTCTACTCATTTTAATTATTTCAATTGGTTTTTTGTGGTCCAGAGTGTTTTAATTGTTGGTCACATGTATTGTATCTATGGTACAATGGACAACTGGTGATGTTCTTATGTGATATAGACAATTCTATTTTCAAGTCAAAGATATAGAAAATTGTTATGTGATATAGACAGCTCTATTTTTATTATGTGCTATAGACAACTCCATTTGATATATATGAACAATTGTTAACACTTAATTAACAGTGCATTTAGGTTTGAGTTTTGGCATGATAAACGATAACAATATGTCATGATATATAGCTAAATCTTTAATCACATCTTTAACTTCCAACTCAATAATCCTTTTATGCATGCAAGTTGGGAGTGTTAGAGATTTTAACAGAGCAGTTTAGGTTTCATGTAGCGCACGAATCATATGTCATTCTATAGTTCGTCTGTTGCATGAAGTCAAAACTACTCTGTTAAAATCTTTATCCTGTTGGTGTATTTAATTGAAACGAGCAACTGTTTCTCCATCCATACACTGATACACAATCGATCATGCCAGTGACTGACAAATTATGGAGAAATCAATTAATGCTGCTTCAAGTTAGGAATAAGTTTCATTCATGGAGAAGGAATTTTATGACAATGCATGGCAGATGGTCCTCCATTAGACTGTTGAACACTAATTTGGTTGAGCTTAGGGCTGTCAACGAGCTGGCTCTAGCTCAGCTTGTTAATTCTGAACCGAGCTCTTACCGAGCGAGCTAGACCTAGGGCATCCGAGCTAAAATCTCAGCTTGAAAAATCGTGACGAGCTGGCTTGCTGGGTATGGCTGAATCTTGTTTTAACCGAACTGGACAGTATAAAATGCACACAAATTCATACAAATTCACAAATTGATACCTAGCCGAGCTAGCGAGCAAGCTAGGCCCCAGCTTGAACTCATTAATTATGGACCGAGCTAGTGACGAGCTAGCTCATTAATAACTCGGTCCAGTAACGAGCGAGCTATTAGCGAGCGAGTCAGGTGCGAGTCACGATCGATCCACGAGCTACGAGCTTTTTTGCCACCCCTGGTTGAGCTAATTTGAATTTTATTGCTATTTTCTCTTGCCATTACAATTGAAGTAACAAGCTCTATTTCTAGGCTTCCAGTCTTGTTTGACAGTTATTACTTTGCTTTACGGTAAAAATTTCAACCAGTAAAAAACTTGTAGCGGCTAATTTGTCTTTTTCTTCATTCTGGATCTTCTGTGACTCGATCTTCTCAACAAACACTCAGAAAACCAACACAGAGGTTAAATAAACATTTTACAGAAAAAACTTTTAGAGATCGAAAACATACAGATGCATTTTCTAGCGCATAACACTAATCAAGAACATATTGGATAAGTCGACGCCTTGTTTTTTAAGTTTAAAGGTACAGTGCTACTTAAAGATGTCAACAAAATTTGTGAAGCTAGGTCAAAATCGATATATATAGTGTTGATAGATTTTCATAATATAATAAATATTTTCACTCTTGTATTATCTTTAAGATGCGATGAAATACAAATAACAAATATAGCATAATATTGATTTATTTTGAAGTCTTACTTTTAAAGAAAGAATAAAATGTATGAAGGAGAATCAAATTGTAAGCACAATAATATACTTATACGAGAGAAACAGTTTTTAAAGAAATAATGAAGGGTAATGTCTAAATATTTTGATATTTAGATAATGTTGTGTTAATAAAAAGATGAGTAATGTTAATATCATGACTCGTTTTATCCTAATATGTATTCAACCTTAGGTATCCAACCTCATGACACATTTTAACCTTGCTTGATGGTATCCATAAAAAGTAAAATGCTCATCTTTATTAGGCTGGGATACTCCAAAAATATATAAAGAGGGATCGGACAAGTCTATTTTGACTACTCATTGACACATTTCATTTACATCAACAATTCAAATTTAAAATTTAAATGACAATGCAAATAATTAATTAATTAATATTTTTCATAAATAATTTAAACTTCAAGCCATAATGAGTACAAACATTAGATCTTTACCTTTTTCTCGGCCACCAACAATGCGCACATATCCAAACATTACAAACTTCAGAGCTCATTTGGTGCAAGGTTAAGGTAACAATCACTGCCCCAAAACAAACAGTAAATTTAATGGCATTTGAATTAAATTAGAGTTCCAATTGTCCTCTAAAAATTTTAAAAAAAATTGCTATTAATGCAAAAATTAGAAAATTGTAATGATGACTTAAAAAATGTGAAGTTTCAAGATTCACAAAGAGAAATTTTTTTTTCCAACTCAAAAAGCACTAAGCAAAAAAAATAACAGCAAAAAAATATTAAAGGAAATTTGAATCAAATTAGCAGTGCATAAAAGAAATTCGAACAAATTAGCAGTACATAACCTCTTACAAAGAACCAACCAGCAAGCCATATCAAAACAAGAAAGGAAAAAAAAGAAAACAATTCTGCATGTATCTGCTCAACAGAGATATTCAAACCAAACCCTACTTTAAAATAAACATTTCAAAAGAGAAAACCAATAACCATGTGATCAACCAATTAATTTAACAAACTAAGAATGAAAAGATTTTGCAAGCCAACTAACAAATCATAGCATTCCATTGCTGTACAAATTGTTTTTACAAGACTAAGGTCTAAGACGGGACATATACATCACATTGCCTTTTTAACATCACTAAGGGGTAAAAAAAGAAAAACTTTTTTTCAGACCAAATTTTCTCTCACAATCAAGCAATTCCTTTTGTGTGCCTCCCACATTTGGGGAAGTAGTAAACGTTCCTAATTTTGATCCATATATACAAGCAAAATACATATGGAGGGGTCTGACACACAAAAGAGGTTTTGTTAGACCTCACAACCAATTTGCACAAAACCAAACACCTGCGGATGCATCGAGACTTTTTTCATGTATCCACCTAAATAGAAACAAAGTAAATAAAAATACGTCATAAAAAATATTTATACCAGTACCACAGAGTCCTAAAACTTTATTCTAACAGCAAAGCACCGTGAACCAGACATGCTAAATTCTCATCACTAGTCATGACTGCTACTGATATGAACAGTGGAGTGCACCAGATAACACAAATCTTTTCTTAGATTTTCTCAGCTGTTCTTATTATGTGCAGTCTTGCATTTGAGGTTCTATACTTATTTGATCAATTTCTCACCGCATACAAACTCGATAAACTATACTGGCTAGAATCAGGACTGTACAATCTGCCAGTATGTTATGTTATGTTATATTTTGGTAAAAAGTAAAGTACACCTGACATATCGGACCAAACCAACCATGTGTACCAATTTAAATTTCTATTGTTAAACCCATCATAACCCAACCTGTGAAGGAAACACATTCCATATGCCCTTCAAACATGGCCATATCACCTGTGGGGTTGGGTGTGTGTGTGTTTGGGGGGGGGTTAGATTACAGGGTACACACTAAGATGCAATTAAAGATGATTCTTACTAATCCTATTATCAATATTAACGCAACACAAATTCATACTTTTAAGTACTTGCCTGAAAGCCTGACAATAAAAAAAGCTCAAAATAATTGCTATATTTTCTCAACGTCCCCCGCCACGTTTTGCCTCTAATGAAGAACCATCCTTTAGAGCTTCCCGGGCCTCATTCTCCATTCCAAGCTTAAGAAGCGCAGCAGCCTGGAGATAAAATGCAGTCGACCACGTAGGGGATACTACAAGTGCTTGCATGGCATCATTTAGGGCTTGTTGTGGCATGTCATTCATTAAATATGAGAGACACCGCCTTGCATATATGGTAGGAGATACCATGGTCCCCACCTCTATGAACTGTAGAAAATAATGAGATAACAGTACAATTTAGAATTTTAGATCATTATTTTAATCGTATATTTCACATTACAAGTTTGAAGTTCAAGACTTCAATAAATAAAGTATCTCTACATGGAAACTTTATGAGCTTCTTGTATAAGCATGTAATTGTTTTCTGTTCTTTTTGTAAATCAAATTTACAGCTTTCCGAAAAAATAAAAAAATTATAAATGGATAAAAGTTGTATGTAACCTGGGAATAGCAATCAATGGCAGTAGTAAAATCCTTTTGGCGAAAGGCATGATCTCCCTTCTTTTTTGAGTTGAGGGTTTCTTGCATTTGATTGGTCCACATTTGAAAGGACAGCTACACAAGAATGACCATGTCATAATTAAATTGCATTATAGGACAGCATTTTACAACTTAAGGGACCAGACCATACAAATGTAGTATAGTGCCAGTTTCCAAAAATAAAAAATCTGACAAACTTGTCCCAAATAAAACCTTAGCCCTGAAATAATAAACTCCTGGACCAAAATTTGCCTTCAAATCCTAAATTGGCAATATGCTACAATTCAGACAACTTAGCCTTTACTGGACCAACCTCACCCTCAATTTAACCAGCAAAATACCATAAAAAAAGCCACCCCACACAAGCACGCCATTCACACAAAATATTTCTAATCACTCTAAATTTCTAAATTGAAGAGGTGAAATTATATAGAATTGAGCACAAACCTCATTCGCTGTTCCTTCATCATCTCTATATCCAACGTTTTCTAGTATTTCGTGAATTGCTGTCAAATCAAGCCTTGAACAAGCTTCGGCAAGTGGAGAAAGGGTTAGAGTATCAAGCGATGAAGTACCACCACAGGGCATTCCCATCAATTCATATGAAGGAGACTGCATGGAACTTTATGGGTAAATAACTACCAATATATACTGATGTACAGTTAAATTACCTTACTCTGTTTGAGTGGTTGTTGATTTAGTAAGATTGTGAAAGAGAGTAAGAAAGTAGGACAACTCAGAGCTATGGGATATAATGTTATTAATATTAATAACCAAATCCTCACATTTTCATCCAAGTTACTTTCCTGTCATTCTTCTATTTGCAGTAGAAGCATCCTAATAGTCTAGCGATTCTTAATCGTAACCATGGCTTCAAAAATCAGAATCGGAAGTGGAATCGGTAAAATGACTATGGAATCAGGATCGGGGGAATTGGTAGGAATCGGCCGAATTGGATCGGGAACTTGGATTTTTTTCGAAAAATTATGTTAAGACAGAAATTTAATGTAAAGAATTAAAGTATTTAATTTTACTCGTGTCACTTTTAAGCTAGTCCATCAGACCCTTCCTTTGGAGTTCGGCCCATTTTTGAATCAGAAAATAATTTAATGCTATACATTAAAGTTCGGCACATTCCTTTGTAAAAGAACTTGGTCCATTCCTTTGAAAAATAAAATAACAGGTCCACATTGTGGTCCCACCGTCAGACCCTTCTTTCCCTCCCCCTTTCGTTCTATTTTCGGAACAGATTGATGAAAAACTCAGCCAATTTTCCGTACAAAACTCAGCCAAATCTACGATTTAGAGCCAATTCCTTTTGAGTTTCTGTGAGAAAATTGTCAGCCACGAAAATCGGCTAAGTATCCTTGTCCTTGGCTGATTCCGCTCCAACTAGGCCAAGTCAACCTGGACTTGGCCGATTTCCCAAGCCATGATCTTTAACTATGAAACAAATAATAACAAATGATTATGTTTTTAGCGTGCACCAGTTACAAAATAAAGGAGACTAAATAAACCTTAGTTTCCTTCTGCAAAGAAGCCAAAGCAGTGACAAGAGATTTAACATTAGGTCGTTCCCTTGGTTCATACTGTAGACATCTAGAAGCCAGACGCACCAATTCTGTTCCGTCTTCATTTGAAAATTGCCCTTCTAAGCAGGAGTCTGTCAGCATGTTGAAATTTCTGTCCCGTATTAAGTCAAGTGCCTGCTCCAAGGGAGAGAGATGGAAATTAATGAAGATAAAAAAAAAAAATTGCAGTTTCGATGGGTTTATTTGACCATGTTTGAAAGCATAATCATCAAAACTTTCAGTAAACATCAAACAAATAGGAACTAGCACTCAAGCTGCTTGAATTCAATTGATCAGTGTCATGTAAATTTGTCTTAGCTGGTTCTGGTACAGTGGTACAAGGCTGGAACAAAATAATACCGAAATCTGCAATCAGATTATTATCTTGCTCTAAAAAAAATAGCAACAGGTTAAAAGAAAAAAGATGCAGAACTTACATGACTGGGTGGGATGTGTTTCCCACTTAAAACATCAAGCAATAAAGTGCCAAAACTGTAGGTGACACTTTCTGGAGTAATTCTTCCTGTAGATTTCCAAAAGATATTTGTGAGCTTACAATAATAGTTGATTGAAAAAAAAAAAGCATCACTTAAATTAGACAGTCCCTTGTCCGCTAGTTCTAAGTTTGCAATCGTCATCAAAGCTGCAACTTTACACTTTTTACTGTGTTTCCAATGTTACTGTCTTTCACTTTTCAGTATTTGGTGAATTTAACAGAAAGCATATTGTTTTGGAAGAAAATAATTACAAATATGAGGTCTAAAAAGATACCCACCAGTTCTCATATATTCAGGTGGGGTGAATGCCAAGTTTGTGCTGTAACTCTTGCCGTCCCTGCTGTTCTTCATAAGACCAAAGCATGAAAGCCTGGGATTGCAATCCTGAAATAGCAAGTAAATCTTAAAATTAAACAAGAAAAAAAAATCTAAATATGGATAATTTAATATCATGACATGAGAATCAAGTAGCTAAATACCTACCTCATCAAATAAAACTCTATAAGCATTAAGATCATGATAAAGAGCACGACCCTTACTAGTGCAATACTCCAAGGCCTCTGCCAGATAAAGTACCACTCTTAATCTCATTGGCCATCTCATTGCTTGCGTATCCCCTGAAATTGACAAAGATAAATACCCAAGAAATCAGTAGGAGGATTCAGACAAAGGTTATGCTCAGACTAAAAAATAATAAAACCATCATTCTCATATCAATGCTCCCAGAGCAACTAGCTGGTTAAATTCAAACTAAGTAAGATCCTTTTATTGGAAATAAATCTGCTGTGATTCTAAAAGAATCGCAGGACCTGTGATTCCAAATCTACCCCTTCATTTTTTGGAATGCACGAATCTCGACAACACTTATTTTTTATGCACGAATCTCCAAACAGATGAATGGATGGATTTGGAATAACAGGGTCCTGTGATTCCAAAGAATCACAGCAGATTTGTATCCCCTTTTATTAGTTAATATAGTAAAACATTCTTTTTTCTAATTTAATAACGTAACCCCAGAAAATACCACCAAAGCATGACAAATGAAACTCCCGGTAATTGGCTGGTATACATTTCGTACAAAATGCACCTACGTCAGGTATAGTACCATTCTTGGCAGAGTATAACTTCCAATAGTGTTGTGTCATTGTACACCTCTTTTGTAACAAAGTATATTTTTCTTAAGGTCAGCATATTTAGGGAACAAATACAAGGTGAAGCAAAGCCTTCCCACAAGACTTACAGTGAAAAAGATGCTTTGCAAGAGTATCATTGGGCATATATTCTGCCACAAGAAGCCTTTCCTCCCCTTCGCAACAACAGCCCAGCAAATTTGCAAGTCTCTCACTTCTCAGTTGACCAACTATTCTTGCCTCTTCCTGTTTTAATATAGTTCAGTTAAAACCATGTTTATCAGCAGCAAGCACATCGACATGTCTAATAGTGTTATGGCAATCCGCCCAGTGCCTCGTTAGGGTAGAAAAATATCAGGTACTTTTTGTGGCTACAAGTAAGAAATTGACGAGTAAGCTTCAATTTTAAGCAGCTAATATTTGATGTTTTGGTCAGAACCCATAGCTAACTCACTACAACAACTAAGAAAATTGATTTACAGTCTAGAGGGATATATTTTAATAATTATGGCAGGTTTCTTCTTCTTCTTTTTTCTGAAAAAATAAGTTTTGGTCATTTCTGCAAAGTAGATTTCACAGCCTATCTTCTTCTCTCTTTTTTTCTTGAAAAATAGTCGTTGAAGAGTGATGAATGTTGTTGATAACAGAGCACACCAACGTATACAAAATTGTAGATGCACATAATAGATTGGCAAATGACCACAAAATTAACAGAAGTAATGAAAAGCATTATTAAACCGAACACACATGGCAGCTTACAAAGAGCTTTATCCACCCCCTATGCCGTTACAAAACCAGAAGAGATATTCCTAAAAAAGTTACTAACAATCCCAAACCAAGTCATGTAATATCCGACAATTATGGCAAACATTTCTTAGCTGGGTTTTCTATCAATCCAAGTCACAATAATAAGGTCCAGCCAACAAAGAAACCCCAAACCAAATGACTCAACTAAATCAACTTACCAGGAATTGTCTTGGATCGGGCCAAGCAGACCGATTAAACCTCTTAACTGCAACCCTTCTCTGTGCATCCAGTTTCCCTTTGTAAACCACATTCGGTGCCTTCTCTCCATGCTCAGAGACTATGTTCTCACTTGCAAAACCTGATGTTGCTAATCTCAACTGCTCGAAGGTGAACTCTTGGAAAAGCGGGAGGCTATACCTGTCTCCTTTCTCTTCAACCTCCGCTGAAAATACGCTCGAATTTTAACAAAATGTTAAGAGCTTCCAATTTAAGCAATTTACTAAATTAGAAAAATGCAAATCGAACCCGCTTACCAAAATCAGGGGTTTCGAGAATTACGTTATTGAAGTGTGACCCCCAGCAGCAATAGGTGGTAGCTCTAGACAGTCGAGCTCCCATTTCAAGCAAATTTGGAGCTCAAATTTAAGAAGAGCACCAAATTACTTTAAATTTAATCTCCTTTTAACTCCGATCTGAGCCACAAATCAAGCAAGGAAACCTAAAACAGAAATGGATTACCTACCTGATTTTTCCTCCAGTACTGGGATAAAAACAAAGATGCTTAGAGAGAAAAAGGAGCTAGCGGGAGAAAGAGAGAGCGAGAAAAGAAAATAGAGAGGGAGAGGAGATCCGATCTCGTCTCCAACGCGTCCCGTATTTGTTCCACAAGTAGGAAAACAAATAATCAAATCAAATAATAAAATAAAAAATATTTGGTAGTACTGATAACAAGTATTAATTAATTTTTATACCGACATGCTGTCCTTTGAAAACCCTAGATTTATGATTAATTCCACTATTTTATTAGCTCTAGTCAATATAATTAGTGACCTTCACCTTCCGTATTAGCACCGCTGTAGAAGGTACGATAATACTGCGACTTATTGGGCAACCGCAACTACGTACGCAGTCAATCGTATAAATATAAATTTGCGGTTTTTCAGTTTAATTACTTATTTAAATCCCGAAGAACGAAGAAATCTTTTTCTTAAATTTCGAAACGGAATCCGAGACTCAGTCGTCTATTTGTAATTGCGCACGAATTAACAGAATCAAAGATCTTCTGAGGCGGCAACGTCCTGCGCGCCACTGACGCCCACACTTTATGTAACATTGACCGTTTGGTCAGCGACTAGCAGCACCTATTGCTATTCTTACCGGCCGCAGAAAACTCGTATATGTAGCACTGTAGAGTCTAGATTTCAGTAACGTTGTTTTGTTTTCTCTGTTTCAAACTTTGTGGTGAGCGTGCACATCCGCAATTGTGAGAAAGCGCGGTGGCGGGTCGGACTTTTTGGGGATGAAATCGCGGTTGAATCCGCCAAACGCGGTGGTAGGTGAGAAAGTTTTTCATCTTTTCGCGGATTTTCTTTCTCTATACTTTTAACTTTTACTTTTTGGATGAATTCTGGGGATTTTTCGTGTGTATCCTGCAAAATCTTAAAATATCACATTCATCCCTGTAAATATGAAATACGCAACATATAATCGTATATGAATACTTACTGGAAATTCTTTTACATGATTTTTTTATCCTATAGCTTTGCACAGTGATTGCCTGATTGGTGTGTATTATAAGTTATTTACACGTGAATATTCATTAACTTAAGATGGCCGTACAAATGATAAAAATCTGCAAAATCTATTCATCACTGAGGTGTGTCAGAAACAGTATTAAAAACAATATTTTGTCAGGTGATCTGTATTCCTATGCAACAAACCTGTTAAGTGTTAACCTACCTTTTTTTTTGTTGAAGTTCGCACATCTCATATAATTTTATATAATTTTGTAAATAATCATATTACATTGAGGAGGGATCCGATTACACTTTTTTGGTGACACACTTTGACATCTATCATTTTCAAAGTTCAAATAGTCGATTCAAACCGTTCAACATGATGGATATATTAAAATGTGCTTGGAGATCAAATTTTACATTTTTTTGAATTTTTTTGCTATTTATTAAGATGGTTACAAAAATCGTTATTTTCAGACCATTGAAAAACAACGATTTTGTAACCATCTTAATAAATAGTAAAAAAATTCAAAAAAATGTAAAATTTGATCTCCAAGTACATTTTAATATGGTGATCATGTTGAACGGTTCGGATCGACTGTTTGAATTTTGAAATCACAAAATTGACCTATATAAAAAACGGTGTCATGATGTGTCACCAAATAAGGTGTAATTGGATCCCTCCTCTATTATATTTTACGATTCGCCAGAAATTAAGTTTGCGACACTAATTTAATCAGAGTAGTCTCATTGTCATATCAAATTATTTATAGAAAACAATATTATATTAACTTAAATAACATGATAACCTGTCATGTGATCTGTATTAATTCTTCTGTAGTGGTTGGCCGTCTGGTGAAGTCAATAATCTTTGACTAGTAACAGAGTTTTTAAATGACATGCGCAAAATTTGCAGGGAAAAAGTATATATCATTGTAGCTTTTTTTTTTTTTTTTTACAGCAGGTGAAAATCCTATTATTATTATGTTTTTACTTCTCCAATTAGCACTCAATAGCGTTTTCTATGACGAGAAACATGCTTTTGCTGTTTTGCAGTATTCTTGAACAGAGGGACCTGTAAATTAACTATGAATCCAGATGGCATGCCTTCTTGTAATGTCAGATGAAAGTTGATATACTAATACTGAGTAGAACTAGGGTGTGATGTGCTCACCAAACTCTTTGGTGAGCACAACTCTACATAAACTATCGGATTTACTTCAAACGAGATGAATTCAACCGTTGAAACCGATGTACTTTACGAGTGATGCACGTACATGCAAAATTTTGAATTTTTTGAATTCATTTAGTCTCAAGTCAAGTGGTCAAAATTGATGAAAAATGAATGATCCAAAATGAAGTTGTTTTAATGCATTCAAAAAATTCTCAATTTTGACCACTTGACTTGAGACTAAATGAATTCAAAAAATTCAAAATTTTGCATGTACGCGCATCACTCGTAAAGTACATTGGTTTCAACGGTTGGATTCATCTCGTTTGAAGTGAATCCGATAGTTTATGTAGAGTTGTGCTCACCAAAGAGTTTGGTGAGCACATCACACCCTAGTTCTACTCTACTAATACTATATGTTTTATTATCATTATCGCTATCGTATTTTTTAGGGGGGATTTCATGTATACCCCTCCAAAACTTCAAAATTGCGTATATTCTCCTTTAAAATTCTTAATATTATATTTTACTCTTCTAAACTTCAAAAACTCACAAATTTACCCATTTTAATGTTTTTTTTATTAAATCTCATTTTAAAATTATGAAGTGCTCATTTACCCTTTATTAAAAAAAATAAAAAATATGTAGCATATTTTAGAAAAATGTCAGTCTTCTAATTGGACAATTTTTTAGAGCAAATGAATCATTTATCTACTTCTTACACTTGCACAATGACATTTAGATATGTTCTTGTGTAAACGTAAAAAATAGATAAATGACTCATTTGTTCTCGGAAATCAACTAATTAGAAGGCTGACATTTTTCTGAAACATGCTACTAGTTTTTTTTAATGAATAATAAAATGGGCATTCATAAACTTAAAATGAATTTTAATAGAAAAGACAATATGTGGGTAATTTTATGAGTTTTTGAAGTTTAGAAGGGTATATATGATATTACGAATTTTAGAGGGGTGAATATGTAATTTCGGAGAGGTACACATGAAATTTCCCTTATTTATTATTTAATTGAATAACATTATCATTCAATTCATAGTTTTTATCGAAATAAGATTTGACCAACTGCTGAATTGAAAAGATAATGAAGGGATAAAAAATTATAAAATGTACAGCCTTGAACCGATTTCGACTGAAAGAAATAACATGCGTGCTTTATTATTCAATTCACTGGTGTTATAATTTATTTTACAAGCATTATTATACATTTTATTTAAATTTATTATGGACCAGTTCGGTTTTATGATAATGATAATAATGAAGATAATTTTGAATTTTTTTCATACACATAACACATTATCTTTACCATATTTTTTTTTCCTTCACACAATTATGAAAAAAAACTAGGAATTATTTTCTTTCTTAAAATAAAATACAAACAAAACTCTTCATCGTCAATATATTTTGAAGGAACTTTTTTTTTTAAGAAAGGTATGACATCAAGTTACTTCTCTCATCTCAATTGCTATCATCACTAAAAGTTTTTTCAATGCTATGTGTAATAAATGTGGGATTTCTGGCAATACCACTATTTAATTTTTGGGAGGAGGTTTGGTCCGATGAGCATTTTAGACAGTTCGATTATATTAATCATATTGATTACTTGATTAACGGAGTTCTCTTGGGACGAGTGAAGCTCTTTATGGTGGAACCCACTAGCAACAGCTTCTTCTCCTTCTCTGTTGCTTCATTGGCAAAGCTAGCAATAGTTAAATTATAAATACTATTGGAATCATAGTGACAACTTAATTGTTCGGGAAAGGTTCGGCGAGGTCAAAAATTCGTGATTCGGAAATAATTCGGGTATAATTCGGAAATGATTCGGAATAATACGGATTAGAAATCTCAGTCTTACAAGGAAGCAAAAAAAAAAAAAAAACCAAAATTTTTTTTTTGGGAAAACTTCGTAAAAGTTCAGAAAAAGTTCGTAAAATTCGGGTATAATTCGGTCAAAGTTCGGTCAACCGAATAATTCGGCGTTCGGTTCGGCATCACCAAAAAAATGAATTATTCGGGTATAATTCGGATATTATACACGAACCTTGTCACTATGATTGGAATCGCACTATTTTACAAATATATAATTTTGAGTATATATTCTAGATCGTTAAAAAAATAAGTTTAGAATTTTTAGCTACTTGAAATACGAAGATAAAATTATTACCGATATCGATCTGATTGATTCTTATTAGCAGAGACATAGCCAGACTTTCGAACTATGGAGGTTAAACAAAAAAAATTATACAAAAATAAAAATTAATTTGACAATATCAAGCCATTTTACTCTAAATTATATAAAAAATCATACGTAAATAAAAACAATTTAAAAAAAAATGAGAATCAATTGATCCCCATTCTCTTTCTTCCCTCCGCCACTGCCTATTAGCAATCATATTATACCCTAGCTATTAGTGTCATCCTTAGATAGCAATTGACGAAGATTTACATTTTTTGTGCCAATTTTGTCCTTTGCACACTAAATTTTCAGGTCCTACGTAGTGATTTAATATTTGGTGCAATGATATCTTCTCTGGTGCCCTCAAAGTCCAAGTGACATTTCGATAGGCTTTGCCCATGGAGCAACGGGTAAGGATATGAAGGTTTTTGCTAGTGCGCCCCACTATAAAGGACTTCTTCACTCGCTCCAACCGTACATAGAGAGATGAGGGGAGACAGAGAGCGCGAGGCCACGAGAGAGAACTTTGGGAGAAATAAAAGAGACGGTCTTAGTCGAATTTAGTTTTTAATCGGGTTGAAAATAGAAAAAGTGAATTTGAAGAGACTGAGAAAGAGAGCTCCGTTAATCAAATAATCAAAAGGATTAATGTAATCGAACAGTCTAAGGTGCCCATCGAACCGTGTTTGGTCCAAAAGGCATCGGACCAAACCTCCTCCCTTAATTTTTTTTTTTGACAAAATCTTTTACATCATGTTTAAAAAGCTCGAAATACTAATAAATTAAATTTGTTTTGTTAAAAAAAAGTAGATAGCTGAATTGTGAAATTAAATTTGCGTTATTGGGTATCATTTGATGAATAAAACTAGGGTGTTTTTAAGCTCACCAAGCTCCTATATGAGCTTAACTCAAAAACTTATTGGATTGATTTCAAATGACGCATTAAACTATTGAAACCGATCTACTTCATGAGTGATGTGTTTACATGTCAAATTTTAAATTTTTTGAATTAATTTAATATGAAGTCAAGCGGTCAAAAAAAGATGATTTATACGTTCATTTGTGAGTTCATTTTCATCAATTTTTTACCACTTGACTTTATACTAAACCAGTTCGAAAAATTATAAATTTGACATGTAAATGCATCACTCGTGAAGTAGATCGGTGTCAACGGTTTGAATGTGTTGTTTGAAGCCAATCCAATAGATTTTTGAGTTAAGCTCATAAAGAGGCTTGGTGAGCTTAAGAACACCCTAGTTCTACTCTCATTTGATAATTTATTCAATTGTTAAGTTTAAAAATTGAAATGGTTAAAATCATCGTGAATGGTTGTACAATTTTTTTTTAAAAGAAAGATGGAGGTAAAGTCTTCAAATTTCATACTCCTGTTATTATAACAAATATATTTTTCTATATGAATTTCAAATTCATGATTTCTCACATTAGAGACTATGCATTTTTGTCATTAAACCAAAAACTAATTTTGGTGAATGGCTGCACAAAATGTTACTTGTTATTAAACATGATAATATATAGTGTTTGGCAAATACCCCCACGGGTCGGACCCGTGCCCGCCCGCCCGGGACCCGTGCCCGCCCTGCCCGTGCCCGTGCACGGGTTTTGCACGGGTACACGGGTTCAACGGGTACGGGTTGAGAAGGGCCGGGTACGGATTTTTTTAAAATTTACCCGTGATACCCGTCCCGTTTCAAACCCGTACCCGCCCGTACCGACCCGTGGACCCGTATTACCCGTACCCGAATACCCGTGCCCGCCTACCCGTAGACCCGTGCCCTCCTACCCGTACCCGCCTACCCGTACCCGAAACCCGAACCAGAGCTGTCAGCTCAGCTGTACTCTTTTTTTTTTTTTTTTTCCAGATTTTGAAATTTAAATTTCCCCCCCAAGACCCCAGCCCCCCCCCCTGCCCGGGCCCCCCTACCCCTCCAGCCCCCCTTCCTCTTTTTTTTTTTTTTTTTTTTTTAGTTTTGTTTTAAAATTTCAAATTATACCCCCCCTCAAACAAAACTCTTTAAATACACCCCCATCCCTCACAAATTTTCACATCCCAATCTCAATATTTTCTCTCAATCTCAATCTCATTCTCTCAATCTCAATCTCAATATTTTCATTATTCTCAATTTTAATTTTGTTGTTAAAAAAAATATATATTTGTAAATTTAATTCATTCTACGAATACGCAACGGAATTACGAAGGTATTGAAATTACGAAGTTCGTCACCTCCCGCGAGATTTAAAGGTTAGATTTATTTCATGTTAGATTAAATTTTGTTAAATTGAAATATAGAATGTTAAATTTATAGTTTGTTTGAATTAGTTTAACTTAAATTAGTTTTTGTTAGATTTTGTATAGAATATTAGTATTAAAATTGAATGTTAGATTTTTTTTTTGTAGAGTAATTATATTTGTTTTTCCTAGAGTAATTTAAAATTTAAGCTATTAGATTTATTTTTGAATAGGTTAGATTTAATTTTTGAAATTCGGATTTATTTTTAATAGGTTAAATAAGTATGTTAGATTTATTTTTTGAATATGCCAAGTAATTAGATTTATTTTTGAATAGGTTAGATTTTATTTTTCAAATTCGGATTTATTTTTAATAGGTTAAATAAGTATGTTATATTTAGTTTTTGAATATGCCAAGTTATTAGATTTATTTTTGAATAGGTTAGATTTTATTTTTCAAATTCGGATTTATTTTTAATAAGCTAAATAAGTATGTTATATTTAGTTTTTGAATATGTTAAGTTATTTGCATTTATTTTTGAATAGGTTAGATTTAATTTTTCAAATTCGGATTTATTTTTAATAGGTTAAATAAGTATGTTAGATTTATTTTTTGAATATGCCAAGTAATTAGATTTGTTTTTGAATAGGTTAGATTTTATTTTTCAAATTCGGATTTATTTTTAATAGGTTAAATAAGTATGTTAGATTTATTTTTTGAATAGGTTAAGTTATTTGCATTTATTTTTGAATAGGTTAGATTTTATTTTTCAAATTCGGATTTATTTTTAATAGGTTAAATAAGTATGTTAGATTTATTTTTTTAGTATGCCAAGTAATTAGATTTATTTTTGAATAGGTTAGATTTTATTTTTCAAATTCGGATTTATTTTTAATAGGTTAAATAAGTATGTTAGATTTATTTTTTGAATATGCCAAGTAATTAGATTTGTTTTTGAATAGGTTAGATTTTATTTTTCAAATTCGGATTTATTTTTAATAGGTTAAATAAGTATGTTAGATTTATTTTTTGAATAGGTTAAGTTATTTGCATTTATTTTTGAATAGGTTAGATTTTATTTTTCAAATTCGGATTTATTTTTAATAGGTTAAATAAGTATGTTAGATTTATTTTTTTAGTATGCCAAGTAATTAGATTTATTTTTGAATAGGTTAGATTTTATTTTTCAAATTCGGATTTATTTTTAATAGGTTAAATAAGTATGTTAGATTTATTTTTTGAATATGCCAAGTAATTAGATTTATTTTTGAATAGGTTAGATTTTATTTTTCAAATTCGGATTTATTTTTAATAGGTTAAATAAGTATGTTAGATTTATTTTTTGAGTATGCCAAGTAATTAGATTTATTTTTGAATAGGTTAGATTTTATTTTTTAAATTCGGATTTATTTTTAATAGGTTAAATAAGTATGTTATATTTATTTTTTGAATATGCTAAGTAATTTGCATTTATTTTTGAATAGGTTAGATTTTAGCCGCGAGAATGTCCAACGACCACGCCGCGAGATTGTCCCACGAACTATTTGACGTCGATATGTCAACTTTTTATCCTGGTAGCTCCGCCCAAATGCCACCACCTAATTATCCAGAAAATTATCAAAGAAGAGACCAAATGCTACAACCAAATTATCAACAACAACCCCAAATGCTTCCACCTAATTATCCAGAAAATTATCGACAAGCCCCCGAAACGAGTGCACCGTATTATCCTAACGATCCAAACATATTCATTCCACAAGAAACACATCAACCGACAGCACTGTATGCATACGGAGGCACTTCTTCCATAGCATCGAGTCAATTCACTTCCCCAATGGAAGGTACTCCTTCGACAAGTGTCCCTGAAATTCAAGCCGAAGATGTCCCTCGTTCGACAAGTGCCCCCCCACAAGAACCAGCAGAAAAGAAGAGTAAAAGAGCTCCTGAATATAATGCGGATTGGTTGCCCTTTTATGACGTGACCAAGCTGGAGGATGGCACTATGCAATATCTAACTTGTAAGGTAAAAGGTTGCAAGAGTAAGGTTTTCGAGTATAAAAAATCCGGTGGTATGACTAATTTTAAGAGACATGCCGAGGGTCACCAAAGAAAGGGTGAGTTTCCACAAAAGCATGCTGACCCGAGACAAATCCAAACCCTTATTAACCTGGATGGTACCAGAACACACCAGAAATATGATGAATCGGTAATGCTTAGTGAATTGGCCCGGTACATTACCCACAAAGAACAACCAATAAGTATGGGTGGTTGCATGAGTTTTGCCCGGTTGGTCATTCGGGGGTGTGGTCAACCAATGTACAAGAGGTTACATCATAAAAAGATGGTTAATGAAATAAAAAAACCAATTTACCAGTACAAAAAACGATCTACGAGCTATATTTGCATATCAACCCAATAAGGTCTCAATTACCTCTGATATCTGGACTGCCGGTAAACATGGACTTGGGTACTCTTGTATTACCGGGCATTGGATCGATGATCTTTGGGTGTTACAAAAAAGGGTATTAAGTTTTCGAGTTTTGGATTCCCCCCACACTTCTAGTGTAATTTACCGATCCATTATTGAGGTTTTACAAGAGTATAACCTTAAAAGAGACACAGAGAACAAGATTTTTTCTATTTCATTCGATAATGCTAGCAACAACGTAGCTTCCATTGAGATTTTTAAACGGTCACTGAACCCAATCATGAATGGTGAAATGTTCCACCAAAAGTGTGCTTGCCACATACTTAACATCGTCGTGAAGGACGGCCTTAAAACAGAATCTGTAAAACAATTGATAATTAAATTTAAGGGAGCTCTTGCCCACATTGTTTCAAACCAAGAAAGAAAACAACGGTTTGCGGTTTTGTGTAGCCAGTTTGGATTGAGCAGGTTGAGAGTACCTTGGGATATAGATACCCGTTGGAACTCCACTTACAGGATGTTGAACCGATGCCTTCCTTACTCAGTTGCCATAGGGGAGTTTTTGAGAAGCTCCACCCCCGAGGGAATGGAATTGGAACCCACCCGCGAAGAATGGCTGCAACTAGAAAGGCTTAAGAATTTTCTAGGAACCTTTTTTACAGCAACCGTCAAACTATCCTGCTCGTACTCACCGACGGCATTTGAGTTGCTCAAAAATCTATACCAAATTTCCAAGGTGTATCGTGACTTGGAAGTAGCTGAAAGCAATGACCCCTCTCTCACGCCGATCGTAGATGCCATGAAACTAAAATTCCTAAAATATTGGGAAGATGTACCCCTCCTGGCTATTATCGCAAGCTGCCTCAACCCGGCATACAAGAAGATATTCACGATCAAAATACTTCAAGCGTACAAAGATAATCTACATTTAGACAAAACCGGGGTGGATACATATGTGAATTCCAAGTTCGATGAGATGCTTAACTTATACAACTCAAGAATGGGTGACAACCAAAACCAAGCGTCTTCCTCCCATGCTGCCGCTAGGTATGAATATTTATTAATCTTTATTATTTATAATATCTACATTATTTGTCCACTAATTTTTTTTATTTTTTAATAGTTCCACTTCCAGGAGCACCAGCAGTGGTGGATTGTTAGCAGATTTTCAGTTGGAGAGCGACCCGTACACAGCCACAAACGAGTTATTGAGTTATACTTCGATGCGCAACGAAAGTGAACAGGTTGACATCATGGCGTGGTGGAGGAGGAATGCAACTCACTATCCAGTCCTCGCGATGATGGCCCGTGACGTATTTGCCGTGCCCGTGTCAACCGTCCCTTCCGAAAGTTGTTTTAGTTCGGCGAACAGGATCCTCTCCGACAAACGCAGTAAGTTGGGTCCACATGTTTTTGAGAGACTTGTGTGCTTGAAAGATTGGATTGATGCTGAAAATCGCAAGCAATATCGCGATTATCAATCATCATCCGGAGTCGACACCGAAGAAAGTGGTACCGAGCCGCGGGCCGAGGCTAATTCGGATTCAGACGGTGCGGAAGAGAGCGACCAATGGTATATGAATGCTACCTTCTAGATAGGTAGCGTCGGTATAAATTTCTAACCTCTTTTAATCTTTATGGTTATTCTTTAAATCATTAATTTCTAAACATTTCAATTAGTTTTTAAATTATTCATTTTAAAGAAGAACTACTAACAAAAAAAAAGTTAGAACTCCGCCTATGTTATTTTACATAGCCGGTCCCAAGCCCGGAATAAAGGAGGAGGGTAACTTTTATTTTTAATCTATTGTTTTCAAATAATTCATTATTATTTTTAAAGTAACTGATTTAAGAAATTTTTGATTTATATTTTATTGTTTTAAAGTAATTGATTTAAAATTATTTGAAAGTAATTGATTTAAAATTATTTTAAAGTAATTGATTTAAGAAATTTTTAATTTATATTTTATTGTTCAAAATTTAAAGTAATTGATTTAAGCAATATTGTTTTAAAATAATTCGTAACTTTGATTTTGATTTTAGTATCACAATAATTATTGAGTTCAAATATTCAATCATGTTAAATGAATTTTGATTTGTATTTTATTGGTTTAAAAAGAAAACAAAAAAAAAGCAAAAAAAAAAAAGCAGCGGAGGCAGTGAGGCAGAGCCGCAGAGGCACTAAGGCAGCAGAAAAGAAAAGAAAAAAAAAAAAAAATTACCCGCCCGGACCAGACCCGTTCTACCCGGACCTAAACCCGCTTACCCGTGACCCGTGTTGCCCGTGACCCGTGTTGCCCGTGACCCGTGTTGCCCGGGGAGTTTGAGAGGGGCCGGGTAGAGTTTTTCAAAAAAATACCCGTGCTAACCCGTCCCGTGTCGCCCGTGACCCGCGTTACCCGTGACCCGCATTGCCCGTGACCCGTCCCGGGTTTTACCCGTGCCCGCCCGCCCTTACCCGTTTGCCAATCACTAATAATATATATCATATAGCAATTACCGAAATAATTTGTAAGTAAAGATAGGAGGTCAGTCGAAATATTAGATTACATATTATATTTACTACTTAAATGGTGGGAAAACAAATTTGACAAATGAGTGACACATTTATTTAATTGTCATTCTCCTGTAATGCAAACGCATTGGATACGAATTGGATAGTGGTAAAATTATATTTGTATTTGTTTTTAGAGCATCTATATTCCTGAAACTATTAGAGTTTCTAAATAACTGTTAACTGTTTTTTAGAAATTAAACTTCTCTTAATTTTTAAGCCTCCACATCTCTGAAACTAAAATTAGAGTTTCCTAATTGCCACGTCACAGGTTATAAAATTTCTTATTAAGATATATTTGCAAGAGAAAAGAATCTCAGCGAATCATTTCGCCACGTCACAGTTTATAAACGATTTCTTATTAAGAAACTATTGAGCAAAGTTGCTAAATAAGAAATTCATCTACATCCCTGAAACTGGTTTAGCAACTGCCACATCAGATTAGAAACTCTAAGAGTTTCAGGGATGTAGATGCTCTTATTTTTTGGATACAGATACGGTTTAGATTTTTGGTAAATACGGATCCATAGATATATATATATATTTTTTCATAATATATATTAAATTATATGGTATATATACTGGTAATTAAAATTTAAAACCATAGCTGTATTCGTATCTAATATTCGGATACGGTTAGATAATATTTAATTCATTTGCACTCCTATTTGAAATTCGAATTGGAGAACTCACTGTGAATATAAAAAAAAATTGGATAGCTTGACTTTCAATCTTTACTAAAAAAACCATCATACTTTCATAACGTAAAGTTGCAAAAAAATAAAAATAATAGAAATTAACAGACAAAATTAAAGATAATGTAAACAGACACTTTATCATCTCATATATCTTTCTATTTAGGGAATTGAAACGTAGACATCTCATTTAATTTTATAATTTTTTTTTTATGTAGTCACATTATATTATACGATTCTCCAGAAATTTAGCAACAGTTATTTCCTCAAGAGTAATCAGATATCAAATTATTTATAGGAAACAATATTATATTAACTTAAATAAAACGATAATGGGTCATGTGATCTGTATTCTTCTGCAGTTGTTGGCCTGAGAGTGATGTCCATACTCTTTGACTAGTGACAGAGTATTTAAATGATGATGCGCAAAATTTGCAGGGAAAAAATATACATCATTGTAGCCTTTTCTTTTGTCTTTTTACAGCGGGTGAAATCCTATTTTTATTTTATTTTTTTCCTTCTCCGATTAGCACTCAATAGCATTTTCTTTGGCGAACAAAGTGCTTTTTGCTGCTTTGTTGTATCTGTGAACAGACACCTGTAAGACAGGATGCCTTCTTGTGGTAAGTAGTAACAGGTGAGAGCTGACATGCTAAGAGCATCTATATCTCTGGTATTATTAGAGTTTATAATCTGATGTGATAGTTTCTAATTCGGTTTCAGAGATTCTGGTATTATTAAAGTTTATAATCTGATGTAACAGTTTCTAATTCAGTTTCAGAGATGTGAGAGAGTTTCTTATTTAAAAACTATGCAGTAAAATTTCTTATTAAAAAACTGTTTATAAACTTCATGGTGGCCAAATGATTGGCTCAAATTATTTCTCCTTTTTAATTTATTACTAACGTGGCTCAATAAAAATTCTAAAATTAATTTCAAGAATGTGAGAATTAAAAACTTTAGAGACCTTAAAAATTAAAGTGGTTAACAGTTATTTAGAAACTTCATCATACTTATTGTTTAGTTTAATAACGTAATTATTCAATTTATTGAATTTTTTTTAAAATTTGACCAACTGCTGAATAAATTAAATAAAAAATTTACGAAGGAATGAAAAATTGAAAATAAAAAAAAAGTAAATTAAGATGCCCTGAATCAATTTTGACAGAACGAAATAACACGCGTGCTTTATTTTTCTTTTTAGTGGTGTTATAATTCATTTTATTATTATTCAGTTTATTTGAATTTATCATTAAACAATTTGATTCGAAATATTAGATTACATAATTAAATTCTACTAGTTAATTAGGTGTCCACGTTATATGGTGTGAAAGCAACATTGATAAATAAGTGACATGATTATTTAATTGTCATTCTCTCGTAGTGCAAACAAATACTATATAAAATATTGTTTTGAGCCGTCATTGTTCGTAACGTCTAGTTGCAAAACAAAAAAATTAACCATGAAAAAATGTATACATTTCATTACATCCATAGGTAAGCTAGTTTTTACCAAGGTTCGCGTTATAGCGGCACTTAATGCCGCTATAGCATTTTTGGACCATAAAAGCTATGACGTTATTGCCGTGCAGTCCATGATAACGTTCTAAATAGCGCACTATAGCGTTTTTTCAGCTGTTCCGCTATGACGCGATAAACGCTATTTAAACCTTTAGTTTTTACTGCTTATCAATTAATAGTTACTGATACACCATAAATTAAACTTTGGCCAAAAGAAGATGCACAGATTTAATATATATATATATATATATATATATATATATATATATATATATATATAAAGGAAAAAAGAAATACAGGTCCTGGGTCCATCAATGAAACTTTGGCGAATCCTTCCATAATCCATCCCCTCAATCCTCAAAAACATTCCCTTTTCAGCATTTAAAATCATGCATAGTTAGTGCCACAAAAGATCCATAAGTCATGAAAGCCAGGGACAGTGTGCCTAAAAACAGGCTGGAGTGGCCTGATTCACTGATTGAGTCTTGGAATCTGATTAATATTCGTACCTTTTTTTTTATCGACGCACGAGTTGAAGCATTTCTTTAATCATCACTTGTCAATTTGTTCGTTATTTTGTCCTTGACGTTTTATTATTATTATTATTATTATTTTTCTTGTGACAATTTAATAAGGAATCAAAGAAGGATGATTTGGGTCAATCAAAATTTAGTTCCAGATAATAACCATAATATCATAATTAGGTACCTTAACATGTCAAACAGCAAAATTCAAGAGGAGAACTTCAATTTGCAACCTAAAGTCAAAACAATTATTTAATTGATCTGACCACGAAAAGTTTTGTATACAGTATCTCCATTCTTATATTATGCACGTAGATATTCTGATCTGCCAACGGCTACGATTGAAAGATGAAATTTCAGATTTAATATGAGCCCTCCAATCAAATTTTTTTTTTTATGAAATGCATCTTTTTTAATATAGAAGTCTAAATTTAGTTAGAAACATACTGCAACACGATATGTTACAATTAAAATTGAATAGGAAACAAAATTGGAGAAAAAAATCAATTTTTCGCTTCCTTATTTCTCCTCTGCAGCTATCTCTAATACCTTATTTTCTTATTTCTCTGTATTTCTTTGTTTCATATATCCTTTTCATCTCTAAATTCAAGCCAATTATAGTAAGATTTAACAGTGAATTATTCTTTAGAACTTCACCTCTAACTTATTGATTAATTTATACAGCTGATAGGAGGTTTTGAATTACCTCCTATCATTTTTGTGTAAAATACTTTCTAACATTTTTTTTCTTAATGCAATGTTCCTTAATTTTTACAATTATTTAAAAAATGCAGATGATTGCTGGGGAGAATATAATCGAGATTATCAGGTACACAATCAAATTGCTTTTGTTTTTAATACTGAATTTCCTACTACTAATATATTGCTGCTTCTTTTTATTCAAATTTGTCAAATTAATTTACATCTTTTTTCAAGTTTTGTTGAAATGATGATTTTCTTTGTTCGTTTTTTTTTTAGTAAATGCAGGGTTACCTTGTTCCCAAGAAGTCGACATTTCCTTCAGTCATAAAAGCTCTTGCCGATTACGTGCACGCAAAGGGGCTCAAGTTGGGAATCTATAGTGATGCAGGGTATGTTATTATGTTCCTTAAATATGTTATTTGACAAATTTAATTGTATTAAACATAAATTTCAAAAATTAGTTCATCTTTATTAAATTCTTCTATGCTGGTCAGTACTAGACATGTACAAAAAAAAGTTCATTTTTACTACATATTTACTATGAAAATTCAAAATATAAACGCAATGGGTTAAACCGTAATGAAAATTTATAACAAGTCGTTGACGTGCAGCAATACTATGCCAGGTTCTCTTTATCATGAAGAGCTATATGTCAAAACCTTTGCATCATGGGTGGGGGTGATTAATGAGCGAGTTTGAGCGAGTTGGGGTATGCTCATGCTCGGCTCATTAGTTTAATGAGCGAGTTATAACGAGTTGATAATGAGCGAGTTAGAGTATGCAATTTCAATTTTGTTTTGAATTTTTTGTTTAAAATACATCATTCAAAAACTAATTTTCATTAATAAAATTTAACAAATTGTCATAATCTAACCTAATTAAACAATACATAATTTAACAAAAAAATTGTCCATAAGTAAATTTAACAAAATCAAACAGCTATCTTCTTGTCGGTTCTCACGGCCCTACATGTCACATACTCACAGCTATCTCCTTGTCACATACTTACAAATTTGCATTACACTATAAGCTATATTTTTGTCACATACTTACAACTATCTCCTTCTCACGGCCCCACAAGTTCTTAATGAGCGAGTTATGAGCGAGTTGGGGTATGCTCATGCTCGGCTCATTAAGTTAATGAGCAAGTTATGAGCGAGTTATGAGCAATTTACTCACCCTTAATCATAGGTATGTTATTTTTATTTTATTTTCATCATAAACTCATTTTAATTTTCATAATTTGTCAGTAAGTTCATCTATCTTTTGTTTGTATTTCTTTCTAGGGGGTGAAATATGACAATTGCAACAATGGCAATATAGAACCAAAACAAATGTATTTTATTTACAATGATTTATTTACCAGATAATGCAGCTATCAGAGAAATTATAACTAATTTTATTCTGACTCATGCAAATATCAGAGAATGAGCAGTGCTCTTCAAACTTATAGAAAGAACATTTTCTTCTCTCTTTGTGAATGGTAATTAATTTGCTAATTATTTTTCTTCGCAATAATTAAAAATATCCCTAGATATTAGCAAGTTATAATAAGAAATTCAAAAATGAATATTATACTGGGGACAAAATGATCCGGCTACTTGGGCACGCACTATCGGAAATAGTTAGAGAAAGGTGGAGATATCTAGGAAAACCAAACAGGTTTTTTTTCATCTTATTTTTCCTTGAAAAAGGTGTTCTTATTTCCTTTTTTAAACATTTATTATGAGATCTTTATTGAAAATTATAGAAGGTCATTAAGACTTTTTAATTTATTTATTGTTAAATGCTGATTTCAACTATCTTTGCTCTTTACACAGAACAACTTCGGTTAATCAAAAGAACATTTATAATACAAAATTATTCTTTATGGTAATTGCATAATACAATTACATCTCTAAGCCATATATTATCGATTATATACTTTACCCACATAGTGATAATTTTATGAAAAAAAAATTCTAAATTTTCTGTAAAACCGTTCTAATTATCAAAACATATCAGAGGACGTACTCATTTTTTCTTCTTCTTTTCTTTTGTTTTTTATACGTTATGACATGCTTACAACTAAAATACATATTCTCTTAATGAAAAAATATTGCTTTAATTTTGAGAAAAGTGATATTAAAAAAAAAAACAAATTGTATGCTAGAAAACAGAGAAGAGAGAATATCAAATATATATACCACGAATTATTCTCCCGAACAAATCCAATTACAGTTTAAGGGTATGTTTGGTTGGGTTGAGAATAGTTTATTTTTGAGATTAGGCTATTCAGAATAGCTCATTCGGCGTTTGGTTGGGTTAGAATAGCTAGAATAGAAAATTTAAACTTTTTGTCTTATTAGAATAGGTTATTTTTAAGAATTTTGAGATTTGACTATTCTAATAAGACAAACAATAACTATTCTTGATTTGACTATTCTAACTATTCTTGTTTTGCAACCAAACATTACCTAACACTCCAAATCCTTTGATTTTTTTTTTCTCTAGCATAGAAGACCTTCAAGACATTGTTTGGTGGAGATATTAGATATACTACAAATTTAATCAATCCTAACTATCTGTTCCACAATATAAATACCACAATAAAGCAAGTCAAATAGTGCATTAAGTAGTGTTTTCTCTCAATCTCTATCTACACTCTTTTTAGAGGCTTATAGCCGCCTAGGTGTGATAATGACAAAGTAAACAAAAATAGAGATCTAGATAGGATCAAATATATATATCAGACCAAATATATAAAAAGTTGGCTAAATCGTTGTTTATTTTAATCATTATTGAGATAGAAGCACAGACGGATCTTAGTATACTTCTTATAACATGTTTGTTTTTTACAAGATTATACGAGATGAGATTTGACAGAAATAGAAATCCACTTTTGAAAAAGTAAAAATCCATAGTACGACTACGCACATGATTGATTATAAGAATGTGTTGAAATAAGTATTCGGTTGTACCATAGAATTAATTAGTAGTGAGAAATCTTGATTTATCTTAAAAAATATCTCTCATCTATTTAAAATATAAAAAATTAATTAGACCAATAATAAATTGTCTCATCTATTTAAACAAATTATCTCATATATTCAAATTTTAATAATTTCTAATGTAATTTGCAAAAAAAAAAAACTCATGTTCGGATTCACGAGTCTGGTTAGTCCCACAATGCTCAATGGAGTACAATTGAGGTACATATATATACCTCCTTAGAGTTGGAGATGTAATGGTTGAGAGAAAGAAGAGAACTCTTTTCAAGAGAGGAAAGAAAACAGTTGAAAAAAAAATATTCAGTTCAAGCTCATACTTTTTTTCCTATCAAAATACACTTGGGAATCAATATGAAGTATTTCCATCAAAATACACTGAAGTGGGAATCGATATGAGAACAAACATGGAAATACGATGGGAAAAAATAGTCATCCAAGAGATTACAATCCCAATGGATCCAAATTCCCTCAATTTCCATTGAAAAAAGGGTGGACGAACATGTCAAGTGTTTATACAATTCAACTCATAAAATATTAAATGTTTGTTTTGTGTGTGAACTCAAGTTCAAATCCCACCTACCACATTATTTATTTTTACATTTTATTTTTTAGCACCCTTATCTAAATTTTCTAGTTCCATCTCTAAATAGATGCTCTTTAACAGTACTATTATTGTAACTATTCCTAGATCACTACAAGGTATAATCAACGGTTACAATTTTTTTGGAAAAGTATGATGCAATTTCACATGTAACTGTTAAAAACAAATTGAATGTTTCATATCCACTGAAAACAATATATAATTGTTCCAACCGTTATGACAGTTTCAAACCATCACAATGTTAGACTTTATTTTTAATGTCTATTTAATTTAATCATTTTTAATATTTTTTTTGAGATAGAAAGATGAAGTCTAGTCTTTTAAATTTTATTTATTGTTCATAAAAAATCTCAATAGAGTTTCGAATCCACGACTTTCCATATGAAAGAATATTTTACTACTAGATCAAAGACTGGTTCTTAATCATATTTGATGTTGATTCCATCTCTCTAAATATAATTCAAACATATGATCATGTTATAAAAGGATAGAGAGGAGAATAGAGAAGTAGAATGAAATGCTAAATCTTGTATTGATATAACTGTATATTGATTACATGTACATTTTATCTATTTAAGAGTATGTGTGGTTGGGTTGAGAATAGCTTATTCTTGAGGTTATGCTATTATGAATAGCATATTATGTGTTTGGTTGGGTTTGAATAGTTAGAACTAAGGTATGTTTGGTTGCAAAACAAGAATAGCTAGAATAGCTCTTTTGTCATTTGTTTTATTAGAATCAAGGTTCTAAATAGCGTTTATAGCGTCGTAGCGGGAAGGCTAAAAAAAAAGCTATAGCGAATAGCGTCGCTATAGCGGAAGCTATTCCAAATAGCGTTTTTTTTTTTTTACATTTCATATATTCAATATTTGTACTATATATCAACATTATCTAAGGTCTCATAGAACAATAAATAACACCAAAGTAATTAAGAAATTATAATATTCATATTGAACCCGTACAAAGTCCAAATTGCGGTTCAAAATATCCATAGTAATATCATAAACTATCGATTTTTCCTATTAAAAATATCTTAAGTATCATGATTCATGACATAATCTATTTTTTTTTTCTATTCAAATTTTAATTCCGGTTTGGACTTTTTTTCTATTCAAATTTCAATTTCTATTCCCAATTTCAAATTGATTTATTTGTAGCAAGTAGCAACAAATTCAATTTCGGTTTGAGATTTTTTTTATCTTTATTTAAAACCCATATAAATTGCTTAAAAAAAAAAAAAAAAAAAAACCCATATTGTATAGCGCAAATAGCGTTGTAGCGGACCGCTATAGCGCTGTAGCGGCCGCTATAGCGGCCGTAGCGCAAATAGCGCATTTTGATGTCGTAGCGTAGCGTTTGGGGTCCAAAAACGCTATAGCGCGCTATTTAGAACACTGATTAGAATAGCCAAATCCAATTTTTTGTAATAATATGCTATTTTAATAAGACAAAAGATTTGAATTATCTATTCTAGCTATCAAACTCAACCAAAAAGCTATTCCAAATAGTCTTGTTCCAAAAAATTGCATATTCTCACTTCAAAAAGTAGAATTTTGCTATTCTAATAAGACAAATAAAAAAAAACTATTAACTGTCTTGTTTTGCAGCTCTATAATTACATACAGTGAATCTATCTTGTAACAGAAATCTATTTCCTAACCCTTCTTTACAAACTTGTAAGCTAACTACTAATCACATAACTGGACGTATCCAATGTATCTAGCATATGTTTATCCTCTAACTAATTGATTCTCTATTATATTATCTTCATACTCAAAATCTGAGAAGTCACTCAATTCACACTTTCACAATATTAATGTGAATAAAATGCATTAAAAGCCCAAAATAGCGGTACAGCCAGGTAACCGAAATTTTGATTTTTATCATTTTCTAAAAAAAATAAACCAAAATACCTCTGTTTCTGAGTTTTTCGAATTCTACCCAGGCTGCGCCGGCATTCTGCGGATCCAAAGCCTGGAGTCCGCACAATGCCGATACGGCCCCGGTCAAGGGGCCGCAGAATGCCAGAGCGACCCCATTATTTTTTTTAAACCAAAGGCTTTGGAATTTGTGCATTTAGAATTTGTGTATTTTGATTCGCTAGGGCAACATGAATAAATTTATGTTAAAAAAATAATAATAGGGCCGCTCCGGTGTTCTGCGGCCCCCTGACTGGGGCCGCATCGGCATTGTGCGGACTCCAATATTGGAGGCCGCAGAACACCGGTGCAGCCTGGGTAGAATTCGAAAAACCCAGAAACAGAAATGTTTTGGTTTATTTTTTTTGAATAAATGTTATATATAAAATTTCGGACTTTGAATAAATGTTATATATAAAAATTTCGGGCCAAGTGAGCATGTCAATATTTTGTTGGAACCAGAAGTCTAATGTAGCTGTTGCAATTATTTCTTCAAAGAGAAGGTCCAACGAACGAAGAAATAAAAAAGAAACTTTGAACTATTTGATGGTCCTACTTGCGATATAATAAGTGTCCATGACAATTGACAAATGACCATGAAAGAAATATAGTTATGATATATTATGGGTCCAACGAACGAAGAAATAAAAAAGAAACTTAGAACTATTTGTTGGTCCTACTTGCGTTATAACGAGTGTCCATGACAAATGACCATGAAAGAAATATAGTTATGATATATTATGATCCGTACTACGCATGTTGCACGACCTCATGTTTTTAAAAGGGGAAAATTAATATAGTTAATTGACTTGGTTGTGAATGTAATAACGCATATCAAGTAAAGAAGCGTGCTCTAAACATTCTGAACACTGTTATCAGAACCGGATTGGATATCGATTCGGCAAAATTTTGAGTCAACGGTTTACTGATCGGACTGATGAGTCAATTGGTTCAACCAATCACTTAGCTTTTAAAAACTTACGTATTTAATAAATATCAAGATTATATACATATTTTTTATTATTAAAATTCACACATATATATTGATTAATATACTTATAAAAACAGAAAACAAAGAAAAAGAGAAAAAAAATATGAACACCTAAAAAAGTTTTTGAGTGAATTCATGTCGTATTCGTTCACTAATATTATCTATTTAAAAAGTCACTAATTTAGGATGGTTTAAGAAATTTGCTGTATATATAAAAAATAGTAAAAATAAATATAAAATAATATACAATTTGATCTCCGAGTACATGTCGATCCATAAATATGGAAATATATTTAACGATTCAGATTAATTGTTTGAACTTTTAAAGTTGAAATTGATTGAACTTTGACATATGAAAATTATATTTAACGATTTAGATAAACAATGATTCAGATTAGTTGCTTGAACTTTTTTTTTGAAAGTTAGCGGCAAAGTTTGCCACTAGCAATATATTGATAGAAAAGTTAAGGTTATATTTACACAAACGTAACGAAAAAGAAAATTTTAAGGAAAACATGCCCTCTAAGAACTCTTATACAACGGTGCACATCCTAAATGTTCTAACTTGCCCCAATGGCCGCAAGCATGATAAATAACTCACTATCTTTCCGAAGAGAGCTAAGCATGACACAACCATATTCCGATATCAATTGTCGTATCATTTATTAATATGCTCTCCGGTCGCCTCTTATTGGAGAAGAACCTTCTGTTCCTCTCCCTCCATAGTGCCCAAGCACCTGCCGCTCCCACCACACCCCATAGGCTCTTCAATTGTCGTGTTGCCGGTATCTTTTCCATGGTCTAGATAAGGGTGATAGGTCCCACGAGCGGTATGGTGATGTTGTAGTGGACTAAGAGTCCCGCTCAGAATCTTATCACGTATCGGCAATCCCAAAGGAGATGGTCTCTTGTTTCCACCTGCTGTAAGTTACACAATTGACAGCCTGTCGACTGCAGCGTGAATCCACGTCCGATTAGTATGTCATGCGTTAGGATTTTATTGCCAATCATTAGCCACAAGGACACCTTGACTTTCGTTGGGATCTTTAGTTTCCATATAGCTTGGTCAGTCGAGATAACCCCTCTGTGATGCATCACCTTATAGGCAGAGGCGCACGAAAACCCCCCGTGGTCGTCCATCTCCATTTTATTCCCCCTTCATACTCTGTAGAGACATTGTAGAAAGGAATCAATTGATTTAGATATTTAAGAAAGAACAAGATGTCCGTGCTCACTTGTAGGTCCATTGCTGAGGAGATATTTAACAATCTTCGCATTGTTTGCGGCCATAGTCCAATAGGGTTTGCCTCAATGACCCAAATCCACTTAGCCAATAAGGCATCATTCTTACAACGCATGTCGATAAAGCCGAGTCCCATGTTTGCCTTTAGGGAGCAAACCGTTTCCCAGTTCACAAGGCAATTTATACCCTTGCAGGTTTCATTACCCTTCCAAAGGAAGTTTCTCCTCATTTTATCTATGTGTTTTATGACACTTTGTGGTAGCCTGAGGGCCTACATGAAATTGTAGGGTTATCGTATAACCTTTGATTAGGCTTAAGCTCCGAAAAAACCGTAAAACAAAATTTTACTTCTAACTTAAGCCGAGGATTAAAAGAGATATGTCGGAAAGACCACCGAAAGTTCTTTTTCCAGTCTTTCTCTTGACATAACCTTTTAATCTACGAGATTCTACTCCATAATTGATTTCTAAAAACTAAATCTATTTAACAATTAAATAAATTAAGATAACATTTATACCTTAATCCAAATTCAAATTGGATTGAAAACTGACTCGCCTCGGAGCACTAGACGTCTGATGTCTCTATAGGTTATCCACCAGGACTAACCAGAGAGCGGTTATTTCTTTTGCAATAAAAACTGAAACCGCTGTATTCGCAAAAACAATATTCACGAGATGCAGATAAAATGATTCACGATCAGCAGGTAAAGATACCGCGTTTTTCACAAAAACAAATACCGCGATCTTCGCAAAAACACTATTCACGAATCCCGTAAAAACACTATTCACGATAATAACTATTTTATTCTCGCAAGAATATATATTTTTGGATTTCTGAATTTTCTGCAAATCACTATTTGGGAGAAAATTAAAGTACGAATCGAATCAGATTCTGATTCGAACTTGGCTCGGATTATTCTGATTTTTCCTCTACCCCTCCACCCCTATTTATAGGGTTTTGTGGCAGCTTGGAAAATTACCAAAATGCCCTTACTAAGTCGGTTTCAAGTGGAAAAGACAATTTTGCCCTTGGCCCAAATTGAATTGATTTAATTTGGGTTTTTTCCATTTTTTAATTAAATTCTAAATTTAATTAAGGCCTAAATTCAAATTGGGCTTTTGGCCCAAAATATTAATTCCTAATTAATATTTTAATCCATATAATATATATATACAATTATTCTGAATAATTATATTTCTTGCGTTTGCGATTGGAATTAAAATGTACACGACGTGTTATACACGTTTATAATTTTAATCTAGTTTAAGCATGTCATCTCTATGACATTTATTTTTATTATTAATTATAACAATTTATAATTAATCATAAAATTCTTTGATTACTTTCCTATTGGTGTGATCCGATAGGATCTATGTTATGTTGGCAATAGAATTAAAACTTCTTTTAATTCTATAAATCATAAGAGGCATCTGGAAGAATACATTACGACTACCCAATTAACACAGATGATCTTGTACATTGCAATATCACAATCCAGTAAACAATTTACTCGTGTTTATTTTTTTGTCTTATAGTTTCAGATCAGTTTCAAGATAGGTATGTGTCATCCTTGCAAACTTAATCTTTTCTCGATCTTAAATAGTTTTATCAAATAAGATTAACTCTTTAATCATACCGCATGCAGATAATCATATTTTATCAAGAGGCCTAGTGATACTATCTCTCGTATAACAATACGAGGGACAATAGTAGTCTTGGTGAACATTTTCCCTCCGCATAAGTTATGTATACTGAAATGTTGTTTGTATAGCTACTTTTTATGGATAGCGTTGAACAACATTTACGAATACACACTTCCTATGTAGGAATACGAATACCTCATACTTTAGAACTTAACACTAAATGAAAACATTAATAACACGAACACAATCCATTTAACGTTTCATTATGGGTCTGTCAAATACCATGTTCTCTAACATATATCTGCGTGATTAAAATGACAACTCTTTGTCTATGATTTGTAAAACTTAACCATCATTTAATCCACACACTAACCTTTAAATGGTCAATTAGTGTTCTTTGCTAATTACCACAGTTAGAGACTTTTAAGAGTATTTATCATCTATATTATGGAGTTTAACAATTTCAAGTCATGAACTCGAAATGATTCATAAATTCGATAAATTCTCAAAGGACAAAATGATATCTTTATTAATCATTCATTACATGAACAAATATATAAAATACAATTATCCTATGATTGACTTCTAGATTATTACACTAACAGAAATGTAAGGGAATAGCGGATAATATTGCTTTGCTCAGAGTAACCCTTTCTCCGTATGATAAGAGATTTGAGACCCATCCCTCCATTTTTCCTTGGATTGTTGTTAGCATAGGTTGGAATTGTGTCCTGTTAGGTTTTTTATTGGTCAGCGGTAGGCCCAGGTACTTGATTAGAAGCTGCGCTTTGGGTGATGCTAAGATTCCTTCAATTATGTGAATCAAGCCCAGAGGGATAACAATAGGCACAAAGGTACTCTTTTCTCTATTTATTTTCAAGCCTAATAGGTCTGAGAAAATTTTTAAAACCCTTTTAATGATTCTCACCGTTTTTGGGTGTGCCTCCGCTTTGATTATGGTATCATTGGTGAATTGAATAGTTTCTGGGTCCTTGAAGGTGTGCTGTGGCATCCACGGCCGGGCATTTTGCAAGAATCGGTTGAGGGAGTCTGCGGCCAGAATGAACAACATAGGCGATAATGGATCACCTTGGCGCAGGCCTCTGCTGTGATGGAAAAACCCGACAAGGTGCCATTAACCCTTACCGCGGAGGTTGATGATTTTAGGATGGTGAGAACCATTGATAGCCAACGTGGTGGAAAGCCCCTCTCAATTAGTAAGTTAATTGGAAAGCACCAGTCCAGCATGTCAAAAGCCTTTTCAAAGTCTACATTGTATAGTATTGCCGGCAGATATTTCCTAGAACAAAACCCCAGGAAGTCTCTTGCCGATATGAAAGATTTCATCAAAGATCGACGTCTGATAAACACCGTTTGATTTGGTGTGACTAAGGTATGCAAGTGTGGCTGCAGTCTGTTTGCTAATACCTTCGTAATTATCTTAGCAATAGTGTCGATCACACTTATTGGCCTATAATCCGAAATTTCTTGTAGGGACGGGTTTTTGGGAACCATTGTGATAGCTGCTCTGTTTACCCGTCCTACTTGGAAGTTAGGAGCGAGTATAAGTGCCATGACATCATGTTTTACTATTTCCCAAAAGGTTGCGTAGAACTCAGCCGGAAGGCCATCTGGCTCTGAAGCCTTGCCTGTTAGCATGTCGTGTATGGCCCGCAATACTTCATTTTCTTGAATTGGGTCATCCAGGCATCGCAGTTCCTCACTAAACGAGGGTCCCAGTTTGCCCGACAAATCGAAGGGTGCCCAGGTCCAGTCATCACGACTCAATAAGTTTGAAAAGTGGTCTCTTAGGTGTTGAGAAAGTTCGTGCGGTGGGATGGCCCATCGTCATTCGTCGGTAGTGTCACAATTGTGTTTATATTTTTCTTGGTATTTGCCATTGTGTGAAAGTACTATGTTTTTATCACCCAACTTGAGCCATGTGCTCCCTGATCTTTATTTCCAACGGGCCTCCTTGTCTGCTGCTAGTGAGTAGATATGCTCTTGTAGTTTGATGAGCAAGCTGAACTTAAGGGAATTAAGAGTTTTGAGTTCCTCCACTCTGTCTAGCTAGCGTACAACCCATTTTGAGAGAGAAATATATGTCTTTTTTTTAACTTCTCTGTCGCCCAAGTTATGAGGGCCCGTTGCACTGCAAAAATCTTCCGGTGCATCCTTTTTTCAGGGTTTGGTATGGACACCGATCCCCAGGCCTGAGCCACGACTTCAGTAATGCCCTCATATTTTAGCTAGAAATTTTCAAATTTGAATTGCCTTCTTCATGCATGGCTGTGCGATTTTAGTATTAGGCATATTGGTGCGTTGGGGTGTTCATTGGGTCCGGTTTAGTTGGTTTTGAACCTAACCGATTTAGTTTGGTCTAAACGGTTCGGTTTTTTCAGTTTAATAGTTCGGTTCGGTTTATTTTTTAAAACCGAATTATAATTTCGGTTCAGTTCGGTTTGGAAATATTCAAAACCAAAATAATCGAACCGATCGAACTTTTAGATATTATGAATTTGGTCCAGATCGCCCCGGTTTATTTCTTAATACCCCAGTTTATTTCTTAATCAATTGCTTTAAATACTTCGGTTTATTTCTTAATATTTTGGTTTATTTCTAAATACCTCGGTTTATTTCTTAATATACTTCGGTTTATTATAAATCAATTGTTTTAAATAAAAAATTCATATATTTTAGTCTGAACCGAAATAAAACTTTAGTTCGGTTGGGTTGGGTTGCAATGCTAAATCGGTTCGATTCGGTTCTATTTTAGAAACCGAATTATAACTTTGGTTTGCCTAGTTCGGTTCGGTTTCAACCGAACCAAACCGATGAACACCCCTATTGGTACATGATCCGATGTGGTTGCGGGTAGGTCACACAGGTCAAATGAGGCCCCAATTAAGTTCCAATGGCCGGACAGGAAGATCCTATCTAGTTTTGAGAAAGTTGGTACCGGTCTTTTGTTGGACCATGTGAACGATCACCCTTATAATGCAGCTTCTGTCCATCCAAGCTCATCAATTAAATAGTTAAAGTCCTGCATTGTACTAATGAGGTAACAGAGAAGTAGTGTCATATATGGATCGCAATAGGTTAAAATCTCCCAATAATCCATGGTAAGTCATTCCTTGCCCGGATTGATCTTAGTTCATTTAAAAAAAATCCTTTTGCTTTGATCCTCCTGAGGCCCATACACACCTGTGCACATAAAATTAAATTCTCCTTTTTTTTATTATCACCATCACCGTATTTGAAAGAGTGAAGGAATCAATTAGTGAGAATATTTGACTCCACGCGAGCAATATTTCCCCTTTTGTCCTTCCGCATCGAGAGTCGCATATTGTCTAAATTTGAAGAGGCACACTTGCCTTAAAAAATAGAGCAATTACTCTATTTAGTTTCTTATAAACAAATTAAATCGGGATTATTGTCAACAGTTAATTCTTTAATCACATCACATTTACTCGAGTCATTTAATCCCCGCACATTCCGTTTGAACACCCCTACTTATTGGGAAATTTTTTATCTATAGAAATTATTAAATACAGATGTACAGAAACATAAAGAGTACCTCGTTTCCAACAAATATAGAAAGATCTGACTCAATGAGTCAGATCCAAGTTTATGGATCTGTCTCAATGGTGAATATCCATCAATAACCTGAGTCAGACCCAAGTTTATGGATCTGTCTCATTGAGTCAGATATTTCTACATTTGTTGGAAACGAGGTACTCTTTCTGTTTCGGTACATCTGTATTTAATAATTTCTATAGATAAAAAGTTTCCGGTATAAAGTCCTGCACCGATTCTGCCACTTCAGGACTTTAGGCTGATAAGCATTATAAAGTATATATTTTGCCTTTATTAAAATTAATTGGCCGTACTATAATACAGCTTGCACGAACTCATCATGTTATTAAAGTGGGGGCATTGACAGCGTACATAGAAAATTGTTGCCAAATATTTAGTTACATCAAGTTGCTTGTTACGGATGTAATAAGAAATTAAGAGCTTGAGCTGGAAATTATATTGATAATTTTGACAATTTTTTTTTTACACCTATAATTTTGACAATTTAAATTTAAAATCCCACACTATAGGTATTATCAATATTATGTGATGAGATTGACGTACTTTCACCGTACATCAATTGACCTAAAATTTTAATAGTATTGAATTAATAGTCATTGATACATCATCGAACAATTACATAAAATTTGATTATTAAACTATTTATATATTCAACAACTACCTACGAGTTTATTTTTTAATTTTATTTGATTTTTTTTAAATTACTGTCAAGTGATATCTCCTCCTATGTTTAATATTTTTCGTCTTTCTTTAGTAAAAAGTAAATAGATAAAGGAAGCATATCCCCACTTACATCTTGTTTGGATGGAGAGTAGAGGAAGGAAGGGAATAGAAAGAAAAGAATTTTTTTTCTCGAATCGTATTTGGTTGACAAAATTATATTAGAGATGAAGGGTACAGGAGGTGAAATGTTTAACCTTGTATTATTATAATTAATAGAATTGATTTCCCTCCCGATTTGAGGTGTAACAGATAAAAAAAATTTGTGTTGCAAATATTTTTAGAAAAAATAACACAAATGCCCAACCCTATATCTTACTTATGTAATTCTCATCTAAGTTTATTTGTCACAAACTTTCTAAATTTCTTTTTGACCTTCTAAATTTTAATTAACCAAACAAGAAATAAGACGGAAAAAAAAAATTATTTTTCCTTATTAATCATTAAAATAAAAAAATTAAATATGTTAATTTTTTTTTCACTCTATTCTATTCCTTTCTATTCTTCACCTCCCTTCTCTTCCTCTACTCTCCATCCAAGGTGTTATTCTCCATCTTCTCATTTGTTCTCAATCTCTCGTCTTTTTTTTGGCACTTCACCAATAAACCACGTACCTCTTTGTTTTTTCCTTCGTCCATCATTCCCACTTTCTATCTATCGACTAAGGATCGGAGAACTAGCAAATCATATAATAAATTTACTTCTTGTATTTGATCAGGTATTACCTTAAAATATATGTTACCACCCCTTATTTAGTACATATGGTAGGAAAATAAATCTGCTGTGATTCT
Organism: Carex kokanica; assembly: GCA_025461125.1. Taxonomy (NCBI): domain Eukaryota; kingdom Viridiplantae; phylum Streptophyta; class Magnoliopsida; order Poales; family Cyperaceae; genus Carex; species Carex kokanica. Next base: position 487,789 of record JAJGRX010001034.1, on the reverse strand, counting down.
CGGGAATCGCAGGACCCTGCGATCCCGAATCTCAGCTGTTGGTTTTTTTCGTGATGCGTGCATGAAAATTTACTTTTTCAAAGTGTTTTCGAGATCCGCGCACAGAAAAATTTGAAATGTTGATTCGGAATCGCAGAATCCTGCGATCCTACCCCGGATCGCAGCAGATTCAGACTCAAATGGTAGCCTCGGCCGAAGAAATGACATCAACCCCTCTACGTTATAGTTTCACACAAAAAAAAAAAACACAAACATAAATTGCCTAAAATTATTAGTAATAATATTTGTCATTCAAGCCCAGATCAAAAGAACACAATGCTTCCCGGTAGAAAAAAGAAAAATAAGATTTTAGCACATTCTGCCCAAACTTGCTAGATCCAAATAATAACTATACATAGAGAATAAATTTGACCCAGTAGGAGTCTATTAGAGGCCCATTTTGTAAATCTAATTCCGGGTCTCAAAGGCCCATCAAATTCTGGCCTTAAAATAAAGGCAAGACATATATACTCACTTGAGTTTATAAAATTTAGATTGAACAACTATTAAACCGATTAAAAGTTGTTGGATATTATGACGTTAATTTTTCAAAAGATATTTGATCATTAAATTGAAAATAAATAACAATAGAACCTATTAAATTGTTAACTAACACATTCTCACTAAATGTTGCTAAACGTTTTTTTTTTTTTTTTTTTGTATAAACTTGCATACTAGAAAAATGAAATAAAAACAATGTTCATAAAGACATATATACAACCTAGGATTTCAAACAGGGTAGTATACAGAAACGAGTCCGACTCTGCTGCTTTTCCGAGAGAAAAGCAGGGACCAGCTTTTCCGGATCCAAAATTTCAAATTCATCGAGATTTGTGCATGATAAAGTTTCTTTATCGAAATACGCAAATGAAAAAATTTAAATGATTGGATTCGGAAAAGCAGAATCCTGCTCTTCTTTTGGAAAAGCACCGCGATTCTACATAAACAATCAAAACATGAGCAACAAATGTAAAGGAAAAGTTAAATTCTCTAGGTCGGTGCAGTCTCTAGGAAAAGTTAAATTCTTTTTCTTTTTCTTTTTGATTCCTGAAATTTTCTACAGGGAAACAATTGTTTTGTCCTATGAGAAAATTGTGGCGCATCTAAGGATCTTCATTTCCTGTTCAAGTGGGAATCATAATTAATATCCTGTCTCCCTTTCAAAACAGAAAGAAAACTTATTCTTCTTTTTTTCTAACAAGAAAATGCTTTTTAGAGAAATTTGTGGATCTTCCTCTTCAAGATGAACCTAATAAGTTTGTTGCCTTTGCTTCACTTTTTTTTTTTTTAAGCGAACATACATAACAAGAACAATATGACATTTTATTATTATTTAAATATATAACAATGAACTGTGAATTTACATATCAAGATGTTGAACGAGTCCTTAATTTTCCTTATCTTGTACTAATTCAGTATACTTTTCTTTATAGCATATTTTCTTGACAAACTTTCTTTTCCAACCTTCTGATGTTCTAGAAAGAACAATCACCATCTTTTTCTTATTTTTTAATTTTTTTTTGGATTTTTAGATATTTTACAGAAATTAAGAAAAAAAATAGTAAATTCAATTTCATTGATTTATTAATTCTTTGATTGTTTTACAAACAGTAGACTGTATATAAGCTTTGACAAGAGAAAAGCAAAAGGAAAATAAAAGAGATACTTTTTCATGAACATCCTATGGTATTTGTTTTGTTACACCAGCAATTTTAGAAATTATTCCACACTCACTTTCAAACTATCTCCATTTCTAGAATTACATTCTAAAATTTTAATTTATGAGATACATTCAATATTTTAATATATTTTCTTCTTCCTTGGAATTTATTCTTTTATATCTTTGAAATTGACACTTGCAAGCATGATGTACTAATTCAATGAAAAAATTATTGAATTACAATTACTCCATATTTCTACATTTGAATTTGCAATTGTCAGCAATTCATTTGTAAGTGGGATATAGAAAAAGGTACAAGGGATAAAACGCTGCACTGATGGCTGCATCAGCACAGGCCACATGGAATCTGGACTGGATTGACCCACATGAGACTGAAGTCACTGAACAGGGGAGCATGATGACATCATCCTACTGTAGACTTGGGTGGTGAGTGGGCCCTGAGAGCCCATTTTCTCTTGTACTGGGTCATTGTGGGGCTTTGAGTTGGTGCCAATTAGTTCAAACATTTCACATGACCGTTTGTCATGGTGAGAGGATTTGGGCCCAAAAAGAGTACACCTAATGGACCCCTTTTGACACGAGTAGTGTTCCCTTGTAATGGGAACACAATATAGCATCCTGGATTCCCTCTTTTTGGGTTGTTTTCAGTGTTTCTTTTCTTCTGTGCTTGTAATAATTATGTGCCCCTGTTAGATAAAAACCGAGTAGGTTCGATGAGCATCAGATCTATTTTTTGATTTGATGGGCACAATGACTATCCGATCCGCTTTAAGATCTGTGCGCACAAAAATTGACGCAAGCACACACAATTAATGTGAAAAGCCCGAATCTTAAAACGAATCGGACGGCCTTAGAGCCCATCAAACTTAAAATGAACTACTACGCAGTCCGGTTAGATTGTTAGTGTTAATGTTGTATGGCTCCTTTTAGTATCATTTTATCTCACCTACACATACCGAGCTTAATAATTTTTCTTATTATATGTGTTATGCTAATATGAATAATGTAAAATAACTAATGTGTGGAAGTTGAAATTTGAACTCAAGTCTTCGTGAATATAAAGTAAAATTGTAACTACAAAACTACAAATACATATTTAGCATTTTATGAGGAACTGGGACCAGACTATATAATTTTTTTAAGATAATAAAATTTAATTAAATTTTAATATACATAATTAAAAATATTAAAATTATAGGTGTGCTAAGCACCCATTGGCTTACATTAAGATCAGTCTCAGAATATAATAACTAAATATGTACAAATTTAAGAAATGATCTCTATTTAAATTTTTTTTTATGTCTTTGTAGAGCAATAAAGTGGCTGTTCATTACTGTAAATTATAAAAAAAAAATCATAAATGCTATATAATAGTTGAGAGTACTTTTGTCAACTTTTCACAAAAGAGTAAATTATGCTTACAAAAGCTAGTGCGGTGAGAAGGTGATTACAACAAATATTTTAGTTACAAATTAAATATCTAAAGGGGTGGGTCTCATAATTGACAAAGGTTATTGTCAAAACCACAAAGATTAATTGTTGCATTGCCGACCATAAATTTTTTTTTTGAATTGCCACTATATTTTTCCTCTCACTTTCAAAAGTGAGACATGAAATTGCATCTCAGATTCACCCCACTAAATGTTTTGACCGTCACCTCTCTCTCTCTCTCTCTATCTCTATCTCTTTTTCATATATTGAGGCTCTCATACCACAACCATATATTCAGCACACAAATCCGAGCTTGCAAAGAGTTGTTTTGTATAGTAGAGAAAAGAAGTCCCTAGTAGCAAAATAAAGTAAAGAGTATATCGATTAGTGTTTTTTGGATGCTGGTATACTGGTACTGGTAAATATGCTTCCTCGGCAGCAGATGGAGAGCTCCAAAGGGATCGCATTGATCTCTCTCTCTCTCTCTCTCTATCTCCCCCTTCTCTTACCTCTCTCTAATTAAGTTAATATAGGAGATCAGTGCAATTCCTTTGGAATTTTCCATTTCTTGTCACTTTACAAAAAGAAAGGTCCGATTGGAGCCACAGATTTCGCTGTACGTGCGTCTCTCTCTCTCTCTCTCTCTCTCTCTGTTTTTATAATTATTATTAAAACTGTGTGTCTCGGCAAGGTTTCAAAAAAGAGACTGTGTCTCTCTCTCTCTCTCTCTCAGTATATATAAAAAGAGATTTATACGTGTTAGCTTTCTAAATTTTCTATTTACATTATTACATAAGGTGCTGGAAGTATAGCTATTATAATAATTAACAAATTAAGCTCGTGATAATTGAGGGTTAAAGCATGACAAATTAAACCGTGAATTAAGTTCACAGGGTGTTTTTTTTTTTTTTTTTATAATAAGTTAATTAGAATTAAAGGCTATATATATAATATCTGATCCATTCGAAGGTTGTATTTGTTAGAAAAAAAAAAATCCCTTATACTTACCATGAAATTCTTCTTTTTATTTTTTCTTACAGCAGACATTTTCTATGTTCTAAAAGCATGCAAAATATCATCCACAGCTACCCGTTCGTTTTGTGCATTGCTTCTTAATTATTTTCTTCTTATTTTTTGACAAAAGAATAAGAGCATACTTACTACTAATAATTACTAAGCTAGAGCAACTTCAATTAAATGGGGACTAGCTAAGGCTTAAAAATTTAAATATTATCTTTACCACGAGATCATTAGCTCTTTTAGTTGATCAAGTTTATTTTGAGAAAATTATTCTCAAAATATTTCATAGTATATTTTACACGTTTGTGAGCCTAAGGTTTTAGGCTTAAGTATTAATCAATAAATTAACTTTCACCAAAAAAATAAATTTTAGCCTTTTATTTATGACAAATTATATATACGAGAATATGCATTTCAATTTTAAGGTAATTAAACTAGGATTGTCCCTCGAACTTCATCCCAAAAAGAATAATATTTAGTTTAGAATAAATTTGATTTTTACAGTGTTAATTTATATAAAATAGTTTTACAGCCATGTAAATTTTGAATATGAATAAATATTTTTCAAAATTCTAAATTAAACCTATATAATAGAAAACAACACAATTGATTAACCGTATGAAAGTTTCTACATATATAAATATACATATGCTCTCTTTTAAACAAGAAGAATTAAAGAAAATGAGAAAATATGGACCATAACAAATAAGAGAAAATAGTATCGGAAGAATGAAAATGTTGATGATGGGGCACAGACGAACAACCTTCAAACTTTACCCTCTTTGTAGAGTATAGATTAATATTCTTTTATTTTTAATAGTTCTCCGTTGGAACTATATATCATGTTTTCCATAATTAATTTATACATACGTAACTCATTATTATTTTGTTATTTAATGAAGATGGAGCTCACTATACAATAATTTTTTATTTTTACAATCTTAAAAAATAAATTAAAAAATTAAAAATCAATATTATAGAGACATGATCTATATTAATCATATATCATGTCTATAAAAAAATGAGAGGTTTGATGTACGTTTAGGGCCGGCCAGGGCGACCGCCTCGGACCCCAAGATCCAAGGGGCCCAAAAAAAATAGTTTGTATATATAAAAATATTAATTTGTATGTATTAAAAATAAATAAAATATTAGGATCCAAATTTTGTATATATAAAGAGCCCAAACTTTGCTATAAATAGGTATGATCTATTGACATATCAATAAAAAAAATGAGATCGGCTAATACACTTCCATAAGTACTTCAACACCATATGCTTATAAGTCGTTTTTGCATTTTAAAAGTCCAATTAGTTGATCTAAACCATTAAACATGATATTCATATTAATATGTGTCTGGAGATCAAATTTTACATTTTTAAAAAAAATTTACTATTTTTTAAGGTAGGTAGAAAATCATTGTTTTTTTGATCCAGAATCTTCTTAATCAATGGATTTTCTACCTATCTTTAAAAATAGTAAAAAAAATTTCAAAAAAATGTAAAATTTGATCTCCAAGCACGTTTTAATATGGATATCATGTTGAACGGTTCAGATCGACTATTTGGACTTTGAAAATACAAAAATGACTTATAAACATTATGGTGTTGAAGTACATATGGAAGCGTATAGCCGGTCTCATAAAAAATAATTATATATAAAGGGCCCAAACTTTTCTCCCATCCCGGACCCCAAAATCTTCAGGACCGTCGCCTGTGTACGTTTCACCGTAGATCAAATATTTGACGGTTCAAAATTAATAGTCATTGATGTATTACCAAACAATACTTAAATTACATGAAATTTGATTGTTAAGATGTCTATATATCCAACAAAATACCTATAAATTTACATTTTATTTATTTATTTTAAATCATTGTCAAAATAACTATTGTGAAGTGATCCCTCCTATTTAATGAATAGGAGAAGAGTTAATCCTATTTTTAATTATATTATAGAACCAAAAAATTTCTATACCACAAATTGTGTGGTGGCGAAACCCAAAAAAGATACAAGATTTTCATGGAGCAAACTCAGAATACAACCTGTGGCCTGTTATATAAAGTTATAAACACATGAACTTCATTCTTCGGAGGAAAAAGTTGGAATAGACTCTCTGCTTTTCCAACACAAATCTCGACGAATTTGAATGGTTGGATCTGAAAAAGCTGGCTGCTGCTTTTCTATCAGAAAAGCAGCAGAGTCGGACCCGAAAAAGTTAGTGCACCAGGAAAAGATGTAGTTAGGGGTGTTCATCAGTTCGGTTAGGCAAACTAAAGTAATAATTTGGTTTCTAAAATAGAACCGAACTGAACCGAACCAAAGTTTTATTTCGGTTTGTTCGGTTTGTTCGGTTCAAATCAAAATATATTAATTTTTTTATTTAAAGCAATTGATTAAGAAATAAACCGGAACGGTCCGGATCAAATTCATAATATATAAAAGTTTGGTCGGTTCGGTTATTTCGGTTTTAAAAAATTTCAAACCGAACCGAACCAAAATTATAATTCGGTTTTTAAAAGTAAGCCAAACCGAACCATTAAACTGAACAAACCGAACCGTTTGATCCAAACTAATTCGGTTCGGTTCAAAACCGACTAAACCGGACCTAATGAACACCCCTAGATGTAGTTGCCTTTGGGGCTCAGGTAATTAATTGGCATGAACTATATATACCCCACTGATTTATTCAGAAAAAAACACGGCTCAAATATGGAATTATAAATTGTTGAATTTATTATTAATTACTTTGCCTAATTGTTTGCCCAAAACTATCCAATTTTCAAATTATTCCATACTTTTTGAGATAAATAATGACGAAAGTACACAAGCATTGAGTTTTTTTAGTATTTGATCTCTTCATAATTAAGCAAACAAAAATAAAACAAAAAAATTACGTACAAATCAATGTTATAAATACTTCCGTCAAGTGTAAAAACTGAAAATTTAAGATTATTTTTTAGACTTCGCTCCAGAAAAAAAATATACTAAAAAGGTTAATTTTTTAAATTAAAATAATTTATAAAAATATTGCATTCGGCAAATTTTAGTTAGAATAAATAACTTCCATAAAAAAAGATTTGTATAATGCAAAATTCATACATGATAAGCCACATGGAAATTCCTGCAAAGAAATACAAAAACGTTGTATCATTTTAAGAAACGTTTTAATTTGCACCTAATTAGGCACGTTAGCAAATCTATTGCAGCGAGGAGAAGAATTAATGAGAATGCACAAATCATCTACTAGTATCATGTCCGTGCGTTGCAACGAAATTTATGATAAGATAACAAAAATAAATTTTCATACAAACTGACAAATTTTCATAAAAAACAAAATTAGAAATATATTCTAGATTAATCACAGTAATATGTATAGAAATAAGAAAATGAACAAAAAATTGATTTGCATTGTAATCCGCCGTATAGAAAATTTCAATTGGAGAGGGAGAAATAAGAAAACAAATAAATAAGGAAACGGAGAATTATATCGCTAAATTTTAGAGTCTGTTTAATTTTAATTGTAACGCATCGTGTGACGAGTATGTTTGTAGCTAAATTTAAACTTCTACACATAAAATAGATGCATTTAATCAAAAGAAGATAGATTATATGATTGGAGAGCTGAGATTAAATCCAAAAATTAATCTTTCAATCGTAGCCGTTGGCGGATCAGACACCCAACATGCTTAATAATGGAATGGAGATATGATCAAGATAAATAATGGGACAAAAAAATATGATCGATATAGATGAAAATATAGGTGATATGACATAGCTAAGGGGTTTCGTAATTTAACCCTTTTAAATATGAGTTGGCCAATGATTTTAGAACTAACCTAGATAGTTTTTTATACTATTTGTTGTACTTCGATTTTTTTGTGTAATTTTGTTTGCAAGAAGGAAGACTAAGCCTCCATATATGAATTGAGATCTTTGATTTTTATTCTTTAAATTTTTTATTTTTTACAAAAATATTATAATTAACTCCAAGTACAATAAAATTACATAAAACTCAGGAATGGATTCAGAATTTTCATCGGGGGGGGGATATCGAATCAGGTTTAAATTCATTAACCAATTGGGTATTCGATAAAAAATAATACTTTAACTTATAATTTATGATGTTTTGACTTATCATTCTAATTACCAATCAAAATTCAACAAATTTATTTCAATTTTAACCCTAAATTTAATCCGAATTACAAATCAAATATCTAGAAGGGGCAAAAAAATTTCAGAGAGACAAAATCGATCAAAACTAATAAATTTTTACTAAAACTCAAAATTCAGAAGAAATATAGCTGCCCTGAAACTACCTGGGTCCGCCCTGATAAAACTTATCTATTCAGTCCGGCCCAATCTCATTTTTTGTCACCTACCACATATTTGCTGCAACTGATGCATCAAGTAACTTCGGATTCACGCAATTGGTTGCTCCGAATATTCGTCATGAGTTGTGGCTCGACACAACGAACCCAACAGTCAAGGAGAGCAAAGTTGAGTTTTGTAATTTTGTGCTAAAACTGATTTGAAATGTTGGTTAAAGTTACATGTGTCATATTCCGATAGGTACTGCTGTCGCCCATCTTTAATAGAGTCATATTCCACCCTGATATAACACGGAAACCTCTTCAATACATCTTTAAATGTTCACCTAAATCATTTAGGCTAAATGTCTATTTCCAAGTATGCATGTCCAATACCTAATTTTTTTAATCAGATATATTTATAGAGGTGAGTTTAAATGGTTTTATTTTTTGTGACTTCACTGTGTCTTTATTTATAAAAAATTTAATAACTCAAAATTTAAAATTTAAGATGTCAAAATAAAACTGTTGGATATGATCTACATCATTTTATCTATACACATGTAAAAAATTATGACATTTAAATTTTGTTTTGGTTGTCATCAAGAGCTTGTAAAAAAATATACTAATGTTGATAATTTGTAGACGTTGATAATTTGTAGACGTTGATTTTTCAACTTATTGATTTATATAAAAACAAAAATTAAAATATCATAATTTTTTATGAGCACATAGATAAAATAATACGAATTTCAATATACATGATTAAAAACATTTAAATTATGAGAAATGACTAAGCATCTCTGGCTTGACGGTAATATTTATATTTATATAAGAGTGAGTCTATGGTAGTATGGTACTATGCATAGCACTATGGTATTTATATTTATATAAGAGTGAGTCTAGTCCTTATTAGTTAAACTAGTTTGGGGCCCATTTAATTCTTATCGTTAATATTTATATAAGAGTGTCTATGGTACTATGCATCACGGATTGGTCCGTATTACGAAGTCATATTTTCATTTTCAAAATTATAACGGTCGATTCGAACCGTTCAACATGATTTCCATATGAGAATATACTTGTGGACTAAATTTTCAATTTTGTAGAATTTTATTTTTATTTTTTTAGATAGGTAGAAAATCACTGTTTTTGGATGGTCCAGAATTTTCAGATCAAGTAATTTTCTACCTATCTTAAAATATATAGTAAAAAAATTAAAAAATATATAAAATTTAGTCTACAAGTACATATTCATGTGGGAATCAGGTTAAACGGTTCGGATCGACAATTAGAATTTTTAAAATGAAAATATGGCTCCGTAGTACGGACTAACCCGTGCTATGAATAGTACCATAGCCTCAATCTTTATATAATTAATTATAACAACAGTATAATATTTTTCTAATTATGCTATGCTAATATTACACCAAAACAATTACAATCCAGCTGATATGGCCATAGGTGTGATCCAGACAAGCTTGCTCTTATCTTATAGTGGATAATATTGTCATAATAATAGTAAATATTCTGTAGTTGTCATAACTCATAACAGATTCTTATGTTACATGATAATTTTCGTTAAACTTTCAATTTCTAAAGCTCGGTTCTTTTAAGTATGTATTTAATTTGTTGCTATCTAAAAGCATGGATCTAAGTTAAAAACTTGTTCAGTTTTGTAAGGAAGAAAACCAACATGTTTGAGTTTGTTTCTTTTACACTTAATTTTTTTTTTGTTTGTAAGCAATATTAAAATATTATTTATCGGGTATGTATACAGCTTCTGCAGCACTTTTCATTATGGTGATAGTTTTTTCTTACATCTAACCCGGCTAGACTAGCCGTGACAGAGTTATAATCACCATCAATTTAAAGAGTAGGATTAAAATATACTAATGATTTTGTGTTCTAATCATGCTTCGTGTTTTTATCTTTATTTTTAAAGTTCGAATAGTCAATCTGAACCGTTCAATATAATCTTCGTATTAAAATGTGCTTGGAGATCAAATTTTATATTTTTTTAGAATTTTTTATTATTTTTTAGATAGGTACAAAATTACTGTTTTAGATAGTCCTTAATCTTCTAAAAACGGTGATTTTGTATCTATCTAAAAAAAAAAGTAAACAAGTTCCAAAAAAATATAAAATTTGGTCTCCAAGCACATTTTAATATGAATATCATGTTGAGCGGTTCGGATGGATTGTTCGGACTTTGAAAACAGAAAAAAGAATATGGAGCATGATTGAAGCACAAAACCAATGGTACATTTTAACGGGTAAATTTCACTGGAGATCACTAAACTTTGTCCTTTGTCACGAATTAGTCACTCAAGTTTGATTTGTCCCTCTATAGCCACTGAACTTTTTATTTGTCCCAAACAAGTCACTCAACTTTTTCATCCAAAAAATAATAAAATATAACTTTTCCGTTTGTATTTTGGATGGAATGAACATATTCCGTTAGTATTTTGGACGGAATGAGCATATTCTGTTAATTTTTTGGATGGAAAAGTTAAAGAATGACTTGATTGAGACAAATGAAAAGTTGAGTGGCTATAGAGGGACAAATCAAACTTGAGTGACCAATTCGTGACAAAGGACAAAGTTTAGTGACCTCTAGCGAAATTTACCCCATTTTAACCCTACTCTAATTTAAAACCTTTATTTTGAGATTAAAATGGGGTTAAGCTTTGTAACTTTAAACATCCACAAAAAAAAAAAATTCTATCGGGATTCAAATATGCAGCTTTCTACACGGAAAACATTGTTTGTTTGTTAGATCAAGGGTGGTTCATACTAATTTAAAAACCTTGATTATCTTTAAACTGGCAATTAATTATTCCTATACTGGCTTCAAGAAAAAACCTTGTACTAGGCATTCATTTAATAGGCTTTTTTGTACTGGGCCATGAAGTACCCATATTTAATAGTAAAACAATTTTGGGCTTTGTCAAATGGTATTACAAGAGCGATTCTGTCATCACGTTGCAATGGATTTTCAGGATTTCAGGAGCACAAAATCATATCTTAGCTTTGTAATAGAAAAATCACATATCATATATCGAATGTGGTTTATTCTTTTGTTTTAAAGTTGGTTCAAGACAAAACAAAATTCATACTAAAGTGAACTTATCCAAGAAAGGATGACAATGGTCTATTGATTGCCTTTTTTGTAGTCAACCTGAGGCTACTTCATATCTTTGTGACTTGTCCTGTGATAACTGAAATTTGGAATTGGATAGCACATTTTAATAATTTTACTTTTGAATGTACTACAATAGATGATTTGTGGTTCACAGATGCTTGTATTCCTTTTAAGGATAGATTGCTTATTGAACTCTTGAGGAGAGCAGTCCTATATATGGTCAATTTGGCTAAATAGAAATGCTCTATGCTTTAATCAAACTCCTACTTCCATGAGAAAAATTGATGCTCAAATACTTTCCTTAGCTCAATTTTGGTGTAAGGCTAACTCTGATGTTTTAGTTGCTAGTTTAGATTGTATTTTGCCTAAGAATATAACTGAATTGTCTAATCAGCTGTATACATGACAGATAGCTATTGGGAGCCCTCAGTGGGGCCAGGGGTTGCTTCCCAGCCCAACCCTAGGTGTGGAGAAAGAAGTGCTTCTGTGAAGATTTCTGGTTTTTGCAATATACAGGGGCTGATATGCAAAAAGTTTCAGACTTTGCAACTTTTGATATAGTTTAGAGAAGGGATGTTTACTAGATATCTCATTCTAGCTGTATGTTTTGATTTGTTTTTGTTTGGTATCAGGATATCTTAGATCAGAATACTTGTTTTAGATTTGATTTCTGTTGTATTAACCAAATCTAGTAAGTGTTGTAAGAACATTGTCAGAGTCTGGTAACCAACTGTTTGGTACCAGTTTTCTGTTAAATGGTTTCATTTTCAATGAAATCGGCAGTTATCCGCTATTATTATAAAAAAAAATTTGGCTCAAGGATATTATATCCCTCCAGAACTATGTTGCATGGATACGGATACGGCGATATGTCAATTTTCAAAAATCCTAGATACGATACGGCTACTATATTTATTTTATTTTAATTATTTTATTAATTTAACACTTGTATTATATAAATTAAATATCAAAAATCAACTTAAATGCAAAAGCTAGTAGTTTTAGACAACAAATGTTAGATAGTGTAGTGGATAAGTGATATGTTGCTTATGCAACAGATCCTTACTTCGATTCTTGGGTGCCACTAAAAAAACAATTTCGCCATGCGCGGTTCACAGGACCCAGTCCATGCAACCTGTATCGGAGCCGTATCGGCCTGTTTCGGTCTGTATCGAAGCCGATACACACCCAATACGGATACGGCCCCTAAAAAAGGAGAGTCATATCAGATTCCTTTCTGTAATTAACGAAATTGGTCGATGTGATTACATCTGGATAAAAATATAATTCGAGCGATTTCATAAAATAAATCAAAATTCAGTAATCAAATATAAAGTTTGCAAAAAAAATGAGTGACATTTGAAAATTTTACTCAAAATATTTCAATTACTTCCGAACAAAATAGTACATTACCATGGTTAATGAAATATTGAAATAATAAAATGCTGCACTTCCATTGAATAAGCGCATTCTATTTTTCAAATAAACCTCCAGTAAAATGTACAAAAACACCATCTTCTCGAATGGACACGTGTGTGTATTTATCAAGGGTAGAACTAGGATGTTCTTAAGCTCACACAAAGTTCAAAACTTATCGGATTAACTTTAAACAATAAATTTTAAATTTTTTAAACAAATCTACTTCACAAGTGATGTGTTTAAATGTAAAATTTATCTATTTTCGAATTGATTTAGTATAAAATCAAGCGGTCAAAAAATGATGAAAAATGAATATATTAAAATTAACTAATAAACTTTTTTTTTAATACTTGATTTTATACTAAATTAATTCGAAAATTTATAACTTTTTTATATATAAACGTATCACTCGTGAAGTAGAAATAAAACTTATGTAAATCTATTTCTGATTTGTCTTGTTTATTGTCGTTTTGAAAAATTTGACAGTGGCTGTCAAGTGTTTGCCTTGTCTATTGTCAGAGATAATTTATTGAAAGTATTAAAAAGATGTTTGAATTTCAATTTGTCACCGAATCTACGGCTTTGAATTTCAATTTGACAGTAGCTTCAATTTCAATTAACTTAAGAAAGTAATTGCTAAAAATATTATAGAAAAATAAATTAAAGAACAATTTCTATACCTTTGCGTGCTCAACACATTATAATACTTATAGTTAAATCACACTAGAAATCCAAATAAGAAACAAATACGAAATAAGTATTAAATGATGCCTAGGTTAAGCAAGAAGGCAAGAAATCTTGTCGGATTAAGATTTGTTCATTAAATAGGATAAATTGGATATCTCAGGGTTTTGTAAAAATGTTTCTGGTAATGCAATTGGGCCTTCACGGCCTTCGGTTTGGCTGGATTTGATCTCTTTTGCAGTTTTGCGCTCTTTAATTTCTGGTCCGAGTCAGACACTAATAAACTTCCACCTCATGATAATAGACTTTTAACCTTACCGTGATTAAATTAGGGATCAATTTTCTATAAACACTGGGTCTACAGATTTGTACTCCTAAAAAGGAAAATTATGAATTTATGATAATGTCACTCATTAAAGTCAGAACAGTAGAAGACAACCTTTTCACACTAACATCATCTCTATTATCTGTATTAGATATGGATTGATGTAATAGTAATACACACTAACATCAGTTCATTATTTAAAAAAAAAATAAGTATATGATGTATTGATGCAATAGTTAAGTATATATCAATATAATATTCAAGTGTGTATTTTATAAGATTCAGAAAATAAATATGTAAGTATCAACACAGCCGTTGATATTTGTCAGAATGCGTTTTAGTTTGTTCAAAATCATATGATAGTTGTTAACATTTATGGCTTAACTGAAATAGACAGAGAACAGAGTAGGTCCGATGCTATCGGACCTACTTTTAGGTTCAACGAGTATGATAACTGTCCGATCTAATTTAAGATTTGTGCGCACAAAAATTGAAACAAACACGTACGAAGTTTAAACCGTTCTGCACAAATTTTAAAGCAAATCAACGGTGATTAAATCCATCGAACCAAAGTAGGTCCGATGCCCATCGGACCTACTCTCAAGTGAAATAGACAAACATGCATTTGATCAGACACAATAAGTTAACATGCATGTTAAAGTGTGTGAAAAATTCTAAATTATTAGTCGCGTCCAAAATAATGTTATGATTTCAAGAAACAACACTTAATCCAACTAGTGACAAAATAATATGTCCATAGAGAAAATTATAAGTTTGAAATCTGATGAATTTTTTTAAATAAATATATAAGTTGAAAATCTCGACTCATATATATTGTACTTGAAAAATATAATAATATGATTTCTGAAATCTCCTCAGGGCTCAGCCGCTCAGGTAGACTTTTGACTTGTGAGTGGCCAGTACAGACTACAGAGCACTGGATGGTACAAGGATTAAAAAAGGACACCTCTACAAGTTTTAATTCTATGTGGCGGTTACAGTCTTACAGACAATCACATAGCGTGAGAACTGAGAACTCACTGTTATCTGATTATTTTCTTTCTTGACAGTGATTCGTCGCACGAAAGTAATCTACTAGCGGGAAACATTGAATCCGAAATGGTCCCTGATCATATCTTGAGCTCATATCCAATTGGTGGGGGGGCGTTTATCCAAGTTGGGGTGGAACAGTAGCTACCTGTATCTGGACCCAAGTGGTCCTTTGTGGGGGTCCCATCTCCATTTCCATTTGGTGGTCTTAGACGAATGATTGGTGGCCATTTCGGAGATTTTTAGCTGTTCTTCACTTTGCGATAAGGACTTCATCCAAATCATTAACTTCAATATTCTCCTCCAGTAATGTTTGGGGATGGTATTATTGTTCAGTTGACCTTAAACTTACACAAAAAGTGCACAGGAGGTTAGAGAATTTTTTTTAAAAACCATAATTAAAAAAAATTTAGCGAACCTACGTGATTATTTTGATTTTTACAAAAATCATAAGAACCGAAATGCCAATTCGGACAGAATTGGCATTTCGGTCCCAAATGATTTCACAAATTTTCAGCACAGCGGGTGTTGCCTTTGGTGTAAGTTTTCAGCACAGCAGTCCCAGATGATTTCATAAATGCTCAAATTGATTCCGAAATTGCACTGTGCTTAAGTTGTAAATACATGTTAGTTACATATTGAATCAACACTAAATTATATTGAACACATAATATTTATTATTAAAATTTACCTCTCATAGGGTTGTCATCTCATTCATGCGGAATAGTCCATTTTGCTTCAAAAGACAGTATCTTTAGTATGACATCGCCGCCAAATGATAAATCATTTCTAGGTCTGGGCCGGCCTATAGGAAACTGAGTCCAAGACCACATCTGGAGTAGTAGTAATGGACCATTAATCGAAGCTGTTGGCTTTCTGCAAGCCCGGGACAACTCACGATACAGGTACGCAAGCACAGCACCTCCCTAATTGTAGTCTTCATCTCGAGGTCTCAAATTTTCTAAAAACTGTAAGTACATTATCGGAACAGAACTTGAATTCGCATCAGGAAACATTACAGACCTGAACAAGTCCATGCAATATGCTCGTGTGTATCGGTTGATTGTCTCCTGGTTAGTGAGCTGTGTCAGTTCCACATCAAAGTTGTCCTTCAACCATTTAAGACGCATATGGTATTTTGATTTTTTTTATTTTCTCATTGAGTTCGCCTTTGTTCTCCACCCTTTGATAAAAAAATTCCTCCTCACTATCTTCGTAACCATCATACACTTCATGCCCTAGGCAGTCTTCGATCAATTGTGACCAATTATCATCGGTATGTCCAGCAATGACCCTCCCTGTAAACATAGATGTTAGATAAACATATACTTGCATTAAATCTAAATTAATAACAAAAGTATAAATTACTAACAAAAAATATTTTACCGGTCACAGGTAAGCCCCACAGACAGCTGACATCTTCCAATGTCACTGTGCACTCCCCCACCGGAAGATGAAAAGTATTCGTCTCGGGCCTCTACCTCTCAACGAGAGCAGTGATCAATCCTTTGTCAATATGACAATGAGTCACATTGCTCATCTGATACAAGCCTAAATTCACCAAACCTTGTTTTATCTGAGGTTGATAATTAACACCTATTTGGCGAGGACCAGGACGCAATGCATAACTACGCTCGAACGATAATTGCCATGCAAAAAAAATTTAACCACAAAAATTAATCCTAACTTACAAGTTTATCCGTAAATTTAAATCCAAATGGATATTAAACAAATACCTTTGTATTTGCCACATATATTTTGTGTTATTCATCAGGCAATTGCAATAAGGGTTGGAAGGGTTGTTCATCATCCATTTTGCACTATAATATCAATAAAATTACAAATTAAAACAAATACAGACAAAAAATAAAAAATTGCATGCAAACCCAATTAGTTAAATTCTACATAAATAAATAAATTCTACAATTAGTTAAATCACACTAAAAAAACCTAAATTACACCAAAAGAAAACTAAATTATTCTACATGTATTAAAATAAATTTTATGAACTAAATTACTCTACATGCAAATTAAACCATTCTACAATTACTAAAATTACACTAAAAAAATTCATGAACTAATTTACTCTACATACAAAATAAAAAAATTCTACAACTAGTTAAATTACACTAAAAAAAACTTAAATTACACTAAAAAAAACTAAATTATTCTACATGTATTAAAGTAAATTTTATTAACTAAACTACTCTACATGCAAACTAAAACATTTTACAATTACTAAAATTACACTAAAAAAAAACCTAAATTACCCTAACAAAACTAAATTTTTCTACAATTTATTCTACATGCAAACTACATAATTCCACAATTACTAAAATTCTACAATTACTAAAATTTAGATTATTTATTCAAATTAAAAATTTAACCATATACCTCACAAAACTTGTAGATGTGAAGTTTTTCTTGTTATCCTCTCAAAATTATACTGAAATGTGTGATTAGAATTAAAAATAATGGAATTTTGAGAGTTGAAAAAAAAAATTGATTTGGTTCGGGTGGAAAGAAAAGAAGAGGAGGAAAGTAAGAAGGAGAGGGAAGGGAAGAGATGGCTGTCGGGTTAAAAAAAAAAACTACCGGGACCAAAATGGCAATTCGGTCCCGTCTCCATTATAGATTTTCTGTGGAGGGACCGAATTGCCATTTCAGTCCGCTCCCTATTTTAGATCTTTTGTGGCGCCTGTTCTGAAAATTTGTGAAATCACCTGGGACCGTAATGCCAATTCGGTCCGGAGGAAAAAAAAGAGTAGCGGACCGAATTGGCATTTCGGTTCTTATGGTTTTTGTAAAAATCAAAGTAATGATGTTGGTTTGCTAATTTTTTTTTTAATTATGATTTTAAAAAAAAATTCGAGGTTAGAGGAGGAGAGCGGAGGGGAGAGATGAGGAAATGTTTTTAAATTTTTTTGCTTCGCTTCACAATTTTTATTTTTGTAAAGAAGGAAGGCATAGAAATATTGGATTTTTTAGAAATTAAAAATTCAAATCTCCGAAAAAAGGATTGATTATTATTTTTCTTCGAAAAATAGTGCGGTTCCATCAGCTTTGGACAAATATGTGGCCAAGAGTGGGTTTAACATCTGAAAAATACTAGTGAATTGTACCATTAGTGTCGTTCCATCTATTTTTCGGAAAAAAACAATCAATACATTTCTCGAAGATTGGAATTTTTAACTTAAAAAAAATATCAAAATATATTTATCTATTCTGCCTCTCAAATGAATAAATTTTGTGCTATCTATAATGGGGCATAGAGGATTGAACTAAATTAATTTTATTATTGCTACCATTTATTTTAGGAAGCTGATATGAGTACCCGCAGTTGAGTACCCGCACTGTACCCGCACCTAAACTGCTATAACTGCTTGTGGAGACCGCAACCGTTCCAAAACAGTAATTTTGTTTTACAAATTTTAATAGTAACATTGTAAAGTACATAGCTCAAACAGGACAAGTATTTATACCTATACAATGAACTGCATATGATATATGAATTTTTCTAAAATAACCGTACCCGCACATTTTCTTGAAAAATCCTCGTATCCTCGTATCGTACCCGCATTAGGGGACCACTCAGACGGCATGTAGGGACCACTAAAAATTTTTAACAAAAAATGTTGATTTAGCTTATGTGCGGGTAATAAAATATTTATATTTACATGCTTGTGGTATTTATATTTACGAAATAAAGTATTTATATCTATATGCTAAGCTATGACGTCCAACCAGAGGTAAAGAAAAAATTAAAGAAATGGTGCCCCTTTGACTCTTGCACAACGTAACGACCGGATTCCAACCCAATCTCTTAAATCCAACCTAATAAATCTCCAACTGACACTACACGCCAAATAGCTTTGACCACTTTTTTCTGTGGCCCGTCCATTTTTTCTAGGAAGCTGAAAATCCATACTACGGGTACGATGCGGGTACTCAAGTGCGGGTACTAGAATGATTTATTCTTGAAATATATGTACAAAATTGTAGTTGTGACAATTTTTGGCAATATGAATTTGTGGAAAGAAAACTTTCTTGTTAAAAAGGTGAGGTAAAAGTGGGGTTAGACCGGAACTTTAGGTCATCTAATAGATCCAACTTTTGGGTCAGACCTTGCATTTTTTAGGCTCTGACCAGCATATTTTGAGTTTGATTTTGAGGTTGTTTTGATATTTTTGGAAGTGCAATCAAATTGAATGATGTGGTGTGTCAATTTCTATTTGTATGAACTTTCTTTTATTTAAAGTATACTCATTTGGATAGCACTTTATCTGATGGATTGTATACATTTAGGTATTTATTTTGATATAATTAATGGTGCGTCTCAAATTGTTAATATTGTTGAATTGATATGAATTTCATTTTCAAATTTCAGCATGCCCTACAAATTCATGCCAGTAACATGTCAACTTAAGCTGACTCGAGTTCTAATGAGTCGGGTTCGAACTAGCCTATTCAACTCGAAAGTAGAGCAATTTAAGGTGACTCGATTCGGTAATATTGTGTGGTGTTAAAATCAATTCTAACTCGTTCGAATTTAACTCATTCGCATTCCTTATTGTTAAAGGCGGATTTAACTTGAAGGAATGAGGGTCAATTAACTTTCATAATATAATTTAGAGTAAATGTCACAGTACTATAAAATTGATGTTCATTCTCCGTAAGAAAATTTTAAATGATTGACTTAATATGTGTTTCATCACCATGATTCGAGAGTCTGACTCTGCCCCTGCTTACTGTAATTTACTATCTACTGTTACTAATTAATCCAATAAAAGAGCATGAAAAAATGCAGCAAAGAGCAAGAAAAATGGTTGTGTTTTCCAGAAATTCACTTTACATTCCCAGTAAAAGTGGTCCTACAAAATCATATATAGTAAAATTGATACTATCTCTAAAATTGCTGGGGATTTGTTTATCATTAGTACTAATTAATTAATTGGGTGCAGAAGCCGAAAAAAAAAAACAAAGAAATGAAAAATAGTCAATTTTTAGAGCAGTGAGACGTCTATTAAAGAAATTGCATCAAATCTAGTTCCAGGGTCTGTTCCTGACTTCAGTCTTCCAAAATTGATACCGACCTTACTAATGCATGCTACCGTGTATGAAAATAACCTAAACCGAGTCTCAATTTTCATCTTAAAAACGACCTGCTTCATGTATTACTACACAAGACTTGATATAGAATTTACTCATACAATCATGCAGGCGCGTAACGGATGGCTGTTGCGTTCTGGATGATAGATTAGGACAATGATGGTCTCGGTGTACCTACTAAAGTACTAATGAAGAACATTTTAATTAGTAGCAGGTTCGTTTGCGCTTATGGTTCTCAACTATTATGTGAACCAGGTCTATGAGAAATCCTCATAGCAAACAGAATCCGATAAATGGATAGTTTTGTTCCGAAATTTATTATCTCATTGAATTCTTATCGAAGGTCCCTTTGTACCCATCCTCTCTCTTTCCCTCCTCTGCTTCGCTCTGCTTTTTTAAGCTTTTACTCTCCCTCTCCTTCTATTTCTTCTCCTTCTTTTGGGATAGACATGAGGTTTTGCTTGCTTTCACACTATATTGTGCTGGTTTTCTAGTTAAGTCAGGCATTTACTGCCACTTCTCGTTGATTTATCGCTCCCAAGTCAGAGAGGATCGAGATTTGGGGTTTTTTTGAGCGAATTCAGTGGCTTTTGTTAGGTCCTTCTTTCTTTCTTTTATTAGTATTTTTTGTCGTGTTCAGTGAAACCGTGCTTGTTTTACTTCAAAAAAGGGGCCTTTCTTTCTTTGCCAATAGAAGACAGCCAAAAGATTGTATCCTTTTAAAAGGCGATGATAACTTGATAAGTTTATCCGAGAAAAGTACAAACCTTTATCCTGTGTTGAGTTGAAAGTTTGCTGTTTCTTATATGAAGCATTGCCGAAAGTTTCAATTTCAATCCAAAATGACCAACTTTTCCCCGAATTTCCACCTTACTACTCCTAAAGCTACAATTAATTGAAATACTTCCTGTAGTTCCTATCAAAAAGCATCCAATTTCTTGAATCTGGTATCAGCAGTTCAGCACCACACAACCACTGATTGACAACATATTGGGGCTACTGGGAATTCTCTTACTGATGCATGGAAGGGAAGGAGCCATATTCAAGCTCAGGCTTCTCATCCTACTACATCCAAAACAGACCCATACCCGCATCAGTATCTGGTGCGGGCCCTACACACCTTACAGGGCTTCATAGTTTCCACGGGTCCCATGTGGGTTTTCACCCGAACCCGATTTCCCCGCCCAGGGTATTATCCATGCAGCATTCACATATTGGGTCGGGTTTTGATATGGAGCCTCCATCATCCCATCAGACGGTGCCCTCTGGTGCTATCCCTCAAGGAGAGGTGCATGTGAAAAAGAAGAGAGGTCGACCGAGAAAGTACGGGCCTGATGGTAAAGCCCCTTCCCAGGTATCACAATCACAAGCCTTGAGATCTGCAAATGAATCAGGGACTGCTGGAAGTGCTTTGGCATCTGTGCTGGGAGATGATGCTCAAAAGAAGAAGCGAGGACGGCCTCCTGGTACCGGAAGAAAACAACAGCTTGCTTCCCTTGGTGTGTAGTCATAAATTTTGAACTAATTTCAAGATTATTTTTGGGTGCATTTGACAATATATCCTATTTAGGAAGTGATTGAATTCAAAAAAGTAAAGTAAAAGAAGTTAAATGCGATACTGAAAAGGGAAAAAAGAGAATCAAATTTGCTTAATATGGGTTTTGTTTGAACAAATATGGTCAAATGCATCACTGATCCACTGTTCATAGTTGTGTTGAAAACTCAAAAATGGTTGCATGATATTGATATGACACCATTTATTCATGTTTCTTAATTTCCTTTTTCACCATTAGGTGAATGGTTTTCTGGCTCAGCTGGAACAGCATTTACTCCGCATGTCATTATTATTCGTCCAGATGAGGTATTCCACCTTTTTTTAATTCATATTTCCATATTTTATCACTAGCATTAATACGTCTCCAAAAGTCCAAACAATAGGCATTCAATTAAAAACAAATTCTACAAGCCTTTCATACTACAAAGATGAAAAGATTGCAATTTTAGAGTGAATTATCAAAGTAACCCTAAGAATAGGAGTAAAAATTCTGCTAAGCCTTAACCATGATTTGAGCAGATGACTAATCTACAATTAAATTGTACGATGTTTGACAATAGAGCATTATCACCATTTGAAAAAGAAAAGTTTACTTATGCAGGACGTGGTATCGAAGATTATGGCATTCTCAAATCAGGGCCCACGTGCAGTGTCCATTCTGTCTGCAAATGGGTCCGTCTCTACAGTGACTCTGTGTCAGTCTGAATCTTCTGGAGTAGTCACTTATGAGGTTTGTCCCATAGTTATATTTCTTCATACATATCTTTACCATATCCTTGAGGTCCTAGTTACGTATTATTCCAATGAATCATTGCGTTGGTTAGTGTTAATCTTCTTTTGTGGCACATTGATAATATAGACTCTGCATTGCAGGGTCTTTTTGAAATTCTAAGCTTGTCAGGATCGTATTTGCTAACGGAGAGTGACGGTTCACGCACCAGGAGCGGGGGGCTAACAGTAACCCTCTCAGGTCCTGATGGCCGGGTACTAGGTGGCATTTTAGGTGGAGTTCTCATAGCTTCTACTTCTGTTCAGGTGCACCCTTAAACAATTTCTGGCTAATGTTTTGCTCACAAGTTGTGTATGGTATAGGAGCAAACAATGCAAAATCATGAGTTGGTTCCATTCTTGTACCAGTTGGCATGGCTGTACTTCTTTCTCTCCCTCTCATGTGTGTCCGCACACACACAACAGAGCAAGAGAAGAAACATATCTTACTTACAAAGAGAAAACCTAAAGAACCTGAGCAGTGAAATACAGCATAATCAATGTTCATAATTTTTTTCTTCCCATTTATATGGTTTTTTGGTGAAAATGCAGGTGGTGATAGGCAGTTTTATGTATGGCATCTCAAAATCAAAAACCAAAAATAAAAACAGAGAAGATTCAGAACTTGGAAAGAGAGAAGATGCGCCAACTGGTTCAATGCCTACTCCAATTCAACACCAAAATATGACATTCATTCAGCCTGGTGAGAGTTGGCCTGGCTCAAGACTGTTGGATATAAACTTGACTCGAGGGTAGCATTTCTCTTCTCAGATGCAGAGAAAGAGAAACATTGTTGAACATGTTAGTTAGAGAGGTGAGAGGAGGTAAATTCAGAATCTTCACATTATTCCATTATTCAGGTCAATTATTTTGGATGTGATCCTTTTATTATTCATTAATTTCAAATTCTTGCGGCTTCCATTTTTTTTTTAAAATTATATATCCCCAAGTGCCTTGTGTATGCTTGTTCTATTGACTGCCTCTGCAAGAGATATTTCCAACCTTACATGGTGATGCTGATCTATAAATGTTTCTTTTGATGTTCATTGTAACAATATCCCAAATAGAAAAGAACTTCTAATTTGTAAAAATCTAAGATTTAGACAAACATTATTTGTGTAAACCACTAGAACAACGGCCATTAATAGAATCAATACTACTTTCTGATCTTTGGAGATTATGCACCAATCTATGTTGCCAGCATCCAGCATAGTTTTGCGGCTTATTAGAAAGAAAAACAGCAGCTTGAGTAAAGTATATTAAGCCTTCAGTAAATCATGAAAGCTCCAGGAGTTGCTTGATATCATTCTGAAAGGTGAATTTTTCACAATCAATCTCTAATTATATAACTAAATGATTTTAAGGAAAATTAAGTTTAGATGGTGGTGTTACCTCAATATTTAAGGGGGATGTGGTCGGTGCATAACGCTTAACAACCTGCCCTTCTTTATCAACCAAAAATTTAGTGAAGTTCCATTTGATACTTTCTCCAAACAAGCCACCTTTGCTTGCTTTCAGAAATTTGTAGAGTGGAGCAGCATTGTCACCATTCACATTAACCTAAAATCATGCAATTTTTTATGTGACGAATAATTTCTTACTGCTAAGCCTCAAGCCCCTCTTCCTACTACCATAAAACAACAGTAAATATCCTATGAGCCATTTCATTTACTTTTCTTCAAAGATACCTAAGAAGTCCTTTCTTCTTTCTCAATGAAGGAAAAGGAGAGCAAAGATTGTACTGCTTCGCAAGAAAATAGGATGGGAGATGGTTCTAAAGTATTGTGTTTGTCAAAGGCACAAAATAAAATTTATCATTTATCATCGTACAACTTCCCATACATTTATGACATGGTAATGGACACAAACTGCTCTGTAGTATGTATCATGTACTGATAGCCTAATAGACAGGAAGGTGGATATAAACTCATTTTTCTCCATTAATATAATTTGAACAGCACGACAACTTCAATAAAAGCACGATAAACATACCTTCTTGAATATAGGATACTCAGCTTTGAACCTGGTGCAAGCGAATTCTTGTATTTGCTCGTCGCTTCCAGGCTCCTGGCCCCCAAACTGATTGCAAGGAAAAGCTAGAACTTCTACACCTTTACAAAATATAATGTTTATGTCAGACTGGGTATTACAAAACAAGATACCAGACGTATTAATGTATAATTAAACACAGGGGCCATATATCAGGGAGAAATGCTGAACCAGAATTTCAAACATCTGAAAAATTGGAACAGGATACTAACAACAAATGACAGTGAAATTAACAAAAGATGGAACTTCTCTGCTAAGATTACTGAACAGATATAATAAAACAGATAATTCACAGTATTTTCTCTAATTATGCTGAACCTTAAGAAAACAATCCTTAAGCTGAATCCCATGTTTCTCATGTGCATATTAGTTCTATGGTACGTGTAAGAAAGAAAATAAAGAAGGTTGTTCATACCTTTGTCCTTGTACTTCTCATACAATTGACTTAATTCTGTGTAATTAGAATTAGTCAGGCCACTGCAACAAGTTCAAAGGATAAAATTTAGCAATCTACAAAAACATAGCAAATTAGCATGATAACTAAACTTGATACTTGTAAGTCGAAGAATAACTATTATTATTCAAAAGACAAATAAAAAAATGTATGAAATCAAAGAATAAAAATTAAACCATTGAGATGCGACATTAACAATCAGAAGCACCTTCCCCTTATAGGTACTAAGATCGACATCATTTCCCCTGGCATCCTACAAACAATTTAAAAGGCAAACGGAATAAAATAACCAAACAATATTCCAGGAGGGTGTGTATGTAGAATCTTATAAGTTTAGTATTCTTAGAATAATTGGGAGATAAATAATAGGTAATTAATGGGGGTGTTTAAATTACTTAGAACGACGAATGGGAGAAATTAGCTATAAATACCCACATAAACTTTGTAATCAACATGTTGATTAAAATGAATTGAGTCTGGTACTCTTTCTCCCTCTACCTCCTCTCTCTATTATCCCTTGTATCAGGTTACACATTAAAATTCCAAAAAGTTCCACAAATTATCAAAATTCTCAAAATCCCTCCAATTGCCATGTCCTTCCAATTAAGGACATAACAGTGTATGTGTGGATAAGAGAGAGAGAGAGAGAGAGAACCTTGACGGTGAAGTCGTGAACTGATCCGGCTGTACTAGAGGAAGAAGAATTCGCTCCCATTTTCTCTCGTGTCCGTTCCCTCTCTGTGTGTGGCCGCGAGGGATTACAGCCGTATATTTATCCGAATGTGACTTCCTGAAGCTGTAGACGTGTAGTATACAGTGTGGTATCTCACCGACACCCATTTTAATTTTTTGTATTTTGAAATAAAATATTATTTTCTGCAGTTTGATTTTTGAAAATAGATAAAACTAGAACAATGACTCCGTGCAAACTTCGTACACAGGATCATTGATACGGTGCAAACAATTTTCCGATATATTAACAAGTAAACTCAATTTTAAAAAGTTTGCACCTAGGCATTGTTTCGGTAGTACCTATTTTTCGAAAATCAACTAGATTTTTTTTTTCAGCAGAAAATAATATTTTATTTTTAAATAAAAAGATCACCCATTTTTATGACTGACAACACCCTTTCTCATATAAAATGCACTTTAGAATATTTGAACGTCCAATCATATCATATTTTATTCATATGGTATATGATAACGAGATAGGAGTAGGTCCGATGGGCATCGGACCTATATTTAGGTTCAATTAGCTCTAGGACCGTACGATTAGCATCAAGATCTATGCGCACGAAAATTGGTACAGACTTGCACGGATTTTGATGCAAAGCACACAAATCTTGATGCAGATCGAATGGTCATCACATCCATCGAACCAAGGTAGGTCCGATGGACATCGGACCTACTCTGATTCCTATGATAACCATAATATCAAAAAAAATTATTTTATTTTATTTTTAGATTCTCAGTATTGACAAAATAAAATATTATTAAAAGATCATTTCTCTTAAGAGGATTACTTGACAATGATTATTTTAACTATTTGACAATTTTGACGATAAATATTTAAAACAATTCAAATAAATATTTATTAAATAAATCAATTGTTGGACATGTAAAAGTTTTACGGTCAGGGGCTGATCTATGTATATTCCAGGAGATACATAACTACCTCCATAATTTCAAAAATATTAATATATTGAAATTTAATTGTATTTTTATTTTCTTTAATTTTTATATAATTCAGCCCCTTTATAAATTATCACATGTGTATTTGTAATGTAGTGGTTTAGAATACTAATTTGTTATTATGAAGACATGAGTTCAAGTTCTAACCATGCATAAGTATTTTAAATTTAGCCCTGTCTATCTAAATTTTTTAGTTCTGTCTTTACTAGATTTCATACAATGTAATGTATTTGTTGATATGCATCATTGATAGTTTAGTTTTGAAAATTAAAATTTGTATCACTGTTAATTGTTATACATTAAAATATGAGTGAGGCTACTATACTAAGTCAAAACAATTGATCTGAACTGTTCAACATGATATTCATGTAAAAATGTACTTGTAGATCAAATTTTTCACTTTTTAGAATTTTTTTTACTATTTTTAGATAGGTAGAAAATCACTTGATCTAAGGATTTTAGACTATTCAAAAGTAGTGATTTTCTATCTATCTAAAAAGATAGTAAAAGATTCTAAAAAAATATAAAATTTAGTTCGTAAGTACATTTTCATATATAAATCACGTTGAACGGTTCATATTATTTTTTTCATATATAATTTCATAAATACTCATATTTTTTTTGTCAGAAAACCGACCATTTATGTTAGACATTCTATATTCATTCTTCTTTTCTCTTTTCTCTTTTTCTCGCATGCGCATTACAAAAATTTTCATTAAATTCAACGGCCATTCTGTTGCGAATTATCAAATATTAATTACTTTAAATTAGTTCTAACAAGTAGTAAACCCGCATTTTAATCACTTGTTATACTTTAAAAATATAATTATAGCATCATCTTTGAGGTTTGCAAATTTTCGAACTTAATCTAATACAATTATACAAATACTAGAAGTAAAATGTTGCAATATTGCTTCGGTTCATTGATCAGTCATCTATATATTATATTTTTTTTTGTATAGTCGAGAGTTAAAACTGTGTATTGAAATATTTGTGATAATCAAAAGTGGCATAATCATCAATTAATCCTACATAAAAAAATGACCAAATCGTCATTATTTTACATGTCCTTTGTCAAAATCAAAACAATAATATGTTTTATAATATTTGAGAAAAAAACAAATTACTTACAAATTTTAGCAATTAGCATCTTGTTAATTAACCTGAACATGCTTAGGAGAAAATCAAGGTGCATGAAGAACCCCCAAACAACCCAAGTTATGTCATGAGTAAAACTGGAGATTATGTCCCACGTAGGGGTGGCAAAAAAGCTCGTAGCTCGTGGCTCGATCGTGACTCGCACCTGGCTCGCTTGCTAACAGCTCGCTCGTTACTGGATCGAGCTGTTAACGAGCCAGCTCGCCACTAGCTCGGTCCAGAATTAATGAGTTCAAGCTAGGGCCTAACTCGGCTAGGCATCAATTTGTGAATTTGTATGAATTTGTGTGCATTTTATACTGTCCAGCTCGGTTCAGCTCGGTTAAAACAAGATCCAACCAGACCCAGCGAGTCAGCTCGCGAGCTAGCTCGGGCTGGCTCGTCACGATTTCAAGCTGAGATTTTAACTCAGATGAGCTTGATCCAGGTCGCTCGGTAAGAGCACGGTCCAGAATTAACGAGCTGAGCTAGAGCCCAGCTCGTTTACAGCCCTAGTCCCACGCCTACCACATATTGATAGAATTATACTGGTCCAATTAGGCTTTTTCACGATAAATGTAGTTTAGTAGAGTATTACGTGTAAGATCTATTGTACCTATTTGTTAGCACATAAAAAAAAATCAATTGTAAAAGTTACGAGTTATAATTCATCAGTCATTTTTTGATGATTTTATAATAAAAAAAATGTGATAAAAGAATTTAAAACGTGAACAGATAACACAAGATCACTGTAAATACATTATAGTAGAACTTCTTGCATCATATTTCTCTTTAAATAGTTACATTTAGTTATGAAAATGTGAAAAATATCAATAACACATTAACACTCACAACATATTGTAAATGCATTTTGAAAGAATGCTTGTATAATATTTATTTTTATTTATTTTTTGGCACATATGAATTATGAACGAGTAAAATATTAGTTAGAGTTTATCAGTCAGTTTTGACATTTTTTACGATCGTAAAAATTAGGTCTATTTTGATTAAAAACATCGAAAGACACAATTACACTGTAAATACATGCACTATAAATTTGAGCTGAATTAATTAAAAACATTAAAAGGCACACATACACTATAATTGTATTCTAGCTTAACATTCGTTGTATCTGACACTTGATTTTTACAATAATTTTGTCAAAATTGATAAATAGACTTTTAACCCTTTTTTGCATGCATATAAATTAATCCGTGCTAAAATAAAAGGATATGATAGATACTAGACATAAATATTTGTGAATGTAAAATCAACAAAAATAGTGCATATATTCTAACCTCGTCCATTAACATGTAACACTCCCAAACTATCTGAATTGTGATCAAACATTTAAATCAAAATTTCCAATTAAAAGTTATTATCGTTTAAAGTTTGAATACTATCGAAATTTCATTACAAAAGATCGATGTTGTGTCGATATTGAATACCCTAGTTCTTTCGGGCAGTAGTACATCGATATTTCATTACAAAAACATCATCGATGATTCATTATAAAAATATTGATGAACGTCGATTACGATTCGTAATTTTGGAAATTAATATTATGTTTGGATTTTTAATTTTTTTTATATTATGAAAAAAAAATTCGGCCAATTACCAATCATTTTACACGAAAAAATATTACTCTGCTAAAAAATAGAAAACGAGACGTATGTTTAAATTTATATATTTTAGATATATTTGGAAACTTTTCATAGTAAAGATGAAAATTAATGTAAAGCAATTATATTATTGACCCCTATATTTTATTACGACTTCCGCAATGGCATATTCCCATGGGTGGTGCATAATAGAATTACGGTAAAATTGTGAAAATGTGAAAATTAAGATAAAATTAAAGGATTTTTTTTTTACGGATATAAAATTTCTGTGGGAATTAGAGACGGTTGAATTATTCCGACGTTGATAAGTTGCTAGATAAGGAAATTGAGGTTAAACTATATAATATAGTTTTGATGCGAGAGAGCATTAGTCATGAAATTTATGTGTTAATCAATTTCAATGATAATTTGAATAGCTAAATGGTTATGTTGTCAATATTGAGATTGATTTTGATAATTTGCCAATCCACTCGATTTTATCTAATTCAAGCGAGTGTTTGCTCTTTCTTTAAACCTAGATTCATACCACCACCTGGATTTAACCGTAAAATACCACACCGATACAAATAACAGTCATTAAAAATAAATTCCTCCACCGCTGATATTGTCAGCGGTTGGGTTATAATTCGCAAGGTTCTAAATAGCACGTTATAGCACCGTTATAGCGTTTTCGGACCATAAAAGCTATGACGCTATTGCCGCTATTTCGCGCTATAGCGGCGCTATATGGGCATAGTGCCGTTTTTTCAACTGTTTAGCTATGATACGATAAACGCTATTTAAATCTTTGATAATTCGTGATTTTGAAAATCTAATGTTATGTTTGGAATTGATTTTTTATTTTTTTTTTGTTTGGACTTCTCTCAAAAATATGTGTGTGTTAGAGAACAATTTAATTTTTAAATTAAGAAAAATACTATCAAATAAAATATAGCGTCAAGTAAAATATACAATTTTTTAACAAATGATCACATAATAGAATAATTAAGTTCATATATTAAACTAGACGGACATATTGATGAACACTTATTAGTAAAAAGTAAAATAATTCGCAGTAATATAATTAAATTTGATAATAATTAATAATAATAATCTGCTTGATGATTTAACATATTTTGCGATGCATTAAAACTCAATTATTTTTATGGTGTATTAATAATGGAAGTTCTTTTTTTATCCGAAATTTTTAAATATAGCACAGCCAAAAAAAAAATAAACCAAAACGGCACCGTTTCGTGACAATTTTAAATTTAGCACGGCCGCAGATCAGCTGAGCGGCCCCATTTACTGGGGACCGCATATCAGCTGAGCGGCCCCTGAAATGGGGCCGCATATCAGCTGAGCGGCCCCAGGGGTTTTTTTTTTTTTAATTACGAAATATGTATTTGTGTTTTAGTTATTGTGTTATAAAAATAAATGTATTTGTGTTTTAATTATTGTAATGTTGTTTTAATTTATCTTTTTAATTACGAAATATGTATTTGTGTTTTAGTTATTGTGTTATAAAAATAAATGTATTTGTGTTTTAATTATTGCAATGTTGTTTTAATTTATCTTTTTTGTCGCAAGTTATTTTAGAAACGTGGTTCGTTTGAAATATTTTATATATGTCGTGTGGTTCTAATTTTTTTTTTTTACGAGGAGATAGTGATGTAATGAACAAAATAAATAAATAACCAAAATAAATAACAAAATAACAAAAAAAATAAGAGGCATAATATAACAAATAAGTCCAGTGCCTGACATAGTCTACAAATCATACATCTGTCTCTGCTTCTTCTTTCTGAACCCTCGACCCCGCCTGGAGAGTGGCGTCTCGTCTGTATCTCCTGAGTCTGTAGTGTCTGTGGAGTCCGCCGCCTGGACATCTGCAGACTGGACCGGCTCATCACGAACCTCCTCAATCTCGGATGTCTGCTGTACTCCAGGACCAAAAACAGTAGTCTGTGCAGACTCAGGATGCGTGAATAAATACGCCTGTCTGGCAATGGGGTCATCAAGGGTGGCATGATGTGAGGACTGTCCCGGAAACTCCGGGAAGGGCTCTGTCTGAACATACCCTGGCTGATAGGCAGGAGGATCCGTCTGTGTCGGACTGTAACCCGGAGAATACAGTCCATCTGCTGAGATCTGGTAATCCGGAATGCGCTCCCCCTCCTCACCCTGCTGCAGTAATTTACAAGTTAGTTAATCGAGAAATTTGGAAAAAAAAAACAATTGTTTTATATTTTAATTACAAATTATACCTGGGCAGCCGTATCAGCCTGAGATCCCATGCCCATACGCCCGAAGTCGCGCATCAACTCGGCAGCTCGGTCAAACACCTGACCAACAGTCTCAGCCTCATGTACAGGTCTAAACATGGGCTCATCGCCAGTGTACGGGACGTAAACATCAGGCTCGGGCTCGTCGGATATGTCGTCTACCGCATCAACTCCGCCCAAGCCAGCGCATCTCAGTAGAGAGTCGAGACGCGCCCTGTACCCACACTGGCACACTGCCGGTACGCTGTGCTTGAGGAGGACCTTCCCGAGCCTCTTCCAACCCGTGGTCACGGCCATCGTAGCCCCTATCACGCAACTCTTGACCAGATATAGTGCCTGCAAAGAAAAAAATATATGAAAAAGTTGTACAAATTTAAATATTGTTAGTTTTTAACTTTAAATTTAAAATTAAACATACCGTGGCTGCGAACGGTGCGCCAGCAGGGATACCCAGCAACTCCTCGCACAACGGACGGAAGTCCCCGTACTCGACACCCGTCACCGGCTCCCCGGTAATAGTCATACCCCACAGACAGCTGACGTCCTGTAGGGTGACAGTCATCTCAGCATGGGGGAGATGAAAGGTGTGCGTCTCGGGACGCCATCGCTCGATGAGGCCGGAAGATAACCCCTCGTCATGGTTCTCCTCCCGCATCTGTGATAGCTGGAATAATCCCATCGAGCGTAATGTCCCCCCGTACGCCGGCTGATACGGTAGCCACATGCGGTTGTGACGAACCGTAACCGCATCCAACCCCTGCATTTATGTAAGAAATCAGATCAAGTTCATTCATAAAAAAAAGATTATGTTTTATTGTATTTTTATAAATATGACTAATTTATAACTTACCCCGGTGGCAGCCTCTAGAATCCGGTGCTCTGAATTCGGGTACCACAGGAAGTCGCTGACCCTGTCAATGCGACTCCGGATACCCGGAATATCTGTCTGTGATAGAGCACTCTCGATGTGCTGGGACATCTGATACGGAGTGGGTGGATGGGCATGGTGTGTACCTCTACTGGAAGATGGCACACCCATACTGGAAGACGGTATATCTCTACCAGATGCCATGCTGTATTTAATTTTTGGTACAAATCTAGTTAAGTATTGGTGCTAAAACAATTGATTTTGGCTATTTAATTTTTGGTACAAATCTAGTTAAGTATTGGTGCTAAAACAATTGATTTTGGCTATTTAATATACCTATTTAATTTTTGGTACAAATCTAATTAGTATTGGTGCTAACACAATTGATTTTGGTAAAATATACCTATTTAATTTTTGATACAAATCTATTTCAATATTGGTGCTAAAACAATTAATTTTGGTTAAATATACCTACTTCATTTTTGGTACAAGTCTATTTTAATTTTATTGGTGGACAATTAAAATTTGGAACAATTCTAATTATTAACTCTAAATTAAATCCTAATTATCAATTCTAATTCTACACCCTAATCCTAAACCCTAATCCTAAACCCTACTCCTAAACCCTACTCCTAAACCTAAACCCTACACCTAATTACTACCCTAAACTAAAAAATTAAACAAGAATAGAAGAAGAGAAAACTTACCCGAGTACGAAGGGATTTGGAATGCTTGAATCGATAAAAAAACTGAAACCAGCGGCCCCCTTATATAGGCCTCCAGGGGGCCGCTCAGCGGATATGCGGCCCCTGGGGCCGCTCAGCGGATATGCGGTCCCCTGGGGCCGCTCAGCGGATATGCGGCCCCTCTCCAGGGGCCGCTCAGCTGATATGCGGTCCCCAGGAAAGGGGGCCGCTCAGCTGATCTGCGGCCGTGCTAAATTTAAAATTGTCACGCAACGGTGCCGTTTTGGTTTATTTTTTTTTGGGCTGTGCTATATTTAAAAATTTCGGTTTTTTTTATACACATTGAAGTGCTCTTACAAGTAGAGGTGCTATCGGATCGGGTAGGGTCCGGATACTATTATATTTGGTCCCGTACTCTAAAAGTGTTCGGATCCAAATTTCGATCCATATACTTATTTGTTTCAAATCGGGTTGGGTCCGGATTCAGATACCTATCTACCCGTAGATATTTCGGGTTCAATCTTTCGGTTCCAGGTAGACCCATAACTTGTTTATGGATTATCGGTTCCGGTTCAGATCGAGAGCGGGTCCGGATCCGTATCCGGAGCGAGTCACGCGTCGCACGTTCATTAATTGGGCCTACCTTGAATCAATTGGGCTCATTCAGCAACTTATTTTTTTATAGTTGTTCAACTCAATAATAGTCCATTTACAATCTGATCGGAAACCTCAAAATACGAAAGAGAATTGGAAAATGGCTATTTGATGTTTCTTCTTCTAAACATTGAACCCCATCTCTAAAACTTAAACCTAAGGTTGGGGGGTCTAAACTTTTTAATTTTTTTTCCAAATGATTTTTCACAAACTAAATGGTTTCATTGTCACAAGTACAAACAAAACATTATTAATAGTTCAGGAAGCAATCAAACTAAATGGTTTCATTGTCAATGTTGAGATTGAATTTAAATGTATTAATAGTTCAGAAAGCAATCAAACTAAATGGTTTCGATTTGTCAATGTTGAGATTGAATTTGACAATTTGTAAAATCCACTCAATTTTATCTGATTCAAGCGAGTGTTTGTCTTTTCACGATATTTTCGATTTTCAATTAAACGTTTAAATCAAAATTTCCTAACAAAAGTTATGGTTGATGAATGTTTGAACACAATGCATCGAAATATACAAAAACATCGATGTTACGCTGATATTTTATATCCTAGTTAATTCCAGCAGCGGTGCATCAATATTTTTATTATAAAAACATGGATAGACGCCGATTCAAATAACACTCCTTAAAAAAAATCTCCTACTGCTGACATTGTCAGTTAGTTTATGATTCATGATTTTGGAAATCTAATGTTCTATTTGGATTTTTTTTCTGTCATGGATAAAAATTTCGGTTAATTGTCCATCATTTTACGCGAAAAAAATTATTTTGTCCATAAATAAAAAATGAGACGTATATTTAAATACATATATTTTAGATATATTTGCAAACTTTTCTAGGTGAAAATGATAAAGTAAAGCAATTATAAGAGCAAAACTAGGGTGTGATGTGCTCACCAAGAGGAGTTGGTGAGCACACCTCCAAAAAGCTATCAGATGGACTTCGAACTACGAATTCAAACCGTTGAAATCCATGTATTTTGTGAGTGATGCATGTACATACAAAAATTTTAAAATTTCGAATTCATTTAGTACATGGTTAAGTGGTCAAAAAAATAATAAAAAATGAATACATAAAACAATTTTAAAAAATAACTTATAAAATGTACAGTGTTTTGACCACTTGACTATGTACTAAATAAATTCGAAACTTTAAAAATTTTGCATGTACATGCATCACTCACGAAGTACATGGATTTTAATGATTTGGATTCATAATTCGAAGTCAATCCGATAGCATTTTGAAGGTGTGCTCACCAACTCCTCTTGATGAGCACACACACTCTAGTTTTGCTTCAATTATAATATTGACCCTATACCTTGTTATGGCATCTGTCTTTTTTTTTTCAATGACATATTCCATGAATGGTGCATATAGAATTACGGTCAAATCGTACAAAGGTGAAAGTTAAGATAAATTCAAAGTTCTTCATTTTTCATGAATTTAAAATTCCCGTGAGAATTGGAGACGCTTGAATTATTCCGATATTGACAATTTAATGAGGCAAGTATTTTAAGATATAGCGGTTCTTACGATAAGTTTCTAACTAAGGCTAGTGGGATTGAACTATATAATATATATTTGACGCGAGAGAGCATAATTTATGAAATTTATGTGTTAAGCAAATTCAACAGTAATTTGAATAACTAAATGGTCTAAAAATATTATTTAGTTAATGCGAGCAAAAAAATCCTTAGAAGAAAGCACACAAAATTGAGCTTTAGAGGTGATTTTGTGTCTAATAATATTTTATTAGTTTTAATCAAACTCATGATCTAAACAAAATTGAAAACTGACCTTTATGTATAAGATTATAATGACATGTACTAATTATAGTGCTTTCTGTCCTTTTTTGTTGTTGATATTTTCGATCAATCAATCTGTGCCATCGTTATAATCTTAGAATAGACAAAATTAATGTGTAACAAAATTAATGTTGTTAAAAAGAGAGACCAAGGGATGCTTGTGTGTTTTGATTAAAGACTTTTTGCTTGAATTAACCAAATGTTGAGATTGAATTTGACAATTTGTGATTATAGTCGATTTTATCTGATTCAAGCGAGTGTTTGTCGTTTATTCAAACACAGACCCACACCACCACCTATTTAACAATAGCATAAAAAGTTCTGTCTTTTTGCGAACTTTCTAAATTGTGGTCAAACGTTTAAATTGAAATTTCTTACCAAAAGTTATGGTCATTGAAAGTTTTTGACACAATGTATCGAAATTTAATTACAAAAACATTGATATTGTGTTGATGTTTTATACCATGGTTAATCCTGACAATGATGCATCGATGTTTCATTATAAAAATATTAATATTTATTAAAAAACATCGAATGCCAGTACATATAACACTCTAAAAAAATCTCCTACCACTGGTATTGCTAGCGTAATTTTGAAAATCTAATGTTATATTTGAATTTTTGAATTTCTTTTTATGTTATGGATAAAAATTTCTATCAATTGTCCATTAGTTTACGAGAAAAATATTACCCTGTCCAGAAATCGAAAACAAGACTTATGTTTGAATTTATATATTTTAGATATATTTGCAAATTTTTCCAAAATGAAAATGAAAAAAATAAAACAATTATATTATTAGAAAATGAAAATGAAAAGGTATTAGACACTATAGCAAACATCTAAATATTTCCAGGTGCAACTCTAGTGATGAGAAGAGAAACTGCCTCACCACTAAAACGTCGAAATCAATATTAAAGTAGCTTCTCACATTTATTCTTTTACTCAGTACTTTATAAAAAGAATAGAAACGAATATTACCTGATATGGTAAACTAGGAATATATTAACTCTCTTTCTTTTAAGAACCGAAAGAAGACAAAATTTATGCATGTTATATTCATAAAAAATGAATACGCTAAACATATAAAAAAAAACACGATTTTTTATTATCTTCGATGACAAGGATGTCAAAAGCAAAAAAATATCATGATTAGCATGACAAGCTGACTCAACAAATTATTTTAAAATTTTTAAATTAGCACAATCAACAAATTATTTTAAAATATGACCAAATACTTTGACGCATTCTTTTGTTTTTATCTTAAAATATGACAAAATTATTTTAAAATTAGCATAATCAATACGGACCTTACTTTAGATTGAGCATCTACGACAGTGATTTCTTTTAAATTGCTAATCTGATGTGTTAATTGCTAATATAATTGCTGGGATGTACAATTGTAGCACGTTGTATGCATTTATTCGTACTCTGAGACTCAAGAATGCTAAAATTGATGGATAATCAGTTAAGCTTGTCACTTATTACATGTAAATTTAACCGTGCTAAATTAAAAAAAAAGACGAATTAGTATTATTCATAAATATATTTTGAATATAGTTGCGGCTCGGTATAGGTGATTTAATAATGTTATGTATCAATTTGTACAACATTTAAGTTTTGATATTATCAAAACTGACTAACAATATTAAAATATGATCAAATATTTTGAAAATATTACAAAACGTTAGAACAGTCTATTCAAGTTTTTAAATTATCTTTGACCATATTTTCAGAAGAGTCTGAACCATCCAAAATAATGATTTTTAAATTAATATTTCAAATTAACTGTTTGAACTTTGATAATAGATAAAATAATGTTGAACATGATTGGAACACAAAATTAATAATTTATTTTTACCCTACTGATATTATAAACTATTATAAACTTACATCCAATCTTTACAATATGTCAGAACAGTCTACTCATAAAATAATTTGTTGTGCTAATTCTATAACTATTCGAGCCCACAAAAGGAAAATCAGATACGAAATAGGCCTCAGTTGGGCTTAAGCTCGTTTGTAGATACTAGGCCCAGTAGAAAGGCCTTTTTAGTTGTTCTATTTGGTGGGCACAAACCACAAAACTCTTTGATTGCCCATTTTGAGTTGGATTGGGGGAAGGAGTCCGATTGCAAGTTGAATTCACATCCAGTGCATGAACCGTAAAGAGAATCTTTTACAATTAGTGGATCCGAACTAGCCGGAATCTCAAATTGACTCAGAGTAAATCTCAAACCGTAAAGTGAGGAGAATCTTTTATAGATGGAGAGTAGAGGAAGGGATGGAATGGAAAGAAAAGAAAATGTTCCCTCGAATCGTGTTTAGTTAACAAAATTATATTGGAGGTAAAGGGTACATGAGGAAAAAAGTTTAACCTTACGTTACTGTAATCAATAAAATTGATTTTCTTTCTGATTTGAGGTGCTTTTAAAATTAATTTTAATTGCAAGAGTGCTTCTAAAATCAATTTTTATTATTTTTATTATAATTTCATTGCGCATACATTGCACCAGAGAGATTCTTGACAACTTACAGTAATAAACGCTTTTCCACATACATGTCGTGGGATTATGATTTGAAGATATAAAACTAGATAGACAATAACGGCTAGTAAAAAAAAAATTCAAAATTTTTCTGGCTGTGATAGACAACAACGACCTGCTTTTTCAGTTAATTAGCGGGAACTTAATTTTGTTAAACGGACTATGATGGTCTATAATATTTCCTGGACGTTATGGATTATAAAGTTTTTACTACTAAAAAAACTTCCTCATTATCGATATCTTTTTAATTATTTTTCTATTAATAAAAATTTCGGCATTCGTGCTACTGGGCTGATAAAGACAGAGATATTTCTTTCCCTCTTTTCAAAATGTTCCAATTATAGTTTTCATTATCCAATTGGCTGCGCAACCTCTTATCCCGCTTTTATTGTTTGAGACAGGATGGGAAGCTTCCCTCCCATAACTGATGGCGAAGCGAGATGGCTGCTAATTTTTCAAGAAAAAGGTTAAGATTCTGTTCCCAACGTCATCATTGATGATTTATGACTTCAATTTTATTTTATTTCTTTAGAAGTAAGGTGCAATGTGAGGTTCACCTTGCTCCAAAAGTAGTAGATCTTGTTGGATGTATGGACCCATGCAGGAACAGTCTTAGGGCCTATTCGATGGACGGAAATGGGTACAGGAATGGACAAAATTTGAACTGATTTTTACTGTTCGAAGTGAATTTTTTTTTCCCACGTGAACAGTAAAAGCAGCCGAACAGGCCATTAATAAACTTAGAGTGAGGCTATGGTACTATGCGTAACGCGGATTGGTCCGTACTATAGATTAATATCTTTGTTTTCAAAATTCAAACAGTCAATCTGAACTGTTTACTGTGATCTCCATATGAAAATGTATTTGTAGATCAAAATTTTCATTTTTTATAATTTTTTACTATTTTTTACTATTTTTTATTCACTTGATTTAAAAATTCTAGACTATTCAAAAGTAGTGATTTTCTACCTATCTAAAAAATAGTAAACAAATATTAAAAAATATATAAATTTTAGTCTGTAAATACATTTTTGTATGCCGTTCATATCAAAGATATTGATCCATAGTATGGCCCAATCCACACTATGCATACTACCATAGTCTCAATCATAAACTTATGTCTGTATATTTGTGGATAAAAGTTTGGGTGAATATTAATGCAAATCAGAAGAAAATTTAAGATTCGTGTATCGGAGCCGTCCAGTACGCTTTATATTTCATGCGCGCTCTGTTTTAAGATTCGTGCATATTAATGCCTCAATATTAAGAAAACTTACGAAAATTTAAGATTTGTGGACAAAAGTTTGGGTGAATATTAATGCCTCAATCACAAAAAATTGTGGATAAACTTATGTCACGGGTATCGGAGCCGTTCAGTACGCTTTATATTTCATGCATGCTCTGTTTTAAGATTCGTGCATATGAATCTTAAAACGTATCGGACGACTCCAGCGTTAATCAGATCCAGATTTATTTTTGATAGACGTCGAACCCAAACTGCACTAATATTTGTGATGAAATCAGATCGTGAATACAACCACATAGACTGCTGAGTTCGGATACTGTGCATTAGCTCACCGTTTAAATTTAAATTCGGACCAATATTCCAATTGAAGTTTGTAATGTACGGGAACCTTTTTAAGATTTGTGTTAATATACAACGGATTGGATTCAAACATAAAATGTGAAGTTCCTTAGTTGATATGAATTAAAGGCTGTTTGGGTTTCACCTTTTGACAGTAAGGGGGAGTCGAGTGGGATCCGACTCTGCTGCTTTTCTTAGAGAAAAGCAGCTTTCTGTTTTTCCGATATGAACTATTCAAAATTTTCTATTCACGTATCTCGATAAAGAAACTTTTCATGCACAAGTCTCAACAAATTTGAATGATCGGATCGAAAAAGCAGGAAGGTGCACTTGAGTTGGTTCCGAGTCTGAGTGGTATACTGGCTTAAAGTTTACCTCCAAATTAATAGCCATCTCTTAGCGTGAGACTGCTCAATGGATTAAATGATGCAAAAGCCTGATTCTATATTTTTAATTAGAAGAACAACAAATGAAGATGTGGAAGAAATTCATATTATTTCTCGTATAAAGAATAAGAGTTATTTCTTTTTGTATTTATTTTCAGATGTAGTAGTTAAAAAATGTTCGATGTTTATTTTCATATAACAACGACACAAATAGTTTCAAAATAAAATTACCTCAATTCAAAATTTCTAACAAAAGTTACGGGGTCAAAATTTTTAAAATTACCGAAGTGTTTACGAGGTCATATTTTAATATTTGATGTTCAAACAACAAATTTAAACAGTTAGATGTTCAATCTATATTAAAATGTGCTTGGAGACCAAATTTTACATTTTTTGGAATTTTTTAACTATTTATTAAGCTGGTTTGAAAACCGTTGTTTTCAATGCTTCAGAAATTTAATAAAAACAGCAGTTTTCAAACCAGCTTAAAAAATAATAAAAAAATTCCAAAAAATATAAAATTTGGTCTCCAAGCACATTTTAATATAGATTGAACATCTAATGATTTGGATTTGTTATTTGAACATCAAATACTAAGATATGACTCCGTAAGCACCTCGCCGAATTGCTTCCGGAAACAAATTAGCCATACACTCTCTCTCTCTATATATACACACACACACACATCCAATTAATTAAATCCTCCACAGCTGCAATATATTTCTAATTTTGAAACAGGGCCATCTTCTAGCATTCAATTTACCCTTTTATAGATAATTATCCGGAGAGCATATCGATAGGTCGGGTCAAACTTGTTATTAGGTGGATGTTTATTTTAATTAATCTTCTTCTTTTTTGTGTGATGAGAATGGAACCTTGCAAGAGCATCAGTCTCAAGTGGCGCCTCGACAGGTATTTAAACGACAACATATCTCATTTTTCTTCCCAATTTATTTCTTCAAAAGAACAAGTGATTCTAATATTTTTTTTCGGGGCCGGATCTTTCAATTTTGAATATACATCTCTGAATTATAAGATATGTACAGAGAATGGAAATAACAAATACGAAAACTTCATAAAAAAAAACAAATGATATGTAAAAAATAAGATATAATTTTGTGAAAATAATTCTATATCGAAAACCTTCGACCAATCAATCAAATCCTAATAATTCAAAAACTCATTTATATGGAATCGCAATTTATTGAAAACTACTTGAAACTTATGTGTTAGATATACTAAAATTTTCGGAAATAAATCTGTTGTTATTCCAAAGAGATTACAGGACTCTATTATTCTGATCACAGCCGTTGATCTTTATCGAGATTCAGACACAATTTTTTTTCTTCTGGAGATTCATGCATAATAAACTTTGAACAGTTGTAATAGAAATAACAGGTCATGTGATTCCTTTGAAATAACAGCAGATTTATATCCAAAATTGTCTATTTAAAGAATGTGTTAGATATACTAATAATACCTTATCCTGTCTACTTTGAACTCTCAAATCCTTCAATGTGCTGTGGCTTTCGCACTACAACCATGATTCGAAGATACCAATTCGTTTCCATTAGCAGCCGGTGAGAAAGTGATGCAGAGTTGCTATCAAAAATGAAAGAAGCGTATCCCTTTTTTTGTTTTGAAGGACAGTCTCTTCGGGATTTAGATCCAGTAAAGTATTTTACCGAGAGAGCCGGTTCTGAAGATTTTGGAACTCGGGGCGGGAGAAAAGTTTTAACTCTTTATATATACATTTTTTTTATTAATATGTCAATAAATCATACCTATTTATAGAAAAGTTTGAATCTGTTATATATACAAAGTTTGGACTCTAATATTTTATTTATTTTTAATATATACAGATTATTACTTTTAAATATATACGAACTAATTTTTTGTGTCCCCATGGATCTTGGGGCCTGGGGCCATCGCCCTGGGTGCCCTGCACCAGGATCGGGCTTGTTACCGAGTAGAACGAGGAATCTACACTGTCTGTTTAGTTTGTACGAATCTTAGATAATTTGGCACGAATTTTAAAAATCCCCGTGCATATATGATTGGTCCGAAAAAATTATGTTCGCCTGGGATTGCATACAGTAATGTTGTACTACATAGAATATGCTTCTGTCTGTACAAGGAGATAGGAGTAGGTCCGATGGGCATCGGACCTACATTTAGGTTCAATGAGCTCTAGGACCGTACGATTAGCATCGAGATCTATGCGCACGGAAATTGATACATACTTGCACGAATTTTGATACATAGCACACGATCTTGATGCAGATCGAATGGTCATCACATCCATCGAACCAAGGTAGGTCCGATGGGCATCGGACCTACTCTGATTCCCTGTACAAGATCAAAAACTAAAAAAAAATTACATTTTTTTTCAAAAGAATACATTCCATTCCGCGTAGAGAAATCATATTCTTCATCATCTATACAAGAATTATGGTTTACGAAAGAACTATTTAAATATTTAAGTTATATTTTGTGATAAATTGGTCCTATCTTAAAAAAAATATATCCATAAGCGACGCAGTTGGCCATGACACTAATATTATTATCCACACAATCACATATCAGTTAATGAACACTAGGTTTAATATAAGTGTCATAATTAATTAAATAAAAATAATGTTGACAATTTTTACATACAATCACAAATCAAGATATAATCATAATATGATATAATATTGATTTTTATCTAATTTATGGACTAATAATAGCAGTGAAAACCGATTAAATACAAATAGAAACTTTTGAAATGATATAATATTTTTAAAATTATACAGATAAAATGAACAAGGGTCAAAAAATTTATCTATAACATAAAAAAGATTGGAAATTAAAAAACCTAACATTTTTTTTTTTGAAGAATGTCAAAATATCAGGCCCACTAGATAATCCAGTGAGTTAAACCTGACTTGGTCCGTTAAATTATCCAACAAACTAGTTACATACTCATTTTTCTCATAACACCTTGTTTGGATGCAGAGTAGAGGAAGGAAGGGGAGGTGAAGAATAAAAGGGAATGGAATGAAACAGAAAATAAGATTAACATATTTAATCTATTCGTGTTTGGATGATTAATGAGAGAAAATAAATTTAACTTTCATTTCCATCTTATTTTGTTTGGTTGATTAAAATTTAGAAGGTTAATGAGAAATTCGGTAGCTGTTGTAGATTTGTGACAAAAAACTTGTATGAGAATTATATAGATAAGATATAGAGTTTGACATTTGTGTTATTTTTTTGGGAGGGCCTAACCTTCCCCCGCCATCCATCCCCCACTTTTCCCCCAACTGAAAATAAGTAGGGGACCACAGTAAACTGTTAATAACCGTTGAAATAAGTAGGGGACCACAGTAAACCGTTAATTATTGGGAAATAGAAGGCCGAAATTTTTAAATATAGCACAGCTCAAAAAAAAAAAAACCAAAACGGCACCGTTTCGTCAGAATTTCAAATTTAGCACGGCCGCAGATCAGCTGAGCGGCCCCAGAAATGGGGCCGCTCAGCTGATCTGCGGCCCTTTTTTTTTTTTTTTTTTTTTTTTTTTTTTTGGACCTCGGGGCCGCAGATCAGCTGGGCGGCCCCATTTTTTTTTTTTTTTTTTTTTTTTAGATCTGAGAAATAAAAATTCGAATTTTACGAAACTTTAAACGGCCATAAAACGGCGCTCGAGTGTCAGATTTCAGCAAATGACAACTTTTCGGAAAGCTTGTGAAAATGCGCATACATCCGAACTAGCTTTGCTAGATTTCCAAATTCAGAATCGCAAAAAAACAAAGGGAAGAGCCTCAAAACTTCAGTTGAAGTTTCCGATTAAGATTTTCATTTCTATTCTCAAATCTACGTAGCTCAGTAAATTAGTTATCTAATGAAATTAGCTCAGTAAATCAGTTGAAGTTTCCGATTAAGATTTTCATTTTCATTTCTATTCTACAAGTTCATTAGATAACTAATTTACTGAGCTACGTAGATTTGAGAATAGAAATGAAAATTTTAATCGGAAACTTCAACTGAAGTTTTGAGGCTCTTCCCTTTATTTTTTTGCGATTCTGAATTTGGAAATCTAGCATAGCTAGTTCGGACGCATGCGCATTTTCACAAGCTTTCCGAAAAGTGGTCATTTGCTGAAATCGGACACTCGAGCGCCGTTTTATGGCCGTTTAAAGTTTCGTAAAATTCGAATTTTTATTTCTCAGATCTAAAAAAAAAAAAAAAAAAAAAAAAAATGGGGCCG
This sequence comes from Carex kokanica, assembly GCA_025461125.1. Taxonomy (NCBI): domain Eukaryota; kingdom Viridiplantae; phylum Streptophyta; class Magnoliopsida; order Poales; family Cyperaceae; genus Carex; species Carex kokanica. Next base: position 443,244 of record JAJGRX010001034.1, on the reverse strand, counting down.
CTCAGCTGATCTGCGGCCCCCAGGTCTTAAAAAAAAAAAAAAGAAAAAAAAAAAAGGGGGCCGCAGATCAGCTGAGCGGCTCCATTTCTGGGGCCGCTCAGCTGATCTGCGGCCGTGCTAAATTTGAAATTTCTGCCAAACGGTGCCGTTTTGGTATAATTTTTTTTGAACTGTGCTATATTTAAAAATTTCGGAATAGAAGGGGACCAAAAATGCCTCCACAGCATTACAGGCGCAGAAGTATTCACCCTTGTAAACTCAAGTATTCATCCATGTAAAGAAAATTACTCATCTTTGAGAAATAACTATATAAGGAAACATTACCACCCATCTTTGACACGTTTTTAGAGGTGGTTTTTTTTTTTTTTACGTTCACTCTAACTAATTTTTCCGACGATCTGTGAGGAATTTTTCAAATCTAAAACCACGAAAGTCTTCTACACAATTTTCTCTTTCAAATAAGATCCATGATGACATACTTTCGAGTTGTCCGTTACGCAAGTATTCACACCTCGTACGCAATTATTCATCTCTCATTGAACAAGTATTCGTTCTCGTCGTGTAAGTGTAAAGAGTACATGAAGGTATGGTGGGACCGCACAATCGCGACTTCAGATAAGTAGGGGACCACAGTAATATGCGGAGATAAGTGGTGGAATTAGTAGGGGACGATTTGCGAAAAAATATTGACACTTAACACGAGTTGTATTCATCCATATAAATAAAAGTACTCATCTTTGAGAAAGAATTATATATGGAAATATTACGACATTAAGAACATTAATTACGCGGAGATAGTAGGGTACCACAACTGCCGTCCGCTAAAAACAAAAGAAAACGCGTAATTAAGTGGGGGGACCGCACAATCGCCATCACTAACTACCGTGGGGACCACATAACCGTCACCGCAAGTGGAAACAACATCAAGTATTCATCTATAATATATGAAGTATTCACATGTAATACATCAAGTATTCACCCTAATATATCAAGTATTTTTAAAAAAAACTGGACATATCACACCCATATTTTACACGTTTTTAGAGGTGTTTTTTTTTCTCCGTTCAATCTAACTAATATTTCTAACGATCTGTGAGAAATTTTGCAAATCTAAAACCACGAACATCTTCTACATAATTTTCTTTTTAAAATGAGATCCATGATGACATACTTTCGAGTTATTCGTTGCACAAGTATTCACCCTCGTCATGCAAGTATTCATCTATCATTGAACAAGTATTCACATGTAATACATCAAGTATTCATCCTGATATATCAAGTATTTTTAAAAAAAACTGGACATATCACACCCATCTTTTACACGTTTTTAGAGGTGGTTTTTTTTTTTCTCCGTTCAATCTAACTAATATTTCTAACGATCTGTGAGGAATTTTGCAAATCTAAAACCACGAACGTCTTCTACATAATTTTATCTTTAAAATGAGATCCATGATGACATACTTTCGAGTTATTCGTTGCACAAGTATTCACCCTCGTCATGCAAGTATTCATCTATCATTGAACAAGTATTCATCCTAGTTGTGTGAGGCGGAGGCGGAGAGGGAGAGGCGAAGGTGGGAGAGGCGGGCGGAGGCAGAGGTGGAAGAGGGAGGCGGAGGTGGAAGAGGGAGAGGGAGGGAGAGAGGAAAGAAATAGAAGGAGAAAATCTACTAATTAATTTGTAGGGACCACTAGTTAGTTAAAATTGATTATTATAGTTAGAAAATGAAGTTAGTTAGTTGGGGGAAGAATGGGAGAAGGAATCAAGGGGTAACATATAATTACCCTATTTTTTTTAAAATATTTGCAACAAATTTTTTTTTCATCCATTACACTCCAAATCAGAAAGGAAACCGATTCTATTGATTACAATGATACAAGGTTAAACTTTTCACCTCCTGTACCCTTCACCTCCAACATTATTTTGTCAACCAAACACGATTCGACGGAAAATTTTCTCTTCTTTCCATTTCCTCCCTTCCTCTACTCTCCATCCAAACAAGGTGTAAAATGACATGCAAAATGGTACGCTGAATTATACAGCAAGCCTGATAATTTTAGAAATTTGCCAAAAACTATGGTATATGTGTTATTTGATTTATTTTTTGTGATATGAATAAAAAATTTCAGGGACAAGGGACACTTATCAGCCATATGTATGTAAAAAAGTTTACTGTTTTTTTTTAAATAAAATTCGTGTGCCAATGTGACATACCGACAAGGCGACAATGGTCCTTGATCAGCCTCTGCCAAGATTTAAAAAAAAGACAAGGCGACAATGGTATTGGCAGCAACGTGACATGGCAATTGGCAAGGTTTTTATATATGCTGCGAAGTATTTTCCGGTGTAGGTGGCAACTCTCAGTAGTTCAGTTCAATTTTCTCTCTTCCGTTTACGTAATCCATTCGTTCCTCAATCGTCATCCCACGTGTCATCTCCATAACGCTTAGTAGTCAGTAGGGACCTCGTTGCATTATTGCATAGACTCGTTCTCGAATTTTTTTGTATAAACCATAATTTAAAAAAATATAATTTACGAAACCAACATGATTATTTTTTTTACAAAATGTCATTTCGGTTCGAAATTTTTTTTTATTCCGGACCGAAATGCCATTTCGGTCCGGTTCCCTTTTTGAATTTTCTGCAGCGGTTCATATGAAAACTTGTGAAACCAGTATCACAGAAAATCCAAAAATAGAACTGGACTGAAATGTCATTTCGGTTCGGAATAAAAAAAAAATTCGGACCGAAATAGCATTTCAGTTCTTATAATTTTTGTAAAAAAAATAATAATCATGTTAGTTTCGTAAAAAAAAAAATTTAATTATGGTTTATATAAAAAATTCCTCGTTCTCCCATAAATTTAAAAAAAATTCTGACTTAAACCATTGCGACATTGGCGTTCTATGATGAAAAGTCAAAATAAACATTTTAATGAATATTGTTGCACAGTGTAATCTAAAAATAAACATTTTATAAACGAAGTTCTCAATAGTAATCTAAAAATAACAATATTTATGCACTAGTATGACCCATAATTCAACATAACATATCTTAAGCAACAATAAAAACATCATTCTAATGATAGACTTAGCACAATGATCACGGGCATCGTATTTCTGCATAAACACACATATTTATATTTTGCAAGAGGCATTTACAAGAAAATTAATGTTGGGGGTTAACACTAGAAATATAATAATAAAATAAACAATTGCGTTGAATCAACACATTATTTTTAGTTCTTCAAAATATTAAGATGTAAATTCTATTATATTATACGAGTCGTGGTCTGATTTTAACTGATTTAACGAGTTAATTAATTAAATATTGCAGCGCTTAACAACCTACAATTCGAGAATAATAACGCCTTATCCTTTTCCTTCTCCAGTGTCCTTTGGTCAGTCAAACTTCCCACTCTGAAATGGAAGCAGGAACCTGCCTTTTTGGATCCAATTATTCAAATTTTTTCATTTGTGTATCTTGATAAAAGAAAAAAAAATTTATACACAAATCTCGACAAATTTGAATAGTTAGATCCGGAAAAACAAGTTCCTGTATTTCTTTCAAAAAAGCAGCAGAGTCGGACTCTTTCACTGTATTTGCTCATATTTCTGTCTTTTTAAAAATCCTTCCTTCTAATACACAAATCTTGACAAGTCTCTTCTTTGACTTTAATTGACTATTACTACAAATGCTAAACCCCATTCGGTCTACAATTCTACATCACTATTGTAGTAGAATTTACACGTCTCCTGTTCTGTACAAAACTCTATTTAACATGACACTTTAGAAGACCTACGTTTAGAGGTGGCAACCACCTGGCTCGATCCGAGCTAAGTTCTAACTCAACTTGTTAATTTCAGACTAAGCTACTATCAAACGAGCTGCCCTTAAAGCATCCGAGCTAAAATCTCAGTTTGAAATCATGACAAGCCAACCCGAGCTGAACTGAACTAGCTCACGAGCTCACTAGACTTATTGGGTTTAACACAGTTTTTCACATCATTGACTGACTGGATATCTTCAAACTCAAAATCCTACGCAAAAATATAATATAATATCATACTAGTATCGTGCCCGTGCGTTGCAACGGAATATATGATAAGATAACAAAAATAAATTCTCATACAAAATGACAAATTTTCATAAAAAAAAAACAAAATTAGAAATATATTTCAGATTTATCAAGTAATATGTATAGAAATAAGGAAGTGAACAAAAAATTGATTTGCATTGTGATCCGCCGTATAGAAAATTTCAATTGGAGAGTGAGAAATAGAGAATTATATCGCTAAATTTTAGAGTATGTTTAATTTTAATTGTAATGCATTGTATGGCGGTATGTGTGGCGAGTATGTTTCTAGCTAAATTTAAACTTCTACACATAAAACAGATGCATTTAATCAAAAAAAGATAGATTATGTGATTGGAGAGCTGAGATTAAATTCAAAAATTAATCTTTCAATCGTAGCCGTTGGCAGATCGGACACCCAACATGCTTAATAATGGAATAGAGATTATATTGCAATTTTACATTCAAACTTGGCAATCACATTTAGAAAAGAACAGCATTTTAGCAAAAATGACATCTGGCCATAGTCAGAACTGGTACCATAGGTACCATGTCTAAAGCCCTTTACAGCCAAGCAAAAAAAAAAATCCTCCAAGCACAAATTCTCAGCCAACAACCAAGCAAAAAAACCCCAACAGCCAAGCAAAAAAAACCCCAATTCAGCCTACACATGTATCCAACAACCTATACATATAAATATGAAATTATGGGAGTGAGAGTGGGAGTTAAACCCTAAATCTGAACGGATATAATTAAACCACATGTATCCAACAGCCTATACACACTAGCTTGTTATGGGCCGAGTTAGTCCGATTCGAGCAAGATCCTAGCTCAGCTTGTTAATTCCGGACTGAGCTAGTGACGAGCTGGCTCGCTAACAGCTCTGTCCACTATCAAGCGGACTATTAGCGATTGAGACAGAGGCAAATCATGAGCGATCCACGAGTTACGAGCTTTTTTTCCAGCCCTACCTACATTTGATATAAAAAAGAAATAATTTCAAGTGTACCCATCTAAAATTTTGAAATTGTGAAGTTCACCATGAAATACTATTATTTTTAATATCTCTAATAAAACTTAATATTTTATTAATTTTATTTATTTATTTAACATTTTATTTAATTATTTTAAAAAATAAATCGACAAATACATCTCTCACTCCTCCCCCAGCCATTCCTCCCCTAGCTATTATTGCTTTCCTCTCCTCCACCAACCCTCCTTCCATCAAATCAAACACATCGTCATAAGCTAGATTGAATTATCACAGTTGATTTCATGGCTCGATACTCCGCTTCCGCACTTGATCTTGCTACGATATTTTGCTTCTTGTTTTTTCATGTGACTAAATTTCCACATACAAATGTGCAAAAGATGGTAGTGGATTTTCTATCAAAACTTTCGGCTCAGTGTGCATCAGAATAGCCACATATGTTGTTAGAGTTGTTGTTTTTTGTCCAAATACCTTTACTGTGATTTCCTTTTAAATATCTTAAAATTCTATTCATGGCTTCTAAGTGAGGAGTTCTAGGTGAGTGCATAAATTTGGTTTACGGAAAAAGAAATATCGGGTCGTGTAACAGTAAGGTAAATTAATTTCCCTACAAGTCTTGGGAATTGGTTTATGTCTTCTAATGGTTAACCATCCTCAATATTTAATTTACATTTGTTGTCTATTGGTGTTGAGATCAGTTTGCGTCCTAACTTACCGATCTCTTTTAGTAAGTCAATAGTGTATTTTCTTTGTGAAATAAATAGATTTTTATTTGAATAAACTACTTTTATTCCTAAAAAATACTTTAGGTATCCTAAATTTTTAATGTCAAAATTTTCTTTTAATTGTATTTTGCATTTTTTTTATTTCTTCTAAGTCATTTCCGGTAATTATGATATCATTAACATATACCAAGATTATGGTGGTGTTGGTTCCATTATGATTTGTAAACAAGGAATGGTCGGCACTACTAATTTTAAAATCACAAGAAATTAAATAAGAGCTAAGTTTGTCACACCATGTCCATGGAGATTGCTTCAATCTATAGATTGGTTTATTTAGCCTACACAGTCGGTTTCCAATTTATGACCGGGCGGTAATGTCATATACACCTCCTCTTCAAGTATTCCTTGAAGGAAAACATTTTTAACATCCATTTGATAAATGTCTCAACTATTGTTTACCGCAATTGAAAATAAAATTCTAACAGTATTCATTTCTGCGACCAGTGCGAAAGTTTCGTTATAGTCAATACTATAGGTTTGAGTAAATCATTTTGCTACTAGTTTTGCCTTATACCGTTCTATGGTTCCATCACTTTTATACTTGGTTTTATATACCCATTTACAACCAACGGGGTTTTTGTTTTTTGGTAATAAATTAAGTTTCCAAGTTTCATTTTTTTCTAAGGCATCTAGTTCTTCCCCATTGCTAGCTTGTGGACCACTTATGACCAGTCTACGACTTTCTTCTTGTTGAATCATTTGGGTGATTGAGGCATAAGAGGGGAGATCAGTTGTGAGCAAGAGTTGCGACCTTACGACTTCGTAACTGGGGTTTAACCCCGAAAGGTAATCGAAATGTCATCTTCTTCGATTCTTTTTTGAATTATTTACGAGTATTTTGTTTGGAGGTTGGTAACACTGAAGTTTGTCTTTTTGCTTTTTTAAGGCACCGAGATATTCGGTGTTGCTCATTGTTCCTTGTTGTATTTTTTGGATCTCTTGTTTCAAATGGTAGACATGTGAGAAGTTGTTTTGTTGACCAAAATGTGCTTGAACTGCATCCCACAGTTCCTTGGCTATTTCGGTTGCCATAAACAAATCCGCGACAACGGGTTCCATTCATCCCATGAGCCAAGTCATGACTCGATCATTCTTGGATTGCTACCGTCTCATTGCTTTTGTTTCTGAGTCAGTTACCTCCTTTTTGTTTTCTAGTTCAGGTTTTTTTATCTTCCCTGTGGTGAATTCTAGCAACTCTTTGCCGCTGAGAGCTCGTTTCGCTGATCGTGACCATGGTAGATAATTTCTGTCATTGAGTAGAACATTGGTGATTTTAGAAGAGTTAGTAGCTTCCATTGGTAGCTGCCTTTCTAATGACATATTGTTGATGCTTGTTGTTGTTTGTGTTTTTCTGGTATTTTTGTTGGTACAGACTAGCTTTGCTAGTTTGGGTGGTATCTGTGCAGAATTTTGAGATCTATTATTCTGATACCATAATAAATTTAATAGAGAGTAACAAAGAGTCCGAGGGGATAAAAATTGTGTATTTGATTGATTATTTCTCTTACTACGAAACTCCTATTTATAATTACAAAGGCTCAATATAGCCGTTTGTACTATTTTTCTATTTATGGTAACGACGGTACACATTATCGTTTTATTATATTTAATCTAAACTCTTGAATCTTAAATCAATGGTCAATGATGATGATTCCGAGATCAATCTTCAACACATTGCCATATTATTGCGAATAACTTTACAATTGTAGATAACAATGAAAATTTTTATATAATAGAGAAATATGATGATAGAGAGTAACATATAATAACTGAAAGGAGAATTCGTATGACCAATTAATTGAATGTGGTAATAAATATTTTCTATTTAGTTTTATATAAAAGTAAATAGAAGCTAGATGTTTGTATTTTTTTTTTTAATATACGCCAGATAACCTATTTGCTGCAAAAAAATAAAAAGGGATGCTTGTAGCATTTGTGCAAATGTAATAAATACTTTTACATTTGACATTTAATTCTCCCCCCACCAATATCTAAAATAGTACCGACTTTAATAACCGAAATTAGTGCTGTGCTGTACTCCCTATCTCCATCCATCTTTCATCATAAAACTATGAACAACGGTTAAAGTTTATTGTTCCTATAATCCTATAATCCTATATCAAACCCGTTAAAATAAAAAATAAAAAATTCGTCCAGGATAAAAAAAGGGAATTTTGCTCCACCAATTAAATACGATGTCGACGTAAATAATAACGAAAGCGAAACGTATCATAAAGTTTCACAGCATACCCAGAGTCCCAGATGAACCTTCTTTCCTCTTCCCTTCTCCAATTTATAAATATATCAAACCCATCACTTTAACCCCTCAAATAAAATCATCAAAATCAACCTAGAAAAGCGCACCATGGTAAGCCACGAAACCTCCCTCACGCTCACTGGACTTCTCAAGAAGGCCGCCGTATCTTTCCCTGACAAGCGGGCCCTCTCCTTCGCTGGAAAGTTTGAAATCTCCCATTCGCGTCTCCAGGAGCTGATCGACTACTCCGCCTCTGTTCTTCGATCGGCGGGTGTATCTCCTGGCGATGTTGTCGCGTTAACCTTCCCCAATTCCATCGAGGTATATAATATTTCTACCAATTCTTCGTTACATTTCTGATATTGAGGTGGTAACATGGTCGATTGAGAATTAGTACTGGTACAGGTGTCGATTTCCTTACAATAAAATAATCATAGAAGAGCATATCACATTCTATGTTTCTATATTAAATTCTAAATCAGACAATTCTTTAAAACACTTTAATTTACTATTTTTTGTAGTTGGTGATTATGTTTCTGGCAGTAATACGAGCACGAGGTGTAGCGGCCCCATTAAACGCAGCATACACGCAAGAGGAATTCGAATTCTACCTCTCTGACTCGGAATCGAAGTTACTGCTCACAGACTCGATAGGTAATCCTAAAGCACAAGCCGCAGCATCAAAACTCGGCATCACTCAAGTCACAGTTTCTCTACCCGACCCGACTAGCCCGGTACATATCTCCGTGCCAAGCCTGAACGGTGATTTGAATCATGACCTGGTGAAAGATTTCTCGAATGACCCATCTGACGTGGCGCTTTTCTTGCACACTTCCGGCACCACGAGCCGGCCCAAGGGGGTTCCCCTGACCCAACATAACCTAGCTGCATCGGTACAAAACATCATGTCAGTGTACCGGTTTACAGACTCTGACTCAACCGTGGCGGTTCTGCCTCTGTTCCACGTGCATGGTCTCCTGGCCGGGCTCCTTTCACCGCTCTCTGCCGGTGGGTCAGTCACTCTGCCGTCCCAAGGTCGGTTCTCAGCCTCAACTTTCTGGGCTGACATGCGGGCCACCAATGCCACCTGGTATACAGCAGTACCAACCTTGCATCAAATCCTACTTGATCGTCATGCCACAAAACCTGAACAAGATGGCCTTCCGAAACTTCGATTCATCCGCAGTTGTAGTGCATCTCTTGCACCAGCCATTTTAGAGCGGCTCGAATCGGCATTTAATGCACCGGTTATGGAAGCATACGCCATGACGGAGGCATCACATTTAATGTGTTCGAACCCATTGCCACAGGACGGGCCGCATAAGCCCGGTTCAGTTGGCAAACCGGTGGGGCAGGAACTGGCAATTTTAGATGACAAGGGGGTCCCACAGCCGGCTGGGGTCGCCGGTGAGGTATGCATACGTGGGCCCAATGTAACAAAGGGGTATAAGAATAACCCACAAGCAAATGAGACGGCCTTTTTGTTCGGGTGGTTTCACACGGGCGATATAGGGTACCTAGATGAAGATGGTTATCTGCACCTAGTTGGCCGGATCAAGGAGCTGATAAACAGAGGAGGTAAGTTAATTTTATTTGTCAGAAGTTAGGAATAAATAGGAGCATTTTCTCTGGAGTTCTATATCATATACGCGAACGACACCTGGTGACCTGCTTTCTGGGTTGAGTCTTTAATCAGAGTTCACGTCTCCTTGGCAAATTTTAGATATACCTTTTCCTAGTAAAATTAGGTGTGATGTGCTCGTCAAAGAGTTGGTGAGTATAATTTTATAATTTATTGTATTGATTTTAAATGAGATGAATTCAAATTGTTAAAATTGGTGTACTTCACGACTGATGGGTGTACATGCAAAATTTTGAATGTTTTGAATTTATTTAGTACAAAGTCAAGCGGTCAAAATTGATGAAAAATGAATGATCCAAAATGAAATTTTAGAAGTTATTTTAATGCATTCATTTTTCATCAATTTTGACCACTTGACTTCAGATTAAATGAATTCAAAAAATTCAAAATTTTGCATGTATGCGTATCACTCGTGAAATAGATCAGTTTCAACGGTTTGAATTTATTTCGTTTGAAGTGAATCCGGTAGATTCTTTGGTGAGCACATCACACCCTAGTTCTACTATTTTCTATACACCATATTATATCATCAGTCCTTTACTCCTTTACCTTTAAATATTTCCTAATAATATCTTGACAACTTTTGAAAAGGAACCTCAATTATTGGTGATAATTAAGCAAAAGAATAACTCTTTTCTAAAAGAGGTAAAAAGAATAAAAAATTCGGAAAAAAAATGTTTGAAGTAATACGAAACATTTTGGTCCTCAGACTAAGGATTGTCAATCAGAGTGACTTGACTTGTTGTAAATACGTTTTTTATTAATCGAATTGTTAGTAGATATTAAAACCACTGACTTTCAAAAAAAAAAAATTATTCTATTCTGCATTCAAATTGTTAGTAGACATTAAAACCACTGACTTTCAAAAAAAAAAAAAATTATTCTATTCTGCATTGCTTTTCTTTATATTACTAAATAAAGAACTACTCTTTATCAGGAGAGAAAATATCACCAATAGAAGTGGACGCGGTGTTGCTGGGCCATCCAGACATTGCACAAGCCGTGGCATTTGGTGTACCAGACCCAAAATACGGCGAAGAGGTAATAATGCTTAGCCGATTTGATGCTTAAATAATTATTGAATTTATTTAAAAAATAGTAATTTTTTTTAAAATAGTAAAATTTGATCTCCAACCACATTTTAATATGAAGAGGTCTGAATTTGATGTAAGCCGTTGATTTAATTCCAGATAAATTGTGCGGTAATCCCGAGGGATGGCACGGATTTAACCGAAGATAAAGTGACCGCGTACTGCAAGAAAAATTTAGCTTCTTTCAAGGTACCAAAACGGATATTTATCACCGATTCGCTTCCCAAAACAGCTACAGGGAAGATCCAGCGGCGTATTGTTGCTCAGCACTTCATAGAGCGCAACTAGGAGAGCAAGCGTGGAGGGGTGGTTTTCGATTAAACTATTGAAATAAAGAGGAATTAGGGATTTTTGTGATAATTTGGCTATTTTGGAAGGTGGATAAAGAATTATTTCTAGGCTTTGATGAGGGCGTGGCAATTGATAGATGTTTTGCGTATGTGTTGCATTGCATACGATAGATATTACATAATAATTTTTGATAGATACAATATTAATATTTAAGAATTCATTTGATATAAGATTACGAGGTGAAAATCGATGCACTTTATTTAAACCATCAGATTTAAAATGAATGGTCAAATTCATCCAGAACTATCTAATGTTTTCTCTATTATGGGGATGGCTGATGAGCCAAATGGAGTCTCCTTGTACAGAAGTTCGTAATCATAGGTGAGCAATTGAGCACAGAAAATGTTTCGTGTGTTCAACTGATTGTGTAAACTTAGGTGGTAGACACGAAACATTTCCGCTTGTTCTCAGTCACTCACCCAGTCACACCACACTCCAAAAAACAGTTTTTTTCTCTCTAATGTCGCACTTTAGATTGTTAATTATTTTTTCTAAGAAGCACTTGTCACACCACACTCCACAACATTCTTTTTTCTTCGATGTCGATGTCGGAGAATTTTTTTATTTATAGAAAATATTATAAAATAATACAAAAAAACAAAAAAACTATCTTGAAATTTAGATGTATAGATGGCCTGAAAAAATTTGCTCCAAACTTTGAACTGAAATTTTTTCTTCAGATAAGTGAGTCGTATTCCTGATTCTGTCTGTAATGCTATTGTACAACTTGTTGTAACAATTGTTCAAAACCACAAATGATTCAAAAGCTCCAAAAAAGAAAAAGTTCCAGTCTATCTATGCATCTAAATTTTAAGATAATATTTCCTTTTTCTTTAATTATTTCATAATATTTTCTATAAATAAAAATTCTCCTAATGTCGGCAATCCATAGTCTAATTGGGTTAATTTCTTGTATACCCTCACAAACTCTTCTAATTTCTTATTTACCCCTAAAGATTTTAATTTATCTAATTTATCCCTCAACTCCACAAACTCTTTCTTTTTAACCCATTACATAGTAACTATGGAGTTAACCATAGTTAAATCATAGTTAAATCCCTAGTTAAAATAATAAAAGACAAAAATACCCTTTTCTATTTTATTCTATTTTTTCTTTTTAGAGTTCATTAGTCCCTTCATTCCTGCACTTCCGTTCTTTCACTTCCGCTACGTCCTTGTTTTTCTTGTGGTGATCTCTGCTCTAGCTCTCTGTATTTGTTTTCAAATATTGTTAAATATGAGATTATTAAAGAGACTTTCTGTTTCATCTCCAACTAGGGACGCATCCCAGCAAATTTAAACTCTTCATTTGTTTTCAAATTCGAATTGAACTAGATCACAAGTATCTCCCCAAAATGTCTACAGTAGAGATACATTTGGAACAATTTTAAGCAGGTGAGGTGAAACTGTAAAATCTTAATTCGAAATTGAGGAAATAGTATTGAACGAAGAGTTGTACTCCATAAATTACCATCATCTCAAAAATATTTTATTCAAATTTGTTTGCTTGCTTAATTCAATTGGTTGATATGATCATCAGAGTCGAGAAGGAGATCCATTTTTATTTAAATTTTCTTGTATTGATATATGCATGACAAATTATGAATAAATTATCACACATATTTTGAATTCTTACAGATCAACGAAATGATAAGAAGAAAAGATGAATTGTCTTGATAACAAACTTCGTTTAGTGGGGAGAATGTTGTTCGAGAATATTTACGGAGGCTGATAAAACAATACTGGTATTGGTGGAGGAGATAAAAGAACAGCTCAAGTTCATTGAAATCTAATGTTAAACCTTTCAAGAAATTATCAGAAAGGGACTTTTGCTTTCCAACATACAAGTATTTCTTAAACTTTTTTATTGTCACAAGTTATTTTCAAAAGGCTCAGCAGTTCTCAAATGGATCCTGCTCCGATAAGTCGTATAAAGTTTAGTATGGTAGAATTAGTGTTTGACATTAAAAAATCATAATTAATTCTTCATTCATCATCAATTGGTTAATTACTCTATTTATTATTCAGAGATTCAAAGGTTCAAACTACTAAAAGAATTGGAAGCAACTTGTGAGAAATCGTAATGAAATGGACAAGAGGATATTTGAATTGCGCCCACTATGGCACAAATGTGCTTTGATCATAGGGCCCGCGCAAGGGTAATCAAATAATCTGATTGCTTGATTAAAGGGTCCACACAAGGGTACAATAGGAAAATATATATTCTGACAATGGATCATTAACTCTGTGTGTAAAAAAGAAATAACTTTAAGAGTTAAAGGATAAATTAGATACATTCAAGTGTTGAGGGATAAATAAGAAATTAGAGAACTCTTTCAGGGTATGTGAGAAATTAAACTTTTTTTTTCCGAACTTATGAATGTCGCATTACACCGTTACAAGTGGTCCATTACATGCCAGGCAAAAGCCTGAAACCGTAAGCAATAATTTTAGTAAGAAAGCGACCGGAGGATTGCTTGTGGTCCGTAAGACTGATTGAGGACCCCACCTGGTACCTAACCGGCTTCCATTGTTTTACTTCTCTGAATTTGGTTTACTGCTACAGTGACCCATATGGCCTGTTGTTATCTGAATGCCCGATATTTTGAATTGAATTTAACCGATTTAAACCTGAACTTGCTGTGTAAATAGGAGGATGGTTCAAATGTTCCGTTGATTTAGTGCTTTATTAATACTTCACATTTTTATTTTTATTTTCAAAATTTAAACAGTTGATTCGAATTGTTCAGAATAATTTTTATATCAAAATGTGCTTGAAAATTAAATTTTATATTTTTGTAAATGTTTTATTATTTTCTTTTAGATAAGTACAAAATCAACATTTTTCAGAATATTCTAAACCATAAAAAAAATTTCTGAACAATGCAAGAGTGTGAGAAATTATGACAATTTTCTTGTTGACATAATAAATATAATAGTTTAATTTTAGAAAAATACATGAAATAATAAATAATTATATTTAAAGTTTAATTTTGTTATTTCTATTTAAAAAACAAATATATATTGAAGCCTGAAAAATTAAAGTATTTGAACTCCCTTCATATCAAATTATTAACTTTCAACTGTCTATAACTTTAATATAAATCCAATTTGATACCACAAATTTTGTGATTTGGCGGAAGCACATTAATAAATCCATTCTTTAGCGAGGCAATTAGGTGATCATATGCAAAAAAAAAAAAAAAAGAAGGTAAGTTTTCCTTTTTATTACTAAAATTTGTGAGTATCATAGTAGAAGCACATACATCATCGCATTTATACTGAGAAGGAATTCATTTAAATCATATTTGGCAAATCATCACAATATTTTATATTGTATTAATTATTAAATTATAAAAATATAAATGACAAATGAATCGATTTTGTTGAATTTTCTGAACAATGCATTTGCATAGAAAATTCTTCCAACAAAAACAACACAATCGTCTAAAAATTACGGTTAATAAAATATAAAACTTGTATATTAACAAAACTTATGACATAAATAACATCCTTCACATAAAAAATTACATGTTTGAAATCTAAATAAATAATTACTTATAAATATTAAATAATGAGTAGCTTAACCTCCCATTAACCTCCTATCTTTATTTTAAAAAAATATCGTCACGAGAAATACTTAGGGCATGTTCGGCTGTACAGGAAAAATTACTGTTCACGTGGGAAAAAAAAAATTCACTCAGACTGAATTTTTTTTTTCCCACGTGAACAGTAAAAATCAGTTCAAATTTTTTTTTTCCGTGCCCATTCCTCAGCCCACTGTGCTGCCGAACAAGCCCTCAGTATATTGTATTGGATATTCGGATGTTGATGCTAAAGACAACAAAACTGTAAATTTTCAAATGACACCTGGTGGAAGGAATAAATTGGGGAAGATTTGTCTGCTAATGTTTATATTTTTGTTTTAGCTGCCAAATTCTAGACCAATCTAGAAGTTTCCGTGTGAGTGACACCTAGATAAAAAAATATCTCGCGTAGAGAGAGAAAAGGGTCCTTCATTTAATAAGTGATCCTTGTTTTTATTTTTGGTAATCTTCCCGTAAGAAATGATCCTTGTTTGATGTTTCAATTTCTTGATTTTTGGTAATCTTCCCGTAAGAAATGATCCTTGTTTGATGTTTCAATTTCTTGATTTTTGGTAATCTTCCCGTAAGAAATGATCCTTGTTTGATGTTTCAATTTCTTGGTACCAACTAGGGCTGTAAAAAAATGCTTAAATTTGCAACTCGCTCATAACTTGCTTGATAATTGCTCATTTACAACTCGAAACTGTTCCAACTCGAGTTGACTCGCTTGTTTAACTAATGAGCTGAGTTTGCACATACCCCAACTCGCTCATTAACAACTCGAGTTACAGTGTTACACAAAATTCGTCACAATAAATCTCAGGAGTCAGCTATAAACGAGTTATAAGCAATTTCATGAGTTGGCAATTAGCTGAACTCGAATTGTCTTATGAACTATCTTATGGACTTGGGTTAAACGAGTTATAAACAAGTTGTGAGTCAACTCGGGTTGGTAACGAGATGAACTCGAGTTGGCTTTGCACCTCGTTATTGCCATCCCAACTCGAGTTAACTCGCTCATTTATTAAATGAGCTGAGCACAAGTTAGAGGTAACTCGCTCAAACTCGGCTCATTTACAGCCCTGCTACCAACTACCAATAGACCAACATATGGTGAGCCAATAAGAGAGGTTCCTCGAAGCCGGATCAGTTCTAGGAATATTCTTTCCTGCAAATTTACATTTACAGTTCCTTCGAATTTAATATCTTAAATATGGAGTGAGGCGTATGTGATATAGACTTATAATACGTTCTCGAAATTCAAACTGTCGATCCGAACTGTTCAAATATAAAATGAATATAAATATGTATTTGCAGAACAACTTTTACATTTTAGAATTATTTTACTTTCTTTTTATAAATAAGTAGAAAGTCAATTATCTAAAATTCTGAATTCTGAGACCATCCAAAAATAATAATTTTTTATCTATTAATAAACAAATACAAATTATAAAATTTGGTCCGCATGGACCACATGTACATCTCCATATAAATATCATGTTTAACAATATGAATTGATTTCTTAAATTTGAAAAATACAATATAAATTCATAGCACAGATCGATCTAGAATATGCATATCATGGTTTTCTAAAAAAGAAAATATGCATATCATGAGTAGAGTGTTTATAAGCCCATCAAAGAGTTTTGGTGAGCTTGACTCTAAAACCTATCGGATTATTTCAAATGATAAATCTAAACTGTTAAAACCGATCTATTTCACGAGTGATGAATTTACATACCAACTTTTTAAAATTTTGTACTAAGTTAGTATAAAGCTAAGTGTTAAAAATTATTCAAAAAATTAATGTACTAAAATTAATTTATAAACCTTCTCATTTTAACCTCTTGATTTTTTATTAAAATTATTCGAAAATATAAAAAGTTTTTATGTAAATTCACACAGTCTCTATTTGTTATTTAAAGTTAATATAATAAATTTTAGAGTTAAGTTCATTAAAAATTATAAAAACAATCAGTTCTACGCTCTCTGTATCATTGCAACTTCCCTTTTGAAATATTTGAGTACATGACCGTGCGCCCTTTTAACAATGTCAGCAGAGTCACGGGATAAGTTTCCAAATAAATCTTGAGACGAGACCACTCAACTAAGGTTCCAAATATGTCACATTTGTCGTTTCGATTCATTAAAATATCATTCCCACCTCGTCTCCTCGGATATTTTTATTAATACCCCCAGAAAAAAAAAAAATATCAAATATAACCTCAATTTTTTTTTTTTTTTAAATATAACCTAACCGCCCCAATGGGGGGCGGTTCACTCTCCCACCAAACCGCCCTCCTATGGGGCGGTCAGCTGTGCATACTGAACCGCCCCACAGGGGGGCGGTCCAGTTTTTTTTTTTAGATTTGAGAGAATATGAATGAAATTTAACCATAAAAATTCGAATTTTGTTTTTAATATTTGTTAGAAGTAGTCAAATAGCTAAAATGTTTACTTCTTTTGTCAATTACTTCTTTTTAATGTTTGTTAGATTACTTTTTTTTTTAAATTCGAATTTTGTTTTTAATATATATTTTTTTTAGAGACAAATAGCTAAAATGATGAAATATAACACTAAAAAATCGAATTTTTTTTCCATTTGTCAAATTACTTTTTTGATAGCATATTTATACTAAAATATGCTAAATTACTTGAAATTATGTTAATTTTTTTAAAGAGACAAATATGTAATATGCTGAAATATAACACTAAAAAATCAAAAAAATTTAAAATATTTGTTAGATTACTTTTTTGACATATAATTAACATAGTTATACTAAAATACGCTAAATAACTTGAAATTATGTTAATTTATGCTGAATTACACTAAATTACTTGAAATTACAATAATTATGTAGAATTATGCTAAAATACAGTAAATTACGCTAAATTACATATGAATAGGGATGATATCTTCACTGAGAAGGCGAAAAATGACGACGAAACTTCAAACTGCCATAAAATGGCATTCGAGTGTTCGATTTCAGCAAATGACCACTTTTCGGAAAGCTTGTGAAAATACGCATGCATTAATGCCCATGATGTCAAATTTCAAAATTCAGAATCGCCAAAAAACAAAGGGAAGAGTCTCAAAACTTCAGTTGAAGTTTTCGATTAAGATTTTCATTTCTATTGTTCAATCTACGTAGCTCAGTAAATTAGTTATATAATGAACTTGTAGAATACCATTTTTTCTTATTTTTGGAATTTTTTTACTATTTTTTTATAATTTATGAAAGATGGCACAATATCATCCATATTCATACGTAATTTACCGTAATTTAGCATAATTCTACATAATTATTGTAATTTCAAGTAATTTAGTGTAATTCAGCATAAATTAACATAATTTCAAGTTATTTAGCGTATTTTAGTATAACTATGCTAATTATATGTCAAAAAAGTAATCTAACAAATATTTAAAAAAAAATTCGATTTTTTAGTGTTATATTTCAGCATATTACCTATTTGTCTCTTTAAAAAAATTAACATATTTTCAAGTAATTTAGTGTAAATCAACATAAATTAACATAATTTCAAGTAATTTAGCGTATTTTAGTATAAATATGCTATCAAAAAAGTAGTATTTTAGTATAAATGTGCTATCAAAAAAGTAATTTGACAAAGGAAAAAAAAAATTCGATTTTTTAGTGTTATATTTCATCATTTTAGCTATTTGTCTCTAAAAAAATATATATATTAAAAACAAAATTCGAATTTAAAAAAGAAGAAGTAATATAACAAATATTAAAAAAAAGTAATTGACAAAAGAAGTAAGCATTTTAGCTATTTGACTACTTCTAACAAATATTAAAAACAAAATTCGAATTTTTATTGTTAAATTTCATTCATATTGTCTCTCAAATCTAAAAAAAAAAAAAATGGACCGCCCCCCTGTGGGGCGGTTCAATATGCACAGCTGACCGCCCCATAGGGGGGCGGTTTGGTGGGAGAGTTAACCGCCCCCCATTGGGGCGGTTAGGTTATATTTAAAAAAAAAATCGAGGTTATATTTAATATTTTTCTTTTTTCTGGGGTATTAATAAAAATATCGGTCGTCTCCTTCGAACGGATGATAATGGAATTTTTTTATCCGTAAAAATTATTAAAATCAGACATATGGAAATAAAAAAAAGTGTCTCGTTTTTAACAAATATAAAAAGATTAGATTCGTTGAGTCCAATTCAAATATTATAGATCAGACTCAATGATTCAGATTCATATTTTTTTTTTGAGTTTGGATCCGGACCATTCGATTAGAGGAGAATCAAGCTCTGGTTCAGAGATGATCTCAGAAAAAAAAAATATTTGGATCTGGACCATTGAGCCAGATCAATATATTTTGGATCGGACTTAATGAGTCAGATCTTTCCATATTTGTTAGAAACGAAACACTTTTTCTATTTCCGTACATTTAGATTTAATTTCTAGGAATAAAAAATTTCCTATGAGAATCGGAGGTCTTAAGCCCCAATCATGTATTCATGTTCCGTATGTTATTTTAGGAAAATAATAATAATTATTTAAGAAGGATCACTTAGCAATCGTACTCGTGTTGACGTGAATATTAATATTAACGTATCATGTATAATTTGTTTTGTTAGCAGAATTTAGATGCTGTAAAAACATTAAATCATGTACCAAGTTAAAATTGTACATGATTATCGTTTTATCGCATTAAATCTTTTTTGAGAGAATATTGCATAAATTTTTTTGTATAAAAGTAACATTTTTTTTACGATGAATTATGTTAGTCAAGATAAGTGTAAATTCTACAAAATTCAAATACAAGTTACATACAAATTTGAATTTTTATTCATTTTTTCTGACATATTAAAAGTCGTACTTGTGAATTGTACATAATACATCAATATTCATATTATTATCTGGATGGTTACCAACCCCCAGTATTATAAATTCCCACAAAAAATAATGCATTTTGGAGTTCAATGAACTTTTTTAAATTAGAATTTGTTGGACTTCGTCTCGAAAATAAAATACATATTGGACAAGTACATTTGATTTTTAAATTAAAATAAATACTATCATATAATAGAATTCAACATAAAAGAAATATATAATTGTTTATAAATGATCATATAATGTAATTAATTTTGTAAATTAAAATGATATACTCATATATCGATGAATATCTATTATTAAAAAAACGAATACTTTTTAGCAATATAATTAAAATTGATAGTAATTAGTGATTCAATTTTATAATACAAAATATTTAATAAATTACATATTTTAACATATTTTAGAAGTCAAACTACCTTGATATAATATCAATTGCACAAACCGATGCTTCAAAATCTAATATTTCTTCTCTCTTTGCTTATCTTAAAGAAATTGGTCTGTGCTGTTCGATTGTGAACCCTCTAATCGATTATCATTGACCAACAGTCACTTTTCACAAGTAATATGAAAATGATAACAGCAACAAGCCACCACATGCATGACATTGCATAGAAGTTGAACAGAGCAAATCAAACAGGCCGTGTAAAAGCGACATAATAATATAACGATAAACAGAGAAAAATGCTAAGAGTGCCCTTTCAATGTACTACCTAAATTATTTACAGTGTAGTAAAAGAAGAAGAAAAAAAAAAAAGGTATATTAGGAAGATAAAGCCAGTTCAGCCCATGCCAAAGGGGACTCTTTGAGCTGAGCAGCAACTGATAAGTCAATTCCATTTTCCAAAATTCCAGCAATTATTTGCATTGAAGGTCGCTTCGACGGGTCGGGTTCTAAACATAGAGTAACAGCACTGCATATGACCTCGAGGTCTTCTGTTCTGAAGTTGGTCAACACAGGGTCAACTAATTTCTTGATTTCGTCAGCATTTTGGAGATGTTTAACAGCCTGTCATGAAATTTATTGCTAAAACATGAGCAAAAACATGAAATTCATCAAGCTAATGAAAATCCCTCTTATTTGCACAATAACCTAGTTTGTGGAAAACTAAAAATGAGGCCCTAATATTAAATATAAAAAAGAAATCTATTTTTGATTAAAGTTAAT
The DNA here is from genome assembly GCA_025461125.1 of Carex kokanica. Taxonomy (NCBI): domain Eukaryota; kingdom Viridiplantae; phylum Streptophyta; class Magnoliopsida; order Poales; family Cyperaceae; genus Carex; species Carex kokanica. The sequence continues at coordinate 422,433 of JAJGRX010001034.1, read as the reverse complement.
TTTTGTCATTTCGTACCAAAATCCTTTCGTTAATATGCAAACCGAAAGTATCTGTTTAGAACTACTTTCCATTTACCAATCAGTGTTTATTTTTGTTTATGGTTTCCCACTTTGACTTCATGCAGCACACGGAGTATAGAAGCAAAACAACTATATGCATGGTTTGTGCGCTGCATGAAGCCAAAACTGCTGTGTTAAAATATGGATCAAAATGGCAACCTCATAAACTTTGCTGACCAAAGCAGCAAATGATGATCAGTTCAGAAAGAGAGATTGTGAATCACTCTGGTAAAAGGGATAGCATTCTCAATAGGCAAAAGCAAAATTTCTAAAAGATATTGCTGCAATCTAAGGTGCTATTAGCATGTTATTTTTTTTGTTAGTAACTATGACTTTTATGTATTCACAAATAAATTAACTTTCATAAAGGGGTTCTTACCCATTCGACCAAACAACCCTGATCTTTGCAATAGGGAGGCCTTCCACTAATTATTTCCAGCAAGACTACCCCAAATGCATACGTATTTGCTTGCACATCCATGTTTCGCTCCTCTAAAGTGCCCGGAAATCCATGAACAGAACTTCCATTCTGTATGTGGTATGAGTTTTTCTCCAAATTTGAAAATAGCATATTCCAACATTCAAAATCAACTAACTGCACAAAAATGTAAAAGAGAAAAATAAAGTAAAATGTCAAATAATTAACAAATACTGATTAAAAAAATAAAAACCTGTCTGTAATTAATCATGTACATACATTACAAGACAAGTTGTGTTAGGATGGCACTGAAATCCATCAAAGTTTAAAATTAAGATGTTAATGGAATCCTAAATAAAAAAAAGGAGATGAGGCATACCTTTGGAGCGAAATCTTCAGTAATGTAGACTGCATTTGAATTCAAATTAGCTAATGCATATGGGGGCTGCAATTCCGTGTGCAAGTACCGGAGCCCTTTCGCAATTCCTATAGCAACTTTCATTCGCCTAATCCAGGATAAATGTGACCCATCCTCTCCATCTAAAAGCACGAGCTAGCAGTCAATATGGTAAATACTGTAGAAAATTTGCCACAAAATCGAAAACCAAAACATAAATAAACTGAATAATCAAAATGCTGACTTACAGTGTAGGTGTTCATACAAGGTACCGTTTGATGCATATTCAAATACAACCATTCGGGTAAATGGTTCAGATTCTTTGCAATAGCCTAGAAACTTCGCTATATTCTCGTGATTTAGCCTGGCCAAATGAGCTAGCTGGAAAAGATATATAATTATAAATTCAATTGTCCATTTCCTTTTCAGTGATTACAAAACCACATCAATTTTGGGAAATTACTTCTGATCTGTTGTACTCTTCATGTTAGGTATATCAACTGTTGTATAATTTATAATGTCATTACAAAACAACCAGTCTGTATCAGGATGGTATCAGTATAATTATATTGCTTGATACCAGTAATAAAGGAGTCCTAGAGATATCTAATGTGATACCTTGCTCTGGTAGGAGAACTCGTGATAATTGCTCCAGTTGGCATGGGAGATGCAAAGGGAAATAACTGCAGCCTCGGGCCCATCTTTCAGAGTCCCTTTGTATACTACAGTTCCATTGGTAGAGCCAATTATGTTGCTAAAATCTTCACATGCTATTTCAAGCTCCTGCCGGGTTAGCCTAGGTATATTCTTCAATAATTCACCATCTGTAGAGAAATGTGTTTCAAGCAAATTCTTACTTGTACAAGGACATGCATGTAATTTACTTGCATAACATATTGTAGATTGAAATGGTATATCTACAAGTTGAAACTGACATTTTATTCAGTTGCAAGTAACATCTAGACTAAGGTTTACTCCCCCTTTAAAATTGACAAATGTGTAATTGTCCACACAAACTGATTTATTCCCCCTTACAAACACCACATTAATATACAAATTAAGCCGAGTTTGCTGAGAAGTTAGATAAGTTCACATGATCAGGTTATTGGAAAATTTTGCTTGGCTGAATTGCAATTATGATAATAGTTGCACGTTTGTTGGAACTTGCACGTGTCAGCCCTGTATGGTAAATATTAACTGTAAGAGTGAGGCTATGGTACTATGCATAGCGCATATTGGTCCGTACTATGGATCAATATCTCAATATTGAAAGTTTAAACAGTCGATCCAAACTGTTTGACATGATCTTCATATGAAAATGAATTTGTAGATCAAATTTTAATATTTTTTAGAATTTATTTTACTATTTTTTTAGATAGGTAGAAAATCACTTGATCTAAAGATTGCAGGCCATTCAAAAGTAGTGATTTTCTACATATCTAAAAAAATTCTACAAAATGTAAAATTTAGTATGCAAGTACATTTTCATATGGAGATCATGTTGAACGTTCAGATCGACTGTTTGGACATGAAAAATGAAGTTATTGATCCATAGTATGGACTAATTTGCACTATACATAGTACCATAGCCTCACTCTTAACTGTAACTTGTAAAAATCCCGTAAGAATAACAGACTACGAACCTATAGAGATGATGATCTCATCGCTCCAGCTCTGAGTTCTGCTCCAGGGGGCTTTTAAATTCAAGGCTGGTTTAAGCTTACAACTTTTGTTGTAAGCTGAAACGATACCAGTGAAAACCAAAACAAGTATCAGAATTCCGGTCACAATTTCTAAAAATAGAAGCCACCATGGCTGTCTTGGGTTCTGGTGCTTGTGCCACTCATTTGATTCCTTGTACGCCATGCCTTTTTGTGCTGGTTGGGTTTTTACATAGCCACCTACAAATAGAAGTTTTGAAAGTAAATTGCAATTGTAAGTGGAACATGACCTGATTTAAAAATTATAAAATTTGGTCCCCAGGCACATTTTAATATGGAGATCGTGTATTCGTGTTGAGCAGTTCAGATTGACTGTTTGGACTATGAAACGGAGATAAGGATGTGAGGCATTATTGGGGCATGAAAACAATGGGGGCATTTTAACCATACTCATCATAAAAATAGTATTTTCTTGAGATCTTGTTGTCACATAAACACAAAGACAAACAATAGATAGATAGATAGTAGATATATGGAGGAGGGGGGGGGGGGGGGGGGGGTGGGGGGGAGAGAGAGAGATACCATTACATATTTTCATGGTTCTCTGCAATACTGAAAAGTCATCTTGAAAGCAATTTCCTTGAAAACTTGACCTGTTTGTATAATTGATTTCTTCCAATTAAACAGCTTCGTTGATATTACTCTTATTTACTTTTTATATTAAACTTTCTATTGTACAAAAGAAAATTCTAGATCAATCACTGCATAAATTATATTCACCTTGGGAGATGTCTCAAACAAGCAGGTATTTTCCCAACTAAAAAATTGTAGGAGAAATCAGCTACTCTCAAGTGTGATGATTGCTGGCATAATCCATTACCACTGTCATAAGCCATAAATCTGAAACTCGTAGTAAAATTATGGTAAACTTAATCCTTTTTTTTATTTCAGCTACCAAAATAATAATTAAAGAGAGAGAAAGGAGGAGAGGACTTTAGTGGACTCGGTACAATTTCAGATAATGCGATATTGATCATCTAAAATGATGACACACTGAATTACAGATTTCCATGTAAGATGTTAATTACAAATAATATGCACCTAAATCTTCTTTTAGTCCTACTACCAGTTACAGATGCCAGTATAGATCAATTAATAAATTTAATATATAGCACTATTGAATCTCCACACAAAGCAACAAAAGAATCTAAAATTTTGAGTCGTGCACATGAATAGAAATTCATAATACATACCTGCTATCACTTTGTGAAACACTCGTCTTGGCACTACCAGGTATTGGCCCCTTGAGTCGGTTTCGATCCAACCGCAATTCCACCAGATTTTGAAGCTTACCAAGTTCCACTGGGATAGAACCAGTCAATCCATTGGAATGCAAGTTTCTACAAACACCCCAAAAAAAATGAGAGGGAGTTTGATATGAAGAAAATGTTGAGAAAACAAGAAGCTGAAATTACAAGTAAAATACTTAGTAATTTGGGCAACAGAAGAAATTCTGATTTTCCACCATAAACCAACTTTTCTACTGTCCTAAATTTTTTATATTTTTATGGACATGTGAGAAAGTGAGATGATACAAATGGAGAGACATGAAGGATATTACATGTTTTGTGGAGTAATACTGGAAATATTTTGTTTTTACAGAGGAAAATTTGTCATATTTTGCACCACTATAGAACAGAACCTATAATCTGATAGCCTAAACATGAAAAATATCCCCACACTCTTACACTCCCAAGTTTTCTTCCAAACAAAATACTGAAACTCTCCAGTTTTTTTCCTTTTGAATCAGTATTTGAGGGCAGTTTTACACTGTTAAGGGAGCACAACTGAAGCTTTTTATTTGAGAAAATGAAACTTAGCCCCTTACATTTTTCTTATTCTGCTCAAGTCTCCGAGCTCAGCAGGGATAGGTCCAGTAAGCCGGTTCACACTCAAATCCAACACTGTTAGGTTCTTTAGCAGCCCAATCTGATTAGGAATTGTCCCCATAAAGAGGTTATTATCCAAATGTCTGATCAAGAAAAATAGACATGCCTAGTTGTCAGTGTCACAGAACAAATATATACTATCAAAAAGAAGAAGTGAAGGAAGAGCATTGTACATACAATTCTTGCAGTGAGCTGAATTGACCAAGTTCTGGAGCTAGAAACCCCTTCAATGAGGAATTGGAGAGATTTCTGAAGAAAACATATTCAAAATTCAAAATTTCATATAAGTTGATGAAGTGAAATACTCTATTGATGCAAACTACTGGTTGAATCTTTTTCTTCTTCTTCTTCTTCTTTTCTTTCCATTTTTTTTTCAAGGTGCTAAACCAGGCATGAAATTGTTAACATTTCTTAAATGTAGGCTCAACAAACTGAACATAAAATGAGATTCACCAGTCCTCATATTTAATATTGCAATTTTTGCACAATAAAAAACTTTGCTTCTTTTTCTTATTTCCGTTGGCAAAACTTCAATTTAATTCATGGGATAAGAAAAAGCAAATTCCAGCTTCTTTTTCTTATTTCCGTTGGCATAACTTCAAATTAATTCATGGGATAAGAAAAGGCAAATTCCAGCAGTGACAAGGGCATAATGTGAAGGAAAAAAAGAGATGACAGGATCAAATCAAATTAACAAATCCAAATAACTAAAGATACTATTTAACACTACTAACTCTCAACCTACAAAAAAAAAAAAAAAAAAAAAACACTACTAACTCCGAGAATGCTTCAGTTCTAGCACTAAAAACAGCTAATATTTGAGATCCACACAGCACGGAAGACGGAACACATGAGAAACAAACAGTTCAATTAATAAACAAACTAAAACCGCATTGCCTTACAATGAAATAAGCTGATCCCGTTTGCCAGCGCAGCGCACACCATACCAGCTGCACGGATCTCGATGCATAGCATCCCAATCGGAAAGTTTTGACAAAGGGTCTTCGAATATAGCCCTTTTAAAAGCAATGAGAATCCAGACTGCATTTGAAATTTGAAAACAAAATTACGAATTCCCCCAACTATTAACCACATTGCTCTTTATTGGAAGATGTCGTTATGATTCCTACGTACAATGAGATTTAAGTAAAGATGGCGATTAAAAATGTGGTATATATACATAGTGAAAGGTAATGACCAATTAAGAAAATTTTCTTAATAAAGAATTTCGAGGATATCCAAGTGAAATCGTAAATTGTTTCAAGTTTGAGAAAAGAGTATACATACCATCATCTTGCAAAAGGGAATTGGATGGCGCAAAGTGAAATGCACAGTCAAAAGCGAGGAGAAACAGAAGAGAAAATCTAATCGAACTCTTCATGTCTAAACAGTCAATTAAAATCACTCGCGCTCACTGAAACACTCGAATTTTTTCTCAACACAGAAAAATTTGAGAAAGATAGAATAGAAGAAGGAGAGCGAATCGTCACTCGGTAACCCACATGGATGCAAATCATGCGAGTGGAGTTGGTGAAGAAGGAGAAGGAGAAGAAAAGAAAAGATGAAGAGATAGTAGTGAAGAGAGGAGACTAGGAGAGAGAATGTCTTTATTATATAAAGCGACATCGAAATAAATGGAGAGAGAGGTTGTGTCGTCGTAACTACATTTGCTCTGTTGGTTTTCATCTCTACAATACTAAATATATTGAGGCCTGTTTAATTTCAATCACTGAAATTTTCGCTCTGAACTTGCCAATAGTGCGCTGTCACGTTATCCGTATTAATCCCAGATATCATCAGCGATTAGTTCACATCACATTAATCTCTTAAATTTTTGTTCATTTTATATTTTATGCATGAGTGGCGTTTTACAGAAAACATGATTAACACTTGTAACAGATAAATAATCTTTGAGGAGGATTAAAATGCCTCATGTATGTTGTGTTTTATCGTTTCTCACATTTTTTATTTACGTTTTCAAAATTCAAACAGTCGATCTGATCGCTCAATATGATCTTCAAAATAAAATATATTTAAAGACCAAAATTTTATATTTTTTTAACTTTTTTTACTATTTTTTTAGATAGGTACAAATCTTTTTGATATATGTTAAAGAGAGAAAGTTTCTTCAAAAATGTTAAAAAGATAAAGAATGTTTTATCTAGTAACATTATGGGTGGAAGTTAAAAAAACAAAATGTCTTTAGCGTTCGAGTTATGTACCGCCACTGGTACGTGATTTTGATCAGGGGCGGAATCAGACTTTTGAATTATGAGGATCATACACATATAGAGTCAGTTATATATAAAAATTCTACAGTGAATAGATATCAATTTTACAATAGCATGTCATTTTACTCTAAATTATATAGAAAATTATACATTAATATAAAAAAATGAGGGTCAATTGACTCCAGACTTGGCCCTAGTGCAGGGCACCAGGGCGATGGTCCCGGGCCACAAGATCCAAGGGGGCACAAAAAAAAAATTAGTTTGTATATATTAAAAAAAATTAATCTGTATATATTAAAAATAAATAAAATATTAGGGTCCAAACTTTGTATATATAAATGGTTCAAACTTTTCTATAAATAAGTATGATCTATTGGTGTATCAATAAAAAAAATTATATATAAAAATGGCTTAAACTTTTCTCTCGTCCCGAATCCCAAATAATCTTCAGAGTCGGCCCTGTTGACCCCCATTACCACTTCTTCCCTCTACCCCTGATTCTGATGATACTGGTTTGCAGAGATTCCAGTTATACATCACCACTGCTCCCTCTTTCAATTTTATGTAATTAATAGTTAGGTTGCTAGTTAGTGTTTCTGTAAATTATATTTGGGTTGTTGGTTTCATCACTTTATGTAATATATGTTGTACTATGAACTCTTGTAAACTTTGTAATCTCGGTTTATAATATCAGCTTAGGGCATTTCACATTAAAGAACAAATGTCTTTTATATCGAAAAAAGAAGGGTAAATTTGACTGAAGGTCACTAAACTTTGCCATTGTCACGAATTGGTCACTCAAGTTTGATTTATAATTTTTTAGTCACTCAACTTCGTCATTTGTTTCAATCAAGTCACTTTATATTTTTCCGTCCAAAATGCTAACGGAATATGCTCATTACGTTAGTATTTTGGACGGAATATGCTAATTTCGTTAGTATTTTGGACAGAATGATAATATTCCGTTAAAATTACAGACGGAAAAGTATAAAGTAACTTAATTTAGACACATGACAAAGTTAAGTGACTAGAAAGAGACAAATCAAACTTAAGTGACTAATTTGTGACAAATGACAAAGTTTAGTGACCTCCACCGAAATTTAACCCTTCTTATTTTAACCCTTCTAAATAATTATAATAAATCTCTTTATGTTAATTAAAAAGAACATTTTAATTTGCTTAAACAAATATTCCTTTCTGTTCTGTCAGTTGATGGTTGTACAAACATATTATTATTATTATTATTATTATTATTATTATTATTATTGAGTCTGGCTAGCGTCCAAACATTTGGATAGAGGCCTATATCCAAACGTTTCATTTTTGTGATTTCAAAGTTCCAAAAGTCGATCTAAAGTGCTCAACATGTTTGGAAACTAAATTTTACATTTTTTGAAATTTTTTTGCTATTTTTTTAGAATTTTTGAAAATCATTGTTTTGATATGGAAAAAAAAAAAAAAAATTCATCAAAACAACGATTTTCAAAAATTCTAAAAAAATAGCAAAAAAATTCCAAAAAATGTAAAATTTAGTTTCCAATCACATTTTAATATTCCAAACATGTTGAGCGCTTCAGATTGACTTTTGGGACTTTGAAATCGCAAAAATGAACCGTTTGGATATAGGCCTCTATCCAAACGTTTGGACGCTAGCCGGACTCTATTATTATTATTATTTATCATAAAAAGTTCGGCGCACCGCTCAGTTGCTAAATGACGCGCTAACAGAATAAATTGACAAATAATGGGCCACTTGGTATTTTATTGAAAGACAAACACCTTTCAATAGAAAAATAGAGCAAAAGCTCTTTCGTTATTTTTGCTCCAAGCGAGAACAGCGAGCGAGGGTGATGAAGAAAAGGAAAAGTTATTATCTCAATTTTCTTTTATTTTGATCAAAGTTTCATTAGGAGTTAATTTAATGTACATTAAAAATAATAAATTTGAGACATCTCTTTGGGCTCGTTAGTGCCAATACTGCTAGGGACGGAACTAGAAAATTTAGTTAGAGGGAGCTAAAACTTAAAATACATAAATATTAATTTATAGTTAGTGAGACTTGAACCTAAGATCTCTCAAGAACAAAATAGAGTCTTAACCACTAGACTACAAGTACACATCTAACATTTTATGAGGGGGGCTAAACTATATAAAAACTTCAAAAAAATAAAAAAAAACCAATTAAATTCCAACATACGTGATTAAAAGTTTCAAAATCATGGGTGGCTTAGCACCCCCTGGGCATAGTGTAGATCCGCCCCTGAATACTGCCAAATACCTCTTGAGAGTAGGAGCGGAGCCATGAAACATAATAGGGCGGGACAAAATTTGGAAGGTAGCGCATAATTATATAATTATTTCAAACACAAGTATATTTTTATAATTTTTTTGAAAAGAAAATACATGACAACAAAAAACATATTTTGAAAAAAGAAATTGAGCCATGAATAGACAAATACCTCCTCCGAAATAACGTGACTCTGCCATTCAAAGCTGAAAACGAAGCTACTAAAAGACAACTAGAGGTGGCAACGAGATGGCTCAGGCCGAGCTAGGTCCAGCTCGTAATTAGTTTTAGTAGGAACTGAACAAGTTAGGATTAGAGAGCGAGCTAAAACCTTAGTTTGTAATCGGTTTGAACTAGGGACGAGCTAAACTAAGTTGGCTAGTAGTAACTTATTGGGCCTTGTTATAGTAGCTCAAAAATATTAGATAATGAAGCCCGAATACAACATAAAATTTATACAAACTCACATGAGCGAACTGATTTGGCCGAACTAGACTCAGTTCAAACTCGTCAATTCTGAATTGAGCCAATGACAAACTGTTCGTAGTTGGTATCTCAGTTTACAACTTTAGACACATTATTAACATCCACAAATCCGCCAACTATTCACTATTCCACATGTATAATCCAAACAACATTTTTATTAATCCGAATAACATCATTTTCACATTAATATAAAAATCACTATTTTTTCTCTATTCTCATTTACTATTATTAAATTTTGCTATTCTAACTATTCTAGCTCACATCCAAACATACCCTAAAGAGGGTGTGTTTGGATGCGGAGAGAATAGCGCTAATCCAGATAATAGCGCTATTCTTTTCGCTATTTTCCGTTTAGATCATACAAAGAATAGCGCTGTTATCTGGGTTAGCGCTATTCTCGCTAATCCGTCCAAAACATGAGTTAGTGCTAACTCCAGAACAATGTTATTCTCGCTATTCCTGTGCAACATCAAAACACACCGATAGTCGAAAAAGTTAACTCAAACGGTGCATTACTACAGGATATGGATTCAAAAAACATCATGGAATATTAGAAGCAGAGGATCTAAGGCGTAAAGTGCAAACCCTACAGCAAATAAATAAAAAAAAGGTTTTTTAATTTCCATCGGTTTAGCTTCTCTAGAATTTTCTATGTAAAATTAGACCATTGGTGAGAACTGAGAAGTGAGAAGACACGTTTCATTTAATCACATGGTCTTTCAAAAGATACTCAAATAGTTCAAATGATTAAATTCTAGTTAAGGTAACTTGAGATCTTGTTCTAGTCAAAACTCACATTACTGTAAACAGATGATTCTAGAGGATTAAAATTCATTACTTCTGCCTTTTCAATGCGCGTTTAGTTTTGGGGTTTTATCTTTTAATAGATGAGAGATTTATTATAAATGAGAAACTTGTTGTGAAAGCGACCAGAATCTACTTTCATAAGTTGGTATGGATGTATATTTTTGGACAGCGACGGTGCTTCAAAGGTACTCGAGTTTGAGATAGCGTGAAGGTATGATTTTGGTAGATTGGCACTGTACAAAATTTGGATAGCAAACGAATACATTCTAAATTATAATTGAAAGAAAATGAAGGTAAAAGTATTGACGGAGCAGTTTTGACTTCATACAGTGTTATTTTGGCTATATTATATGAGCATTGTATGAAATAAAAAAAATATATCCTTAATTATTCGTAAAATGAGGAGCTAATTTCAGTGACCAAGATTTCATTTATTGTTAAATAAGTGAAATTTTATAAACTTTTTTTTAAAGAGAATTAAAATTTTGATATAAATTGGTTTTTGTAAATGAGGAGGGATCCGATTACATCTTTTTTGGTGACACACTTTGACACCTACTATTTTTAAAGTCCAAATAGTCGATTCAAACCGTTCAACATGATGGATATATTAAAATGTGCTTGGAGATCAAATTTTACATTTTTTTGAATTTTTTTGCTATTTATTAAGATGGTTACAAAAATCGTTGTTTTCAGACCATTGGAAAACAGCAATTTTGTAACCATCTTAATAAATAGTAAAAAAATTCAAAAAAATGTAAAATTTGATCTCCAAGTACATTTTAATATGGTGATCATGTTGAACGGTTCGGATCGACTGTTTGAACTTTGAAATCGCAAAATTGACCTATATAAAAAACGGTGTCATGATGTGTCACCAAAAAAGGTGTAATTGGATCCCTCCTCTTTGTAAATAAAAGTTTTATATAATCTTTCTCATTTTCTAATGTCATCGCCCATTTCAAAACTTCTGATATTAAACATGTTAGTGAAATGAGATTAATTTATCTAACTAGAGCTCATTTAGCTATCTTTCAATGTTGATTTCAAATTATCCGACCGTTAACTAATCCACGGCCATAATATAATAGACCATTTTTCTATGAGAGATGCTTCTATGGACATAAGGACCTATTTGTAAAATGAACATATTTTCATTTTCAAAGTTCAAACAGTCAATCCGACCGTTCAACATTATCTCCATATTAAAATGTACTTGGAGGTCGAATTTTATATTTTTTTGAATTTGTTTACTATTTATTAAGTATTTTACAAAATTCAATGGTCTGAATTTAACTAATTTTTGTAAAATACTTAATAAATAGTAAAAAATTCAAAAAAATGTAAAATTTGACCTCCAAGTACATTTTAATATGGAGATAATGTTGAACGGTCGGATCGACTGTTTGAACTTTGAAAATGAAAATATGTTCATTTTACAAATAGGTCCTTATGTCCATAGAAGAATTTGCCAAAAAGAAAATATCAGGCTACTACAGTATGTAACAAATTTGAAGTTTGGTTTGGTTATGTGCAATTGGAATGAACAAGCTGCTCCGACCCTACGGGCATGTTACCAGAAAATAAATAAACAAATAAGCTGCTTCGGAATTCAGAAATCCTAATCAATAGCTGTTCCACAACAAACGGACAAAATATTATAGTCATCTGCTGCGCAAGGGGTAAACAGTAAGCTAAGTTACATGGATGCGGTACAGCCGTACACGCCTATCTAAATTAAATGCGAGGTAAGTGGTGCGGTCATTTGTAGGTCTTGGATTGATTACTGATTGACTAGTAATTATGATTTATGGCTACGGTTAAATAATAGTTCTATAGACTCCTGTCCTGCGGTAAAATCTAGAACCATTTAATACTCCAAAAAATATATTAAGTTTTTATCCATTTTCGTCGAGTCTCAAATATAAGATTTACATTTTACAGGAACTAAAACTATTTTTCGGACTTCATATCGAAAAATATACACACACACACAGAGAAGTTGGCTAAGATCAAAGTGGTGACCAAGATCTTGGTGCTACCAATTCGTTTTTGCAGTTTTAAAGTTCAAATAGTTATAGTTGATCTGAAGTGCTCAACGTGTTTTACATATTAAAATGTGCTTGGAGACCAAATTATATATTTTTTTGAATTTTTTTACTATTTTTATGCATTTTTTAAAATCACTATTTTTCATAATAAAAAAAAAACTGAAAAACTAATTTTCAAATATCCATAAAAAATAAAAATAAAAATTCAAAAAAAAATGTAAAATTACAAAAAATGTAAAAAAAACAGTGATTTGTCAATTTATGATTGTTATGATATATGATTGTTATTTGTCACAAACTAACTGAGTTTATACAAGATCCGGTCAGCAACAATTTTTTTTAGCCTCCTTACATTTTTTTAAATTTTTTGGTTGCAATTTATCCGAACATCGGTTCCTTAACAAAGATTAAGGTTAGAGTGGGAAAAATGACACAGCGGAGCCAGCTCCATCACGGAACGGCAAGGTACGTGTGATTGTTACGTGTCGTGACTTGCGTGTCGTGACTTGCGTGTCGCGTGCCGTGTGCCGTGGCTATCTTTTGAAAATTTGGCACGTTACGCGAAAAATATGGTCACTTCACGGCACGACACGTGGTCACGCGAGTCACGTGTAATTAGGATCGTTAGATTTTGATCAAATGATGAATCTTGAATAAACTAACCTAAATTATGAAGAAAAAAAAAGTTAAACGTGACAAACGTGACCAATCATGTTCACATTTGCTATATGGCACGTTTGGGTACGGCTGACTCGTGTGCCGTGACCACCTTCGATATTTTGGTCACGGCACGACACGTGTGACTGTTACTTGGTCACAACACGACACGGCACAAGACCAAAGTCACAGCGTGTTAGTCACGTCACAGCACAGCACGACACGTTTTTACCACTCTAATTAAGGTTACCTCTTTTAGTTTCGTTTTGTCCGAAATCTTATTCCTAGTCTGAGACTTAAGACACTTCTACTTTTGAATTAAGTTTCTTTGGCCTTTACCTACAGATTAAGTCTTCTTAAGACAACCAAACATGATCTCCTTAGCGTGGATTAAAATTTGCAGAGAGATTAAGATGACAAAAGTGACTAAAGAGGGTTTAAAAAAGCTTAATTAAATCAAGATAAGAATTAAAAAAATAAAGTAAAAGAAGGTTAGAAAAGATGGTATCTGAACCAAATATGTTTAAAATAATTAAGCGCCTAAATCCCATCATTGTGACAAACAAATAGTTCGGATTCGGTTCGCTGGGTCAAAAGTTCGTGATTCAGGTATAATTCGGGAATGATTTGGTACAACAAGGAAGCAAAAAAATCCCCCCCAAATTTTTTTTTTTTTAAATTTCGGATTTTTTTGCAAATAATTCGTGATTCGTGTTTATAAAACATATTATACATATTTTTGCATTTTATTCGGAATTCGCTACGAAAATGTTAAAAAAATAATAATAAAATACGAATTATTCGCGTATTAAACTCGTATATTGTCACTATGAATCCCATGACATGGATTATTTTAGGAGTTTAGGTACAAATGGTTACGTTGAGCATCTTGCACAATTGACATCATTGGTAAGATCAATATATTTTTTGGACCGATACTTCTGATATTTGATTAATGAAATACGAAGGCCTGACTTTCAAATTTTTTGTCCAAAAAAAATGTCTTCCATATGAAACGGGACGCATCACGCGTTTAGGGCCTGTTCGGCTGCTCTCAAAATTTTACTGTTCACGTGGGAAAAAAAAATTCACTTAGACTGATTTTTTTTTTCCCACATGAACAGTAAAAATCAGTTCAAATTTTTTTTTTCCCGTGCCCATTCCCCAGCCCACTGTGCTGCCGAACAGGCCCTTAATGGGTATCATATTCAAATTGGTTCGATTCGCTTTATGATTCATGCATGCTTAATTTGCACAGATATTGAAGCATTACATACAAATTACGAAGCGAATTGGACGATCTAAGCAGATATTGCATATCCTCTGAAATATCTCAACTTTTGCGTGACCGACGTGTCCGGTGCCTATTCGGGGATAGCGCATTGGGCCAGTATTATTTGTGCTTTGAGATTCGTGCAGAACTATTTGAATGGTTGTGATTTTTCAGAAAAACACGCAAAAGTTGAGATATCTCAGAGGATGTGAATTCTCGCTTCCTCACCCTTGAGCCTGAGGAACAACCATGGCAGGAGCAGGGAAGATATCTCCCTTCTGATTATATACTGCCCGTTAGATCTCATAGAAATTCACGTTTTGAGAGGAAATAAAGAAACAAATTTGATAATTTATACGGAGCCGCAGCGAAACCCGAGAAAAAAGCGCGTTGCGCGCACATGGCGGGATCTACTCCCGTTCTAAAGCTGAATTCGGTTCTGTCACGCGGTGAGAACTCAGAGAAATGTATTTGGTTTGAGCCGTTGGATTCAAACAACTGGAGAACTGGAGAGTTATCAACCGTCGGATTCGATCGGTCCATTCTAATTTATTTGTTTAATTTAATGTTGCGCAACCTGTGTAAACAACCGTGCAGCATCCTACCTTTAAGATTAAACATGCTACTTGCCTTGCCTACTCCAAGTCTACAACGATGAACGATCTGTGACATTTTTAGGGCTTACTTTGCCACAAATAATCTCGTCATCCTAAAGACAAAAAAAAATTGTACAACAACCAAACACATGTAGTACATGGATAAAAATATCCCTAAAAAAACATGGATAAAAATGATCATCATATTTTTTTGTTTTAGTAAAAAAAATTAGCAGGTATCTTACCTGCTACTTTAAAAGAAAAAGAAAATGATCACCATGTTAATATTTTTACTAAATGTTTGCCGGTTGGTTGAAAAAATAGTATAAATTGCTGGTGAGGAAAGATTCTCCTCCTTGTACCAGGATAATGGTACCATACTAATTCATCCAACATGATGATACATTAAAAATGTACAAATCTGCTAACAATTGTCTAGGATTTTTGTTATGAGATCATTCATCAATAGCTTGACGACACGTCATCATTTAACATTAATCTCAAGCATTGCTACCGTGGATGAATATCAGCGATTTTAAATTTGAAATAGTCGATCTAAACCGTTCAACATGACTCCATATGAAAATGTATTTGTCAATCAAATTTACATTTTTTATAATTTTTTACTATTTTTTAGATAGATAGAAAATCACTCGATCTAACAATTTTGGACCCTTCAAAAGTAGTATTTTTCTACCTATCTAAGCAAATAGTAAGAAATTCTAGTGAATTTATTCTTACAAAAATAGTAAACAATTTATAAAAAATATAAAATTTGATCTTCGAGCACATTTTAATACGAAGATCATGTTGTACAATTCAGATCGATTGTTTAAATTTTCAAAACAAAAATATTAATGTGGAGTATGAAAATAATGAGACATTTTATTCCTATTCTTTTTCTACATATGAGTTACACTTTCGATAAATATATGATTCACATCAAACCCACTAATAATACAGCGATTGGTGTTGAAGAGTCATAAAATTATTTCGCCAAGAAATATTAGTGAGTAAATTACATAAATCGCCCCGAAAGTATCACTCGTTTACTATGTTGATCCTTAAAGTTTCAAAAATATCGGTTTGGTCCTTCAAGCATAGATCATTTATTATTTTAATCCTTAATATCATTTGATATGTAAAATATCACTTTTATCATTTTAATCCTAACAATTTATTTGTAACAAATTAGTCTTCCAATTATCAGACGATAGAAATAATTAACTAGATGCAGTCATGCAGATCCATGTCCAAATATAACGTTGTAATGATTTTTTTTGATAATATATTCATAAATATTATTTTAAATATATACTAAATAATGAGTTAATTATAGATAAAAATATCATATTTTTCAAATGGATGTCATATGCAGGACTAATTTGGTACAAACGACAAACTTAAATTATAAAGTGATACGTTTGAAACTTTGAGAATCAAAATAGTAAACGAGTAGTACTTTAAGAACCAAAATGATATTTTTAAAATTTTAAGGACCAAAATGATAATTGGACGTCCTTTAAAATTTTATTTGTGTATTTTACTCAAAAATTATTTCTAAAAGAAACCATCCATTGGCCTTGAAAAAAGTGACATCCGCAGATAAAATTATTAAAGCGTCTCTTGCTTTTATTTTATTTTCCAATTTTTTTCTTAATTATGCGTGGTTATGAGTGAGAAAAGTGGGTTATTTGGTGGGAATTTCAGCGTCATGATAACTTTTAATTCCGTTAGAACTTGCATTCAAAGGTGCTTTAGTTTGGTTGCTCGATAAAGAACATATGGCTTTATTATATAATAGTTAGGAGGTACTCATTAGTTTAGAGTATATTTAATAAAAAAAAAATTAAGTGGGGTTCATCCAGGCAAGATGTGAATCAGATTCAACTACTACATTATGAAAATTTTAGCCAATCAAAATCAAAATCGCCAATAAGCCCCTTAATTTTTATGTTGTAAATTTAAAATTAGATTTTTTTTAATATAGTCAACTACTCCAAAACCAAAAGAAAAAATAAAAATCAGAGTTCTAGACACTGAAAAAAAAGTATAGATATAGAAAGGATACAAAAAAAAAAAAAAGTTAGATAACATCAATAAATAAATCAAGCACCTGTCCTTTTAATTGTAATACTTGACACACCTCTCTGATGTCCTTTTAATTAATGGAATCAGGAGACATAGACCTCCACATTTCTTCTTAAAAAAAACATCAATAAATAAATAATTTCTTTTACTGATGTAAATAATTATTCTAAAGGTTTTTAACTTTTAAGTCATAACAAATAAGAAGCTATATGACTTAATTCCAGCAAAGTAATTCTGGTGCATTTGTGGTTATAACCTCTGTATTGACTAAAATAGATATATTTACCAGAATTCAGATTCAGTGCAATACCCGACTGAGTACAATGAGATCTGAGTCACCAGTTTTAATCTGGCACAAATCCCAAAATGGATATCCTGTATTTAAATAGGGAATTCAGAGTAGGTCCGATGCCCATCGGACCTACTTTGGTTCGATGGGTGTGATGACCATCCGATCAGCATCAAGATTCGTGTACTCTGCATCAAAATCCGTGCGAGTCTGTATCAATTTCTGTGCGCACAGATTTAATTCTAATCGTACGGTGCTAGAGTTAATTGAACCTAAAAGTAGGTCCGATGCCCATCGGACCTACTCCTATCTCTTAAATAGGTACCGAATTTAATAAGTTAATTTCAATTGCTCAGCTGAAAGCTAATTTATTAAGCGTGGTACATGAGAGGATACGGAATCTATTTAGCATGGATGTAATGTTGTTGACATAATTTTTCTAGAACAAATCAGTAGTTCATCAATTCTAACTGTAAACATGTAACAAAGAATAGTATAGCATTTATTTGCCAGAAAATTTAATGTACGCTGTGGATCGTACGGGGAACAATACGAAATGCATGATCCATATAAATGTGGCATTCTATTCTTGGTTCATAATTAAACATATATAGTGTTTTGTAATTATAATGTAGGCCCTTTTACATGTCAGAATTCAGAACAGTATGGAATTAAGTTTTAGGGTTTTAACAGTCGACAGAATCATGACAGCACTGAGGTCTGAGGTCCCTCTTGCTAATTTTGGAGAGGAATATTAACAAACAACAATCGCTGCATATCTAGTTATTATATGAAAAATGTTCATTTGGCGAAATATTGCGACCCATAATTAGGCACATGTGACATGTGCTCTCATTTATTTAGGCAGTGTGATAACATTCTTCAAGGCTAGAGAAGTATTAATTACAATTAATGCACATAAAGAACATACTCAAAATAGTGATTTATTAAGATATGAACTGATATACTTAAATATTGCATATTTGTTTAGCATGGACTTCTACTGCTCTGCTACAATCTTTTGCAGTAATAGTAGAATAATCAGGTTTTTTTAGCCGTTATATTTTGATCAACGGTTTGGATTGATTCTAAAAGTGACTCTTTGTATAAAAAATCAATTCAAAGTCCTATTATAATAGGATGGCCCAATTGTGGATTTGTGGTTAGCAGGGTCCCCTATTATATGGCGCATTACTGTAAAAAAATATTTATAATTTATTAAATTGGGTGCACAGACACTCAGCAAAACACATTAAATGCAGAAAATGCTACATTATGAATACACTTGCTGTGTTGCAAAAGCATGCATAAAAATGGACCCACATGTATATATTTTTAGCTTTTGGTTTATTTATCAATGAAGAATATATGGCACATGAGATTATTTATTTTCTTTTCTTTATTGCGCTTTTTTAAATAATTAGTGAACTATATATAAACTTAAATTTGTAAGATTAGGCTATGAAAGTGGATATGAGCTTTGGCTCATCAAAGAAATATGTAAATTTAATTTAAAAAGACTATCAAATCAGTCACAATTTAGAAACAATGAATTTGATCCTTGATCCTGATTTATGTTATAATTATCAATTTATTAGGTTCTAATTTTATAATTATTTTTTAGTTAAATTTACATAAGATCAAGAGATAAGAATATTGAAAAATAAACACGCCAAAATAATTGCTTGGTCGTCAAATAAATCAAGCAAGATTAATAATTTGAATTCTTTATTTGAAGCCGCTATTGATAGTTTTTGAAATTAATATGAACTCATTTTATAAGGTTGAATCCATACTAACTTTATTCAATGTTTGCTATTCTTAAGTGTTTTTTTTTTTGAGGAAAACTATTCTCAAGTGTTGGAGCCATGTATTGGCAGACTAGGTACTTTCCTTTGCTTTGGTTGAAGATTTTTTTTTTTTTTTTTTATTTCTGCCAAGATAATTTCAAAACCACCAATGAAAAATGTAACACTATGTCCCACCTTACAAATTAAAAAATATTTTTGTTTAGAGTGTGAATAAATTATAAGGTAAAACTATGTCTCACCTTACAAATTAAAGATATTTGTATTTATCTATGTATGTCCTATCTCATATTTGTATTTATATATGCTTAATAAAATACTAATAAAGATATAATTTTAATACTATTTGCTTCAATTTTTTCTCTGTATTTCACTATTTTTTTCTTACATACATATAATAGGCCATGCCCTGGTTATTCTAGATGTTGAGATACCTAATGGGAGGTAGATGATAGTGAGAACAAATGTGGTGAAGTTCAAATTCATCTAAGGTAACATAATATTTCTGTTTAGATTTAGACTGTCTGATTAGAATCCGCACAAATGTTAAAGAGACCGGCGCATTTTATCTCAGACCAAATATATTTGGATTCAGATAGGACGGTCCGGATCTAAACAAAAATATTTGTTACCTCAGAGGAAATGAATTCGGTTTAGTCTTCTTTATAAATTGAAAATATACAATTTTATCCATTAAATTTTATAATTTTAATATACATCAATACTTATCAGCATCCATATAAAATAAAATTACACCACAATATAATTTTCGATTTCCTCCACAATTTTGTAATTGCGCTCCTGCACCTAAAATAAAATTACAAAAGTTTGTTGTGCCATATGTTATCAAGTCGCCACAACGCGAGGACAGTCATTTTCAACAGGAACGGACTCTGCTGCTTTTCTTCGAGAAAAGCAAGGTTCTGCTTTTCCGATCCCAATCATTCAAATTTGTTGATTTTTATCGAGATACCCGAATGAAAAATTTTAAATTCCTTTTCAACGAGATCGATACAGACTCCATTTCTTCATAACTAAAACTTTTAGCCTTTTATTATGGTCCCAAAACTCATGATCAACTGTGACCACCTTTTGCTTTCCGATTTATCCATAATTGATAAATCGAATTAAAAAAAAAGAGAGTCAGGCGCGTTGTCGCTTTCGCTTGTGTTAAAGAACTACACTGCCTGTGCAGCTGTGCTAATCTAACGAGTCAAGGGCTGTATTCGAGAAAACGAAAAACCTAAAGAGATGGAGAGAGAGGAGAGTCGTCATCCCGAATTTTTTATTTATATCCAAAAAATAATGGAAATTTCAAAAAATACTCATGTTCTGATGAAAATTCGAAAAATACCCAAACCGGAAATTTTTTTTCCGGATTTGGCCTCTAAATCCGGAAATTTTTTTTCCGGATTTAATCTCTATTTCCGGAAAAAATTTATCCGGATTTAGCCTCTAAATCCGGAAAAAAAATTTCCGGTTTTTATTTCCGGAAAAAAAATTTCCGGTTTCGCACCCATTTTGATTATAAAAACCGCGGAGCTCTCTCGCTTTCACTCAGCGATTCGGCTTCTGCTTCTGCTTCTGCTTCTATTCGCGCTCTCTCACAGTAAGTTATTTAAATTATTTAAATTTATTTTAAATCATTTAAATTATTTAAATTTATTATTTAAATCATTTAAATAATTTAAATTTATTATTTAAATCATTTAAATAATTTAAATTTATTATTTAAATCATTTAAATAATTTAAATTTATTATTAAATTATTTAAATTTATTATTTAAATTATTTAAATTATTTAAATTAATTAAATTAATTTAGGAAATTGCAAAATAGTGTAGAATAATTTAGAAATTATCAAAATGGTATAGAAAAATTTAGAAAATTTTAAAATGATTTCGAATTGTTTTAGGAACCTCTTTCATTTTTGGATCCCTTCCGGAGCTCTGACTGTCTGATTGATCCGATCTTCGATTCAGGTTATTTTTTTATTTTAATTTTAATTTGTATTATAATTAATTAGTTCATTCAAAATAATGTATTATTTTTTAGAATATTGTCCAAATAATTTAGAATTATTTAGAATATTCCAAAATGGTTCAGAATAATTTTTAAAATTCCAAAATTGTTTCGAATATTGCTAAATTAATTTAAAAAATTTCAAAATGGTGTAGAATAATTTAGAAATTATCAAAATGGTCTAGAAAATTTTAAAATAATTTAGAATTGTTTTAGGAACCTCTTTCATTTTTGGATCCCTTCCGGAGCTCTGACTGTCTGATTGATCCGATCTTCGATCAGGTTATTTTTTTATTTTAATTTTAATTTGTATTATAATTAATTAGTTCATTCCAAATACATTTTTATTTTTTAGAAAATTGTCCAAATAATTTAGAATAATTTAGAATATCCCAAAATAGTTTAGAATATTGCCCTATTAATTTAAAAAATTACAAAATGATGTAGACTAATTTAGAAATATCGGAAATGGTCTTGAATAATTTAGAAAATTATAAAATGGTTATAGAATAATTTTTAGAGGTCCGGACAATTTTTAATTACTTATATGTTGTTATTTTTTAAATTGCCAGACCAGTCGAAACTTAAAATGACAACTATTTATGTGAAGATATTTAGTTGAGGAGAAATCAAATACAATAATGACGGGGTCTTTTACAGTACCCGAGCTAAATACTCATTACCGCTAACCGTGAACCACAGCTTTGATTATCTTCGGAATGAGATTTATAAATTTGTTGGGTATAATGCTAGTCAAGCAAATCTGGAAATCCAAGCCAGGTTTAATATGTCTACCGATGGGGGACGTGACCATCAATTAGTACCGGTAATGGACCAACAATCGTTCGAAATGGTTTTAGGAATTGTGTCGTCTTTTGCACAAAGGTTACCGGTTCTGGAGTTGTATGTAGAATTGGAACCGAACTATACCAGTCAGATTCCTGAACCTCGATCCCGACCCAGTACCAGTCATAATCATGTGGATCCCGACCCAATTCCAGTTAGATCCCGACTTAGTACCGGTCGGCACTCTATGGATGTACAGAGACCCCGACTCAGTATCGGTAGCAACTCTGTGGATCTACCAATTAGACCTTTACCTAGTACCGGTCGGAACTCTGTAGATCTACCAAGCTCATCCCGACCCAGTACCAGTCGGGCCCGTAGACAGCTACGTGATTATTCGCATGCCCCTGTGGATGCAATTGATTCTGACAGTTTGGAGAGTGGAGATGAGAGGCTCTCATGTGAGTCATCGGGTTCCGACGATGATATTGAATCGCTCAGCCAGCCACAATCACGGTCCCGGGAAGCACAGTACCCGATAACTGGTCGGGAAAATATGACACATCCGGTTGATAGTTTCAATGACATATCCAGTTTTCGGCCTGCGGATGTCGATTTTTTCAGCAGGTCAGACAAAACATTCGATAATCCATTGGCTAAGGGTGTAGTTTATCAGTCGAAAACGGCTCTAAGGATAGCAATCAATGAGTTCCATCTCGACAACAATTGTGAGTGCAAGGTTCTTAGAAGCGAACCTAGACGTTACGAGGTGGTGTGCAGAGATAAGTTTTGTAAATTTAAGGTATGCGCGAAGCAGAACGGTCTTTCAGAATCTTGGATTATTACCAAACAAGCACTTCCTCATACGTGCACAGTATCGGCGACACGTACTGATCATTGTCAGCTTACGGCAGAGATGGTTGCCCTTGCGATTGATAAGACCATTAGAAGGGATGTGTGCTCTTCTATAAATCATATCCGAGATCTCGTCATGCAGAGATATGATAAGGTAACTCCCAAGTATAACAAATTATGGAGAGGCCGTGAGCTTGCTATTGCAAATCTGTTTGGGAGTTGGGAGAGCTCGTACAACCTGCTTATTCCACTATTGGAAGCCATCCAAAAAAACAATCCAGGAACTAAGTATTGTGTGACCTCGACCCCGACTGACAAAGAAACTGAGAGGCATTTCCATAGAGCGGCATGGGCATATGGAGCGTGTATTGCAGCGATACCGTTCCTGAGACCAGTGATTAGTATCGATGCATGTTTCATGTCGGGACGGTACCAAGGTAGGCTGCTAATGGCATGTATGTACGATGCCGAAAACCAATTGCTTCCATTGGCTTTTGCAATTGTGGAGAAAGAAAGCGCTGACAACTGGGGTTTTTTTATGAGATGGTTGAGGTTGGAAGTAATTGGAGATAATCGTTTTTTTTGTGTCATATCGGATAGACATTTGGGAATTAAAGCCGTTTTTCAGGATCCGAATCTCGGATGGGATGAGTCAACCGATCAATGTGTGCATCGGTATTGTTCTCAGCATGTTGCCGAAAACCTCTTCAAGCACGTGGGGTGTAAAAGAGAGGTTAGCGACAGGTTCATAGCTGGAGTGAACAAATGCAAACCTAGGAGGTTGCAGGAGATGTTACAAGACTTTGAAATTGGTTGTCCGGAGGCTGTCGACTACCTTAACAAGGTGGGTAAGAGGAACCCTAATGATGAAGACGAGCTTCCACGACCAGAGAAGTTGTATCAAACATTGGACGGAGGTCACCGATGGGGGATAATGACAACAAATGGATCAGAGTCACTGAACGCCGTGTTCAAAATTAGCCGGCGATTACCGGTTGCAGCGGTCGTGGACGACACGTTCTATAAGTTGAATAAATGGTTTTTTGAACGATGTAACAAAGCTCAAATGAGAATGCAACATGGTCAGGTGTGGTCCGACCGGGTAAGTAAGTTATTGCAAAAACGTATCGATAAAGGAAGGGACATGACTGTGATTCCTTATCGCAGCGGTCATGGGCTGTTTGAGGTTCTCGTCAAGGGTGAAAAACTTCCAGCAAGGCGTAATCAGCCGAGACTTGAGTATACCCGTAGGGATTTCGGCTATAGGGTTGTTGTCACGGACAACAACAAGGTTGAATGTGAATGTCGGAAGCCTCAATTAACCGGCATACCATGTTCTCATTTCATGGCGGTTGTCCGCGAAATGAGATATGATGTAAATCTATACATTAACCCCTTGTACCGTATGTCAATAGTGGTACAAACATGGGGCGGACATTGGGGATCGAAAGGCAACCAAAATGAATGTCCTATATACGACGGTCCAAAAATTATACCTGAGAAGAGACTGATCAAAAAAGGAAGGAGAAGGCACGACCGCATACCGATGGAAATGGACAGGATGCGTGGTCGGAGACTCGGACATCAGCCTCATCGTGAGACAATTGATCGGAATGCAGCAGGTACAATTGGTCAACCAAATATAAATGCTTGTTTTAATTAAATTCACAATTTAATACATCTGCATTTGCAATGTAGAGGAGGCAGCAAGACAGGCGCAAGAAGTGGCAGAGCACCCAGCAAGAAGAAGTACAACCTCCTGGCGCACCATCGGACTGAATTTTAGTCTGCGTCGTAGAAAATAACATGTGTGCTAAGAAGTAGTATGTTGTTCATTCTGTTGTCGAAAATGTAGTTTAATAGTTCTGAATGTTTTAATTCTATGTGTTTTTCTTCGTTTTAAGTTCTAGAAGACGGTTGAGATGGAATTGTTAATTTATAGAATACGGCTTCGATGAAATTGTTAAGTTATAAGATGCAATTAATACCTACAGATAAAGGAAATCATATCAAAATATACAAGTACTCCTACAGGTAAAACAGATACCAAAAGATAAAACACAAATGACAACATAAAATATATAACTCCTACAGGCCACGCTGTGCATGTACAGTGTGGTCCGGATACTCAGAATGCGAGAAGCGAGAAGGGTCATGTCTCTCACGCTGTGAACGTCGCAGCCCGTCGGTGGGATCCACTGGAGGAGGTGGATAAGAAGATGACGCCCCGGCATCACCTGAAGTCGGATGAACCTGCCACTGCTGCAGGGATTCGAATGTGGCTTGATCAAACTGCATTTGCTCCATTTCATTCGCCTGATCCTGAGACATCTGCATTTGAGACACATTTTTTAATTTAGTTCATTATATATTAAAAAAGAAAATTACTTCAATTAAAGTACTACATACATGTCCGGCTCTAGTGCCGAATAGTGAATGCATCCATTCACACCCCTCCGGAATCTCTATGCCGAACCCCTGCGCCTGCAAATGCGGTGTCTCATGCATCGATGATTGCGGCATCTCGTGCATCGATGAGCGCGGCATCTCGTGCATCGATGAGCGCGGCATCTCGTGCATCGATGAGCGCGGCATCTCGTGCATCGATGAGCGCGGCATCTCGTGCATCGATGAGCGCGGCATCTCGTGCATCGATGATGATCGCGGCATCTCGTGCATCGATGATGATCGCGGCATCACCTGCATCGATGGTCGCGGCATCTCGTGCGCTGGTGGAGTAACCTGATTGAACTGTCCTGGCGAAATGTAACTTCTCCATTGAGAGCCATCATACAACCAGCCCTGCACTGGATCTGGGCCTTCGAATACAGGTGCAGCTGGGTATGGCTCCGTTCCCAGCGGCGCACTATCGGTGGATGAAATGTCTTCCCAATTAGGTGGGACCCCAGACTCATCCAACATGGCACGCGCACGGTCTCCGTAACCATTATCACTGCAAAGTCGACTACCTGGCCTCATTTTCCCCTTGCCAATTGCACGGAGACCCTTGGTGAAGAATGTTTTTGTGCCATGTGCCAACTCTCCAATCCCACGCAATGCCTGTACACATGGTCGAAATATAAGAAATGATATGTAATAAATGTTTTATAAATTCCAGAGTTAGAAATGTTTACATTTCGAACAAATGTCGATCCGCTGGGAATGTATCCGGACTTCGAATGCTCGTCTCTAGGAACCGGAATATTGCGATCCATTCCAAACACGTGCTGGCCAAACAAGAAGACAGATGCCATGCCATTCTTCTGGTACCATGTTCGATATCTTACAATGTCACTCGGATCCCACGGAGGTCCTACCTCGTACACATGCTGTGCATATTGTGTCGCATGGTAAACGTATCGGCGGTGCACTACCGCCCAGTTCGCATTCTTCTTTGAGCCAGATTTCAACCTGTTTACAATATTAGTAAAATAAATAAGTACATAAGTACACAAAAACAAATAAACTAAATAAATAATACGAATATTACTTGTGTAGCTCTTCGTGGTCGTCCCTATCCAGGGGGGGATCCGGTGGCGCGATTTCTTGCCATTTTCCAAATTGTCGCATGCAGCGATCAGGATTGTGATGCTCCACAATCCAATAAAAAATAAGAGGACCGCGGTACAGGTAGTACGGCTGAAAAATTTATAGTTGAAATGTTATGCCGAATTTATAATTATGATGACAGAAAAAGAAGAAAGTATGCGACTTTATTACAATATACCTGGTCCGCCCGAGTTCTTCTCGAAAGATTGTGGTAAACAGGCGCGTACGGCTGCCACTCCACCATGTTATCCGTCAATAGCTGAATCTGATCGCGGGGGATACCTGGACCGGTGGTTTTTGAATGCGACGAGCTCTCCCACTCATGTGGGCCTTTCCAAAGCTCACCATAAGCTGGGCAAGTATCTTCTGTTTCGGCGCCCCAAGCCGGTTGAAATCTCGGAAATAACGGCCGGTGAACTTGAAATCGGCTCCACGACCAGTGTTGCAGAAGCATCGTGGGACCATGCATAGAGTGACAGCTAGGACTGCATGCGAGGCATAGATTTCGGTATAAATATGCGAGAACAGCTCCGCCCCAGTTGTAATTTCTCGGCTCGTCTAAATTATCCACCATGTTGAGATACCACAACGGTATCCCGTCCCCGCTATTGTCGGCAAACATGGTATTCCCTAACATGTCAAGGATAAATGCACGGACATACCTGACCACCAAATATTAAAATGTGAGTACATTATTGAAAATGTAAAATACGAATAGGGTTTTAAATAGAAAAAAATACTAACCATCTCTTTTCTATCTCGCTCGCACCGGTGGGCAGTATTCTGAAGCGCTCACGGAGCGCTTTTTTTGCCAAAAGCAAGTCCGACGTTCTGTCATCCTTTCCCAACTTTTTCATGAACCTCTTGATTTCATTATCTTGGATGCCTAGCAGGTCATACAGTCGGCCTTGAATCCTCGTCGTGTCTGTAGTTCCCGTTACAGGATCCCCCGAAATAGGCAAACCCCACAAACAACTCACATCCTCCAACGTTACTGTAATTTATTTTTGCATGTCAGTAAGAAACTAAAAAACAAATTTATTTGACTCAGTTAATACCTGTCATCTCTCCGAAAGGAAGATGAAAGGTGTGCGTCTCCGGACGCCACCGCTCGACAAGTGCATGAATGAGGGCCGCATCGAGGGCGATATCAGGCATTGTCGCGAGCTGATATAAGCCCATTCGAATTAATAACGGTGCATAGTCCTTGTGATACTCGCATTTGTGGCGATAGTGTCTCACCGTTAAAATATCTTTACTCTAAATTAGGGGAAAAAATCAATTACAATATAATTTGATTACTGACCGAGTTATGAAAAACGAAATAAGTAAATGCTTACCTCCTTCGACGCCTGAGATACCCTATGGTTGCCGTGAGGTATCCACAACAAGGGGCTAACTGTATGCCTGAGTACTAAGTCTGCCATACTACAAAATTCGAACAATATTCTAAATTATCTTGAATTTTTCTAAATTATTCTGGACCATTCTGGCATTTTCTAAATTATTCTGGACCATTCTGCTATTTTCTAAAGAATACTGGACAATTCAGGTATTTTCTAAATTACTCTGGACCATTCTGGTATTTTCTAAAATACTCTGGACCATTCTGGTATTTTCTAAACTATTCTGGACTATTCTGGTATTTTCTAACAAATTCTAAATTATTCGGACAGTATTCTAAATTATTTAAAATAAACTAATTAATTGTATTATAAATTAAAATTAAAAAAGTTAAAAAAACCTCAATCGAAGAGCCGAGTGATCAGACAGTCAGAGCTCCGAAAGGGATCCGAGAAAAAAATAGGTTCCTAAAAAAATTCTAAATCATTTTAGATTATTCTGGACCATTCTGGTATTTTCTAAATTATTCTGGACCATTCTGCTATTTTTTAAATAACTCTGGACAATTCTGGACCATTCTGGTCTTTTCTAACAAATTCTAAATTATTCGGACAATATTCTAAATCATTTAAAATAAACTAATTAATTGTATTATAAATTAAAATTAAAAAAGTTATGAAACTAATTAATTCTAAACTATTTAAAATTAAAATTAAAATTAAAATTAAAGTTATGAAAAGTTATGAAAAAGTTATTAAAATTAAAATTAAAATTAATTCTAAACTATTCAAAAATAATTAATTAATTAATTAAATATATTAAAAAAAAAAAAAAAAAAAAACCTGCTGTGTGCTGTGTGCGGCTGTGCTGTGGAGCTGAAGTGGAGCGGGGGGGAGGATTTATAGCCCCGGATCCGGAAAATTTTTTTCCGTAAAGCACCCCCGAAACCGGAAATTTTTTTTCCGTAAAGCACCCCCCAAAACCGGAAAAAAAATTTCCGTAAAGGCACCCCAAAACCGGAAAATTTTTTTCCGGAAAGAGCTCCCCAAAACCGGAAATTTTTTTTCCGGATTTAGAGGTTAGATCCGGAAATTTTTTTTCCGGTTTGGGTATTTTTCGAATTTTCAAGGCAAGATGGGTATTTTTTGAAATTTCAATTATTTTTTGGATATAAATAAAAAATTCGGGTCGTAATCCGATGGTCTGAGTCTCACTCACACATGATTCCACTTGAATGGATATCATATCATTCTGTTATACTTTTAGAAAAGGAAACAAAACCTAGTGGTGCTTTGCTTTTGCACAAATCACAGTTCGGATTCTCTGTTCCCATGTCACGAATAGACCAACTCACGTGCTTTTCCGATCCGAGCCATTCAAATTTGTTGAGATTTGTGCATAAAAAGTTACTTTATCGAGATAGGCAAATGAAAAATTTTGAATGGTTCGGATCAGAAAAGCAGCAGAGTCGGATCTTGTCACGAATAAGTCCATTCTAAAATATTTGTTCTTTTGAAAAAAAACAGAATTCCTGTTTTAGGTGCCTTCTGAACCAATTAATCTTGATGTGAAAAATTAGGTTTTAATACATGTCTTCGCTTTTTCAACATACTTTTTTTTTTTTGAGTAATAATTCGACCGAGAACAAATAATTAACATTGACATTAGTTCAATAATACTAACTAATAACTATACCTTCTTTCAAAAAAAATAAAATAATAACTATACCGAAATATCTCCATACCAACCAATTCAAGCCTTAGCTTACATACTAAGTTTCTGATATACTGCTGGTCGGATGTAAACTCCAAGCATATTGATATGTAGTGCAGTAGTGGAAGCTACCATCGCAAGTCTTTATTTAATTTCTAATCACACTTGTGTGCATTTGAAGTATGGTTGTTAAAAAAGAAAAAGAAAAACTTCAATTAAAAATTACTTGATATTATACCAGAATTTGAGAATAATTAAACTTCTCCGATCACTTAGCTTTGAAGACAAAAATATATATGCTTCTCTATACCTGAGAGAATCGGGTGCCAGGTGAGTCACCTATTTGAACCAACCTGGGGTTGGCTACCAATTACCAATCAATGAGTGGCACCAGATCAGAGCTTTAATTTATACAGTTGTGAGGAATCGACTCTCATACAGTTGTGACTTGTGAAATATGTAACAATAGTTTGAAAAATACCTTCTTCAAGCCCAAGTTTGTGACTTGTGACTTGTGACAATAGTTTCTGAAAGATGAAGAAAAACCTTCTTCAAGCCCAAGTTTAAACCCAATCAACCATTATTAAAGGATATATCACTAAAATGCATGCATGGTCGAATCCAAAGAGATTTAGAAGTAGATAAGTGCCTACTCATGAATTGTGAATGCTTTTTTAGGTCCAATACAATTTGATTTTTGTGTCTATCTTGACCTAGCATATATAATGCCTACTTCTGACTTAGTAGAAATGAAAAAAATATGACCCACCTTCAATTTGATATCACAACCCAGCATAAATTATTCCTTCGCTATTTAATATCACACACGTTATTTGATGTCGCTAGTGATTCGGCGGCAGCAGCAGCAGCAGCAGTAGCAACAACAACAACAACAGAGGTTTCGCTCGCGATACAGAGAAAGAAAAGCATCGGTCCCTGGAGAAATATATTAATTATTTAAATTCAATTAATATCTTACTGACAGAAAACCTAAATCCATTCTCCGTATTGAAGGGTTCTTTTGGAAATAAATCTGCTGTTATTCCAAAAGAATAACATGAACATGTTATTTCAAAGGAATATTAGGATTCTGTTATTCCGATTTCAATTATTAATCTACGTTGAAATTCGCGTATGAAAACATTTCTTAATTGAGATTGAAATTCGCGCATGAAAACATTTCTTAATTGAGATTCGTGCATTGAAAAATTTGAATAACAGCAGATTTATTTCCGGTTCCTTTTCATGTAGCACCTCTAGTCCTCTGCGGCTCTACCAGTGCCCGAACCAAATATCGACTTCATAACTCCAATTCATCTGTACATTGTCTAAACCCGAAACAATCTGTACTTGCTGAAAAAATATAGCGACGGGCTGGTCTATGTACAATCAGATCGTCACATTAGGCCCAGAATAGCCCACTTTTACTTTCATCTTTCTCAGCCTAAAAGCAACCTCGCCCAAAGTAATCTGGCCCAGTTGTGTGTCTGTGACTGCTCTGGCGAGCCAGAGACGGAGTCGGTCTCTGAAGGTGAGGAATCATGTACCCTTATTTAGGAGTAAAAGGGTTTTTGTTGGGTCGGTGTAGGGGAATCGGACTCCGCTGCTTTTCTGGGAGAAAAGGAGGACCTCATTTTCTAAATCGAACGATTCAAAATTCGTTGAGATTTGTGTATGAAAAAAGTTTCTTTATAGAGATATGCACATGAAAATTTTGAATCGTTGGATCCAGAAAATGAGGCTCCTCCTTTTCTCCAAGAAAAGCAGCGGAGTTGGACTCGGTGTAGGGCTGCACAAAAAATTCGTAGTTCGTAATTCGATTCGAGTTTGATTCGAAAAAGTTCGTAAAAAGTTCGATTCGAAATTGAGTTCGTTCGAAATTAATTCAAACCAAACTTAGTTCGAAATTAATTCAAACCAAACTTAGTTCGAAATTAATTCAAACCAAACTCAAACTGGACCTAGTTCGTTCGAAATAGGTTCGCAAACCAAATTTAGTTCGAAATTAACTCAAAAATAAACCATTAATTTTGCTGATAACTTATGTTCACTGATAAAAATATAAGCCGTCCAGTCCATAATTGCTTTCAATTCTGACTTCTGAAAAATGTTTTTTGAAACAGAAAGCCCGGTCCAATTACAAGCTCAAATAAAAAAATTCAACAACAAAGCCCAAAATAGAAAAATTAAACAAAACCAGCCATAACCCATAATCGTTCTACCCTAGTCCCTAGCCGACTTTCCCTCTCTGTTGGTTGCGAACTTGCGATACCAAAGTCCAAACCTTAGAGTTTCCCTCTGTTGGCTACTTGGCTGCGATACCAAACCCTAGACTCCTAGAAGTTGTGATACCTTAGAAATAAGGTCGGACCAAGTGAAAGACCACCCTCGTAGAGGAAGACTCGAACTGTCTATTCTAATTTGAAACTGGGACCAGCCGTGAGGCGAGGCGAGGCGACCCTCGTTGATCTCTTTTGAATTGTTAGGTAGGTATGGGCTGATAAAGATATCTGGTTCATGTTGATACCAGAAATTTTGCTTTTCATGGTAGGATTCTGAGTTTTTTGGGTAATCCAGGCTAATGATGCAAAAATAGTGTGTGATGTTGAAAACCTTGCTACTACATCTATAAAGTAATTTGTAGAGGTTCAGTAGCTAGTTTAATGAAGCGAAATATATGACTGAAGCTTTGGATACCTGTGAGGGTTTTTTAGAAGGGTTTTTCAGTAGCTAGTGCCTCGTTGTAATGAACTTTAATGTTTTATTTAGGATAATATTTGAGTTTGTAATAATTCTAAGACTTTGGTGATTGTTTTGTACTTCTATTGATATTTAAATTGTACTTTGAATACTTTGGAGTGCTTGAGTTTTTATTTAAATTGTACTTCTATTGATATTTGGGTTTTATTTAAATTGTACTTTGAATACTTGAGTTTTTATTGAAGTGCTGTAATTTCGCACTATGGCCCAGTCATAAGTCATAACTCATAAGTCGTAACAAAGTTCGTAAAGGTTCGAAATTGAGTTCGTAAAAAATTCGGTTCGAAATGGAGTTCGTTCGAAATTGAGTTCATTCGAAATTAATTCAAACCAAACCTAGTTCAAAATTAATTCAAACCAAACTCAAACTGGAGGTAAGTTCGATTCGGTTCGGTTCGTTTGCAGCCCTAGGTCGGTGTATCCTTTTTTTGGGAGCAAAAGGGTATATGGCAATAAATCGTGTCAGTACTTTGTAATGCAGGTTTCGATGTATTTCTACGTAAGGCGCACAAGATGTTCGATGAATTGTCTGTTTGATGATTTTGTCAGCTTGTCCGGACCTAGAAGGTTTAACTGAAGAGGAGGTCAGAGTGCTGAACGCACAATTTCTAACATTTGTTGGAGAAATTGAATGAGACGCGACCACTTCATATTTTAAGGTATTAAGCTTGTTACTTGTATACCAGAATGATTGGGAGCTCATGCTTGGATCCAACTATGGTAGTTTTAAGGGCAATGAGTTGGGCTGTACACCAGTAGTGAACTCTGCTGTTTTTTTCTTCTTCTTATTTTTAACTTAGTTTTTTTTCTCCCTTTGATTCTTTTCTCAAATTTATGAGCTAGATTATAAAGTCTCTGCTCCTTACCTTCACGTGTAGTCATTTATAGTGTCTTATTTGACTAGATTAGCAAAAAAAAGTATATGACCAAAATATCATCCTCTTGATTTCTACCCCATTCTAATTCGTCAAAGAAAAGGTAAAATATAGGTCAGATTGGTTGAAGTATTCATCTTTGCATTGCCCATAATGTTATAATGACATTTTAAGTGCACATCTCACTGTTCATATCCAAACTATGCAGCCACCTTGGAATTATTCATTATAATAGGATGATCCAAAATAATTCATCTAATAATTCAATCATAGTAGGTTCTTCGCCTACTAATTTAAAGTTTCAACTAATAATGGTCATTGCTTCTCCAACAATTTACATCAATTAAACAACAATTTCAGAGGAAGGGAGGATTACAATGTATGCTCTCTTACTCATTCCGTTAATTCATCTTCCATCCTCTCGACTTGCTTAGCATACTTCTCATTTCTACTAGCAATCTCTTGCAGCTCTGAAGATTCAAAAGGAGGAGGTAAGTTGCAGAGCTCTGAATCATAAACAAAATTTTCCATTGATTCAAGCATGAATGCCTTCGTGTGCCTAGTTTTGCCATAGACCATTGATTCCAAACACAACTCTTTAGCACCTTTTGGTATAACAGGTTTGTAATGCAGTAGTTTCGCATACTCTGTTAGTAGATGCAGCATGTACTGGTATACATTCTCCATTCGTAGCTCCTGTTCAGTGAAGAAGGTACCTGCCTTTCCCATTTCTATTGACTGTGAAATTAATAGCATGAACTTAAGTTTCCTAGTTCATATGGTTGTAGTAACATTCAAATGTTCCATAATTTAAGTACAGTTACAAAAGTCATTAACCAAATTGGTGTGGGCTACAGTTGATCGAACTATATATATCTTGGTTTGGTAATAAAGAATATATACCTGGGTATAATTTTTTTAACTTTGTGTGTTGTGATGGGTGTTTGGTTTTTAATTTGTGTCTAGATATCTTGTTTTTTATCCAGAGGCTCAAAATCACCTGACTGCAGTAGTCATACCCGTTTAAATGTACTATCACCTTAACTATGAAGGGTGAGTTTAGTTTGCTTCTGTCATAAGGACTTTTTCTTTATTTTTTCTCGCTATCTTAGTCTTTGTTCGCAGTACAATCTAGAGTTGTTGAAGATGAACAAATCATTGGCAAAAATCTTCAGAATTTCAGGGACTTATGTCCCACACATGTAGAAACAAAATGCAAGACAAAGAAATTAGTATTTTACAATAATTACCTCTTTCTCATGTTACAACAATTACCTCTTTCTCATGTTTATTGCCCCAGTCGACAGAAAATTTAATGGACTTGCACTTGCGATCAGTACGTATTGGCCAGTAATGTCGGCTTGGGATTAAACCTCTTGTGAAGAAACCTACATACCGAGATTTCACAAATAGCACCGCGAGTCACAAGCTAGGATGTACTTATCGCTTACAGACCATGTATTCCCCTCAACATAAATTTTATACCTACGACGACATGATATATTTTTGTAACATGAATATCTTCATAAGAAAGCCAAGTGGAGGAGGTTCATTCCTTTATTTATAGACAGCAGAACCATAATATAAATTGATTACCTGTAAGTACATTGTTTTGCCAAATCTGTGTCTTTGAAATCTTCAACCATAGCATCGCGCCAATTCTATGTTAGAATAGAATCACATATGGTTCAGCTTTCTTTCACCAAACTGAATTTTGGTGTGTGTGGGGGGGGGGGGGGGGGGGGGGGGGAGGGGGGTGGACCATACTCACATAAAGGCTAAAAAATTTCACTGGTAAGAAATGGAGTAGTTCTTTTTTCAAAGTAAACAAGATAGAAGGCATTTCCCCAGGGAATGATGGTACCACCCAATTATTTATCAAATGTTTGGTCATGAAAGAATAATAAATACCATGTTAAAAATACGAGCATTCCATTCATGGTCATTAGATATATTGCAGGAGAAGAGGTCCTTACGGTTGGCATACTGGCCTGCATGCCCCTTCCAGTAGGCATACGGCTGCCGATTGGTCCAGTTAAATTTCTCCCTCTCCATTTTGATCTCCTCCAATTGTGCTTTCCATGGCTTTATAATATTCATCTCTGGCCTTTTATAAATTCATGTAAAAGCTTCCCGGTGTTAACTTTTTTCTCACAACAGAAGCAAAAGTAGTAATTAAGAAAGAAAGAGAAGTTCAAGGAGTACTAGTATTTTCTTTTTAAAAAATTATCTGAGATATGTTTTGGTAGGCTTTGAGTTTTTAAATGAGAGAAAATTCAAAAATACAACATAAAAATTAGAAGCTGTTACCAGCCCCAAAAGGCCCAATCAGGAAAGACAATGTCTAATGTCGTGTTATCCTTACAATACCGGAACAACGGTGGTGCAGGTGTTGAGCTGTGGATGCCATGGCACGATATTCCGCTTCGGCGCTTGATCGTGCCACGACATTTTGTTTCTTGCTTTTCCATGTGACTAAGTTTCCGCCTACAAACGTGCAAAAATCGGTTGTCGATTTTCTATCGAAGCTCCCGGCCCAATCTGCATCGGAATAGCCACACACATTGTTAGAATTATTGTTTCTCATGCAAATTCCTTTTCCGGGTGTTCCCTTTAAATATTTTAAAATTCTATTAATTGCTTCTAAATGAGGTGTTCTTGGTGAGTGCATAAACTTACTAATTTGGCTTACCGAAAAAGAAATATCCGGACGAGTTACGGTTAAGTATATTAATTTTCCTACAAGTCTTTGGAATTGGTTCACATCTTCTAAAGGTTCACCATCCTCGGTATTTAATTTGTACCTACCATCTATTGGTGTGGACGGTTTGCAACCTATCTTACCGGTTTCTTTTTTGTATTTCATCTGGATCATTTGTTGGTGGAAGGTAGATTTTGAGTTCCTCCCATTTTGTTGTGATTTCGGTTACCATTTGTGAGTTGCTTTGGTTTGTTTGCTTGATTTACGCAAGCTCTTGCTTGAGATTGAATATATGGGCAAAATTGCGTTGCTGCCGAAATCATTTTTTTGCTTTCTCCCACACTTCTTTTGATGAGTTGGCGTACATGAATGGTTGAGCAATTTGAGGCTCCATAGTGTTTATTATCCATGACATGACCATGTGATATGTTTGTTGCCATTCTTCGATTTTTTCTGTTTCTTCGGCAGTTGGTTCCAGTGGTTTTGCTGCTTGGGGTTTTTTCTTGGTACCAGTGATAAAACTCAATTTTCCTCTACCACTGATGCCTATTGTTATTGATCTGAACCAGGGGATGTAATTTTTGCTGCCATTGAGTGTTATGGTTGTGAGTTTGGAACTATCAAATTGTTGAGACATACTATTTTTTTTTTTTGGTGTTGGTGCTGAATTGATTCAGTCTTTGGGGGTTTTTTGGGTGACTGTAGCAGTATTTTCTGCACAGTTCTTTGGTGGCCTCTTTGTGGCTCTTGTTTGTTTACTGATGGATCAGTGCTCTGATACCATGTTGATTTTGCGAAAAAATAAGTGAGACAGTGAGATATGTATTATGAAAAGTATTTTCTGTGTATCTGTGTTGTTGTTTACAGAGAGCTTTTATAATAGTAACAGTACAAAGAGCTGTTAGAAAAATAAACGGTAACTTTCTAAAAATAGAAATAAAGGTTGAGTAACTTTATATACTACATTTAGTTACTCCCTTTAATTTCTAAACTAGTCTATGATGAATAACCATGAGGCTATTATTAGTCCCTAATCCTACTTAGTTCTCAACAACTCATATTTACTTTATCGAATATGATTCAGATTGAATAAACCGTAAAAAGGATATCATTTGCACACCTACTCTAAAGAAAAGGACCTAAAAAGAAATTAAATCTGCTACCACGAAGAGTCGAACAATATAAAACAAGAAAACAATAATAGATTACTTACGCCACTGTCAGCCTTCTAAAAAAAATAATAATAAATTACCTACTCAAATCTATTTAACATTTCTTATATGAAATGGGCACATACGCCTTTTTTAAAAGAAAAAAAAAAAACTTACTCAAGTTAATGGCGATGGCTGATGTGATCTCTACCTGTTCAAATACTATTGATAAGGGAGAAAAAAATTTGACAGAACTTGGAAGAAGGGTACTCTCTTTGGATAGTAAGGAACTGCTCTCTTGAGAGAGAGAGGGAAATTGTGAGAGAGGGTCAGAGTCTTGTGATCCGATCCAACAAAAACCAGAGCAGCGTACTGCGCGCAATTTCGCAGCGTGTATCTAAAATATTAAAATATATTTGGCATGTCCCGTGGAACATCCAATAGACCAATACGAAAGCCAGCGTATTGCGCGCAATTTCGTATCGGACATGTATCTGGGTAGCATAGTGTCTTGTTTTTCTGTGTTAGTTTCTAATTGACCATGGAATTCACGGTGCTTCCACTTACTCAACAGTATATAGCCTACAGATAAATTTTTTGTACTAGTTAAATTTATGAGTATAGCTAAATTACCTAATTACAAAAATAACAAGATATTCTTGCTTTAATTAACAATTAAGCCTATGCAAAGTAGTAATTCTCCTCAAGGCTTCCCTGTATCTTCTCCTACCACTATTTTTCTCAGGTATTCATCTTTTCTTTGAGTAATTGCATCAATCTCTTCAGTCTTAAATGGAGGTGGCAGCAAGCAGGGCTCAAAATCATAAGTAGATTTGACCATTGAATCCAGCATGAACTGCTTTGTAAGCCCAGTTTCTGAGCAAGCCATTGATTCCAGGCATATCTCCTTTGCATTCTCTGGTATAGTAGGTTTGTACCTCAACAGTTTTGCATATTCTGTCAGTAAATGTAACATGTAGTCGTACACATTTTCCATACTCAGCTCATCTTGCGCAAAATGGCTGCCCGCTTTCCCCATTTTTTGTGCCTGTTGAGTACATATTATTCAGTGTAAGTAACAGGGCTTCAAGACAACATGGTCTCTGATAATCTATATCCTGAATAAGGTCTATTAAAGGTTCATGCATTAATTGTGCATATTATTTTCAACCATAAGAAACTATTGCAAGTTTGTGTCTCTCTTTAAATTAATTGTTCACATGATTAGAACATATGACACCATATTAGCTGTATAATTTCTTCAAGCATATAATTATTTATCTTAGAATTACCTCTCTTTGGTGTTTATTACCCCAATCCACGGCATATTTGATGGACTTGCACTTCTTATCGGGCCTTATCGGCCAGAAATGTTGACCTGGCACCAGACCCCTTGTGAAAAAATCGATGAATGGAGTTGTCACTAATAGCATTGGCGAGTTGCAGGCGAGTATGTACTTTTCACTAACTGACCATGCTCTCCCTTCAATATATATCTTGTATCTGTCATCATATCAAGCAATTTTATCAAGCTTTCCTATTCTATCAAGAGAATATGATGCAGATCAAAATTCTCAAACTTAAATATCGGATCAAAATCATCTAGGTTGATTCAAATCTACTGTCTTCCGCATGAAACATATTATCTTTGTCAGCTGCATTAGACTTAGTTAATAGTTATAACTTTCAACAAGCCTTGCCTTTTTTTTTTTTTTTTTTTTGGAACAATGTAAGGTAGATTGACTCTACTCTACTATATTTTTAACATATGAGACCTGTACTGGTATGTGAAATTGTATCCTTATGTTGGAAGTGTCCCAGTGGCCAAGTTATTTTGGGCTGAAACCAATAATTTAATTTCTGGAATTAAATATGAATTAAGTCTTATTGGGCTGCATCAATATATGGGCCCAAAATTCTGATATCTTTGATCTGATATGATCTGATCATATGGATAGATCTCTCTGATTAGGTGCGAACTGAATAGGTGTGATGTATTATATATACATGTACTGTTGATTTTCGGATTAGACTGATATCTGTTATATTTTCGGATAAGACAAAAGATAGAGTAAATAGTGAGAAAACAGAGAAACAGATTTTCGGTTATGATTGAAAATCTGATCTAAGATCGCACAAGTTCAGAAACAGAGAGAGAAAGAGAAAGACACAAAAGGGAACGGTTAGTCGGAGCTAGCATTCTGACTCACAATTGTTTTCAAATATGTTCATGTAGATACTAGTGGAGATGTGGCTGCGGTTACTGTTGCGTGGATCCGACATGAGGTGTAAGAACGAAGAAAGGTTACTGTTAGCGCTTGAAGATTCCGTTGTGCATCTAGTAGTAAACTCTATTTATCTTGGAATTAGTTTTATACATAGATTGACGCGGTGCGTCTTGAAGATGGTCCGACTCAGATTCGGACACATGTGAAGGCCACAGTAGATCAAAACCAATCAAGGATTTGTTGGCATGGATGGTCTTCTAGATAAATTAAATGACATGGATGGTCTTCTAGACAAATTATATTATTCCTTTGTATTTTGTTTTATTCAACAAAACTTTAAG
The DNA here is from genome assembly GCA_025461125.1 of Carex kokanica. Taxonomy (NCBI): domain Eukaryota; kingdom Viridiplantae; phylum Streptophyta; class Magnoliopsida; order Poales; family Cyperaceae; genus Carex; species Carex kokanica. The sequence continues at coordinate 383,047 of JAJGRX010001034.1, read as the reverse complement.
TTCTTCTTTCTTGTTTGACCAACGGAACTAGAGAAGACTTTAATTATTTTATCTTTGGGTTTTGGGTTTTGGGTTTTTAATTAATTAGTAATTTTTCTCTTAAGGACTAAGAAAAGTTTAGGCTATAAATAGATTCGGATATGAAGGTTGTAAGGAAGTGAAGTTTATATATGAGTTTGAGTTGTGTTGTTTGAGTTTTATCCTGAAATTCCATTTTATTCTCCTCTTTACTAATTAACTGACTACGTGAGCTTAACGGGCAAGATTGTAACGGGACCGCTTTGCATCATAGATTCTGGTTTTTGAATAGTGAACAAATTATAAACTGAATCGAATTATCGCACATATAACTTATCCGAAACCCTGCGCCTTAATAGATTTGTTTGCAAAGCGTACCTGTATGTGCATTGTTTTGCAAGGTTTGATTCCTGGTATCCACGATTCCGCGCCGCATCCCAGTTCTAAGCAATTAAAGCGACAGAGAAAATTTAATAGATGTGAAAATACAATATTTTGTGTTTATTAATTTTAAGCAATTTTTTATTTGTGGTGCCAAGTGATATTGAGATGTTGACCTGAATTAAAATTCTCTCTACCACAAGATTTTTTCTGGCAAGAATATCATTTTCCTGTGCATAGAAAACTTATCATATTCTCTGCCAAATTAAAGATATCCACGTGATTATGCCTATGTTTAATTATTCATTCCGTCTTTATCAAAGATGTAGAAAATCTTGATTTTTGATTTTTTAGTCATGATCGAGGTTGTTCACTTTGTTAAGCATACCTGACCAAAGAGACGAGCGTTCCACTCTTTTCCATTTGACACGTTGCACCGGAGAAGATCCCCTCGAGTCTGGGCAACATATTGGTTGCCTTTCCAGAATGCATAAGGTTCTCTATCCTTCCATTTTAGCTTCTCGCTCTCAATCGATATCTCATCTAGAAATTGCTTCCATGGCTTCACGTTCACCTCCGGCCTGTTTTCATATAAAAATGACTAATTATAACTATCCGAATATAAGATGCAAACAGAATTAATTCATAGTTATACACTAAACAAGGAAGGAGATTAATATATATATATATATAGCATATCAAGCAATTACCAACCCCAGAAGGACCAGTCTGGAAACACAATGTCGAGTGTCGTCCCGTCCTTGCAATACCGAAACAATGGCGGTGGTGGAGATGAATGAAAACGGTCTGCCTTGAGTGCGGGTGGGTCATCACAGTTGAACATGATATCTAAATCAGGCACCCGACCGGGATACCGGTTCAGGAGCTGTAGGATTCCCCAGATGGTGAACACATCCCGGGTCTGAAATGCTTTGCTGAACGTCTGGAGGTACACTCGACCACCTATTATTGCCAGTCGAAAGTTGACGTTTGCATGTTGTTTTGCACTATCAACCATTGCTCGTGTGATCCCGGTAGCGTTCCAGGGTTTTAGGTCCTCATGGATATAGCGAAAATACTCGGGGCATGATGGAGTGGGGATTGGGGAGCGGTTTGGTTTTGTTTGGATAGAAGATGGAGATGGAGCGGGCGACGGAGTGGTTAATAACGGGTCACTACAAGTAGGTTGTGTGGTGGCTGTCGGGCAAGAAAGGGTAATTGGAGTTCCTTGTGCTTCCGATTGGTGTCGATTATGCCATATCGTTGAATTGCTGTCGCCGAAGCCGGCATTAATAAGAAATGACTGTATCTGCAGGAAAAAGAGGATGCCTTCAAGCATTAATTTTTGAGTTGGAAGATAGTGCACTATTGCTAAAAAAATTAATTTGTATAACAAATTTACAATGGAGGGATGTATTTGGTAGAACCTTATCTACACAATTGCATATATAATTCCAACATAGCTTATACGTACACAAATATACTAGAGAAAATAATCCTTACAAATTCATCATTCCAGCTTGTGGTGAGAAGTTCAAAAAGAAGGAAACCAAGTAAGACAACCAACGATCCCTTCGCAAGAGGAGATCCGATGTACATAGCACTCCTTCCCTTTTCTACCAGGCTACTGCACCACCCCATGTCTTCTACAACTTCCTATTTACACCCTTTTGTAGGTTTATAGTTTCAATCGTGCGTCATGCACCCACGTTCTTCATGAGTATATAGCCATGAATTAATCTAAGCTAAGTCAATCTTCAGGAGGACATGCACTTCTTGCGTCGCGATATTATAATAAGTCTTCTCACAGATGCAAATCCCAATGAATTATATCTTGTTATGCACAGATTTTTTTTCCCATGTGAAGTCAGATTCATTGGTGTACGCTAGCTTTTTTTTTTGAGTAAGAATTAAGGGTCAGAGCCCTTGTTCATATATCGATAAGATAGTTTTCTTACAAAGAAGTTTTCAAACTTTCCCGCAAAACGAAGAAAAAACGGAAAAAAAAAACATCAAAATGGTAAAAAAAAAAAGATAAAACAGAAATGAAGATCCATTGCAGGGGTGCGCTCTTTTGAAAAAGGGAGAATTTCATATATACCACTCTAAAACTGTGAATTACATATATACCATCCAAATTTTTGTAATTACGTATTTACCATCTAAAAATCTAATAACTCACATATTTACCCAATATAACTTTAGTATATATCAAATATATCCAAAACTCAGATTAATTATGTACAATAATCAAGGATTAACTTAACACACTCTCTTTCTTTCCTTAGATCTGTTGTCCTTTATAACCAATATAAGAAATTAAAAACATTTATTCGAAACTAAGTCAGTAACAAAACACAGATTCTCAAACTCACTTACTACTTTGATAATGGGTTGTGATATTAGCGTCGTATTCAGTACGAGTTGTTCTATTGGAAAAGGTGGAGTGGTTACCTTGTTTTTAGACAATCAAGCTAGAGTTGGAATCCTAATCTCCGAGTCTGTTACCTCCTTCTCTCTGAGTTTCAGCGGGAGAGACGAGCTGAGGAGAGAGTTTCAGCAAGAAAGGGAAAGTTATGCAAAAAAAATAAGAGAGAAATCTGTGCAGAAGAGGAAGGGGCAAAGAAGGAGAAGATAGACTAAATAACTTATTAATTATATTTTATGTGATATTAAACTTAATTAATCTCATTTTTTTAATTGATTGGGTAAATATGTGAGTTATTAGATTTTCAGGTGATAAATACATAATTACAGAAATTTGGATGGTAAATACGTAATTTCATAGTTTTTGAGTGGTATATATGAAATTCTCCTTTTGAAAAATTAAGTGTTCTATTTATTTGATAATAAAGGGCGGTAGAAAAGAATGTAATAAGGTGTATATTAATTTTTGTACTAGTTAGTTAGGGAGGTAATTGTAACACCCCGGTAATATGCATTTTTTTTCATTATTTTGGATTTAATTATAATATTAGAAATTGAAAGGTTTTAATTGTAAAATTACAAAACATTAGAAAAAAAATAGCTAACGTGGCACTCCTTGCCACGCGGCTCATGGTAACCCCTCCACTCTTTATCTTTTTGACCATGTAAATAAGTCTCCTCTCTCTTGATTCGGTTCATGGAGAAAAACACAAAGAATCCGAAAATGAAAAGAAAAGAAAAATGAGAGAAATCTAAGGAATGAAAAAGAAAGAAAGATTTGTTTGATACCGGTTGTTATTTGATTATATGTCCGATTGGAATTCTGACTACGTCGCATTAATTCTGAACAGTTGTTGCAACTCGAATTGAATTTCTGAATTAATTGCTATCAGGTAACCAGACTTCTCTATAATCTGTGTTTTCGATTTGTATGGTTGATTGGATACTGATTTGGGTAATCGGATTATGATAGTATGTTTAATCGGGATATGGGGTCTGGAGACTGAAATTGTTTTAATGGACTGGAATACTGGGAATCGCCTGTTTCAGGGATTCCAACTGGAATAGAACTGTTGTTATTGGAAACCTAGACCCAATTGATATTGTCGGTTAAATATGCAGACATAATTTGATATTTAATTGTGTGGATTAATCAAATCCTATTGAAATGGTTGTTTATTGTTATTAAGCCAATTATAGAGAAGCCGCGTCGTTAAATAACTAGTTACTAGGCTTTGTAGCTGACTCCGTATTGTTTTTGTTTTTTTCTGTTGCGACGTAGGTTGACAGGACGAAGGATGGATGCGAGGGTGCCTCTCTTGTCGCGACCCCTGGCCCGGCGGCGGGGGCGTGACAGTAATAATAATAATTTTAGTTTTTTAACACACAAGGAGAATGGTTTTTTTTTTTTAGGGAAAAATATGAGTCTAGTCCACACGAGGAAAATGTTGAATTAAGTGAATTGAATAAAGATTATTGTAATTTATGAAGAAAAGAATAAACATACAAATAATTTTTAGTTATTCTAATTAAAATTAGCTGCATATTCAAGCAGGACAGTAGACCGAAGAGATATGCGGGACAGTAGAACATGCATGAAAAACGTTTCAGTACTGTTTGTAGACACCAATATTTTTTTTATTTTTAGAAATTAAAAAATTAAAATGTCAGAAAACATATTGAGTGTTATTTTTACTTCAAAAATAACCAAACACCGAAAATTTAATTTGATCTCCCCTGGCTAGAATTCGTATCCTCTGCATCTTGACCATGCCATCTGTTTTAAAATTCATGCGAACTAGATCTGTACTAATATTAAAGAGCCCCTATGTTATAAGCATGAGCCGGATTGGCTCTGTTTAAAATCAGACGGTTGAAATTCATTAACTCAAAAGATTCTCTTTAATGGTCCGAACCAAATTTTCGATCTACCCCTGGCTTGGACCCAAAAAAAAAACATCAATCTGTTTTTGACATTTTTATTTTTTATATTCTAAAACAAACAAAAAAAAAAAATTCAAGAGAACCTTTCCTCTTAACTATGAAATAGAAATGTATTTACACATAGTCGGTACTGAAAGCAAGAAATAGGCGAGTCTAGTATAGTAGATATCCTCTGTTTCTCTCTTTCCAATCCAATGATGTTAAATATCGTCATTAATTACCAATGACAACTTTAAGCAAACAGAAAAAGAGATACATATCCAATTATCCATGCACTAGCACAGAATTGTCTATCTACATATTATAGATGCACAACTATGAATAAGTGGATACATTTCGTCATTAACTACCAATGACATTTTAATCTTTTATATTCTAAAAATAAAAATAAAAATTGAAGAGAACCTTTCCTCAAACTATGCAATATAAATGTATTTATACATACTCGGCACTCAAAGCAGGAAATTGGTGAACCTAGGAAAGTAGATATCCTCTGTTTGTCTCTTTCCAATGATGTTATTTTCTTTAAAAAATATCTTCATGAACTACCATTCTACCAATGACACCTTTAAGCAAACAGAAAAGGAGATCCATATCCATGCACTAGCACAGAATTGTCTATCTACATAATATTATTATTATTATTATTATTATTATTATTATTATTATTAGAGAGTGGCTAAGCTCAAAATGTTTGCACCAAGCTCTTGGTGCAAACGTTTTGGTTCTCCTATTTGCAAAGTCCAAACGGTCGATCCAAACCGTTAGATATTTAATCCATATTAAAATGTACTTGGAGACCAAATTTCACATTTTTTGGAATTTTTTTACTATTTATTAAGCCACTTTGAAAGTTGCTGATTCGGATGAACAGTAAAAACAGTGCAATCAAATTCTGGACCGTGTGATCAGCAACTTTCAAAGTGGCTTAATAAATAGTAAAAAAATTCCAAAAAATGTAAAATTTGGTCTCCAAGCACATTTCAATATGGAGAACAACTTGAACGGTTCGGATCGACCGTGGACTTCGAAAATCCGAAAACAAATCGTTTGCACCAAACCCTTGGTGCAAACGTTTTGAGCTTAGCCACTCTCTTATTATTATTATTATTATTATTATTATTATTATTATTATTATTATCAGCAATAGTCATTTATCGAAATTCAAGAAGCTTCAATAGAATAATATATTGACATCAACATATTCAGGCAGGACAGAATACCGAGTATAATGATGCGTACCGTGTACGCGAACGACTTTTCTAAAACAAAACATAATTGGTGTAGTCATAGAATGATAGAAAAGCATGTATACCTCTCAAAAACATCAAAATTACACGTATTTTCCTCTCTGAAATTCAAACTATCATATTTATTCTTATATATTTCAAAAACCAACATATTTATTCATTTTTATTATTTTTTCTATTAAAAATCATTTTAAATTTATAAAATGCACATTTTACCCTTTATTAATAAAAATAAAATATGTAACATGTTTAAGAAAAATGTCAGTCTTCTAATTGGTATGTTTTCGAGGGCAACTTAGTCATTTCTCTACTTATGACGCATACACGGTAACATTTAGACATATATTTAGGTAAGGGTCAAAAGTAGAAAAATGACCTATTTACCCTCATAAACTGACTAATTAGAAGACTAACATTTTTGTGAAACACGTTGAGTTTTAACAGAAAATACACTAAAATGGATATTATGAGTTTTTAAAATTTGAAAGGGTAAATATGCTATTATGAATTTTAAAGAGAAAAATACATAATTTTAAAGTTTTTTGAGGAACATACGTAAAATTCTCCCAAAGAAAGGAAAGAAGTCAAGGTCTCTTCCCATTATTCCAATAATCGGATGTAGACATTATTTATTTATTTAATTTTTTTGGTCAAAGAAGTAGACATTATTTGAAATTGCTATTGCAAGTCTCTCTCCCATTTTGTCAGTATCGAGCTATCGCTACCACAGATTACGCACGCCAAATTGGCCGTATTGAAATGTGGCAGCAATATATAGCTTCTGTTGAATTTTATATTCGAGTCCATTGTCAAGGTGGACCCAGTGTATTACAGGGGCAGCTACTCTCTCTGAATTTTTGAGTTTTAGTAGAGATTTATCAGTTCTGACTAACTTTGCTTTCTTTTGGAATTTTTTTTACTCTCCTCTGGACGTTTGATTTGTAATTCGGATTAAATTTAGGGTTAAAATTGAAATAAATTTGTTGAATTTTGATTGGTAATTATAATTATAAGTCAGAGAATTAGAAATTACAAGTTAAAGTATTGGAAAGTATAAGTTAAAACATTATTTTTTATCGAGTACCCAGTTGGTTAATAGATTTAAATCCGATTAAGTAATTAAATCCGATTCGATAATTTTTTGCCCCCCCTATTTACTGTCGAAAATCCTGGATCCACTCCTGTCCATTGTGATTGTAATTTAGGTTTCTACAGGCTCTCCGTAGTCAATAGTTTGCAATATTGGATCCCTCCTCCTATATAAATTAAGGAATGAAAATAATTAAATTGTAGCTGCGATATATTGCTGCCAAAAAGCGGTGCTGTTTGAATAAATCTTATATTATTGATAAAATTTAATAAGATTTACATATTTTGTCTATAAAAATGATGAAATATGAGTAAATATGAAATTTTAATGGTCTGAAAATTATTGTCCTTAATGCATGCATCATGACAAATATTTAAATTACATAAAATTTTATTGTTAGACGTCTATATATATGTTCAACAAAGGTACCTATACAAATTTTACTTGTTAATTTTTAATTGTTTAAAGAAGTTTAAATTTAAATTTTATTTAAAGTTTTTAAAGTCAAAAGTGTCAAAATAATTATCATCAAATAATCAAAACCCAATAACACGTCCGCTTCGCTTTCCTTCCAGTACATTCACCCAAACCCTGGGCCCCTTTGAAATCCACATACATAACGAAAGAAATGGTCGAGAGCGCCGAGCATTTTGTGAATTTCAGACTGGTAGTAATCAACTGGAAGGCCGATTTGGAGTTAAAAAAAGAGTAGGTGAAATTTGATTTGATGTCAATTCAAAGTCAAATTCAAAAAATAAAAGAGTAGGTGAAACGAATTTGATTTGATGTCAATTCTCAAAAACCTACGAACACTTTAAATTCTCAAGCTTTTAAACGTCAGTCTATGATATTTAAAACTTGACATTAAAAACTATTTAAATAATTAAATATTTGACACAACTACAGTCTATGATATTTTAAACTTGACATTAAAAACTATTTAAATAATTAAATATTTGACACAACTACTTTAAACAGTTGTATACATAGGTTTAAATGCGTGATATTATATGATCGACATCAGATGTTTAAACGCTTGAACATAGTAGTTTAAATGGTGACATCAGAGGTTTATATGATTGTAAACTGAGCTTTAAAAGTTTAAAAATTTAAAGTGTTCATGGACTTTACTTAAAAAAAATCAACTTCAAAATAACTAAAAAATATTTCTTCATGGATCTTATTTGAAAGAGAAAATCGAGTAGAAAACGTTCGTATTTTTAGATTTGTAAAATATATCACGGATTGTCGGGAAAATGTACGAGAATGATCAGAGAAGAATAAAAAAAAGTGGATAAAACAATCTTTCCTTTTTTGGCTTTAAAGACAAAGAAAATTAAAAGTTAAAACTACACAGATTTAGAAATACTTGCAGATAGAGGTTTAAATGTTTGCGAGTAGTATTATAAAATGTTATAAATATAATTTTATAAGCTTAAATATGAGTGCTGGAAATAGAAGTTCGGTAAAATTGAAAGACTTTTTATGTTAAATTAGTTGGAAGCGCACTTGAGTATGATGACTCGGGACCAGAACATTTCTCTAAAATATAAGAGTCGGCTTTAAAATTTGTGGCAGATTAAAACACACTTCATATTTCATTGTACGCGGTCAGGTATTGCACTGGATCAGAATTCCCTACGGTAGGGCCTACCTTGGTTTGGAAGAATTTTAAATTCACCTCATCTTTTTCTTTTATTTTCAAGTCGTTGGTTATGTAATCAATTCACACGGTCTATATCGTCATACGAAGTCCCAAGGCTTTTTTCTTTCTTTTTTCCTTTTGCTTTGTGCCGACATTTTTAAAAATATCCAAAGTTAATTAAAGTTTAATAAAAATGTCCGGACCCGCCAGTTTTTATTAAAAATTCCCACACCGGTCATTAAATGACCAGTCTCTATTTAAAAGGAAAACCGGCCATTAAATGGCCAGTTCCGTGATTTTTTTTTTCGGTTTTATATCCTATTAATAACCCCCAGAGAATGTCTCCCTCACAATCCCTTCAAAGAGATAGAGGCACCGACAGAAACAGGTTTTTTTATTTAATTTAAATTATTTTATTATTTTTAATTATTTTAATTATTTGTAATTTTTTTTTATTCAGTAACTGAGTAAATTAGTAACCTGACAATTGTTTATCATTTTTAAAATGTAGTTTAATGACAATGCCATTGATTTCAGTACACTGTGGTGGTAAGGTTCTTAATAATGCAACCGGACCTTATTACTGTTAGTGTAATAATCTAGAAATTAATCATAGGATAATTGTATTCTATATATTTTGTTTTGTTCATGTAATGAATGATTAATAAAGATATCATTTTGTTCTTTGAGAATTTATCGAATTTATGAATCATTTTGAATTCATAACTTGAAATTGTAAGACTCTATAATATAGATGATAAATACTCTTAAAAGTCTCTAACTGTGGTAATTAGCAAAGAACACTAATTGACCATTTAAATGTTAGTGTCTGGATTAAATGATGGTTATGTTTTACAAACCATAGACAAAGAGTTGTCATTTTAATCACGCAAATACATGTTAGAGAACATGGTATTTGACAGACTCATAATGAAACATTAAATAGATTGTGTTTGTGTCATTAATGTTTTCATTTAGTGTTAAGTTGTAAAGTATGAGGTATTCGTCTTTCCTACATAGGAAGTGTGTATTCGTAAATGTTGTTTAACGCTATCCGTAAAAAATAGCTATACAAACAACATTTCAGTATACATAACTTATGCGGAGGGAAGATGTTCACCAAGACTACTATTGTCCCTCGTATTTTTATACGAGAGATAGTATCACTAGACCTCTTGATGAAATAGGATTATCTGCATGCGTATGATTAAAGAGTTAATCATATTTGATAAAACTATTTAAGATCGAAAAAAAATTAAGTTTGCAAGGATTACACATACCTACCTTGGAACTGATCTGATACTATCAGACAAAAGAATTAACCCGAGTAAATTGTTTACTGGATCATGATATTGCAATGTACAAGATCATCTGTGTCAATTGGGTAGTCGTAATGTATTCTGCCAGATGCCACTTATGATTTATAGAATTAAAAGGAGTTTTAATACTATTGCCAACATAACAGATCCTATCGGGTCACACCAATAGGAAAGTAATCAGAGAATTTTATGATTAATTATAAATTGTTATAATTAATAATAAAAATAAGTGTCGTGGAGATGACATGCTTAAACTAGATTAAAATTATAAACGTGTATGACACGTCGTATAAATTTTAATCACAATCGTAAACGCAAGAAATATAATTATTCAGAATAATTGTATATATATATATTATATGGATTAAAATATTAATTATGAAATAATATTTTGGGCCAAAGCCCAATTTGAATTTAGGCCTTCAAAAGCCCAACTTAAAATTAAATGGAAAAGCCCAAATTATATCAATTGAATTTGGGCCAAGGGCAAAATTGTCTTTCCCCCTCTAAACCGACTTATAGGGGCAGTTTAGTAATTTTCCAAGCTTCCACAAAACCCTATAAATAGGGGTGGAGGGGTAGAGGAAAAATCAGAATAATCCGAGCCAAGTTCGAATCAGAATCCGATTCGATTCGTACTTTAATTTTCTCCCAAATAGTGATTTGCAGAAAATTCGGTAATCCATAAATATATATTCTTGCGAGAATAAAATAGTTATTCTCATGAATAGTGTTTTTACGGGATTCGTGAATAGTGTTTTTGCGAAGATCGCGGTATTTATGTTTTTGCGAAAAACGTGGTATTTTTACCTGTTGATCGTGAATCATTTTATCTGCATCTCGTGAATAGTATTTTCATGCCTCTTATGAATAGTGTTTTTGCGAATACCGTGGTTTCAGTATTCCTTGCAATCGCAATGACATGGGAGTTATGGAGTTCACACGCAGGGAGTGCATGTACATTGTGAAACGCGGTCCCGACAACCAAATGGAATGTGATTGCAGAGGTATTCAGTTAACCTCTATTCCGTGCGCTCATGTGTTAGTGGTTTGTCGGAACCGAAACTGGTGCGAGGACGATTTTGTTGCACACTGGTACAATGTGGACTACCTTTTGAGTACTTGGAACGGGGTGTTTGCTCCCATTGGCAATATGAATGATTGGCCTCCTAATACTGAACCAAAAATTCTCCCCGCACAAGGATGGATTAGGTATGGGCGGCGAAAACACATCCGTCATGTAATGACAATGGATGAACTGGAAGGTAGGCGAAGGGGACATCAACCTCGACGTTCCACTACCGATAGGTAACGAAGAGGTACGTAACATTCTGATAAGCCGTAATAATATCTATTGAAACCGGGGGTTTGTTATGAAAATTAAGCCAAGTTTTGATTAAATTAGGTTTAATTAGGTTAGAAATTTCCAAAAGTTCAAGTTACTGCCCTAGTTATGTTTATTTTACAGGTAATCAAGTGTTTGGAGCTTAACGGAGCAAAACGGGCGATTTGTGGCAAGTCAGCACATAGCCAAGAGAATCTGTCACTTTCATTGCGGACCGCAAGACATCTATTGCGGGCCGCAACATTATCAAACAGAGAGCAACTCAGACCACAGAATTTCGCAGACCTCTTGCGGCCCGCAAGGAATTTTATTGCGGCCCGCAGAGAAGCATTCAAAGAGTTGGACTTTGCGCGAGAAACAACCGCCTTCACTCATTGCGGCCCGTAAGGATCTTATTGCGGCCCGCAATAAGGCGGTTTCAGAGCCCGAATTTGCTATTTTTAGGGATTTTGTTTTATATTTTGGAGAGGTATAAATAGGAAACCTGTAGAACAGAACAGTTATGTTTTTTTTTAGAGTTAATTTCTGATTTTAAGAAGGGAGACAAAGGAAGAGAAAAGGAGAGAGAAGAAGGGAGAAGTAAAGATCACGATTCAACCGGTTTTATTATTTTCTCTCTTTGGAACTCTTTTATTCTTTTTATTTTGATTTGTGCTTTAGCCATGACTGGCTAAGGAATATTCTAGGGTTAATTAGGGCTGTACTTGAAACTTTTGTTATGATTTAGTTGGTTTATTTTGTATCTTCTTGTTCTTTATTATGATCTGTTCTTTATTTTAATTGATTGTGAAGACTTAATCGAAATCACATGAAACCCTAGGATTTAGTATTTGCAATTGAGAAATTGAATATTTAGTCCTGACCATAAAGAATAGGGTATTTGATAGGTTAAGTACCGAGAGGTGACGCTTGTCTTATACGGGCTTTACCTAATTGTTTAGACAAACTGTACCAAGTACCGAGAGGTGAATTACGGTTTTCTAGATTAATTAGGACAGTAAGAACTTAATGACTTTAGATTAGCATAGCCAAGTACCGAGAGGTGACGTTTATTCTAATTTGAAGATGGTATTAATATAGAAATATCCCTTTGTACCTACAACCCTCAACTGTGCCTTCATAATTGAAAGAACAAATTTAATAAACCAATTAGTCATAACATTAGTGGATAGGAACCCTAAGAAACCCTAATCTCTCATCTTTATTAAAAATCAGAATTTGCTTTAAGACTTTAGTTTAATTTAGTTTAATCGAAACCAAATCAACCACTCAAACAAACAAAAACCTTTTTATTTCTTTTACTAAATTGAATTGCTAGGTTAGAAAATATATTCCGACTTGTCCCTGTGGAAACGATCCCTAAATACTACTTGACTAGGTTGTACACTTGCAACTGAATTGAGTATAAATTAGGATTTATTACTTGTACTGCAGAAAACACATCAAGTTTTTGGCGCCGTTGCCGGGGATAACGGAGAATATTATTTCAGACCTAAGTAATTTAGTTAGTAATTGTTTTTAATTTTCTTTTGCTTTCTTTTCTCTCTCACTCGTGCAGGTTGAAATCTGGCAGAAGAACCTCCAACCCCGGAAGCCACAGATTTGGTTGAGTGGTTTTCTAGGAGAGGATCAACTCATCTTTTCTACGCCAGACGAAACAAACACCCAACAAGAGGACCTTTCCTGAGTGTAAATCCGCGCCGGTTAGACATGTCGGCCGGAAATGAAAATGCTCGTTTGGAGAACCTTCAAAGAGAACGGGATGAGATGGCCAATGAACTTCAACGATTGCGAGCAGCCGCCGCTGATAGACAAAACATCGAAGCGGCTGATGCCAATCGCCCCTTGAGAGACTTTACAGCGCCTAGGGCTGAGGAAATCCACCTTGGGTATACGGCACCCACCATCAATGCTAAAGAATACCAGATTCCGCCAGCATGGGTTAGCATGGTGCAGCGCCATCTGTTCCATGGTCTACCTCACGAGGATGCAACACAGCACTTAGCCAATTTTGAAGAAATCTGCAGCACAATTAAGGTACAAACTGTTTCTCCTGAAAATCTTAAAGTTATGGCCTTCACTTTTTCTCTTGCAGATAAGGCTAAAAGCTGGATAAGGAGCCAAAGACCCGAGAACATGAACACTTGGCCTAAGGTGGCAAATGCTTTTCTCAACAAATTTTTCCCGCCATCCAAAACAAACTCCTTGCGCCATCAAATCCACAATTTCCGACAAAGGGGAGAAGAAACCATGAGCGAGGCATGGGAGAGGTTTCAAGAATTGCAAAGGTGCTGTCCCCACCATGGTATCGAAGGGTGGAATTTGTTGCAAATCTTCTACAACAGCCTTCTACCACAGGACAAGGGGATGCTAGACGCAGCTGCTGGAGGTAGTCTCATGAATAAAGGGGCTATTGATGGATACAAGCTGGTGGATGACATGGCTCTCAACCAAAGCCAATGGCACAACCCTAGGGAGACACCGGTCATCCTGCAGCGAGGAATAAAGGAGGTGAATTCGAATCAAAATTTCGCTGCAGAAATTGCCGCCTTGAATCGCAAAATTGATCAAATGGGCGTCAACTCGGTAAGCAATCCTTCTCCTCTTCCTTGTTCAATTTGTGGTGGTACCGATCATCTAGCAATTAACTGTGGTGTAAGTAATGAGGTTAGTTATGAGGAAGTGAATGCAATTAACCAAGGCAATTTCAAACCAAATAACAATCCTTACTCCAATACTTACAACCCCGGTTGGAGAAATCACCCAAACTTTTCGTGGAGACAAAATGACCAACCAGCCCAAGGAAATCAAAACAACCAAGGTAACTCAAACTTTAATAGACCAAATCAAGGTTATGGTAACCAAGGGTATGGTTCGAATGCACAACCAAAGTCCAATCTCGAATTGATGATGGAGACTTTCATGACAAGTCAAAATCAAAAGTTTGATGAACTGACCAAAAAGGTAGACATGTTAGCAACTCAAAACAAATTACTTGAAAACCAAGTTGCACAACAAGCTACACAATTCTCTCGCCAACCGGGCACCCTTCCACCAAAACCCGAGAACAATCCCAAGGATGTCAAGGCGGTTAGGCACATGCTTCGCAGCGGTACGCAATATGAGGATCCACCCGTACCAAATGATGACTTTGTACAACCGCAAGGTGAAGAGACACGAGGCAATGATGAGCACATCTCCACACACGAGGATTTCGCCTCAAAGGAAACTACACCAATTGCACCAAGCGACCATGCGGAACCAGCAAAGCAATCTCATGATGAGCAGCCAAAGGTAAATGCACAGGTACCTCTCTACATCCCTCCTCACAAATTCGCTCCTTTTCCTGGTAGACTTAAGAATGAAAAAACCGACAAACAATTTGCCAAATTCCTTGAACTGTTGAAACAATTGAATGTGAACCTACCATTGACTGAGGTAATGACCCAAATGCCGGTTTACACCAAATTTTTCAAAGACATTCTTTCAAACAGGCGTAAACTTGAAGAAGTCCAAATGGTATCCCTAGACACAAATGGAAGTGCAATGGTAATGAATGAATTGCCCAAAAAGTTGGATGATCCGGGTAAATTTTCCATACCATGTTCTATAGGAAATGTCCAATTCAAACGTGCACTTTGTGATCTAGGAGCAAGTGTGAGTCTTATGCCTAAGTCGGTATATGATAGGTTGGGCGTTGGGGAACTTAAGCCAACTAGAATATCCCTTCAATTGGCAGACCAATCGGTTAAGTTACCTTTAGGAGTGGTGGAGGACTTGCCAATTCAAATTGGAAAGTTCTTTGTACCAATTGATTTTGTTGTGGTTGACATGGATGAGGACACTCATACACCACTCTTGTTAGGTCGACCATTTCTCAATACAGCAAAAGCCGTGATCTATGTCCATGATGGAATTATCACAATAAACATTGGTGAAGAAAAATTGACATTCGATATCAAAAGATCCATGAGATATCCATCTAATGATCAAAGTGTTTTTAGTGTTGAGATACTTGACAGGTTGATAGTTGAAGAGCTCACAAACAACATGGAGAAGGGCTCATTTGAGTATTGGATGGACCAGGAGTGCGAAAAACTTGACACAACGAGTTCTGTAGAGATTATTGCGGCCCGCAGCAACATCCATTGCGGCCCGCAACATCTTCAACCAGAGAGGGATGAAAATTGCATAGCCATTGCGGTCCGCAATGAAACCTATTGCGGCCCGCAACATCTTCAGTCAGAGACGCTGAATCAAACAGAGCTCATTGCGGCCCGCAATGAACCCCTTGCGGCCCGCAACAAACCTTTCCAGAATGACACAGAGCCTATTCTAAGCCCGATTTTTCAAGTTTCAACCGCCGAGACCCTTCCTAACTTTGCCGAAACCACAGAAGATGCACCCAAGGTTGAACTAAAGCCATTGCCTTCGACCTTACGATACGAATACCTTGGCCCAAACAAAACCTATCCCGTTATTGTCAATGCATCTCTAAACCAAGACCAAACCTCACAACTTCTGCAAACATTGAGGATGCACCGAAAGGCCATTGGATACACACTAGACGATCTCAAAGGAATCAACCCTTCTATTTGCATGCACCGGATCTTGATGGAAGAAGGACACAAACCAACCATTGAAAGCCAACGGAGATTGAACCCGAACTTAAGCGAAGTCGTGCGCAAAGAGATACACAAGCTACTTGACGCCGGCATCATCTACCCTATCTCCGATAGCAAATGGGTGAGCCCAATCCATGTGGTGCCAAAGAAGGGAGGAACAACAGTGATAGAAGGGAAGGATGGCGAGCCAATTGCAACACGACTTGTGACGGGATGGCGCATGTGCATCGACTATCGAAAGCTCAATACCGGCACGCGCAAGGATCATTTTCCTCTCCCGTTCATAGATCAATTGCTTGAACGGCTAGCTAAGCACTCTTTCTTTTGTTACTTAGATGGATATAGTGGTTTCTTTCAAATACCAATTCATCCTGATGACCAAGAAAAGACCACTTTTACTTGTCCATATGGTACCTTTGCATATCGTAGGATGCCCTTTGGGTTATGTAATGCACCGGCCACTTTTCAAAGGGCAATGATGGGTATATTTTCAGACCTGATTGAGAAATCCATGGAAGTCTTTATGGATGACTTTTCAGTCTATGGTACAACCTTTAATGATTGTTTGACCAACCTGTCCAAAGTCTTGCAAAGATGTGAAGAGGTTAGCCTTGTTTTGAATTGGGAAAAGTGTCATTTTATGGTTCAAGAGGGTGTTGTCTTGGGCCATGTTGTTTCTGAAAAAGGTTTAGAGGTTGATCGGGCCAAAGTTGAGGTAATTGAAAAGTTGCCTCCACCAATCAATGTGAAAGGTGTTAGAAGCATTCTAGGGCATGCCGGTTTTTATCGAAGGTTCATTAAAGATTTTTCTAAAATTGCCAAACCTTTGACCAATTTATTGCTTAAGGATGCCCCTTTTGATTTTAACGAGGATTGTCTAGATGCTTTTAACAGGTTGAAAGAAGCTTTGATTTCAGCGCCTATCTTGCAACCCCCGAATTGGAACGAGCCATTTGAGATAATGTGCGATGCAAGTGACTATGCCGTTGGAGCGGTATTGGGGCAGCGAGTCGACAAGAAGCCGTATGCAATCTACTACGCAAGCAAAGTGCTAGATGAGGCCCAAGTCAACTACACCACAACTGAAAAGGAGTTACTAGCGGTGGTCTTTGCTATCAACAAGTTTCGCCCTTATTTGGTGGGTTCTAAAGTCATTGTCTACACGGATCATGCGGCCGTCCGTTACCTCCTTACCAAGAAAGATGCAAAACCGCGCCTCATCCGATGGATCCTTTTGCTCCAAGAGTTTGACCTTGAGATAAGGGACAAGAAGGGCACCGAAAACCTAGTGGCTGATCACCTTTCACGCATTATGGCTGAACCTTCAAACCAAGACTTGCCGATTGATGACTCTTTTGCCGATGAGCAGCTCTACCAAGTGAGTACAGTCGAATACCCGTGGTTCGCTGATATTGCGAATTTTCTTGCATGTGGGTCTCTACCACCCAACCTCACATACCAATCCCGAAAGAAATTCTTTGCGGATGCCAAGCATTATTTTTGGGATGATCCATATCTTTTCAAGCTTGGTGTTGATGGGATCCACAGACGCTGCATTCCACAAGGTGAGGTGCAATCGATTCTCTACCACTGTCATTCATCACCTTACGGAGGACATGCTTCAACCAACAAAACTGCCGCCAAAGTCCTACAGGCCGGTTTCTTTTGGCCAACCCTTTTTAAGGATACAAGGATGTTTGTTATCTCTTGCGACAAGTGCCAAAGGATGGGAAACATAACCAAGCGACATGAGATGCCTCAGCAAAGCATTCTAGAAGTTGAATTATTCGATGTATGGGGCATTGATTTTATGGGACCCTTTCCGAGCTCATGCAACAACAAGTACATCCTTGTGGCGGTGGATTATGTCTCAAAGTGGGTAGAAGCAATACCAAGCCCCGAAGCCGATTCAAAGACTGTCAAACGCCTTTTCCAAAAGGTGATTTTTCCAAGGTTCGGTGTTCCAAGGGTGGTAATTAGTGATGGAGGATCTCATTTCATCAACCGATCTTTTGCAAGTCTCATGGAGAAGTATGGTGTAAATCACAAAGTCGCAACTCCGTACCATCCGCAAACAAGTGGTCAAGTTGAAATCTCAAACCGCGAGATCAAGCACATTCTCCAAACCGCTGTTGGCTTGAACCGAAAAGACTGGAGTTTGAGACTAGATGATGCACTTTGGGCATACCGCACGGCCTACAAAACACCAATTGGCATGACTCCTTTCAAGCTTGTCTATGGCAAGCCATGTCATTTGCCGGTCGAATTGGAGCATAAGGCGTTTTGGGCTATCAAGTCTATTAACTTCGACATGCTTCAAGCTGGCCAAAAGCGCATCCTCGACTTGCATGAACTTGAGGAGATCCGTTTGAGCGCGTATGAGAATGCCAAAATTTACAAGGAGAAGACGAAGAAATGGCATGACAAGCACATAATTCGAAGGGAGTTTAAAATTGGTGATTATGTTTTATTGTTCAATTCACGTTTTAAGCTCTTTGCAGGTAAACTCAAGTCCAAGTGGAGTGGCCCGTTTCAGGTGCAACGTGTGTTTGACCATGGGGCGATAGAAATTTGGAGCGAGCGAACTGGAGCGTTCAAAGTGAATGGGCAGAGACTGAAGGTGTACAATCACGGAGAACCGGTTGAAGGGAAGACAAGCATCTCCCTTACCGATGCACAAACGAACTAGAAGAGGAGAATGGTCAAGCTCGAGACGCTAAACAAGCGCTTCTTGGGAGGCAACCCAAGCAATTTACTTTTTTGCACATTTAAATTTCGTACTTTAAATTTATTTTTGCATTTAGATAGGTTAATTTAAGACTTTCTGAAAATTTCTATGTCTTTTGCGGCCCGCAATAAACCCTCCTGCGGTCCGCAACAAAGCACACAGAACAAAAAAAAAAAAAAAAAAAAAACCAAAAAAAATTAGGCCGACTTTTTATTTTTATTGCGGCCCGCAATACATTTCATTGCGGACCGCAATGAACACAGAATCGTTTCTATACTTGACCAAAATTTTGATTTTTACAGGTTATTGCGGCCCGCAAGCCGACTTATTGCGGCCCGCAATATAAGCAGACAATTTCAACAGTCGCGACTCCTCCTTTTTCTCCCGCTCCTTGCGCCTCCTCACCTCCTTCCTTGCCAAAACCGAACCACAAAATCCCGCTTCTCCTTCTGTCTTTCTCTCTTCACCAAAATTTCTTTCTTTCTCTCTTTTCTCTTTCTCCTTCCATCTCTTTCTCTCCCTCTCCACCATTCCTCTCCCTCTCAACAGCCACCGCAATCCCTCTTCCATCTCCATCTCTACCCCCTCTCTCTCTCAAAACCCTAAACCATCTCTCCACCAAAACCGCAACAATTTTCCACCGAGCGCACCACCTCCACTGACGCAGCACGATCTCTCGCCTCCACAACCCTTCACCGCGCGGCCACCCCCTTCTCCAGATTTTTTTCACCGCCACTCTTGCGGCCCGCAAGAAAATTCATTGCGGCCCGCAAAGAAGCAACCAGAGAGCCGTCTCTATTTCACAGCATCCCTTGCGGCCCGCAACCAACCCTCTTGCGGCCCGCAACCAAGCACGCAGAAGCTCAAACTTGGTGATTTTTCTGGAATTTTGAAGCCTCGACTCGACGATTGGACTTCTCGGCTGCATTACTCCACCTCTCCATTTCAAATTTGGTTTGATTACACACATTCGGTTGTATCTCTAACTCTCTTTAATTTCATTTGAATCAATCGAAGTAAATCGAATTACAAAAATTGTGTTTGAATCATACCAATTGTGAATTATTGAATTGAATCAACCAACATGCCACCAAGGACAAGGAATAAGGGTAAGGCACCTGCCGATGATGATGATTTTTTACCCTCTAAACGGTCCAAACAGTATAGGGGCAGGGCCGGTAATACCAGTCACTCTAATGACACAGAAATGCCAGACCAGCCCAATTGGACCAATTTACCTGAAAATCGGTGGCCCGAAAACAATAGCCCTGATTTTGGTCTCAGGTTTGCAAATGAGTCAGACCGAGACGTGTTTGATTTTCTCAAGTCCAAAAGGGTAGTGCAGCCCAAATACATCCATATACCAACACTGCAATCATTAGGTATTTTGGATGAGGTCCAGTCCCTTATGTCTTCCCTTGGTATTTGGAATTACTGCACCACACCAATGCCAGCTTATCGTACTTTAACTTATGAATTTTTGTCTACTCTTGACATGGAACATGAGCATCTGGCGACATATTACATGGACGGTGCGAAGTACTCCATAACCATGGATGAGGTCAACCGAATCATGGAGTTCCCTGACAGACCTGACGCAGCAGAGACCCCTAATTGGGATGAAAACACAAGCTTCTACGACTTCGCTTGCCAACTGATTGGTGGACATAGGAGGACCTACAAGGCCAGCCAGATCAGCCACCCCGTGTTCCGCTACATCCAGCGCGCTCTTGCCTTCACCATCTTTCCGCGCGGTGAGACGGTGGGTACAATGGGCGAGAACGAGCTTTTCTTCATATATGCCATGCTCCATGCCCAAACAAGACCCGAGGCAATTCCACATGTCGGCGCCTTCATGTTCGACCACATTCTGGGCGTGCGAAACAACGCCACTCCGGGCGGCATGATCTCTGTTGGTGGATTTGTGACCCGGCTTGCAATCTACCATGGTGTGATTCCTACAGAAGGTCCGGTCTACCGAGTCCTTGCCACGCGCCTCCAAAAGCAAACTGAGTTCATTGATATGGCGTATCTTCAGACAGCCGGTATGTTTTCTCGGCTTGGCGACTCGTTCTTCTTCATTTCCCGTGGTGGTCAGCATATCCCTCTGCCCCTGCCAGATCCTATCGACAGGGCAGATCCTTCTACTTGGATTCTGCCCCTTACAGTGGCCCCACCTCTACAGCCGCAGTACCAGCATCAGCCCGGTGCCGAGCCTGCCTCCCAGCCACATGTTGACCCATTTGGGGTACCTCCGCCAGAGCAGCAGCATGCACCACCTCCTCCTTCTTGGGGTCCCGGCCAGCCGACCCCGCAGCAGATGTTCGAGCTGATGCAAACTATGAACACCAACATCACCAATCTGGCCACTCAGAGTGAAACACAGTACACTCAGCTGCGCTCTTATGTGGACGAGCGGTTCAACTCAGTCGACAGACAGATTGCCGACCTCCGCACCTATGTCCATGGTCAGTATGGCGAGCATCAGACCTTCATGACGGGCCGGTTCGACACTTCTCATTCCGCCATGACTCAGCTCAACACTCAGATGGGCCGTCTGCAGGTCCAATACAACGATCTGGCCGGCGATGTTGATGAGATGGCCGATCAGCAGCATGGCACTTACCATCGGACCGACCGCATGTACACGCACATGTCAGAGTCTGGATTCATTACAGCTGACCCGATACCGAGGCGCCGACGACCTAGGCGTACACCACCTCAGGAGACCGCTGCACCTCCACCTGCACCTCCGCGGCAGGACTGATCCCCATTGTGAGCTTTCTCATCTCCTCTTTTTCCCTTTCTTTGTTTTATTTATTGCACCGGGTCGGTGCCAATGGATAGGCTTGGGGGGGTAAATTGTAGGAGTAGTATCAATTTTTTTTTTTCGTTTTAGTTTGTTTCTTTTAGTTTAGGATAGAAATTGGAAAGTTTTGTGCAATTTAGGGAAAAACAATGCAATTTGAGGGCTTATTTCAAAATTTTTGTTTGGATATTCGGTGATATAACCTCATGGCACAAGAATAGGTAAATAGTTGGTGAATTATGATGCCTTATGATACCTTAGTACCTGTGATCTTCAATTAAAAACCCATTTTGCATGTTGAAAATCAAGTCTCATACGCGCAAGGCCAAGAGTTTCCGAAAGGCTTGGTGCCCGTAGGAGACTTTGCGCGAGACTCAGAAATCCTTTCACAATCGAACTTAATTGAACAAGGGTGTAGGTTGAAAAAAGTGAGCTATGTTGGATTGAAGTCCTTAGGACATATATATCCGCATAATATTTCAGAAAAAAGTGAAAAATAAAAGAATAAAAGAACAAAAACAAAATAAAAATGAGAGAATAAATGAGCGAGCCTAAAACAGACAGATGCACAAGTAAAAAGAGTCAAGAGCATCAGGCACAGCCTACACCATTAACTGAATTTTTATTTTCATTACAAAGGATTTTCTGGAATTGGTTATCACTTGTAGAAGTGGGAGAATAAACCGAGATTCACTAACTCTGAGGTATCATGTGGGTACGAATTTGCTTAATTAAAACCGAAAACTTGCGTTTGTGAGGTGAAGAAGATCATTGAAAGAAATCCAAATAGTTTTTATTCGTGCTTTGAATTAAGTTGTTTAACCCTAATTTGCCTTGACCGACCAATTTTTAACCCTAATTTAGCTTTTGTTATTAGGATAGTTTAGATAACTTGGTTTAAAAGACGTAACCAGTCCCGGTAATTTTCATAAGTGTTTAGACTTGCTTGGGACAAGCAAGGACTAGCCTTGGGGGAATTTGATAAGCCGTAATAATATCTATTGAAACCGGGGGTTTGTTATGAAAATTAAGCCAAGTTTTGATTAAATTAGGTTTAATTAGGTTAGAAATTTCCAAAAGTTCAAGTTACTGCCCTAGTTATGTTTATTTTACAGGTAATCAAGTGTTTGGAGCTTAACGGAGCAAAACGGGCGATTTGTGGCAAGTCAGCACATAGCCAGGAGAATCTATCACTTTCATTGCGGACCGCAAGACATCTATTGCGGGCCGCAACATTATCAAACAGAGAGCAACTCAGACCACAGAATTTCGCAGACCTCTTGCGGCCCGCAAGGAATTTTATTGCGGCCCGCAAGGAATTTTATTGCGGCCCGCAGAGAAGCATTCAGAGAGTTGGACTTTGCGCGAGAAACAACCGCCTTCACTCATTGCGGCCCGTAAGGATCTTATTGCGGCCCGCAATAAGGCGGTTTCAGAGCCCGAATTTGCTATTTTTAGGGATTTTGTTTTATATTTTGGAGAGGTATAAATAGGAAACCTGTAGAACAGAACAGTTACGTTTTTTTTTAGAGTTAATTTCTGATTTTAAGAAGAGAGACAAAGGAAGAGAAAAGGAGAGAGAAGAAGGGAGAAGTAAAGATCACGATTCAACCGGTTTTATTATTTTCTCTCTTTGGAACTCTTTTATTCTTTTTATTTTGATTTGTGCTTTAGCCATGACTGGCTAAGGAATATTCTAGGGTTAATTAGGGCTGTACTTGAAACTTTTGTTATGATTTAGTTGGTTTATTTTGTATCTTCTTGTTCTTTATTATGATCTGTTCTTTATTTTAATTGATTGTGAAGACTTAATCGAAATCACATGAAACCCTAGGATTTAGTATTTGCAATTGAGAAATTGAATATTTAGTCCTGACCATAAAGAATAGGGTATTTGATAGGTTAAGTACCGAGAGGTGACGCTTGTCTTATACGGGCTTTACCTAATTGTTTAGACAAACTGTACCAAGTACCGAGAGGTGAATTACGGTTTTCTAGATTAATTAGGACAGTAAGAACTTAATGACTTTAGATTAGCATAGCCAAGTACCGAGAGGTGACGTTTATTCTAATTTGAAGATGGTATTAATATAGAAATATCCCTTTGTACCTACAACCCTCAACTGTGCCTTCATAATTGAAAGAACAAATTTAATAAACCAATTAGTCATAACATTAGTGGATAGGAACCCTAAGAAACCCTAATCTCTCATCTTTATTAAAAATCAGAATTTGCTTTAAGACTTTAGTTTAATTTAGTTTAATCGAAACCAAATCAACCACTCAAACAAACAAAAACCTTTTTATTTCTTTTACTAAATTGAATTGCTAGGTTAGAAAATATATTCCGACTTGTCCCTGTGGAAACGATCCCTAAATACTACTTGACTAGGTTGTACACTTGCAACTGAATTGAGTATAAATTAGGATTTATTACTTGTACTGCAGAAAACACATCACATTCATAAAAAATTATAGTTACTTTCAATTTGCACCAACTTATTAAGTAACATATACAAATGCAGAGGCAAAAAACACAACCAATGAGTACGAGAATGACCCAGCTAGGGCAAGAGCAAGTGTGTCCGGAGGGTCACGACATTCCCCCGCTACAAGCCATTTAGATGTTTCTATTATGTTTGCATAAGTAATGGGAGAGGCAATTATTTTAGGAGGTGAGGCGGTTGAACTGCAAAGGGAGCCATCTGGAAGCCAACCGAGAATGTCAACTAGTAGGCGTACAACAAGGGCATCTGGAAGCCAAGCAGGGCCATCTAGTAGGCCATCTGCCGGAAGCGGTTTCTTTCGGGGATTTAGTTTTAGGCGTAGTAGTAGTAGTAGGTGATTTATCCTTATTATCACACTTTTTTTTTATATGTTGTAAAAAAAATTTATTCTAATTTGTGTGGATTTCTTAATAACACATTTTGTGTGGATGATATTGAATTGGATGATACGTCTGCGAATTTAATTGTGACTCTGAATTCTTTCTTGCGCCTGTATTATCAAACGAAACAACACGAAACTAATGAAAATAATACGAGATTCGGCAGAATACGGAACCTTGGGTATTAATAGGGTGTAAAAAAAAAAAAAAAATCACGGAACCGGTCATTAAATGACCAGTTTCTCTTTTAAATAGGGACCGGCCATTTAATGGCCGGTGTGAGCATTTTTAATAAAAACTGGCGGGTCCGGATATTTTTATTAAACTTTAATTAACTTTGGGTATTTTTAAAAATGTCGGGCCTTGTGCGATTTGAAAATTGTGTCCCCTCAAATGCTTTGCGTGCTATAACGATCGACGAGTTCACAATTGTTTTTTTTTTCTCTTGGCCATTTTATTTTTGAGAACTTAGTCAAGCCGTAGGTTTTGTACTAGAAGAAAAGGGCATCGCCCGGAATTAAAGACTTTTTATTTGAGTTGGAGCGATTACAAAGAAAATTAATCCAACTGTAACACATTTAGTGCTCAAATGAGATTTTTGTGAAGTTCACAATAATAGAATTCTTACATAAAAGGTATTCAGTACAGCTTAGCGGCATGTTTAAGCTTAGATCTAACATAAAAAGTATAAGTATAGCTTAGCCTGGAATTAACCTTCTTTTATCATTAATAAGTCTTGTATATGTCGCCATTGACTTTCAGTTGATTAAAATTATCTTAATTAAAATTTTAGTTGCACATGCAGTACACAGACTATAGGTTTACCTGTAGTTATTATTGGGATGGTATCAACTAAAATTGTCTTAATTAAAATTTTAGTTGCACATGCAGTACACAGACTATAGGTTTGCCTGTAGTTATTATTGGGATGGTATGAACTGTGTATGATGCATTACTTTGTTTAAATGAGAGATAGAGTCAGACATTAACACACAATAAAAATCAATCATATAAAAAATTTCTATGAAAAATGGGACTTAAATTTGCTATACCATAACATTTTACTCTAAATTATATTAAAAATCATATGTAAAAAAAAAAAAAAAGAATCAGTTGACTCCGTTCCTTTGACATAGGTCCATCTCTGGTTTAAATCAGATAAATTTTGGGTAGATGTGTTGTTTTGAACTAGAGTAATGCGCATCAATCATGGATTGCTTGATTTATTTATTTATTTTTGAATAAAAGGCATTTACTGTCCGTTTCATTAAGAAATTTTGTGCTAGAGTTAAAGAGATATGTTTTGAAATTCTTTAAGAGAGATGTTTTGAAAACATATCCCTTTAGTGCGATATGTTTTGAAAGCACTGAAGGGATTGCTAGAACATTTCGCACTGAATTCAGCCTATTGTAGATATAAGAGATATGTTTTGAAATTCGTGCTAGAGTTAAAAGAATGATCTAGGTACCTGAAGGGATCCGAATTAGAACTTGTTTTTGAGTTAAACTTACAAAGGGCTTAGTGAGCTTAAGAACACCTTAGTTCTACTCGGTGCCAAGTTAAAACGCAAAGCTATACTTGATCTCAACTCTTTGTGCGCTGTGTGTGGACCGCTCAAAGACCTTATCTCTCCACTTGCGTTGAAGACCCATCGACCCGTGTGGACCGCGATAGATCACTGTTGAAGGGCTCTCCGTTTTGCGCCCGCGATAACACCAAACCCTAACTTGGGTTTTGTTTAAAACAATTGCAATCTTCATTTATCACAACTTGTTTTTATGGCTGATAAGAATTATTATTGCTGTAGCATGAAACAGCAACAAGGAACCGAAAAACAAAATTGTAAAATATAAGCGAAGGGTGCTATTTGCATATCACCATTCTTATGTTAAGCACGTAGATGTTCTGATCTTCTAACGGTTGTGATTTAAAAATTAAATTTCGGATTGAATATCAACATTTCAATCAAATAGTCTACCTTCTTTTAATTTTATGTTTTTCGACGTGTAGAAGTCTAAATTTATTTAGACACGTACTCGCCACATGCAAATTGTATCATTTTTCTCATTGATCCTGATTTTTTTTCATTTTTTAAATGTCATTTAAGGATTTTTTAGATTGATTGGTCATGTCTTTATTTATTTTCATTTTTTTTATCTCCATTCTTATATTATGTACGTAGTTGTCCTGATCCGCCAACATCTGAGATTGAAAGATGAATTTTCGAATTGAATATCAACCCTCCAATCACATAATATGTCTTCTTTTGATTAAATACATCTATTTTATGTGTAGAAGTCTAAATTTAGTTAAAAACATACTCGCCACATAGACTGCTACATGGTTTGTCACAATTAAAATTGAATGAATCCCTAGCGATTCGTTTCCTTATTTCTCCTTACAGCTATCTCTGATTCCTGCAATTAAATTATGTCCTTATTTCTCCGTTTCATTTCTCCTCTTCCTCTATATTTTCAATAATGAAAATGGAAATAATCATATCTTTCTGAATTTTGTTTAGGGCTACTGTATCTTTGTGAATAGATGAAAAACAGATCTTGTACTGATGGAAACAATCATATCTTTCTAATCTAGAGAGAAAATGAAGAATATCTAGAACTTTCGTGTAGAGAAATAATCTGTAGAGAAATTTCCATTGTTAAAATAATTTCCATCATGAATATATATGTAGAGAAAATCCTTATTTGAATCATTTAATCATATATTTCCCAATTTTGTTTCTTTACAAATCATTTCTCCTCTAAATCGTTTAATGACATGTCTTGTTTGTGGAGAAAATTAGATATTAAATCGCAATGATACTTCAAGAACTTTTTTCATGTTATATTTGATCCGTTTTTTTTCATTTGTTGTTGTTTCTTTTATTGTTATTTATTATTTGGATCTCCGTTATTTTCATTTGTGTCTTTTATTTTAATTTAAATATATTTTTTCTTAACTTTGTGTGAATGTCAAACAAAAATGTCTCTTCATATTCTATTCAATCTTATAATATGTCCCCGTTGCAACGCATGGGCACAATACTAGTATCTTTTAATGAATGTTAGTTGTCATTTAATATGTCATTTTGAATGAGATTTTTGTATGAAAATATGTCGAAAAGATAAAATAAAACATGTATGTCATTTAATGAATATGCTATTTAAGGAATGTTATTTACGTATAGATGTTATTTAATATGTCATTTAAAAGAATTATTTGTAATTTTTTTTTTATGAAAACATGTCATTTTGTATGAGATTTTTTTGTTTCTCTTATAATATATTTCCGTTGCAGTGCACATACACGATACTAGTTTCCTTTATGCTTGTCCGTGTGGGTGTGTTGTCTTTGCCTCACAGAAGCGATCTGCGATTAAGCTTTTTTGAAAGCATTTTAATGTTGCTATACAACCAAGAAACTAATCACTCCTTGGATTAAACTTGAATTAAATAGGTTTAATCCATAATCATGATTCTTCAATGCACTAGTACTCTCCAATTTATTTTATGTGTCAAGTCTATACTTATTTAATGAAGTTAAGTAAAATTTAAAAAAAAAAATTCTCAGAAAAAAATGTACTTGCATATATATAAGACATTATATAAATAAAAAGGTACATAATCAATTAAAAAAAGATTATATAACTCCGAAAAGTTTGCCATTTGGAGAAGAGATGGAAAGTCGTCTTCAACCCATCAACATTCATACTAAATAATCATCTATCTAGGAGTATATACATTCATTACATACCAATTTTTTCATGAATAATCCTATGAGATATAACTCTACCAAATCATCCTATTGACTACAAAACTCAAAACATTTTTAACATACAGTAGCATTTCTTATAATTTCCCCTGATTTTCCATTTTCTCTACTTCCTTGAGGTACTCTGCTTTTCTACTGGCAATTGCATCAAGCTCTTTCTTGTCAAATGGAGCCGGCAACGAGCATGGCTCGAAATCATACACCGATTTGACCATGGAATCCAACATAAACTTTTTCACCGGATCCTTTGCATGACATGCCATCGACTCGATGCATATGCTAGTGGCTTTCTCCGGTATCGTAGGTTTATACCTCAAGAGCTTAGCGTATTCTGTCAGTAGATGTAGCATGTAGTCGTATACATTCTCCATGCTCAGCTCTTCCTGAGTAAAGAGGCTACCACCTTTTCCCAAATCTTCAGCCTGATAAATTGTGCAGTATTCATAATTTATACCAACGAGTTTATTTATGGTTTATTTATGATGGATTATTGTACCAAGTTTAAAAATAATTATTTTCACACATGTTGTGAAAATTCATCTGATTAGTTATGACCAAGAAACTAGACGGGCTTAAAAATTCCTTTTGGGCTTGGCCCACTAAACTTTACTGGATTTAGACATTTAATTACTAGATCAAAGGGAAAAAAAAATATATATACTTGTCTAATCAAAAGGGAAAATAAATATACTTGTTTCTGGTGAGTGTTCCCCCAGTCAACGGCGAATTTAATTGACTTGCACTTTTGATTAGGATTTATTGGCCAATAATGTTTGCCAGGGATCAAACCTCTTGAGAAAAAATCTACATATGAAGTTGTCACAAGCAATGTTGGCGAGTTGCATGCTAATATGTATTTCTCGCTTACAGACCATGTCCTGCCTTCAATATAAATCTTGTACCTTCATTTGTTGTACAAAAGATGATGTTATACTAGTGATGTATTCTTTCAATGTACTTTTCAGAAAATTACTCTCAGAGTTGCATGCTTAATAAGCACATTAAAATCAGAGAACTCGAATGTAATCTGTACAATGGATATATACTGTCACTTCTCAAACAAACTTAAGATTTTTTTTTTAAGGTTAGTGATTTTAAAACAATCTTAGAGTTAACCAGCTCTAGATCGGAAGCAATTATTTCATTATCAGGGGTAATTTGATCATAGAGGGGTGCACATTATTTGGAAGTTCAGTTACCTGTAATTGCACTGATTTGCCAGGTTTGATTCCTTGAAACCATTTGCAACCTCCTTCCCCCAATTCTACAATTGCATACATGAAGTGATGTAAGATTCTACATTTCCATATAGCAAAATTTTGTATTTACAATTATTGTTAAGATAATTGTATCAACAGAATGATGAAAATATGCATCATTAGTAATTCTCTTGGTACAATGATCAACATATAAGAAAATTATCTTAAAAATATATCTATTTTACCTGAGTGAAAAGACGAGCATTCCAATCATGCCCGTTTGAAAGGTTGCACCGCATAAGGTCCTGCCGGGTCTTGGCAACCCCAGGGTTTCCCTTCCAAAAAGCATAAGGAGCCCTATCCTTCCATTTCAGGCTCTCACTTGCAGTTCTTGTTTCTTCTAAAAACAAATTCCATGGTTTTATGTTGATCTCTGCCCTGACCATCAGCAAAAGAATGAATATTAACTTGAGAATCAACAACACACACACACATATACTGAGGGATCCACTTACACCATTTTTTGGTGATTACACTCTATATTTTTAAAGTCCAAACAGTCGATCCAAACCGTTTAACATGATGGATATATTAAAATGTACTTGCAGATCAAATTTTACATTTTTTTTTGAATTTTTTTACTATTTATTAAGATGGGTACAAAAATTCAATGGTCTGAAAACATCAATTTTGTAAAATACTTAATAAATAGTAAAAAAATTCAAAAAAATGTAAAATTTGATCTGCAAGCACATTTTAATATATCCATCAAATTGAATAGTTTGGATCGACTGTTTGAATTTTGCAAACTTAAAAAATGTAGGATGTAATTCGGTATCACAAAAAAGAGTGTAAGTGGATCCTCCTCATATATATAATCTGGCTAATATGCTACGCGTAGCATAGAGGGCCTCCGTGCTGCGGCTCAATATTTGAGTTTTCTAACGGTCGATCCGAACCGTTCAACATGATCTCCATATGAATATGTACTTGCAAACCAAATTTTACATTTTTTAGATTTTTTTACTATTTTTTTAGATAGGTAGAAAATCACTTGATCTGAAAATTCTGTACCATTGAGATCAAGTGATTTTCTACCTATCTAAAAAAATAGTAAAAAAATTCTAAAAAAATGTAAAATTTAGTTTGTAAGTACATATCATGTTGAATGGTTCGGATTGACCGTTAGAATTTTGAAAACTCAAATATTGAGCCGTAGCACGGAGGCCCTCTATGCTACGCGTAGCACCATAGCCAACTCCTATATATATATATAAGTGGATGAATTATACTAGTGGAGGATTTATGAGATATAGAAGGAATTACCAACCCCAGAAGGACCAATCAGGGAAAACAATCTCGAGCGATGTCCCATCCTTGCAATACCGAAACAATGGTGGTGGGGCTTTCGACAGATAGTTAGCCGCCTTAATAACAGGTGTGTCATTACAGTTAAACATTATGTCAAGGTCAGGAACTCTACCGGGATACCTGTTCAACAACTGAAGGATCCCCCAAATGGTAAATTCATCCCGCGTCTGAAACGGGTTGCTATACTTCTTCATGTAGGCCTTCCCGTCGATTATTACTAGTCTAAAGTTTGCAAATCGCTTGGCGCTTTCAACCATTTCTTTTGTTATACCTGTAGATTTCCAGGGTTTTAGGTCTTCGTGTATGTACCGAAAGAAGTTGGGACATGAAGCCGAGGGGGACGGATTGTGCTTGGTTTTGTTGTTTTGGGATGTAGATGGTACAGGGGATGGAGATGGAGATGCCATAGCGTTTGGGGCCCGGTGGCAGGTTGCGGTGGTGTTTGCGGGGCAAGAGAGGATGATCTTAGTCGGAGGTATTCCTGAGGGTTGCCTCTGATGTCTGACTGTTGCGGTGTCGCCTCTGGCTCCATTTTTGACAAAAGACTGCATAAATAAGCATGATCAAAGTTAAAAGTAAGAGAATATCATACATTAATTAATTGTAATTTTCTGAAGATTAAGAACCACCTTGAACTGCTCATTTAATAAATATAATAATAATAAATGGTTAATTTATTCAAGTTAAGCCTAATCATCACTGTTTCTTTAGCATCACTATAACACCATCTCCAACAATTATTCTTTTTTTTTTTTTTAAGAAAAAGTGGAAGAGTTCTCACCAATTTCATTAACTGAAACCAACGTACACTGTTTTTGTTGTACCAGGCCTCTGGTACTGCTTACAAAAAACAAACTGAAACTTCTAATCTACTTAACAACTACAAAAACTGAGATAGTTTTTTATCACATCCTATTAGAGATGAAAATCATCTCCAACAAATTTAATACTTATTTTTCATTTCATCTAAATTAGAAGTTCATTTTATCAGCGTTTGATCAAAATTACATCAAATTTGGTATCAATTATATATATCTAAACTACCGAGAACATATCTGATTTTTTTATTTTTAATTTTGATAGCTTTTTATAAGTTATTACAATTATGAAATAAAAATAATTCTTAATATATCCTTCCGTTACTAATAATAGAAAGAGTAGGGTTCCAATGCCTCATCTCCTCATACCTCATCCATACCTCATGTTATATATCTCCATTTTCAAAGTCTAAACTATCGATCCGAACCGTTCAACATGATATTCATACTAAAATATGCTTGGGGATGAAATTTTATTTTTTTATTATTTTTTTATTATTTTTTAAGATAGGTACAAAATCACTGTATCTGGACCATTCAAAAAACAGTGATTTTGTACCTATCTTAAAAAATAGTAAAAAAATTGCAAAAATTATAAAATTTCATCCCCAAGCATATTTTAGTATGAATATCATGTTGAACGGTTTGGATCGATAGTTTAGACTTTGAAAATGGAGATATATAACATGAGGTATGGGTGAGGTATGAGGAGATGAGGCATTGGAACCCTCCTCTAATAGAAATAAAAGAGTAAAGCTAAGGTGCTCTTAAGCTCACCAAGCTTTCCGTGAGCTTAACTCAAAAACCTATCAATCCGACTTCAAACGACATTTTCAAACCGTTAGATGTTCAATCTATATTAAAATGTGCTTGGAGAACAAATTTTACATTTTTTGAAATTTTTTTACTATTTATTAAGCCGGTTTGAAAACCGCTGTTTTCTAATGGTGCAGATTTTTAATAAAAACAGTGGTTTTCAAACTGGCTTAATAAATAGTAAATAAATTTCAAAAAATGTAAAATTTGGTCTCCAAGCACATTTTAATATAGATTGAACATCTAACGGTTTGAAAATGTCGTTTGAAGTCAGATTGATAGGTTTTTGAGTTAAGCTCACGAAAAGCTTGGTGAGCTTAAGAGCACCTTAGCTTTACTCGAAATAGAATATTGTAATTTTTTGTACTGATAGTGAATTAGTGATCATGATGACCATCTAGAAACCAGACCACAAGTTTTTTATAAAACAAAATAAATAAAAATAAAATAAATAAACAGTAACTACAAGTCCAAGTCATAACTAACAGTGAACTCGAGAAGGAATCGCTTTCAACAGAAGTTATGGCCGACTTGATTTGTATAATCTACGATAATCACAGCTCTTCCAATAAAATGCGATGGTGACTTGCAATATATTTAAAATTCCAAATATGTACATTTATATGGGAATAGTGGAAGGCTGCCTAGACTTTCAATTGTGCCGCCTGCCCGCCTCCTATGTATTAAAGCAGTGTGGAAATTGTAAAACGCACGATAGATCTCCTATTGCACTCTGAATGTAGCCATTTGTATGTTAGAGTTGCTATAATTTGTAGCATTCGGCGATGTGAAGAGGCTAGCTATAGCTATATATTATGAACCTGTGAACCTGTGAACCTAATTAATATATTTATTAAATAAAATAATGGTTCAAATGTCTCTATATATATATTTTTTTGTACCTCAATTATTTAAATTCTTAATAGCAAAAGGTAAAATATTTATGACAAAATTAAACGATATATTTTATTATATTGCATTTCTATTTGTTAATTTGAATGTTAAAAATAATTCATTTCAAGCTTATTTTGATGGGTATCTTGAGCTTATAATTTTAGCTTTCATCAAAAGGAAACTGAATATGATAATATTTCCGTTCAAGTAGAAAAAAGCAATATACATAACCTTTTAAAAAAATGATTATGTCATTGAAGTATTAAACATTATGTATTAAAAGGTTTTAGAAAGCGAAAGTATGATTGAGGTTCAAAAAATAGAAGTTTCTGAATTCTCGTTGCTACATATTTTTTTCTTCAGTGCACAAAACATTTAATCAAAGACTACAAAGTAAAAATAATAATGCTTCTTACTAATTAATGATGCTTTGCTTTTATGTAAAACACATAAATAACACAGTCAACTCACTACATATAAGGCCACAATGCAACTCCTCCTTTATGTCACGGTTTATACACGACAATGACAATATTGTATCAATTAATGTAGTGCACCACCAAGCTTGGACTAAAATCGCCAACGTAAACTTCACAAAAGACTTTGCTTGTGATTCAATTTCTTTGTATCTAGATAGAGACATATCATATTAACCTTACTTTAATTTTGTGGCTGCCCAGGTTTGAATTCCAACACACATTTTTCTAATTCAAGCATTGAACAAACCAACTTGTTATACGAACGCTCAATTTAAAACTGCCTCAATTTCTGAAAGGACCAGTAAATTAAGAAAAACGAACCA
Organism: Carex kokanica; assembly: GCA_025461125.1. Lineage (NCBI taxonomy): Eukaryota > Viridiplantae > Streptophyta > Magnoliopsida > Poales > Cyperaceae > Carex > Carex kokanica. The sequence goes on along the minus strand of JAJGRX010001034.1, from coordinate 348,907 downwards.
AAAAACAAAAAGGTAAATTTGGATACACTTACCGCACCATCAGGCCATTGGGAGTAACTCAAAACCGTCAATAGAACGAGGCTGATGAAGATGATGATAACTCCCTTTGTAGAAGATTGTATTAAGGAAGTTACAATTTTACCCCTCTCCCTCAAAACCTGACATACTGAACCATGGCCATTTTCTGAATCCAAACAACTTATCCTCATGGTTTTTTTCTTTGCAACTTATTTTGCTTTCTGAATCTCTCTCTATTCATACCGCCTTTTCTCTTCTCAACTTTTGCTTCCTGAATCTATATATATACATCTTCTGGTATGTTGCTTCTGAACTGAAAGTCAAAACTTTGGTCTCTTCTCATTTTTTCTTTTTGAGTAATAAGGAGGCTTTGGTTTAAGGATGCATGGATGGAATTTAAGCTGTCTAAGATTTTTTTTCCTAGGATCATCTATTTTTAGAGACACACAGGAAGAGGAGAAAGCATGCACGAATAAATTGAGGGATCTGGGACCAAATGACCAACGGTATCCAGTTGCACCCCAGAGGTCAAAGTCTTTGGCTTTTAAAAATTCTGGTCAACAATCATCCTCCTGTCATGTAGGAAATTGCGTTTAGAAAAATATGAATATATTCTATGTAAAGCAGTGAAAGCACAAAGTAGCAGGTATATATGGAGAATGGCTAAGCTCAAAACGTTTGTTTCTGGACTCAGAAACAAACGATTCGGTTCTTCAATTTCCAAAGTTCAAACAACAAATGCAAACCGTTAGATGTTCAATCTATATTAAAATGTTCTTGGAGACCAAATTTTACATTTTTTGGAATTTTTTTACTATTTATTAAGTTGGTTTGAAAATCGCTGTTTTTATTAAAATTCTGCACCATTGGAAAACAACGATTTTCAAACCAGCTTAATAAATAGTAAAAAAATTCCAAAAAAATGTAAAATTTGGTCTCCAAGCACATTTTAATATAGATTGAACATCTAACGGTTTGGATTTGTTGTTTGAACTTTGGAAATTGGAGAACCGAATCGTTTGTTCCTGGACTCAGGAACAAACGTTTTGGGCTTAGCCATTCTCGGTATATATGATATGATACAAAGTTGAGTCCGGCTAATTATATGTTTTTGTAAGCACTTCAGTTGAAATGTTTATAAATTAAATTTCAAAAATTTATATTTGAAATGTAGAATTAATTAGTTCAGTAAATTAGTAATATATTAAACTTGTAGAATATCAATTTATGATTTTTGTAAGATGGTCTTTTTTTACATATCAACAGTGTATCAATATGCGCAAAAATCTTCATTTTTTGACCGTCTAACTTGATACTAAATCAATTCAAAAAATTAAAAAAATTATATATAAATGAAGTTCTCTAAAAAGATATCGGTTTGAACAGTTTGAATTTCTCGTTTGAAGCTGATCAGATAAATTTTGAATTGGAAGCATATGGATTGAAATGCTACTAAAAATATATTAGTCGGACTTCAACAAGTTCCCGCACATGATACGATTAATGGGTGGAAATCCATTGACGTAAATTCACATTCTTAATAATTATTAAAAGTTTATTGTATTAAAATCCATTAATAAAATATAATATATACGTTATACACATTATATATATATATATAATGTTATGAAACTTAATGTAAGTTTTACCGGCAGTTCATCAAATGACATGAAATTTGCCACGGACTATATATATAATTAATGACATTTGATGGAAAATCAATTAATATTATAATTGCATGAAACTTGATACACAACCATTCTATTATAAGTAAAACAATATGCTCATAACTTTTTTTTCTATTTTCTTTTAAATTGACATAATTTGAGGTGTTGTCAAGGGCTAACACATAATTAATTATTAATTCGAGCGTACATTTTTATCTATATTAAATATTTAAATTCTAGATGTGTTATTAATGACTGATTAAGGGTGCATATCAAATTTGAGTCAATTTAAAATTTAACAGGTCATTTATCATAAAACTATAGAACTCCATTGTTAAAAACTTTAAATTATATATTGGTCTAGTGGCAGAAAGACAATGCTATCCGTATGGGAGGTCGTAGTGTTCGAAATCCGGATCTCTTGTGGATATTAAATAGTTGGACGGCTTGATCTCCAACCTTTACTAAAAAAAAAAAGTTTAAAATTATTTGATGAAAATTGCACGTTTTTAAATCAGCCAAATATGATAGACATGTTATCTTAAAAAAATGCCATCACAATTTTAATTTTCTAATTTAAATATATTTTTTAAAATCTCAAATAAAATAGAGATGTGCACTAGAACTAAGAGCATCTACAACGCTGATTTCTTTTCAATTTCTAATCTGACGTGGATAACTTTATTTTAGTCGCATGGATGTAGGCTGATTTCTAAAAAAAACAAATTTGTTTATAAAGCAAATGATTTCTTTTGAACATGCTGGTACTCTCTCTTTCCTATTGGCTTTGATCCCCTTCGTTGTATAGAACTGGCGTTCAAAAGAAATTAAAAGAAAATTTCTGAGATGGAGGGGGTTAAGAAATTAAAAAGAACTTAATTTTTAAACAGTGCTTTATAGCTGTTTTTATTTTTTTACGAATTGCTGGGTTGAAGATGCTCTAACCTTCATGGATAAAATATAATTAACTTATCCCTCTGTATCATCCTCTATATCATCAGAAAAAATGGCATGGAGTAAAAACTACTTATGAGATGAGATCTATCATATATCAACTAGGCGCTTAGCTTTGCAAATCCAATAAAACATACCCCCAAATTCTTTTGTTAGACAAATGGATTGCCAATCAATAAGGGCCATCCTTTTCTTTTCATTCCTGGAACCTTGCCATAAAAATGCTCTCCTAATTCAATCAATTTGTTTTGAGATTGATGGTTTAGGCATCATATACAGTAACAAATAGTTGTTTGTAATTTGTTCTCAAACTTGCCAATAAGAACCCCGGCCTAATTATCTGATTTCTTTAATTTTATCATTTAGTGAAAACCCTAAGCACTTCATTGAAAATTTGGACAATTGACATCTAAATATCTCTGCTATCTCTCTAGTACACTAGTGGAAAAACACATATCAGGATCGGCCTGTTAGGAACAGACTTTTCAATAATTCAATACTGATCTATATCTGGATCGGACTTTATAAACAACTGATCTTGAAAGAGAATCAGGATCGGTTCTTTACAATGAACCGATCCTGATAGTCTTTAGGATCGGCCAATAAATTAACCGACCTGATTTCTCTGTTTTACTTCTTTTCATTTCGCGCCTAGGGGTTTATTTCTTCAGAACTTTGCGAAAATTGGACTTCCTCAAATTTTCAAAACTCAGTTCTGTCTTCTCAAATTTTCGCATCTCTCTTCTCTCCGGGGCTCCGACTCTCTCTCTCTCTCTCTCTCGGGTGCGTCTCTCTGTGACTCACTCTCTCTCTCGAGTTCTGTCTTCGCCGCTCACTAGGTTGAGGTGAGGGTTCCCACTCTCCGGAGGTGAGGTGAGGCGGCCGTGAGGTGTTGAGTGAGGCAGCCGTGAGGTGTTGGGTGAGGCGAGGGTTCCCACTCTCCCACTCTCCGTGGCTCACTCTCTCTCTCTCTCGACTGGGCTTTCTCGGGTGAGGTGAGGCGGCCGTGAAACGCGGTGAGGCGAGGCAGCCACTAGCCACCTTGATACCGGCTTCAACTTTTAAAATCGTGAGTTCTTTAAGAAGTTCATTAATAGAACCCTATATATGTATGTATATATAGGATCATTTCAGTCCTGAAAATTCAAATGCATGCTCTAAATTTTATGAAGGATATATATCTTGCCTATTATGATAACAATTTCTCAAGTTTGATTTAGTGCTACATTTGTTTTCTTTCTAATTGCTCCGCATTGTATGGCAAATTGTTGGCACATATCATGGCAGATTGATTTCGTGCTATATTTGTTTTCTTTCAGTTCTGTCAACATATTGTGATGATAATGGAAATATATATTGTATATTGAACATTAACCTCGTTGCGTTGAGTCACTTTTCAAATATTATTGATTTGAAATTATAACCAACTCTCTACATTAGACCTTATCTGAAATGGATTAGTGCTTGTGCTGCTTGGGCTTCTTAACAATCATCACAGTGCAGTGTGCATGATGTGCACAATAATCACTCACACTTCCCAGCACAGCCCTATAAGAAATAAAAAAGATGAAGATTAGTTAAGGTCAAAGAATTTAATTCTTAGCCAGTATGTATGTGTATTAATACTGCAATTTAGTACCTTGTACAAGTAAGTTTCCAATTGAACAGCGCAGTCATGTAAAGGACTTCAAAATACATAAAATGGACATAAATTTCATATTATTTGGATTTTTCTTTGATTTTATATTGAATTTCAAAATTCAGCTTTTGAAATATGAAAAAACCAGTAAAAATACCCTTGCTGTTCCAGATTTACCCCTGCATTTAAGCCCATGTCTGGTACAGCTAGGAAGCCCCAAAATTCATGAAATTTTATCAGCATTTAGAATGTCATCTCCTGAGCATTTTGATATAAAGAACACTAAATTCGGTTTAGTAGATCTCTCACAATAATTTTCTAAAGGTAGCACTTACCTTAAAATGAAAACTGCATAGTTTAAGTTCGCAGCTTGGGCATTACAAGAATGTCTAAATGTCAAGCCACCGCCTAAACAAATTTTGGTGTAAGTGAAAATCTCAGGCACAATAATTGAGCTGTTGTTCCTTTCTTATCTGAGCAAATTTTAGTAGTTCAAGGCAGCTTTTTTGGTCTTGTACAGTACATGTGCAGATTGCAAAACTGAAATTGGTGAAGGGAATTTTGAGAATTTTATGGGTGATACATGGCATTATAAGTGCATCAGGTGCCATGCTTGTAGCCGGTCAATATCTGGAGCTGAGGTAGATTACCACAAGAACATTCCCCATTATCCCCCTCAAAAGTATTTATTTCATATTTATTTTTGTTTTTTGGAACAGGCCTTTAAGCATAAGGACCGCCTCTACCACAAGTCATGCTATGGCCAAATGTGTGAAGTTTGCTTGAAAAGTGTAAGAATTATCTACCCATTCATTATTCTTTTGAACCATTTTTAATAAACATCTTTCTATTTTAGTTCGTTTTGTTTTCCTATATTCTACTTGCACACTTACCTGAAGCTAGTTTTAGATACACGTTTACGAAATTGACTACTTCATTAGGTAAGTACCAGTACCAGAACTTCAATCAGTGAAATATTTACTGGAACTTTGAATGTGCTAGCATAAATATTATTGTATACCAAATTATTGTATGTTGATTTAACTTTATTATCATGATTTTATTTTATTGAAGGTTGTAGGAGGCCCCAGCTATCATAGAATCCTACTATAACAAAAGACTAGTAGGTTGTCCTGGTGGTGAAGTCACAAAGGTAGTGTAGACTAATAAAAATGTACTATTGTGTGTAAGCATTAAAATGCTAGTTTAGGAATTAGTATTTTTCTTGAACTTTTGTAATTAGTAAGAGCTACTCAAAGCTACTCATGTATAATTTTGTTGATAAATGGAATGGGTCATCCAGTATGAGATCTTAGTATTTTTCTTGGATTTAAAAGACCATATATAGATATCAATAGTGCATCATATATCTGGATTCACCAATGTTGGTTTTGAAAAAAAAAAAAAAATAAATGAATTAGGATCGGTTCTTTTAAAAACCCGATCCTGATACCAACAATTATGATCGGTTATTTTTATACAACCGATCCAGATGTTAGTATCTATATCGGTTATTTACAAATAACCGATTCTGATTCAAATTTTTAGTATCGGTTGTTTAACCGATACAAATTAGTTGATACATTTGTATTGCCTGAGTCAGTATCGCCTCAATGTCCAATCCTGATGTGCGTATATAACAGATCCTGATGTGTGTTTTTCCACTAGTGGTAGTTGTGCCTGAATCAACATTGATAGGATATAACTTAGGTTTATCTAGATTCTTTATTAATGACGGTATATTAAAATAAAAAAATTTCATTGATTTTTTTCTTTGGTTGAGGTGAACAATTCCTTGTGCAAATACATAAATTAATTTCACTGAATTAATGAATGCGGCATATGGATTTCTTTGACATTATAGTTTTGACCCGGCGATTATGGATCTCATGATCATGTGTATAATGAAGCAAATTAATTAAACGTTCTGACACATCATACTTAGACCCTAAAAAAATAAGTTAGATCAATCGTTTAACCGAGACCTAATCAACGACACGTTCCTCCCGGAGAATTAGGCTATGTTTGGATGACAGAAGAATAGAGATTATTTTAGAATAGTAGCTATTTAGAATAGTAATGTTTACTCAAACAATATTTTTGCTATTCAGAATATCTAGAATAGCCGATATTCTCTATTCCTTGTAAATGTTGGAATAGCTACTATTCGGAAGTGTGAAGAAAGAAAAAAAATGTTTTTTTTTTTCAAATTTCCGACAACACAGTTCCAAAATGACAAATTTGACACCACTTCCACTATCTCCACATCATGATAATTCGTTTGAGATCTCATTTGCCTATTTCTCATCTTAATTAGCACCTTGTTAACACTATTATTTATTGGTTACAGCTATTCACTATTCCAAATGTACAATCCAAACAACATTTTTACTAATCCGAATAATACTATTTTCACACTAATCTGCAAATTATTATTTTTTCTCTATTCTCATTTACTATTTTCAAATTTCACTATTCTAGCTATTCTAGCTTCCATACCCTTACATATTCACCTAGTTGATGATGCAATAAATATCTCACGAACTGTATAGTTAACAGCAATAAATATAATCACCAACGAATTTATTAACGCGACAATCTGTTTAAATTTAGGGACCGACTAACTATCCCCCGGCTCCTATTCCCCATTCATCCCCCAGTCAATAACTGTCTTTGTTGACCGCTAATTAAGAGGGGACCACAAATTTCAGCGCTAAAAGACAAAACAAAACGCGTTATTATCGCGGCGAGTGCAAGTATTCATATGTAATACATCAAATATTCATATATAATACATGAAGTATTCATATCTAAGATATTAAGTATTTAAAAAAAACTGGACACATTACTTATCCATCTTTTACACGTTTTTAGAGGTGGTTTTTTTTCTCCGTTCACTCTAACCAATATTTCTGACAATCTGTGAGGAATTTTGCAAATCTAAAACCACGAACGTCTTCTACGCAATTTTCTCTTTCAAATGAGATCCATGATGACATACTTTCGAGTTGTCCGTTGCACAAGTATTCATACCTCATCAAGTAAGTATTCATACCTCATCAGTATTTCATAAATAAAAAACTGGACACATCATTCACTCATTTTTTACCGATTGAAATTTCATTACCACTCAATCATTTTTTACTTGATATCTTAGGTATGAATACTTGTTCGACGAGGTATGAATACTTGCTCGATGTGGTATGAATACTTGCACGACGAGATATAAATAATTTTACGAGGTATGAATACTTGCGCAACGGATAACTCAAAAGTACTTTATCATGGATCTCATTTGAAAGAGAAAATTGCGTAGAAGACGTATGTGATTTTAGATTCGCAAAATTCTTCATAGATTGTCAGAAATATTGATTAGAGTGAACGGAGAAAAAAAAACCACCTCTAAAAACGTGTAAAAGATGGGTAAGTAATGTGTCCAGTTTTTTTTTAAATACTTGATATCTTAGATATGAATACTTAATATATTATATATGAATACTTGATGTATTATATATGAATACTTGTGCGCGTCAGTTGTAATTTTTTTCAAATATAAGCAGTCCCTCTAGTTAATTAGTGGTCCCCCATGTAATTAATGATTGATACACGTTTTCTTTTGTCTTTTTGTTTTTGAGTTGTGGTCCCCTAGATAATTAATGATTGGGGGATGAATGGGGGATAGGAGCCGGAGAAAAAAATCTTTATCCTTAAATTTATGGCACTTGATCTACTAGCTAGTCTAGGTTGCACACTAAAATTATAACTCACTTTCGTTTATTAACACCATTAAAACTGTAAACACTACAAAAATAAATAATAAAACTAAGCATATATATATATATATATACTAATATCGTGCCCGTGCGTTGCAACGGGATATTATAAGATTGAATAGAATATGAAGAGATAAATATAAATAATACAAATGACAAAAAATATATAAATAAAAATAAAAAATACAAATGACAAAAAAAAGGAGAGATAAATAATAAATAACAATAAAAGAAACAACAACAAATGAAAAAAAATAGATCAAATATAACATGAAAAAAATCTTGAAGTATCACTGCTAGTGTGATTCTCTTCCCAACATTTCTGAAAATAAACAAAAAAAATATGAAAAATAGATTATAATTGCTCCAATTGAAAAAATATAATAAAATTAGAAAAATAATATTTCTATTCTTGATTTTCTCGATTCCAGGTGTGGGATGATTTGTATAGAAACAACTCCAATCAAATATATTCTAGATTTTTCTATTATGCCATTGGGATCTATATAGAAACAAACAAAGAAAAAATTAATTTTCATTTTCTGTCGTGATAATTTGTATAGAAACAAAGGAGATATAGGAAACCAAAAATAAGGAAACGAAGAAGTTGCTAAACGTAGGAGAAATAAGGAAAAAAATGTTGCTACAAGGCAGTATATTTAATTTTAATTGTAATATATTGTGTGACTATACGTGTAGCGAATATGTTTTTAACTAAATATAGACTTCTACACTTAAAAAAGATGCATTTAATCAAAACAAGACAGATTATTTGATTAGAGAGTTGAGATTAAATCTAAAATTTTAACTTTCAATCATAGCCGTTGGAGGATCGGACACCCAACGTGCTTAATAATGGAATGGAGATATATATATATCCATATTAAACTTAATTTCAAGTTCATTTTGACTTGTAAATTTGGATGTTGGTGGCAAGAAAATAGTCAATAGCCCAAAGGACTAAATTTAATAGTGATAGAAAGTTCATACGCATTATAATAAATATCATTATTGTTGTATTGACCCGTCAATATTTTGAATAAAAAATTTCTCTCACTAACGGAACAGAACCTTGACGAACGAATAATTTTACAAAATATTCTTCTTACGAATATTATCAAATAAAATACTTCTCTTCTAATTTTTTTTGACAAAATGCCTTTATAGATATCTACAAAAACGGACCACTATAAATCAATGTTGTAAAAAAAAGTCTTAATGGCCTATTAATCCATTGTTTAATCGTTAACGGCGGTCAAACCGTTACGAATACACTTAACGGATGCATGTTTACGGATGAAAACGATTAATCAGCCGTTTTACCATTTAATCGTCTGTTTATTCCCGTTTATTTCCATTTATTCCCATTTCAGTGAATATTTATTTTTAAATTGTTCATTTTCTGTGATAGCGTGTGATAATAAGATTTATAAATTCTGTATTGTAGTTTTATTTGTGTTTGGATATACATATAATATTTTTTATATATATTTTTTCTTCTTACTTACTTTAAAATTGATTAATTCTTCTATTATTTATATACCATATATTTTTCTTACTTACTGATATAATTTTTTCAATTAGTACGACATGTTCATTTATAAAATTAAGTTGTTATCATAAACTAAATTGAGTGATTTTATGTTAAAATGTTTCATTTCTTTCAAATAATATGTTATTAGTATTTGAAAAAGCTTAATTCTCAATTTTTTTTTCATTAAATAAATGTGTTGCTTACACATGTAAAATGCTTATGTGTTAAGAAGAAATAAGCGTAGTGTCATATTATAATAATAAAACTAAGTTAAATTAAGTTTATTTGATAAGTTTAATGAGTTAAATAAATTATTTTTAATAAATTATGATACATATACATAAATTTAATAAAAAAGTTAAATTGTCCTCATAATTCCAATTAATCGGCCGTATACCGATTAATCGCTTGACAATAATAAACGGTTTTAATAGGTAAAATACCCTTATCAAATCATCAAATAAAGTATCTTCTTCCTAAAATCTTTGACAAAATATTCTTATAAACCTCACTTTTCCCTCCCTTCCTCCTCCCTCCTACTTCTCCATAAAATCCTTAATTAATTACTGCATATTTCCATTTTTGAGTAAGCATATTTAAAGAAACCAGAAACCATTCATAATTTCATATGCAATAATATAATACAGTGGCAAGATATATTTATAACGACACATATGACATATATCTGTTGCTTTAATTAAAAATATTTTATTAATAAAAGAGAAAAAAACTATAAAATTTTATTAAAAATAATTACAATTACACGTGAGATTTATAACAATTTTGAACCATAGAGGGTAGTGCGGTTGATTTAGTTCGTCTAATAAGTGTACGGTTGCTTTGTTTGATGGAACCTGTGTTATGTCAATTTATCCCAAACTAAAGAAACAAAATCTAAGTAACACTCGCATTAAGGGATCCTTAAACCACTGTTTTTAAATGCGGTCGCATGCACCGCACATATCTATGTAGTCACAACTGTGTTCAGAACGTCATGCAGTCTTTCTTATGCAGTTTTGAATATGCGGTCGCATATGTAGATATGCGGGTGCAAAATTTAATATACGGCGCATGGAAGCAAAATTTAATATGCGTTATACGGACCCAACCCAATATCTCAAATTTAAAATGCGTTATGCGAATTTATAATTGTTGCATACAAAATTTGTTGTTTATGTAGAAAACATGTTTAATTATAATTGTGAAGCAATAAGTATGTTTGATTATTATGTAAAAATTTATTGCATTTTTCACATACAATAAGGCACACTTCATGCTGTTTATATGAAAATAAATGCAAATACACGTATATGAATTGTTATATATATGAATTCTCATTTTAAAATAAACATATATAAATACTCATTAAAATCCGCATATGCTACCGCTTACCATATATGCGGTATGCAGTGTGCATGCATGAACAAAACCACATTTGAAAACTTAGCTTGAAACTAATTAAGATTTGTATTGAGACAAGAATGAAGAGCGTATGCGCACATTCACACAGTCATTTTGAAAATTTATAAATTTGACATGTAAACGCATTACTCGTGAATCATTTCGATTTCAACTTTTTGGATTCGTTATTTAAAGTCATTCCGATAAGTTTTTGAGTTAGAGTAAGGTTAAAATGCACCATTGGTACTAGGTTTGGTGCTCTAATCATGCTCCACATACTTATCTCTGTTTCCAAAGTTCGAAAAGTCAATCCAAACCGCTTAACATGATTTTCGTACTAAAATGTGCTTGGAGACAAAATTTTATAGTTTTTTTTACTTTTTTTTAGATAAGTCCATAATTTTATGAAAACAATGATTTTGTACCTATCTAAAAAATAGTAAAGGTTCCAAAAAAATATAAAATTTGATCTCCAAGTAAATTTTAATATGAAAATCATGTCGAGCGGTTCGAATCGACTGTTTGAATTTTGAAAACGGAGAAAAAAATATAAAGTATGATTTGAACACAAAACCCCTACTCTTTGAGTTAAGCTCACTAAAAACTTGATGAAATTAAAAACACCTAATTGTACTCTTTAAGTTTACATAGACTTCTTTAAACAAATATAAAATAAAGAGAAAAATAAAAAAGAAGCCGATTAATTGCAGTGTTCTCTGAATCACACGATCAACAGCAATATGAAAAGCATTTCTTACACCTTGTACCTTGTATCTCGGATCGTCATACACTTGCGTCGGTATCATCTTTATTACCTCTTTCTCATCTCTTTTATTTGCTCCACACTTCTTAGAAGATGAAAGTATGTCGGTTAAGGTACATCGGCGAACACTCGCTGACGTGCCATTTGTTTCTTTTTTTAAATAAAGATTGAAAGTCAAGCCATTCAACTATTGAAAATCTACAAGGGTTTTCTTCATCTGAGTTTTCAGTTTGCAACCTCCCACACGGATCAAAAGTTGTTTCTCGCTGGCATGCCATTTGTTAGACTCAATATCAAGCACGGTCATGTTTCTAGTCTCCAATACGAGCATGAACTTGCTACCCCAATCCGAATCTCGGTCCGTTGCACGCTGGTTGTCCCATGTGATGTGACCCAATACAATAAAATGGTCCTGTCCGCCTCTTGCCAATGTAACACTTCGTTCATCATAGAATCACGCACTGCCGCTGGAAGTTTTGGTCGTTCATCATAGAATCACTCACGCACATTCACACAGTCAGAAAAAAAAAAAATAGTAACTCTGTTGTTATGAAATAATGTATGCAGTAAGAAATTAAATTACTGTATATTTTTGCTTATTCAGCCATCTAATTTGATTAGTCAGTCGCTTGCCGAAATCAACTAGTCGGTCTAAATTAAAACTGTCACATAGAGTCCTTTAAATTAACTATCAAATCTCGTGATAACATTATCCTTAAAAAAAACTTACTAATTAGCAGTCATTTTTCATATTTAGTGGTATATTTTGAATCTATGATGTGCTTCTTCATAGGTATTTTAATTGTGTATATATATTACAAATCACAATTATTATTTTTTTCAAAATCAATTATTTATATTTTCACATATTGTAATAGATATTGCTTACTAATTAACACAAATATATTTAGACCCACTAATTTTTCAAACTTCCTGATGTGGACATGAGCTTCTCAGAGAATATATTTAGACCCACTAATTTCCATTGACCAATTAATATTACAATTTAATTATGCGAATTTTTATTTTGGATCAACACTACACAGTCAACATGATTATTTTATTTTGCTTTTTAGTATCTGTAAACAAGAAAACATATAAATATTTATGAATATCACATTAGAAGTGTTGAATTGTATCACAAAAAGAAATCAGAAGAAAAAGTGAGGTTACTTGTTGGACAAAGAACACTGGGCTGCAAACTTGCAGGTGAATCATCAATCCCAGTGCTTGAATTGATAAATCGGGCTCAAATCATTATAATTAATTTTCTTTAAATTTTTATATTATAGCCAACGAAGGAACAATCAAACTTCCAAGTACTCTATTTGATCAACATAAATTTTAAGGTTAAATGACCCACCAATAAAGCTGACAGTAAAATAAATTCCAACAAAATAAAATGTCGAATTCAATATACAGGTTATCTCAAGAGAGCTACAGTTTTTGTCTGCATAATAATAGCTTTACTAAACGGCCCTTACAGAAGAACAAAAGAAAAATAATTGATCGGTTTGTAATTGAAGAGGCCAATCCAAATTTTGAATCAATCAATTATGTAGTTTTAACTAAAGAAGTAAATCATCTCACAACAAATCCAACTTAAAACAACCAACCTAAAGGACTCCAAATTGACCATGAAATCAGCGGGGCATGGTATGTACAGTAGAACACCCAAAACCCCATATGCAATACTGCAAATCAGCATTCCAATTAATAATATCATTATTAGACATACATTTTGCTATCAAAATTAGCAGAATTAAAATGAAAGTTTTAGGGAAGTAAAAATTATGTAATATGGCACAATCACAGTAAGGTGTGATAACAAGGACACAGACAAAACTACTAGGTATCATTTTGATGAGAAGGATGATATAAAATAAGTACTAACCATTACTATCTTATCAAAGAAAATGTCTCGAGGTTTGCAGGCTTTGGTTTCCAGAAATGGAAAACTGGCTGTTCTCTGAGGACATGCAATGCAGACTGGTACTCCCGAGCCAAACCCTAAATTCAATAAGTGCAAATGACCTTAGACGGACAAAGAGAGGCAGTCATAACATTAAATTAGAAGCACGTAGATCTGGAAGAAGTAAATTACCTTTATTTCAGAATAAGAAATCTCCTTGGATGGAAGTTGCTGGGAACCAAGTGCAGATGACATCAAAGCTTCCAATAATCTTCTCCTGGATCAAAACAATATCAAATGTAATTGCTGCAATCTCTGTTTTGTCTGTGTGTGTGTGTGTGTGTGTGTGTGTTTAGATAACAAAAAAACAAGAATGAAATAAAAAAGGTGCTGAAACCAAAATATTAGATAGATGCTTACTTGCATATTAATGATTCTGTTTTAGGGGAGAGAGATGCTTTAGAAGAGGTGCCTTGTTTTCTCCCTGTAGTTCCAAGAATAACTTCATGCAATCCCTCTTTATTCCAACATATGGAATACCTAAAGCATTAGAGTAAACATAAAAAAAAAATTCAATATGATTTTTGCCAATTCCTATTCCTAAATTACTTGCACAAGTCTTAATCAAAACTTCCACACAACTAGACCTCAATATTATACTCCTATCTCAACCAAGGCTCCATGTAGCCGTGAATTATACAATGGCTTTGATGAAACTTACAAAAGTAGAAAAATAGTACCCGCATGTTAAATTATGCACATCACCACAAGAAGTCAACTGTTGAAACACCTCAGGGGGGACAGGAGCCTCACAGAAAGCTGGCTGTTAGAGATTAAAAAAAAAACAATTTGCAACTAGCTTTGCTGATATTTGACCAAAAAAAAAGGCAACTAAAAGAAATCTCAAACCTTAATTATTTGATAAGGACGTGGTAACTCGTTTTGCAAAAATGAGAGGCGCTTTTCAAGTGAACTAGTGAGACTATATTCAGTAGGGATGTCCAAAGAAGTAACCAAAGGTGAATTACCAATAATTATGGTAGATATATACAATGGTTGCATTAGGAGAGAAAGCAATGCTCCTGCAGTTCAAGGAACAAAACAACAGCATTTCAAAAGAATTCGACCAGGGTTCTAAAAAAGAACAACCAAAAGATAGAATTCTGCAGAAAGCACCCTAAAAAACACAAGAGAAAAAAATCTTCAGCAAAGAATAATCAATTACAAGCTTTTATAACCAGTGCAACCAGTTCAGAACTGATGCGTACATACTAAAATATGAAAAAAGTGGTTCTCTAATTGGAACAAGCAAAAAACCACCTCAATAGGTCTTACATATCAAAAGTCAATCTATTTGGAGATTATTCACACTTTCAATGAGCACACCAATAACAAAATTGAAAAATTCATCCCAGATTAATTGAACAATTATTGAAAATGACTGATTCACTATGGTTTCTGATTCAGTGAATGTTAGGCTTTCACTTGCTCATTTTCAATTGTGAAATTTCACAAAAAAAATATGAAAATAATTATGAGCCTGACTATTTGGATACCAGAGTCTGATATAGTGGCAAACCTTGAACACCCACAACACACCAGCGTGTCATCTTGTCAAAGCAGCTCAATGAAAGTGTTGTGTCACCACGTCCAGGCTTCCTTTGAACAACACTGGAAAACTCTAGAGCCATTTAAATAAATTTTAATTAGAAACTAAACTACACAAGAAATCATTTGGTAATTTGTTGTTCTTAAAAGGTATAATCTCAAAGATGATACAATCGTTGAAAAGTTTACCAATGAGAAGTACCCATTGAGATAGTGGTATTGTTTTCTGATGATGATGGTACCAATTCAGGGGTAGAGAAAACACCACCTGTGAATAAAGCATAACATAAAAAACCCTGTTAGAGAAATAGATAGAGTCTTTACCATTGCATTGTTTTCAACATCTAATGCAAAACAAAAGGCATACAGCTTTATATCCAATAAATTCTAATAAGATAAATAGAAACAAGTTATGCAGACATACACGGAAGCTGAGTAATATACAAATGGAGATGCAGCCCTTCCTTAATCTGATACTTCCCTTTGCAACCAGAATCCAAGCGGAGTATTTTATTTTTTTCAGCAGCGTCTGGACCAGATGAACTAAACCTTTCTATCTCAGAGTACAAGTACCTGTTTGACAAACATGACTGTAATATACTACTGAAATTTATGGACTTTTCATATTAAAATGAAGGAAAAGTCAACTATTTGGAAATTATAAAAATCATGCACAGAAATGCAATTAAGAGATGCATACACTATAAATCTTTTGCAATTAATCTAATGGCATGATTTTTCAGTTATAAGTTATTCCATCTAAACTGTCAGACCACCTGGTTGTTAATTAGGACATTCCAATTTTAAAGGGAATAATGGCAAACCTTACCATGACAATGATGACAGTAAATGTGAAATCCTTATACTATGATATATTTAATGCCTCCAAAAATCATTGCTGATGTCAGAATGCTTTTTGTATGTGTTACTGTTAAAAAAAAACTGCTTATCTTGACTGAGGATAGTATGAGCTTAAGCCCACCAAAATTTTGTGAGCTTAACTCAAAAGACTGTTGAATCAGCATCACCTGACTAATGTGAACTGTTAATCTTGATTTGATCTATTTAAAAAAACCAAACCAAGCATTTGCACTCCAACTTCATTTTTTTAGCTCGTTTTGCACAAGTGTTCAAAATTGTTGTTCAATGAACAAACCAAAACAATTCATTTATAATTACTCAATTATTTCACATACTGATGCAATTTATGCACTTTACTACAATCCTAATGCACTGTAGCAAACAATCCCTAGCTAAATGTTAGCGTTCAATTTTGAAAAAAAAAAAAAAAATTCTGAAGTTATAAGAAAATGTTTAATTGATCAATGGAAATAAACCATACCTAAGTAGAGATCTCCTAGCAATGATCTCAGCATGAGAATCATTAACAAGATCACCTCTGGGACTAAGTAGAGATCCGCCCAAGCATTTGGTGCCAGTACCTAGCGCCACCACCTCCACGTCTATCAACCAACACCATAAAAATAAAAATAAAAATAAAAAGATCAAAACTCTTGGTATTTTCAGCTAAGGAGTTTAGAGTTACGAGCCAATACATACCGAGAGAAGGGGTGGATAGAACGAACGCGGCTAAGACGGTGGTCTCGCGGCCTTGAGGCTTCCCTTTCTTAGGCAGTGCTCTGTAGAGAGACAGCACGGAGCAGGAGACTCTCTCCGCCCATTTGATTCTCTCGCTTGGGCTCCCCTCCCAAGGCAGAGAGGAAGACGAGGAGCCGCCAGAGCTTGACATGTCCGGTGACCGTTGTGTACTTGTCTCACTGCCGGAGTAAGCATAAGCTGCCTGGTGCAAACGGCTTCATAAAAATGGGCTGGGCTATCATAGGCCTGACCTACTTGAGTGTTTTCCTTTACGTGAAACGGTTTATGGGTTTTAACCGTTTATGAGAGGTCCGAATTCACATCTACCATTGATTTAGAGCTGCAGACAAGCTGAGCCAAGTCGAGCTAGGCGGGGTTTGAATTCGGGTTTGTGTCAGAACGAGCTGAGCCGAATTTGATTTTAAATAAACTAATCACAAGTTGAGCGGAGTTATCTCGTTAGTGCATAAACTACGAGTTGGAAAGAAATTATATTTTATTCTTGCAACGTTCTCATGATGGACACAAAGATTGACAATAAAAGATTTGGAAAATAATTTTATCTTCTCCTTACATTGAATCAAGTCAGCACGAGATGAGTTGAATCAAAACTTGAACTCGCTAATAACAAACTGGGTCAAAATCAAACTAATTAGTAATATTTTTTTTCCAAATCAAACTTGAGTGAACTATGAACTACGAATTATTCTACCAGCCTTGTCCACCATAGGGCGAAGCTAGGATTTCGATCAGAAATAGACAAAAATCTCTATGGTACAACTAAAAAAGAGAACATATATGGTTGCAAAAAATATTTTCGGTACATGTCATAATTAAGGAGTTTTCACGTAGATTGATCAATTTCAAAATTTAATTGACAAATCATACACAAATTTAAGCGAATTCTTAACCTACCTACTACTTTATGTTTATATTTTATTTCTAAATCGCAATTTAAAAAAAATGGTATAGTTCAGTTTAAAAAAGTTAATACATGCATCAAATTTAGAAAATATAAAAATCTTATACCAATTTTAGATGATAAATTGGTACATCAACTAAGTAACATTTTCGAAAAAATTGGTACACTTTCTAAATTATAAATCACATTAAAAAAAAATAAGGGTTAAGTTTGAAAACAATATCAATGAGCAGAGGCACGGCTAGAGAAGAAATTAGTCACGTCGTTACCAGTCACGTCACATGTGTCGATCACGTGATGTGACTGTCCTTCACCATCTTAGTCATGTCACGTTACGTCATGTACGTGACACGTTACGTGACCAATTTTTTTTTCAAAATTACATCTTAATATAATTTATTTTGTAACATTTTTTTTATTTGTTTTGTACATTTTGCTATTATTTTCTTTGAACTAACTTAAATTTCAAAACAATAATCAAGCACGATCAGTCACGTCACGTGAATAGTGGCGTCACGTGTTGTCACAGCGTGACCACACATGATGTGACTGTGCTCCATCATTTTAGTCACGTTATGTCACGTAAAAATAAATTTTTGACACGTGCTGTGACGTGATGTGACCAAGTCACGGCGTGTTAATCATGTCACGTCGTGTTTTTCCCTCGCTAGACACGACAACCAACAACACAGTGGTGAAGAGAAGAGTTCCTCTTTTGCGATCTCCTCCGTGTTTCTGAATTGGACTGGTCAGAAATAAATAAATCTAATTTCAAGAGTAGACAGACCCGTTTTTTCACTGAATTCCTATTAATTTTTTTTCTAGAGGTAGACGACTGCCTACTCCTGTTTGATGCTAGCTTCGCCAATGCTACCAAGCATGTGAAATCCTTTCTGAAAATAATTCCTATTTACTTGTTAGATATTACAAAGACAATAATGATCCGCATTCTGGTACGCTGCGGTTAATTCTACCGAATACATTTAATTTTAGGCAAATTCTTCTGTGGACACCAAATTTTTTGGATCGTTTATTTATTCATGATCACAAGAGTATGTCTGATATATATTATTTATTTACTTGTTATAATTTTAAATTAAATTATAGAAGTCATTCAACTTTTTTGTTAATTATGTTTTATTTAATTGTTGTCCGTTAATTTTAACATATATTTAAGGATAAATTTCGTTGGAGGTTACTAAACTTTATTATTTGTCATGAATTGGTCACTCAAGTTTGATTTATCTCTTTTTAGTCACTCAACTTTGTCATTTGTCTCAATTAGGTTACTCTATATTTTTACGTTCAAAATCTTAACGGAATATTCTCATTCCATTCAAAATATTAACGGAATATACTCGGTCTAAAATACTAACGGAATGAGCATATTCCGTCCAAAGTACTAACAGAATGGACATATTTTGTTAGAATTTTGAACGGAAAAGTATAGACTGACTTAATTGGGACAAATAACAAAGTTGAGATCAAATATAAGTGAGATCAAAGATTGGAAATCTAGTGTGTCAGAGATAATATCCTACTCAGGTGCAAATACCGCTCTTTTTCTTTAAAAAAAATATAAAGAGGTAAATGGTTCTGTCATTGTGTTGTTAGTGCAGTACTAAGGCATACTGGCAAAATACTCATTTTTATTTCAGATTATGTTTTATAAGGCTACATGTGAAACTTAATTTTAGAAATGGCAATGGACAGGTAACAACAAATTCCTATTTTATTTTGACTGTTTCTATAATCTAATTGAGCTTACCATTTTACAAGCCAGTCATTACTTGTAAGTGAAACATTTCAGTTCTTGTTGCTCCTGAATAAATGTTCTACCTATGGAAATTAAATTTTGTTTGGTCATGATTCTTTTTAGATTACCAATTGTCTTGATTGATTTATACCTTGTCAGTTGTGCCAAATGATGATAAAATAAAGGGTCTTATACAGATCTCATCTGTTTTAGTCGGCAGCTTTTATAATTCGGTCAATTTTGTTTCATGAGGCATGATCAGGCCTCTCAATTGTGGAGAAAGATCCAGATCTACCTTGACTTAATTGTATATGTACAATTGGAGGAAGCTGAAGCAATTGTGTATCAATTCTATTTGTACCAGTGTAATTGGGGATGAGCTGTTCATTGTTTTTTATAATAGTCATGGTTCCTATTTGCCATTTCATAAACCAAATTTTTTTAAGGTAGATTTATAAACCAAAATAGAAAATAAAAGAGGCAATATATTCAAAATTGAAGGACAATGTTCAAATAGGTTTGGTATTGACAAAATTAAGTCAAATGGCCACCTTTGCAGAATTGCAGTCTTGAACTTGCAAAGATTTTACTGGTACTAAATTTTCAGACAGAATTTCTTTGGTATAGTATTTAAGACTTCAAAATTTGCTCCATGGCATGTTTCGTATCAAGTTGTTTTAACTATTTTTGTCATCGCGTAACAAATAACACAATTATTCTAATCAAATATCTTGAAGAATATGGTGATTCGATCTGTTGCATGATGCCATATTTTAATAAAGGTTCCAGAATTTATTGAATTTGTTGGTGGATCACTTGCTAAAGAAAAGGAGATTTCGCTGTCTGAGATTTGTCTTTCACTTTAATCAGTCGTAACCGAAGAATATGAAAATGAGATTGAGAAAAGAGATTGATATTTTTCTTCGCAATTTCTCTTAAATTGAAAAAAAATTGAGTTGATTTTTAATTTATTGCTGATGTGGCTTAATAGAAACTCTAAATTTAATTTCAGAAATGTGATAGTTTAGAAACTTTAGAGGCTTTAGTTTCTAAAAAGTAGTTAACAATTATTTATAAACTCTAATAGTTTTAGAAATGTAGATGCTCTAATTAATTTAGAACGACGTGCAACTAAATCACCCTTACCAAAATCAATGCCAAGATCTGCCATAGTAATTGTTATAGAATACATATGCCAGTTATTTAGCGCCAGTTCAAACTCATATGGCACCCGCTCGCAACACGGTTAGCATCTTAGAGCATCTACATCCCTGAAACTATTAGAATTTCTAAATAACTGTTAACTGTTTTTTAGAAATTAAACCTCTCTTAATTTTTAAGCCTCCACATCCCTGAAACTAAAATTAGAGTTTCCTAATTGCCACGTCACAACTTACAAAAATTTTTATCAAGATATATTTGCAAGAGAAAGGAATCTCAGCGAATCATTTCGCCACGTCACAGTTTATAAACGATTTCTTATTAAGAAATTATTGAGCAAAGTTGCTAAATAAGAAATTCATCTACATCCCTGAAACTGGTTTAGCAACTGCCACATCAGATTAGAAACTCTAAGAGTTTCAGGGATGCTCTTATTTTCCGAAACACAGAAATTGCAAAAAAAGAAAGCATTCGACCTCGGGCCTTAGCAATACACGAGAGTATCAGACGGTTTAGCTCCAGTCGACCATTTTGCTCAGATCCAAAGGCTTAAAATTTGCTCGGTCCTTCAGTTTGGTCGCACGTGTTATTATGGAATTCAGAGTTGGTCCGATGCCCATCAGACCTACTTTGGTTCGATGGGTGTGATGACCATCCGATCAGCATCAAGATTCGTGCACTCCGCATCAAAATCCGTGCGAGTCTGTATCAATTTCCGTGTGCACAGATTTAATGCTAATCGTACGGTGCTAGAGTCAATTGAACCTAAAAGTAGGTCCGATGTCGTTCGGACCTACTCCTATCTCGTTATTGTGACTCGTGCAGACAACAGGCATGGACCCCACACCGGAAGAGAAATCAATTTCAGAAGGTGACATTGGCATAAATTTTTTTCATTAGTTGACTTGACTCTTCAGTGATGCAATCAATTAATTTGATAGCTATAATTAATTGCTAATTAATTTCATGATGCAGTCGTTACAATTAATTCAAAATTAATAGTTAATCCTAATTTGATAGCTGTTATTGATTGCCTGATTGGTAATTAATGTTAGAGATGGAGATGTTACATATTTTGCCGGAGTCGTCTGCAAGTGAGTGGTTCAAATGTGTGCGAATGCACGGTTCATTAATTCAACCGTTTTAGCATCTTCTTTACTCGTTCTATATTATTAAATACGCGGCTCAAAACATTGGAGGAAATGATGAAACAAAATATCTTTTAAAAATCTTAATTAAAATGAACGTGCCATGTCACTTCAGCCTTTTCAGCCTAGAGGCATGGACCCCATTTATTTTTATTTTTATTTAAATTAGATCATTTACTAATTTTTGTATATACAATTTATAAATTAATTGCAAAATACTTGGTGTATAAAGAACCATAGCTGAGCGGCCTAGGAATACTTGGTAGTATGGACCATAAATGCTTCCAAAGCCTAAAACATCACTCTCATAAAGAGCGTGACGTATCTCCATTTCCTCCGCCATCTACCAAAAATGGTTCCCTAAGCCTACCGGCAGCTTGGCAAAAAAATAAAAATAATAAATAAAAATAAAAGAAAATGGTTCCCTAGTTGCCCCTCATTTTCCCTAATTCGATTACGATTTTAAGTTTTCCAATAGCAAGGAGATACGGACAAAAAATAGTAGCGTCTGTTTCTCGGAATCAGAGTAGGTCCGGTGCCCATCGGACCTACCTTAGTTTGATGGGTGTGATGACCATTCGATCTGCATCAAGATTCGTTTGGTCTGCATCAAAATACGTACAAGTCTGTATCAACTTTCGTGCACATAGATCTTGATGTTAATTGTACGGTCCTAGAGCTAATTGAACTTAAATATAGATCCGATGCCCATCGGACCTGCTCCTATCTCCTGTTCCTCTCCGATATCTCCGCATGGAAACGGACAGTCTGTTTCAATTATGTTATTTAATTATCTCAATTGTGTATTTGTGTTGTTTGTTAATTTGTTTGTTTCGTTTAATTTTCTGTAAATAGCAGGCTCTTCGCCTATTTTCTTTAAAAAAAATTAAAATGAAATGCTTAAATCTACTATAATTAAGTTGATTAGTAAAGGTATTTCAACATCTAAAATTGTATCCTGTTGCAATACTTTGTCTGATAACTGTGTTGGTTACTTTTCAATTTATTTTAAACGAGATGTTCGCAGTGTTAATTTGTTTAAATCAAATCTAGTTGGTATGAGGATTAGATTGATAGAGCAGAAAGAATTTGTTACTCCGTAGCATTGTTAGTTTATAATATTCATTACGTAAAAAAAAATTCTTATGACAGAAAAATAATAACATAGGCTTTGTTGAAAAAAAAATCCAGAAATTAATAGTATCCACGTGTCATGTTTATGAGAATAAAAAACAGAGAGATTTAAAATTTCAACAGTAAAAATTAACGATGCTTGAGATATTACGAAGAGTCGATGGATAGATATAAAATAGAAAATGAATTGAAGGGTATTCATGATATTAACCTTAAAAGGAATATATAATGTATTCACTAAAAATCTCTAGAATCAAAACATCACTCTCAAGAGAGCAATGATAATGTCCATTTCCTGAATGCTGGGCCAGTTATGCGTGTTCACTTTTTCCATGACATTAACATCATGCAATTAAAATGTCGCTTATGCAACGTAGCCCCGGGAGGCCGTGATCAGATTATCTAATGTTTTCCAAAATTTTGTCATAAAAACAGTACAACAAAATTCTGGACCATGTGATCAGAAATTTTCAAAGTGGCTTAATAAATAGTAAAAAAATTTCAAAAAATGTAAAATTTGGTCTCCAAGCACATTTCAATATCGAGAACAACTTGAACGGTCGGATCGACGTTTTAGATTTTGAAAATGAGAATATGAGCGTGAAGTAAAATATTGGCTTTACTTCACGAAGTACAATAGCAAAATTATATATATATAGAGAGATTAGAATTAAGGTGCTCTTAAGCTCACCAAGCCCTCCGTGAGCTTAACTCAAAAACCTATCAATCCGACTTCAAACGACATTTCCAAACCGTTAGATGTTCAATCTATATTAAAATGTGCTTAGAGACCAAATTTTACATTTTTTGAAATTTTTTTACTATTTATTAAGCCGGTTTGAAAACCGCTGTTTTCTAATGGTGCAGAATTTTAATAAAAACAGCGGTTTTCAAACCGGCTTAATAAATAGTAAAAAAATTCCAAAAAATGTAAAATTTGGTCTCCAAGCACATTTTAATATAGATTGAACATCTAACGGTTTGGAAATGTCGTTTGAAGTCGGATTGATAGGTTTTTGAGTTAAGCTCACGGAGGGCTTGGTGAGCTTAAGAGCACCTTAGTTCTACTCTATATATATATATATAGTTGGGCTACGGTACTTCGCAAAGTAATCGAGTGTTTTACTTCACGTCTATATCTTTAATTTAAATGTTCAAAACGTCAATCCGAACTATTAAAGTTGATCTCCATATTAAAATGCTCTTAGAGACCAAATTTTACATTTTTTAGAAATTTTTTACTATTTTTTTGGAATTTTATAAAATCACAGATTTTTTATGGTATACGATTTTCTGAAAAATAGTAATTTTAAAAAATCCAAAAAAAATAGTAAAATTTGGTCTCCTAACACAATTAATATGGAGATCAACTTGAATGTTCGGATTGACATTTTGAACTTTGAAATTGAAGAAATAGACGTGAAGTGAAACACTCGCTTTACTTCACGAAGTACCGTAGCCCAACTATCTCTCTCTCTCTCTATGGTCCAGAAATTTCTGAAAAACAACCATTTTCAAAAATTCTAAAATAATAGTAAAAAAATTCTAAAAAATGTAAAATTTGTTCGCCAAGCACATTTTGATATGGAGAACATGTTGAGCCCTTTAAATTGACTATTTGAACTTCGAATTCAACGGTTTATAGTCCAATGTACAAGAGGGAATATACATTGCAATGCACCATAGCTCAACTCTATATATATATATAAGATATAACTTAAAAACAAATATTAATGTAGTTCGTCTGTTCGTGTCATTAAGAATTTTTTTATTTTGGCTTTTGTTTTTCTAGCAGGAATTTTGGATAGTTCTGGAAAAAAGTGGCGGAGAAAAAGTTATCCACAAACTTGGTAGCCACTACCAAGAATTTTCAAAAAAAATGAAAAAGTTATCCACATTCCACGAGAGTAAACTGATCTGGACTGGTGGACTCAGCAGTCAGTGACCCAATAGCCTAAGTGGTCTCTTTCGAGAATCGACCCACATTTAAAGCTCCTTTGCACGGGAGTGTGGCTAGATTCCATCCACCTAAGTGGCTATTAAAGGAGGAGAGAGGAGATGTGTTGTTATGAAAAGTAGTTGGCTCAATGACAACTTTTAAACAGCCATAATTACAGCACTAGAACTCACTCTGTTCTTTGTTAGTATCTACCACTACATACACACACTGACACACAGAGGGGAGAGAAACTGAGAAGATGGCAGTGTCGCCGTTCACCTATGTTGCACACCTGCTGGCTGTGGCAGCTGCTGTGTTGATCTTAGTGTGGTCCATCCATTTCAGGGGAGGCCTGGCCTTGAATTCTACCGACAAATCCCTCATCTTCAACGTATGTAACCTTGATTAAACTCTTTTTTTTTATGTTTAAAATCTTTGTTATTTTTTCTATCAATTGAACAAGCTAGTTGAATTGTTAATTCTTCTTTTCAAAAATCAGGTGCATCCAGTTATGATGTTAATTGGGATAATTATCCTTGGTGGTGAAGGTGAGCTAGAAAAACCTTTTTTATAGTTCATAAATAACAGTTGACAAAAATATTGATCTGGTAAATAGTGATGATCTGAATTTTGTTGAGAGTGCAGCGACAATGAGCTACAGAGCATTTCCAGGAAGCAGAGACGCGAGGAAAAGAGTGCATTTGATGTTGCACGGAGTTGCGCTCGTGCTTGGAGCTGTGGGAATTTATGCTGTTTTCAAATATCACAAAGAGAGCAATATCTCAAATATGTATAGCTTGCATTCCTGGGTTGGTCTTGGGACTTTCTGTCTTTATGGAATTCAGGTACATATTTTTTTCAATAAAAGAAGTTGCTGGTATAAGGTACTTGTACTGGTATAACCGTTACTGGTCATTTCTAGTACGCATATGGACCGGAGTGTGTATCCCCTGTGGTATGTCCAGCCGAGTCAAATTTTATATGAGCCTGAATTAAGTTTTTTTTTTTTTAATAAAGATGAGCCTGAATGAAGTTCACAGGACTCATTTAAAATTCGTGCTAGATTAAAACTGACAGTTCGGATCTCGCTCTACAAGGTGTGATACCTTATTAAATCCGAATTCTATGAACCGAGAATGATAAAATCCTAATTCTGTTTGGTACCGATTGAATAGAGAGGTATGAAAAACTTATATATGTAGCCATTCTGTTTCAGTGGATAATGGGATTCGTCACGTTTTTCTTTCCCGGAGCTTCTGTTTCTACGCGCCAATCCATGGTACCATGGCATGCGATTTTTGGCCTCTTTATTTACATCCTTGCCATTGGTACTGCACAGCTCGGGTTCATAGAGAAGCTCACCTTCTTACAATCATTCAACAAGCTGGGAAAATACGGGTCCGAGGCATTGCTCGTCAATTTTATGGCGCTTGTGGTCATATTTCTCGGCGCAGCTGTCGTGCTTTCTACCGTAAATTTCAAAACCACACGGCTGGAGTCTCAGAAATCTATTGGTCTGTAAAACAAAATGGTATATATGTTAATTTCTGTGCTGTTTTCTTTGATGTTTGTTGGGTTCCTGGTTGGTTCCATAGTTTGTCAGCTTGATTGCTTCAGCCTTTCAGGTATGTATAGATATTCTCCTCCAGTTTGTTTACAAGATTGAGATCGATGTGCTTGTGATTGTAAAGTCAATGTAATTAAACGGAGCATGCAGCAGTAGTTAACGAGTTTGTGAGAAATTTTAAAAGCTCAAGGTGTCCGTATCTTGCAATGCTCTGCAGTACCAGATGACTTGGGTAGATATTTTTGCGCGCATGGAAAGCAACATTTATTTTTAGAAAATAAGAAAAATGATTTTTTTAAACAGGTTGATTGTTTTTTTCCTCCTAAAATATAATAAAAAGAACTGAATCAAAGTTTCGGTTCAGACATAGAGTGATCGAAACTTACGTTCGGTCTCTCTCCTTCCACGAACACTCGTTTTAGAACAGAAAATCCGAATATGAGAGGTGACCAAAACTTTGGTATGATCCCTTGTGTTTTTGAAAACCGAGTATGGAGTGACTAAAAATTTGGTATGGCTGAAAATTTGGTTTTTTGGTTCATCTAGTTTTTGAAATCATGTGTAGTTCGTGGTTTGAAAGGAGGTAGACCGAATCAACTCAAACATGGAGCGAAATTTTGATCCGGTTCTTATTATTTTTCGAGGAAAGAGAATCAATCTGTTACCTGAAAAATTGATTTTTTTTTTTTTTGTAAAAATTAAAAATGGCAATGAAAAGAGCCACATAAAATCCGATTAATAAGTCATCAAGCCACGCAAATGTAATTAACGAGCCCCGATTTTTTTTAGGATAAAGATTTTTTTTCTCCGGCTCCTATTCCCCATTCATCCCCCAATCATTAATTATCTAGATGACCACAACTTCAAGCACAAAAAGACAAAATAAAACGTGTATCAATCATTAATTACGTGGGGACCACTAATTAACTAGGGAGACCGCGTATATTTGAAATTTTTTACAACTGACGCGCACAAGTATTCATATATAATACATCAAGTATTCATATATAAGACATCAAGTATTTTAAAAAAAAAAACTGGACACATCACTCACCCATCTTTTACACGTTTTTAGAAGGTGGTTTTTTTTTCTCTGTTCACTCTAACCAATATTTCTGACAATTTATGAAGAATTTTGCGAATCTAAAATCACATACGTCTTCTACGCAATTTTCTCTTTCAAATAAGATCCATGATAAAGTACTTTTGAGCTATCCGTCGCGCAAGTATTCATACTTCGTAAAATTATTTATATCTTGTCGTACAAGTATTCATACCACGTCGAGCAAGTATTCATACCTCGTCGAACAAGTATTCATACCTAAGATATCAAGTAAAAAATGATTGAGTGGTAATGAAATTTCAATCGGTAAAAAATGAGTGAATGATGTGTCCAGTTCTTTATTTGTGAAATACTGATGAGATATGAATACTTGCTCGATGAGGCATGAATACTTGAATGTAGTGATTGGCAAACGGGTAAGGGCGGGCGGGCACGGGTAAAACCCGGGACGGGTCACGGGCAACGCGGGTCACGGGTAACGCGGGTCACGGGCGACACGGGACGGGTTAGCACGGGTATTTTTTTGAAAAACCCTACCCGGCCCCTCTCAAACCCCCCGGGCAACACGGGTCACGGGTAACACGGGTCACGGGCAACACGGGTCACGGGCAACACGGGTCACGGGCAACACGGGTCACGGGTAAGCGGGTTTAGGTCCGGGTATAACGGGTCTGGTCCGGGCGGGTAATTTTTTTTTTTTTTTTTTTTTTTTTCCTGCTGCTGTTTTTTTTTTTTTCTGTTTTTGTTTTTTTTTTCTTTTTAAAACCAATAAAATACAAATCAAAATTCATTTAACATGATTGCATATTTGAACTCAATAATTATTGTGATACTAAAATCAAAATCAAAGTTACGAATTATTTTAAAACAATATTGCTTAAATCAATTACTTTAAATTTTGAACAATAAAATATAAATTAAAAATTTCTTAAATCAATTACTTTAAAATATTTTAAATCAATTACTTTAAAACAATAAAATATAAATCAAAAATTTCTTAAATCAGTTACTTTAAAAATAATAATGAATTATTTGAAAACAATAGATTAAAAAATAAATGCAAATTACTTGGCATATTCAAAAAATAAATCTAACATACTTATTTAACCTATTACAAATAAATCCGAATTTGAAAAATAAAATCTAACCTATTCACAAATAAATCTAATTACTTAACATATTCAAAAACTAAATCTAACATCCTTATTTAACCTATGAGAAATAAATCCGAATTTGAAAAATAAAATCTAACCTATTCACAAATAAATCTAATTACTTGGCATATTCAAAAACTAAATCTAACATGCTTATTTAACCTATTAGAAATAAATCCGAATTTGAAAAATAAAATCTAACCTATTCACAAATAAATCTAATTACTTGGCATATTCAAAAACTAAATCTAACATTCTTATTTAACCTATGAGAAATAAATCCGAATTTGAAAAATAAAATCTAACCTATTCACAAATAAATCTAATTACTTAACATATTCAAAAACTAAATCTAACATACTTATTTAACCTATGAGAAATAAATCCGAATTTGAAAAATAAAATCTAACCTATTCACAAATAAATATAATTACTTGGCATATTCAAAAACTAAATCTAACATGCTTATTTAACCTATTAAAAATAAATCCGAATTTGAAAAATAAAATCTAACCTATTCACAAATAAATCTAATTACTTGGCATATTCAAAAACTAAATCTAACATGCTTATTTAACCTATTAGAAATAAATCCGAATTTGAAAAATAAAATCTAACCTATTCACAAATAAATCTAATTACTTGGCATATTCAAAAACTAAATCTAACATGCTTATTTAACCTATTAGAAATAAATCCGAATTTGAAAAATAAAATCTAACCTATTCACAAATAAATCTAATTACTTGGCATATTCAAAAACTAAATCTAACATGCTTATTTAACCTATTAGAAATAAATCCGAATTTGAAAAATAAAATCTAACCTATTCACAAATAAATCTAATTACTTGGCATATTCAAAAACTAAATCTAACATGCTTATTTAACCTATTAGAAATAAATCCGAATTTGAAAAATAAAATCTAACCTATTCACAAATAAATATAATTACTTGGCATATTCAAAAACTAAATCTAACATGCTTATTTAACCTATTAAAAATAAATCCGAATTTGAAAAATAAAATCTAACCTATTCACAAATAAATCTAATTACTTGGCATATTCAAAAACTAAATCTAACATGCTTATTTAACCTATTAGAAATAAATCCGAATTTGAAAAATAAAATCTAACCTATTCACAAATAAATCTAATTACTTGGCATATTCAAAAACTAAATCTAACATGCTTATTTAACCTATTAGAAATAAATCCGAATTTGAAAAATAAAATCTAACCTATTCACAAATAAATCTAATTACTTGGCATATTCAAAAACTAAATCTAACATTCTTATTTAACCTATGAGAAATAAATCCGAATTTGAAAAATAAAATCTAACCTATTCACAAATAAATCTAATTACTTGGCATATTCAAAAACTAAATCTAACATGCTTATTTAACCTATGAGAAATAAATCCGAATTTGAAAAATAAAATCTAACCTATTCACAAATAAATCTAATTACTTGGCATATTCAAAAACTAAATCTAACATGCTTATTTAACCTATTAAAAATAAATCCGAATTTGAAAAATAAAATCTAACCTATTCACAAATAAATCTAATTACTTGGCATATTCAAAAACTAAATCTAACATGCTTATTTAACCTATTAGAAATAAATCCGAATTTGAAAAATAAAATCTAACCTATTCACAAATAAATCTAATTACTTGGCATATTCAAAAACTAAATCTAACATGCTTATTTAACCTATTACAAATAAATCCGAATTTGAAAAATAAAATCTAACCTATTCACAAATAAATCTAATTACTTGGCATATTCAAAAACTAAATCTAACATGCTTATTTAACCTATTAGAAATAAATCCGAATTTGAAAAATAAAATCTAACCTATTCACAAATAAATCTAATTACTTGGCATATTCAAAAACTAAATCTAACATGCTTATTTAACCTATTAGAAATAAATCCGAATTTGAAAAATAAAATCTAACCTATTCACAAATAAATCTAATTACTTGGCATATTCAAAAACTAAATCTAACATTCTTATTTAACCTATGAGAAATAAATCCGAATTTGAAAAATAAAATCTAACCTATTCACAAATAAATCTAATTACTTGGCATATTCAAAAACTAAATCTAACATTCTTATTTAACCTATGAGAAATAAATCCGAATTTGAAAAATAAAATCTAACCTATTCACAAATAAATCTAATTACTTAACATATTCAAAAACTAAATCTAACATGCTTATTTAACCTATTAGAAATAAATCCGAATTTGAAAAATAAAATCTAACCTATTCACAAATAAATCTAATTACTTGGCATATTCAAAAACTAAATCTAACATGCTTATTTAACCTATTAGAAATAAATCCGAATTTGAAAAATAAAATCTAACCTATTCACAAATAAATCTAATTACTTAACATATTCAAAAACTAAATCTAACATGCTTATTTAACCTATTAGAAATAAATCCGAATTTGAAAAATAAAATCTAACCTATTCACAAATAAATCTAATTACTTGGCATATTCAAAAACTAAATCTAACATGCTTATTTAACCTATTAGAAATAAATCCGAATTTGAAAAATAAAATCTAACCTATTCACAAATAAATCTAATTACTTGGCATATTCAAAAACTAAATCTAACATGCTTATTTAACCTATTAGAAATAAATCCGAATTTGAAAAATAAAATCTAACCTATTCACAAATAAATCTAATTACTTGGCATATTCAAAAACTAAATCTAACATGCTTATTTAACCTATTAGAAATAAATCCGAATTTGAAAAATAAAATCTAACCTATTCACAAATAAATCTAATTACTTGGCATATTCAAAAACTAAATCTAACATGCTTATTTAACCTATTAAAAATAAATCCGAATTTGAAAAATAAAATCTAACCTATTCACAAATAAATCTAATTACTTGGCATATTCAAAAAATAAATCTAACATGCTTATTTAACCTATTAAAAATAAATCCGAATTTGAAAAATAAAATCTAACCTATTCACAAATAAATCTAATTACTTGGCATATTCAAAAACTAAATATAACATACTTATTTAACCTATTAGAAATAAATCCGAATTTCAAAAATAAAATATAACCTATTCAAACATAAATCTAATTACTTAACATCATGTATATATATGTGTATACATATATACATATATACATATCTACATAAGATCCGGGGGGAGGGGCTGACAGGGGTTGGGGGGGGGGGGGGAAAAAGATTCGAATTTCAAAAAATTTCGAATTTCAAAAAAAAAAAAAAAAAAAAAAAAAAAAGGTACAGGGGTTCTGGTTCTGGTTCGGGTTCGGGTACGGGTAGGCGGGCACGGGTCTACGGGTAGGCGGGTACGGGTATTCGGGTAGGGGTACGGGTAAGGGTAATACGGGTCCACGGGTCGGTACGGGCGGGTACGGGTTTGAAACGGGACGGGTATCACGGGTAAATTTTAAAAAAAATCCGTACCCGTCCCTTCTCAACCCGTACCCGTTGAACCCGTGTACCCGTGCAAAACCCGTGCACGGGCACGGGCAGGGCGGGCACGGGTCTGACCCGTGGGGGTATTTGCCAAACACTACTTGAATGACAAGGTATGAATACTTGTGCAACGGACAACTCGAAAGTATTCATCATGGATCTCATTTGAAAGAGAAAATTGCGTAGAAGACGTTTGTGGTTTTAGATTTACAAAATTCCTCACAGATTGTCAGAAATATTGGTTAGAGTGAACGGAGAAAAAAAAACCACCTCTAAAAACGTGTAAAAGATGGGTAAGTGATGTGTCCAGTTTTTTTTTAAATACTTGATATCTTAGATATGAATACTTGATGTATTATATATGAATACTTGATGTATTACATATGAATACTTGCACTCCCGCGATAATGATGCGTTTTATTTTGTCTTTTAGCGCTGAAATTTGTGATCCCTTCTTAATTAGCGGTCAACAAAGACAGTTATTGACCGGGAGATGAATGGGGGATAGTTAGTTGGTCCCTTTTTTTAATGCCCTCAATAAAAAAATAACAAAAATGCCCTCTTATTTTAAAATTTTCGAAAAATATATTGACCGCCCAACTGTGGGACAGCCCACTTCCAAACCCAGCCGCCTGGCAATGGGGCGGTTGTCTATAGAAGTGGACCGCCCCACTGTGAGGCGGTCAGGTATGAATTTTGTTTTTTTATTTGAAAATGCTGCTATATTTGTGTTACAATTTTTTGTGTTATATATAATTTTGTTATAAGTTGTTGTGTAATATGTTGTTTTATAATTTGTTGTAAATGTTTAACGATGTGTTATAATTTGTTGTAATGTTATAATTTTGTTTTGTTTAACTAAAAAACAACAAACAAACAAAATTAAATTCTAAAACTACAACATAAAATAGTACAATCCAAACATAAAATACTACAATCCAGTCTAACTAAAACTAATGCAAAACATAAAAAACCTAATGATGGCGGCGATGATCAGAGAGCTCCAATCTTTAAGGTGGACGGCGCTGCCTGTGCGGCAGATCATCCCCTATCTGAGCCTCCTTCTCCTCCTCCTCCTCCTTATCATCATCCACATTCATCTCCTCTTTCTAGATCCTCGGCACTCTACGGGGAGCCCATGGATCCTCCTTCTGGATCAGTGGCTGTGTAGTCATCCACATCCATCTCCTCCTCTTGGATCTCCCATCTTTGTCGTACCTCGTGATCATCCCCGTCTAGGTCTAGGGGCATCTCTAGTCATTTAAAATTTAAAAATTTCAAGTTACGGTAATTCTGAACCATGTTATTTTTAATACCTTAATTTTGGTGTTTAGACCACTAACTAAAAAGTTACGGTAATTCTAAACCATATCTGGTATTTTTAAAACCTTAATATTAGTGTTTGGACCACTAACTATAAAGTTATGGTAATTTTGGACAATTTCTAGACAATTCCTAATCATTTATATTAATTTCTAACAATTATAAATAATTTATAGACAATTTTGGACATTTATATTAATTTCTAACAATTCTAAACAATTTTCTAAATAATTTTGGACTAAAAATATATAAAAAAAATTCAGGGACTTACTTGCAAAATACAGAGAGATCAGATGGAGAAAGAGAGAAAAAGAGGAGAGAGAGTGAAGCAAAATTTGAAATGAAATAGACCAAATCTGGCCACCCTAGACGGCTGGGTCTGAAAGTGGACCGCCCCACAGTGGAGCGGTCAGAGTATTTTTTGAATTTTATAAAATTGGAGGGTATATTTGCTATTTTTTAGGACATTTAAAAAAATCGGTAATGAACCGGTCGGTGTCCTTTATCCATGTTGAGTGGTCCGGTTCCAAATCAAACGACGCATTTTACCCTTTCTATTATTTTAATTTATTCACATAAAATTACAAAAATAGTATAAATTGATATCATTTCAGCAAATACATAAAAAATCTAAAAATTGAAAGAAGTTCGTCTGAAACATTTTCATTTATTCATTATATTCGTATAATTGATGAAACTTACGAAAGACAAGGTCATCTGCAAAACTCATCTATGGGACTTTTTAGGGGATATGTTAGATAAAAAATTCACTGAGACTATAAAACACCAAAATCATATGGAATCGGTCCACAAAAATCACAAGGCCCACTACCGGCTTTTAAGCTGTGAGATTCATCTAAACATGTAATCATAAATACATAGCGATTCGACCATTTTGCACTAACAATTATTTAAAAAAAAATTAGAGGACTTACTTCTAAATCTGAAAAGAGGAGAAATTTGAGAGAAAGAGATAAAGTGAGGAGAGATAGTGTGAAATTTGATAGAATGAATTTTGAGAAAAATGTCCCACCCTTCACACATATATATATTTAAATATCCAAATCGGCCATTTAATGGCTGGTCGAGAAAACAATTGAGGACCGGCCATTAAATAGCCGGTTTAGGCATTTAAAAAAAAACTCAACTAACGTGGGTATATTTATTAATTTGTAATTAACTTTGGATATTAATAAAAATGTCGGAGTTATGACTCATTACATTATTGCAGCCCAAAGACTTCGATTGTTATATTAAAATCAGGAGCAAATTTAGAAAATCTTCATAGGAGATTAAAACTTAAAATGTACAATATACGATGGGTAAGAATTAAATTCAAGTTTTTCAAAATTACAAAATAAACTTTAACTACTATACTACAAGTAGACATGTGATATTTTATAAAAAAAGTTAGACTATATAAAATATTCTAAAAAAATAATTAAATTAAATTTTAGTATACATAACTAAACTTTTAAATTATTTTAAATTATGAAGTGACTTAGTCACCTTTTGAATGACGATAAATCCACCCTGATTAAAACATAAAACATGACGAGTCAGTAACACAAGCACTTCTCACTTATCAGTACTTGATTATATATAAATGCCGATATTTTTATTAATAACCCCAAACAAAAGAAAAATATCAAATATAACCCCAACCCCAAAAAATTTTCAAATCTAACCCAACCGCCCCATCATTGGGCGGTCCGGGTTATCTATCAAACCGCCCAGAAATAGGGCGGTCAGATTTGGACACTGAACCGCCCAGAAATGGGGCGGTCAGCTTTTTTTTTTTTTTTTTTATTTTTAGATTTGAGAGACAATATGAATGAAATTTAATAATAAAAATTCGAATTTTGTTTTTAATATTTGTTAGATTAATTCTTTTGATGTATAAACCGACATTTTTAAAAATACCCAAAGTTAATTAAAGATTAATAAAAATGCCCAAACCAGCCGGTCCCTTGACTAAATAACTAAAATGCTGAGATATAACACTAAAAAATTGATTTTTTTTTAAATATTTGTCAAATTACTTTTTTGATAGCATATTTATACTAAAATACACTAAATTACTTGAGAATTACTTGAAATTATGTTAATTTTTTTAATTTTTGTTAAGAGACAAATAGCTAAAATACTAAAATATAACACTAAAAAATCGAATTGTTTTTTTTTAATATTTGCTAGATTACATTTTTGATATATAATTAGCATATTTATACTAAAACACGCTAAATTACTTGAAATTATGTTAATTATGTTAATTTATGCTGAATTACAGTAAATTACAATAATTATGTAGAATTATGCTAAAATACGGTAAACTACGCTAAATTACATACGAATAGGGATGATATCTTCACTGAGAAGGCGAAAAACGACGACGAAACTTCAAACAGCCATAAAACGGCGCTCGAGTGTCCGATTTCAGCAAATGACCACTTTTCGGAAAGCTTGCGAAAATACGCATCGTCCGTGCCCACGATGTCAGAAGCCAAATTCAGAATCGCCAAAAAATAAAGGGAAGAGCCTCAAAACTTCAGTTGAAGTTTCCGATTGAGATTTTCACTTTTATTATTTAATCTACGTAGCTCAGTAAATTAGTTATATAATGAACTTGTAGAATACCAATTTTTATTATTTTTGAAATTTTTTTACTATTTTTTATGATTTATGAAGGATGGCACAAAATAGGCCATATTCATAT
The DNA here is from genome assembly GCA_025461125.1 of Carex kokanica. NCBI lineage: Eukaryota > Viridiplantae > Streptophyta > Magnoliopsida > Poales > Cyperaceae > Carex > Carex kokanica. Next base: position 312,659 of record JAJGRX010001034.1, on the reverse strand, counting down.
GTAATTTAGCGTAGTTTACCGTATTTTAGCATAATTCTACATAATTATTGTAATTTTAGCATAATTCTACATAATTATTGTAATTTCAGCATAAATTAACATAATTTCAAGTAATTTACTGTATTTTAGCATAATTCTAGTATAAATCAGCATAAATTAACATAATTTCCAGTAATTAGCGTATTTTAGTATCAATATGCTATAAAAAAAAAAAATCACGGGACCGGCCATTAAATGGCCGGTTTGGGCATTTTTATTAATCTTTAATTAACTTTGGGTATTTTTAAAAATGTCGGTTTATACATCAAAAGAATTAATCTAACAAATATTAAAAACAAAATTCGAATTTTTATTATTAAATTTCATTCATATTGTCTCTCAAATCTAAAAATTAAAAAAAAAAAAAAAAAAGCTGACCGCCCCATTTCTGGGCGGTTCAGTGTCCAAATCTGACCGCCCTATTTCTGGGCGGTTTGGTAGGTAAGCTAGACCGCCCAATGATGGGGCGGTTGGGTTAGATTTGAAAATTTTTTGGGGTTGGGGTTATATTTGATATTTTTCTTTTGTTTGAGGTTATTAATAAAAATATCGGATATAAATGCTTTACTGAACCACATCGAATAATAATAATAATTTTTTGTTCTCCTATCATTGAAATCACTCATTAGTACTTGATTATATACAAAATTCTGTTTTTCAAAAACCAACGGTTCCTTCCCTTTCCAGAATAAACAAATTTTTTATTTCTAAAAAAAAGAAAATTTCATTTTTTGCAAGGACTACAGTTGGTAGTTTGAGGAATTGTAGGGGTACACAAGAAATCACGTCTTAAATTAAAGGTATGGGCCCATTTGTCATACAGATGACGTACGTAAGCCGAGTCCGTATGGCCACAGACGATTCGGACTCGTCTGTCGCCTGGTTCCGTAAAATCGATCACTATTCCGACTCTCTTCTCATCTCCCTTTTCACAACCAAAACCCTAAGAATTGAAGAATCGTTCGAGAGAAGACCATCACTCGAACTTCTCTACAAGAATACATTGAGCTCTCTCTCGCAATCTTTGCTCTCTTCTTCTCTTTTTTTTTGCAGTGCCGATTTGTGTCAGGTACTGAGGCAAAGAATTTTCCTTTCTTTTGCTCCATTTCTTTTACGGATTATTTTTGGTCTAGCGCCTTTGAGGCTAATTTTAACCCAGCGAAGAGTTATTTAATGAATTTTAGCTTACAATTCGGTACCATACTGGTCAGGTCACACCTCTTCTTAGTTCCAGGATATCTGTTTCATTATGTCCTACAAGTAATGTACCTAACATTCAATGTAGGAACATAAACCTTGCTCACGTCTCAATTTTTTACCAATCATGTAAATGAAAATTGCCAATTTAAGAACAAAATTGCGTCCGAGTGATGCATGATCACCATTTTCTGGTAATTAGTAGTATGGAAATTGACCAGGGTATTGACTGTGATTAGAGTTTTACTGCTCTCTTTTTTCTAATTTTTACATTATTACCTTTCCGTTTGGCTTCTTTACTAATTAAATACAACAACTATCTCTCTGTGTAGAAAATGTCAGAAAACATGGACATGAACAAATCTCTCGACATCGTCGAAACAGAACCTGAATCAGAAACCCCAAAACCTGCAAGAAAAAAACCGAACCGTAAATCCTACTCAACTGTTTGGAACTACTTTACGAAGCAAATGGGGGCTGATGGTAAGGAGAAGGCATGTTGCAATTTATGCAATAGAGAATACCTTGTCAGTCCTGTTTTTGGTACCACTAACCTGCACAGGCACATAGAGCACCACCACATACCAAAAGGCCGAAATGTGGGCCCAATCATGATGGCTCGTGCTGTACCGGTTCAAGCTGCCAACCTGCCACCAATCCCAAAACCTTTTAAGTATGATGAGGCCACATTTAAGGAGAATTTGTTGCGAGCTATTGTGCAACACGAGTACAGATATGAACTTTTAGAAGAAGATGGTATGAAAAAAATTCTTACCACAATTTGTCCTGATTTGAAATTTCTGGATACTGGGACTGTAAAATCAGATGTGGTGAAATTGTATGAAAAGGAGAGAAAAAAGGTGTTTCTCTTATTTGAAAAGCTTGCCAGAAGGGTCAGCCTGAGTATTGATTTGTGGACCAATGTGAAAACCGAAGAGTACATCTGCGTTACTGCACATTACATTGATCGGGATTGGAAGTTGCAGAAGAAAATTTTGAATTTCAAATATTTACCATCCCCACATGATGGCGCCTCCCTGACAGGGTTCATTTCTAGTTTGTTTAAAAGTTGGAGGGTTGAAAACAAATTGTTTTGCATTACCGTGGATGATGCATTAAGCGATGACACCTTGGTTGATATTTACAAGGCGCAGTTAAATGGTAAAAAGGCACTTTTACTTCAGGGCAAATTTTTCAGCTGTAAATGTTGTGCCAGGGTTGTAAACTTGATTGTACATGAGGCACTTAAGAACATAGATTTAGGTGTATATAAAATAAGGGAATGTGTGAAGTATGTCAAGGGGTCTCCTGATAGGAAGAAGAAATTTCTAGAATGTGCAAAAAAGCATAACATAGATACAAACCTTGGGTTACGCCAAGATATACCTACTAAATGGAGAACCACATTCCTTATGATCGAGAGTATATTACTGTATAAGGATGCATTTAATGAACTACAAAATCGTGATGTAAGTTTTACCGACTGTCTTGATTCCAGCGAATGGCAGTTCGTCGAGAGAATGTACAAATTTTTAAAGACCATCTATGATGCGACCTGTACATTTTCGACGGCAACCTATCCAACTGCCAACCTATGCTTTCAAGGAATTTGTAAAATACAATATGTGCTGAAGGAAGAGTCAAGAGGCATGGATGAGATTATCCAATCAGTGGCTGCTAAGATGCTTTCCATTTTTGACAGCTACTGGCGAGAGTTTTCCACTATTCTCTCTGTGGCTGTGGTGCTGGATCCTAGGTATAAACTGGATCTGGTAGAGTATGCATTCGAGAAGATACAGAAGGAAGAGAAGGAGTTTTATCTAAGCATGGTCCGGCAGAGCCTCTATGGGATTTTCAACGAGTATAAGGCGAACTTGGCATCAAGCTCAAAGAGTAAAGACAAAGATAGAAAGCCTGAGGTTAGTATTGTTGGTTGACAACTAGTGGCAGGATGTGGTCCAAGATACAAGCACTGTAATTTACTGTTTTGCAGTATCTGCACCTCAAACAACACTGTTTTTATCTCATTTCTTGTTTTTCTTCTTTTTATTTTAAGAAAAAAAAAAAATTTTGTTTGGAGATTTATGAAGGGGTTTCAACAAAAGAAGTAAAAACAGTTTAGTGCCACACCCTATTATTGGCTAGCTGGTGGTGCAGGTATATTCACATGATACCTGCAATACGATGAACACTGTATCATGCTCTCCTTTATGAAACTTGTAATGATATATTTTCTTGTCTTTATACAAACCTAATGCAAATTAGATACATGATTTTATCATCGTCTATTATATAACAAATTTGGCATAATTTCAAAATGCATTAATGATGATCGATCTCTTCCTTTCCTTTTTGTTTGTCTATAATGTGAGTTTTTTCTAAAACTGTTTGTCTTTCCTTTTTTTGTGTCGACTCTATAGGGGAAGTCGGAACTGGATAGGTACTTAGAGGAGCCGAAGATTGACTGGGATAAGCCAATGGAGGTGCTAGAATGGTGGAAAGAGAACCAGCCGAGGTTTCCTGAGCTGGCCAAAATGGCGCGAGATATCCTTGCCATTCCAATCTGTCCAGTTGCACCGGAATCTGCATTCAGCATTGGCGGGAAAGTCTTGGACCAGTACAAAGGCTCTCTCAAGCCCGACGAACTAGAGGCCTTGATATGTACCAAAGACTGGCTATTTCCATCTGAAGGTTCTTGACTATTTTAGCAATTGATTACATATGGTCCTGTTCGGCAATAGGTGGAATAGTGAAAGAACAGAGGAAAAGTGGAATTTGATATAGTCTTCTATTTCGTACTACTCCGGTTGTGTTCGGTTGATGGTGGAAGATTGGAATAGTGAAAGAGTGGAAGAGTATCGGTAAATAAACCAATTCCATCTCTTGGAAAAGGCCAATTCCTCTATTCCACCGTCCCCATGAAATTGAGAATTGACTTATAGAGAAATAGAGGAGGGACCTCCTTATAAAACAAAGGGGTTTGACTACAAAAGTACAAACACAAGTCCACTCAATTTTTTTCTTGTCCGGCTGTAAAAAAGGATCTATTCCAATAAATTTCCCTATTCCTTCCCATCCAAACAGGCCATATATGATAATACCCAAGCCTACTACCTGTACTGGTATGTGTACCTGTCAGGCCTGGCACTAGTGTGGTACAGGTTGGATATGGTACAATTTCCATTTTGATAGAATTGTCTTACTAGCCAGAGCAGATCTTTACTAGTCCTTGTAGTGTTGTTGTTAATTATTATTGGGATGCCATACTACGCACAACCTCAACTTAAATGCATGAAGGCCCCCTTGAATAGTTCAACACGGAAAATCCTTCTGATTTAAGCCGCATGATATAACTAATAGTGAACTATTTTGACTTCCAAAATTATTCTTAATTGATCTAAAATTAATGTATTTTCTGTATCTTTTAGTATGTAGGGGCAAGGAAAATTAGGCTGGTTACTTTGTAATATGATAGAACATATATGATAAGTCACATGTATATTGAACTCGAATTCTCTCAAGATAAAAGACATAACATTATAAGAAAATATTAATTTATAGTATTTTATATTACGTAGATAAATGATGGGTACTCTTTAGTTTCTAAGTAATAGAAACGGGCTTCTAGCCTTTTATCATAAAAAAAGATAAATGATGGGTATCCTTGGCAAAGGGCATGTTCTGACTTTTTTTTTAAATCGTGCTTTAAATATAAATATTTACTATGCATGGTCGGGACTTGAACCCAAGTCACTACAATAACATATTAGAACTACCACTAGGCTTGAAGCACACATGTAATAATTAATAAGGGAGGCTAAACTATATAAAAACTTAAAAAAATAAAAATTCAATTAAATTTCAATATACATGATTAAAAAAATTTGAAATCATGAGGGTGGCTGAGCACTCCGTGGGCTATACATAGATCTGCCCCTGTATGAAAGGTGGCATATTACTGGTAATGCTGGGTACTGGTTACAATATGGATTGTGCTTGCTGGTAGTTGCCAGCTGGAGACTGGTTTTTCATCATATTTAGTTAAAATCTTTTTCTGATTATTCTTACATTATTATGTAGGTTCTGATGGGAAAGGAGAAGACAGTGGGCTTACAGTTGAATTAAATTGATTTCAAATCCCAAAGACAAAGACATGCTGATGTACAGTTGATATCAGCATATTGATTAGCAAGAAATGGAGAAATCAAGCGCTTTTCTTTCCTCATTTTCTTGTGCACTCAATTTGCATGTCTCTCATTTAGGGCAGTAGCATCTAGCATTAAGATAAACTGTTAGTTGGTGTCAGTGTTTAGAAATTTGGGGGCATTTAGCTTGTATTGATAATTAGCACAAGACAATGATTGAACTCATATGTAGTATGGCCAAGAATTGTGTAGTTAATTCCTGCAAGGTAGCTTCAGTTTGGTTATAGGTTAGCTGATCTCATTTGATCTGGGATTATTGAAAGCATACCTTTCTTGGGTGATGCAGATTACTCACGTTGTTTTCTTCCTCTTTTTTTTTTTTTTTTTTTTTTGTTCACGTGCGGTGCATGCTGTTCAGTACACTGATTGAGGTTATTTTTATATGCCACAAAAGTATAGTAATTACTGTAACACGTTTGGAAGAACTGCTATTAACATAGTGAAAAAGAAAGTGTGAGGATGTATTGGCAATGAGAACTGGCATTAAACTTCATAAAATCAGGAAAAAAAGATGAAATTGTACATTCATCATTTAGGCAAGTCATGTAACAATGATCAGACATTTTCTTTCTTGGAGAATAAATTTAGGAATGTAAGCATTAGGAGACTTTTGATATGTACTGGTGTTAGATTTGGGGCATGTTTATCTGTTGCAAACTGAACTTCAAGATATGGAAAGTAGCATTTTTGTTGTGACATTGTGTTAACAATTGCAGGGTAGAAAATTGCCGGCTCCTTATTCTATAAAAATTTGACACATTTTTCAATTATGCAAGAATAATAAATTAATACATTCTCGTAAATGTGTTAATTGACGTCGTTATGATATCAAATGATACTGTTGGGAACAAAGGTTTTTAAGATATAGCATATTAGCATGTTCAATTTGCAATCATTTATAGAGTGAAAAATCAACGAGGATAAGAAAACGTTAACTAAATAATTAATAAACAATCATTTCTCGCAACTCATACAAATGGATAGTATCAAAAGCATTTGTTATAAAATTTTAAAGCGTCCATCTTCTAAAAAATTATTTGGTCTGGATTCTTTAATATAATTTTAAGAGGGTGGGGTTTTAGTTCCAAAAGGCTTTGGACAAAGGCTCATTTAAAGTTGGAATTAAACTGTTGATTCTTGTCAAAATTCACGTGAAAGGTTTAGATTTGCGGAATCATTTAAATTTACTAAGTTTTAAATCGTTCTCACGAATCTTAATGCAGAACATATGGTTAAAATTCGGGTTTGGATGAGGCTTTCAAGAGCCAATTTCATTTTAGTCGTATTCGGATGTATGGTTTTATGTAGGAACTTATACTTAATGGGGTTGTTTTCCCATAGTCCGTTCAGAAGTCCAGTAATTTCTCTATTTGTTTCCAACTTTTTTCCTATGAATAAAACAAAAGAGGTCCAAGTGAATAATTTTTTTCCAACTCTCTCTCTCTTCTTCCACGTGGGTGGGTCCCATCTTCTCTCTCTTTTTCCTTAAACACAAACATGTGGGCGTGGCACGCTTTATATATAAAGTGCTACACTTTATATAACTTCTCATTGTAGGACTAGTGATTTGAAAACGGTCCGGTCCGGTCCGGTCCAAACCCGCCCGGTCCACGGGTTGGATGGGTTAGACGGGTTCAACGGGTCGGGTTCCACTGGTCCAATTTTCTGCGGCCAATTCAAACCCGTGCTCAACCCTTGATTCGCACGGTCCACGGTTTGGGTCAATTTTTTTTTTTCTGCTGTGATTTTTTTTCCAATTCAATAAGTTTGTTATTTGATCCGAACAATTTTTGTTATAATAAAATATAAACCAAAATTCACGACATTCCAACACTTTTATTAAAATTGATTTATTTTAAAACAATTGATTTAAAAACAAAACCGAATTAGATCATTCTTTTCGAAAATGTATCATGGACGCTGGACTTAGAGCACGGATATGGTGGTGTATCAAGGAGATAAAACATGGAGAATATGCATTCATGATATCTTTTCTCGATGTTTTATCTCCTTCATAGACCACCACATTCATGTTGTCAGTCCAGTGTCCAAAAATAAATGATTTAAAAAAAAATATTTACTTCAGAAGAATAGTAGGAAATAAAATTCGATTTTGATATTTACAAAAATTCCTTAAATCAATTACTTTAGAAAAAAAATATGAATTATTTGATCTTTAAAACCGAATTATTTTAAAACAACTGATTTAAAAACAAAAATTACCCTTCTCTTTTATTCCGGGCTTGGAACCGGCTATGTAAAATAGCATAGGCGGAATTCTAACTTTTTTTTGTTAGTAATTTTCTTAAAAATAAATAATTTAAAAAAGTAATTGAAATGTTTAAAATTTTAATTTAAAAAAAATAATCATAAAGATTGAAAGAGTTTAGAAAGTTATACCGACACTACTTATCTAGAAGTTGTTGTTCATATATCATAGATCGCTCTCTTGCTCACCGTCTGAATCCTCGTCCACCTCGTTGCCGCTTTCTTGAGTTTCGACACCGGATGATGTTGCTTCTATGGATGCATATTTTTGTGCGATTTTCCGCATCAATTCAATCTTTCAAGCACACAAGTCTCTCGAAAACATTTGCACCAAACTTATTGTGTTTATCGGTGAGAATCATGTTCGCCGAACTAAAACATGATTCGGAAGGGACGGTTGACACGGGTGGACCGGATAAAAATTGAATAGCTACAGAGAAAAAAAATCAAATTCAGTGATCAGTTCGTGACAAAAGAACAAAGTGATCTGAGATTTAAATTTACCCAATCTCAAACTTGCACATCTGTCAACCGATCCATTAACAGAGCTACCAGTCGACCATTGTTTGATCGGATCACTCGCAGACCGAAATCTAGCCGCCATTTCTAGGAGCGACATCCAAGTTTCTCTCATGGAAGAGATAGAGAGCGATCAATTACAGTCCGCTTCCCATGAAGAAGCAAGGTTCAAAAAGGAAGATGAAGAGGGGGAGGATGAGTGCACTCTTCAATTCCTCGATTCGTTAGACGCTTATCTTACGCTCGTTGATTCCTTATCCTCGTCTCTTCGCCAGGTATTCTGCTAATCGTCAAATCTCATCTTTCATTATGTTATGTATACAGTTTTATCTGAGATTTGAGTTCTTCTCTGTTAATTTTTTTTGGGTACCCAATTAACCTATCCCGGCCTGGTTGATACTTATGCTTCAATTAGTCGATTTATTGAAGAAATTAAATGCTTTTTACCGTTATTTTTTTTTTTCAATTGTACTTTTGAGGTTGTGTTGTTGACTTGGGACCTATTGAGCCTCTACATTACTACATAGGATGTAGATGTAATTTCAGAAGTTGACTGAGAAATTGATCAGATATCTCTTTAACAGTATCGTTTTGACATGCTCTGGTGACAGTAAACACTGTTACTGGTACTGTAAACAACCCATTGAGCACTTCACTCCAAATTATCTCCTTGCACAATCAGAAAGGTTAATTTTTTTTTCTCCATTTGAACAGGGATGGTTTGATCTGGCTAGTGCACGCCAGTCTATGGGCCACACACGTATATCCAGTAAATTGTTTGATCACAAGGCGCATTCGGCTTCTACAACTGTAAAAGTAACCGAATTGCATATTGATAACCTGTCAGGTATAGCCTTGGACTATCAGTTAGTGCAGTACATACACATATAATCTGAACATTATGTGTATTAGTTGATTGGTGAACAACCATACGTAATGTCATAGGGTTTTTGCCAGATGTTGATGTTTATTTTGTAATTAAGTGCTAATCTTTACTTAGAACCTTTAACTGAACACTCAATGATGTTTGTTCTTTTTTATTTTCGTAAATTTGTACACACATTTACTCCAGACCAAATTTTTTTATTTTGAGCCCTGTTCTAGCACAAAAAAAAACATACTAATTTAATTTGGGAGGGGATTCTTTGACAATCTTCAGAATATCTTTTAAATTAATTAGGGAAAATTGGTTATTTGCCACTCCAAAACCTTCTAATTCTAAAAATGCCATCCCGAAATTTGAAATTGTAAAAATGCCACTCTAAACTTCATTAATTCCTAATTTTGCCATTTATACTGTATTTTTATGCTATTTTTATTAAAAATTACCTGAAAAATACTGTTTTGACAAATAACCTTGAAATTGTATGAAGGGTATAATCGGAAATACCAAAATACGTATACCAAAACAGTATTTTTCAGTTAATTTTTAATAAAAATAGCATAAGAATAGAGTATAAATGGCAAAATTAAGAATTAATGAAGTTTAGAGTGGCATTTTTACAATTTCAAATTTCGGGATGGCATTTTTAGAATTAGAAGGTTTTGGAGTGGCAAATAACCAATTGTCCCAATTAATTAAAGAATGCTTAAAAATCTGAAGATAAGATTATGTGTGCATTACTTGATGTAAAGAGCTTACCTATCAAGTTTGTGTAATTATCATTTAATAAGGTTAAATTCAGAACTTTGGAAAGTTTAAAAATCATTTGATGAACAGTAAACATGCATTAAATCTCTCTTTCATTTAATATGCACGGTATATGTATCATAGAGATCATATTTGCAAAGTTGGATTTCTTATATAAAATTTATTTTTGCTGATATTGTCAACAGATTTTATTTATTATAATTTTTGGCTGATTGGTGTTGATCAATAACTCGTGGCTTCTACCAAGTGGATTTGTATACTACTGATCAAGTTGTTTCCTCATTTTTCAATTTGAGTTGTATTGAATCAGTATCCACTCTTGGTGCTAACACATGTTAAAACTGAAATTTAGATCCAAAACCACAATATTCTCTTTCAAAGTGGCCCACAAAAGAGAACCTATCATCAGAGGTACCAAATAATTCAAATCTAAGGCGCCGTGGCCCCACTGATGTGCTAGGTACTTTTGGCCACCCTTCTTTGTGTTATTTTTCAATTTATTATATGCTTAAATTTATAATATGTTCTTCTAACCCAGCTTTCCATATTTTTATTTGCTATTTTTATTACATAAGATGGTGAAAAGTCAATTGCCACTGAGGTCGAGGCTCAAGCCTCCACTGCCATTTCAAAAAATGTAAGTTTGCCAATTTAAAATAATTTATCTAAAATTGAATATCTGAAAGCATGAAATAAATATTTTATGGTAAATGGTCAACCGGTATTGGTATAATCTTATGTTTCTTTCTTGAGTGAGGCTATGGTACTATGCATAGCGCGGATTGGTCCGTACTATGGATCAATTTTTTCATTTGCAAAGTCCAAATAGTCGATCTAAACCATTCAACATGATCTCCATATGAAAATGTACTTATAAATCAAATTTTACATTTTTTAGAATTCTGGATAGGTAAAAAAAATCACTACTATGGTCTAGAATATTTAGATCAAGTGATTTCCTACCTATCTAGAAAAAGAGTAAAAAAATGTAAAATTTAATCTACAAGTACATTTTCATATGGAGGTCATGTTTAATGGTTCAAAACTTAAGATCAATTGCTTGAATTTTGGAGATATTGATCCATAGTATGGACTAATATACACTGCATAGTACCACAGCCTCACTCTTCTTTATTTTTATATATATATACAAAAGTGAATACAATACTATTGTGATCACCTAAGACCAGTGACATTCTTTTTTATTTGTCAGTGTCAACTTTGTAATGATCTTCTTCTTATATATGCATATACCTAGATCCAGAAGGAAAGATCAAAATCATCAACATTATTCGGGGCTATGGTTTCTCCTAAGCTCAGAACAGCGCAAGTTTCATTCGAGACAGGTTGAGATTTAATAACATCTTATATTTCCATCTATCCCCCAAAATTTTGTATCCTATTTGTCAGTGCTATAATTGTTTTTTAATCTTTCCTCTTTTTTCCTTTCATGCAGCACTAGACAAGATAGTAGAAATAGCAAATGCAAGATCGTCTATCCTCGCTTCTTTTTCTCAGCTCGAGCTCAAAAAGAAGAGTCCCAGCTGATTTGTTCTGGCTTCTAATTTCTTATCCAGCCATCTTTAATCAGATTTTGTAATCGTATAACAATCTTAGAATTGTACATTATATGATGCCACTTTTGCAATTTGTATAACTATTGTATTTCGACAAGTTAACTTTTACACCTTGTTTGGATGGAGAGTAGAGGAAGGGAGGGAATGGAAAGAAAAAGAAAAATTTCCTCGAAACGTGTTTGGTTGACAAAATTATAACGGATGTGAGGGGTAGAGGAGGGGAATGATTTAATCTTGCATGATTGTAATCAATAAAATTGATTTCTCTCCCAATTTGAAGTGTAACGGATGGAAATAAATTTTGTTGCAAATCAAACATGATAAAATGACACAAATGTCCAACCTTATATTTTACATATATAATCCGCATTCAAATTTTTTTGTAAATTTCTTATTTACCAGGTAGGTTTTTTTTATTTGCTTTTGTTTATATTAATTTGTCTTCTCTGTTTATATTATTATTATTTTTTTGTTCTGAAACAGTCCGTAGCTCTAGGTACAAAAAATATCTGTAGTTTATATTAATTTGTAAGTGCACGTAAATTTGTCTTCCTCATTTCTGCTGCAGTACCGGTTCTGTAGTGTACCGGCCCTCTCTCTTTTATTGTATGATCTCCAGTCATGGATGTGAGGGTACCGGCTCTGTAGTTTATATTAATTTGTCTTCTCTTTATACCTATTCTGTATCGGTACAGAAATATTTGGAACTCTCTGTTTATACCTATGTAACAATTTGTTCTGATGTCGACGGATGGAATATTTTTTACACAAGGCAGAAGGGCAAAAGCTTGAAGAGTTCAGACTGAGATAATAAAAGGAATTGAAAATGTTACTAATGCTATTATGAAATCTACAAAAGAGCTAGTGAAATATAAACCAGCGTCTTACTATTCCTGAAAAGCAAGTATGGAATCAGGTTGTGGAGTTAAGTCTTTATTCAAACAAAAAAAATACCAACATATCTCTTCTTAATTAAAAATCCTTCTATGCTTGAAGCTTTACTTGGCTATCCTTTGGAATAACTTAAGAAACTACTCTTGAGTATGATATCTAGTTAGTTATCTATTTTAATATGTGTCATTAGACATTGGATTACTATATTATTAGTGGTAAAATATTTTAAATAAGATGCATTTGATCATCAATTTTGTTCTTTCTTTTTAATAAAATGATGCTTTAATGTTGGTTCTTGGAATGTTAGAATAATAGCAATTTTATTTTAATGAGTTTGGCAATTTTTTGTTACATTATTTATTTTATTTTTTTGTTTCTTTCTTGGTTTCTGATCATTTGTTGCTTACTTGCCCGAGTACTAGTGTGAGGCTGTTTGAGAACTACTAGTGGGTAAGAATATCAAAATACTCGGCATTTAAGCTTTGCATACTTGACCTGGTAACATTTAAGCTTCTATTTAAGCTTTAAAGCCTCATAAGACTATCAATTGTGTTGAACTTATGCTGGTAAAATGTATTTCTTTTTTGTTTATATTTATCTAATTGTGTTTTAAAAATTGTAAAGGATATATACTAAAGCATTTGATTAACTTTCTATAATTTTAATTAACTAATTAAAAAATAAGATGAGAAGAAAAGTTAAATTTATTTTCCTCCTTAATCATCCAAGTATGAAGAGGTTAAATATGTTATAATCTTCCTCTCTATTCCATTCCAGCCCCTTCTACTCTTCACTCCCCTCCCTTCCTCTGCTCTCCATCCAAACAAGGTGTTAGAGCAGTGAAAGGCATCTCAATATCCGTTAATTCCACAATAAAATCTCAGATTGACAGCAAAAGGGACATAGATCGACCATGAGGCTAGCAAAAATGTGCTTTCCAATGATGAAACAAGCATGGCAATATGATCTAACAAATTTTCATGCAACAAATTCGTGTTGCCGTATAATATAATATTACAAGTACATTATATATGCCCATGGGGGATCAATAATATTCCTACAAGAACTGTTTATTTTACAATCCATTTCTTGACCTAAAGAGGCTCCGAACAAAAAGAAAAGTAGGAGGAACAAAAGATAATTACCATCAACTCTCAAATCCATTCCTCCATATGCACACTCTATGTCACATGCTTTCTTACACAGATACACTCTATAATAAGTACAATCCAGTAAATTTGGTATAAAAACCTCCACAAGGAACCAAATATTTCTCACTTGGTTTGTTTGGCTTGTGCTGCAGAAGCCACTGACATGGCACGCAATGTACCAGCTATTTCGGTGAAAGACGGCCGTTGGAATGGATCAGGTGCCCAGCACTGCTCCATAAGCCTCTTCCAACCCTGGTCACAATTTGATGGCACTGGTGGCCTCAGTGTATTGTTCACTATACCCCCTGTGTCAATTCAAATTTTGTTAGGCCATTAGCAATCTAAATAGTCGTCTTCCTTTTTGTGAGATGTCACACAACACATCACTGATTCTCTTTAGATATCATATTTGGTAGATCCTGTATTGGTATTACAGACATAAATCAAACAATAAAAGGATTATGGGAAAAGAATAAAGATCTTACCAATAATTGCTCCATAATGCATGTTGGCATATGGTTCCTCTCCTGTGAGTATTTCCCACATCACAATGCCAAATGAAAATACATCTACCTGCATGATTTTTTAATGAAATTGGTGGGAACAATAAAAGCAGTTAGAAAGTTAAATAAATTATAATTTTCATATATCCTGACTGAGGTAACTTTGTTCTTGCTTGATTTTGTGCTCAATTCAGAATAGCAAGTTCAAGGAAAACCAAAAATAAAAGCTAAGACATTAAATAATACTAGATCAGGTACAATTACTTGCACGTACTTAAATCTCATAATGAGATGTATAAAGTATTTATGATACCTTTTCAGAAACTCTGTTACTGCTTCCATTGAGTAGCTCAGGAGCCATCCAAGGCAGAGTGCCTCTCACACCACCCGAAACAAGTGTGTTTCTCTTTATCTTTGATAGCCCGAAATCACCCACCTGGCATTTTAACAAGACAATCATTCATGAGAGTTACAGCACTCACTGTTAGTCTAAGGACACGTCGCACGTGTCAAAATAAGTTCAAGCATCGCAGGAGCGCTCCAGATGTCACTGTCGAAGGAAAAAAAAAAAATACAATATCTCCAGGTAGCAAAAGATGCCCCCAGTTTCATTACTTGCACAAATCCTCCTTTTTTTTTTAAATATTATAAAAAGTAAAAACCCTGTATGTTACATAATTATTTAACACAATTTGATTTTTGTGTTAGCCATGTCATTAAGTATCAAAGAATGACAAGAACACCCAGTGAAATTATGTTACATGGGTTTTTTTGCACGTTTCGCTTTTCATGTTAACCATGCAGTTAACTACAGAGGAATGACGTGAACAGCCATTGTAAAAATATGCCCTCCAGTTAAAAAAAAAGGAGGTAGATTTGGTCCATATACTCATAACTGTAGCCACATGTTAATTACAGAAAAAAAAAAAAAATCTTCTTTTAGTGAGCAGTACCAACTTTAAAGCTGTCAAGACGGACTTCCTAGAAATAAGGAAATGAGAGGTGTTTGCAATTTGACAATAATGTACTAGCTTAGCTTTCTGCAATTGACATTGTATCAGTGCTGTCATGACTACATTCATGACATTATTGGGCCCCCACTTAAATTGAAGTACAAGTCCTCACCAGAATTTAGAAATTGGTGCATACGAGAACTTGCCTTGCAAATAGGTCTAGTTTGGTCTTTAAGGTTGACAAGCAAGTTATCGCATTTCAGATCAAAATGCACTATATTCTTCGAATGCAAGTATTCCATCCCAAAAGCAGCATCCATTGCTATTATGAGTCTCTTGCGGCGATCCAGATACCTTCTCCCACATTATTTCACAATATTAATTAATTAATACATGAAAGAAAAGTCATTTTAATAAATAAATAATCAATAGCAATTGTCAGGTCATGGTGAGGCAAAAAAGATTAATCAAAGCAGGTCAACCGGCATTAAAACTGAATTTTGAGAACTCCACATTCAAGGATCCAAAAAACGTCCAAAAACCATAGAAGAATATTCTAATAACACCTGGTCTTTGTCATAGCAACCGCAAATAAGAGGTTCATCTTTAAATTGTTAACACTGTGTCAGCTTCAAGAGAAAGAGGGACATACTTATCCTTGCGTTGTAAAACATGCCTGAGAGAACCATTAACCATGAATTCTGTCACAGTTGCCATTGTACCTCCTGGGCCGTCTTGTACTACTCCATAAAAGGCCACCACGTTCGGGTGGTGAAGTCTTGAGAGGATCTCTGCTTCCCTCCAGAACTCGTGCGTCTATATACAGAGATGGAAGAATTTTGAATTTATTATCAACATTCTTTTTAGATGTTTTCTACTCTCAATATGCCAGATCAGAACCAATTGGGCAAAGGCAAATCTGCTCTGATTGTTTCCTTTCTGGTTTATCTTTGAGATACTTTTTACACAAAATAATACCAACAAGTACAACAGACAGAATTAAAAAAAAAATCAAAAAGAGTGTACCAGTCTTTCTTGCTCAGAGGAGCGTCCTGTAAAGCAACTCTTCTTTATCCTCTTGATGGCCACGTCAGTTCCCCTCCATTTACCGTGGTAAACTGTACCAAATGTCCCAGACCCCAGTTCCCTCAGCTCTTCTAGATCGTCATTTTTTATTAACTGCTCAAAAATCGAAACAGAATCTTTGCTGTGTCATACAAGTGAAACACCTCTCAGCATAATTAGATTTGAAAATACACAAATTACTCCCCTTGCCATGGAGGTAGAGCAAGACACAAAGGGTAATTTGCAAAGATTTTTCAACCAGAAGTTCACCAGAATACCTGTAGATTGCTCATATCAATATCATCGAAAGCAGCATCTAAAAGTTGTCCGGCAGCTTCTTCAATCTTTATTTCCTGGTAAAAGAGACACAATTTGTTCCATCACCATTCTACAATTATTTTACACCTAATTCTTTTACACCTAGTTCTTTAAACATACAAATATTATTTAATTTATTTTTGTTGATTTTACTTTTCTGAAATATATCGTTTTATATTCATTTGTTGATTCATTAACTTATGTGGGAGTTTTTTTTGGAGAATTTTTAAATAAGCCCAGTGCAGTACATAAATATCTGCAATGATCAATATGCAATCTGACAAGGAGTTTTGTTAAATCTGAGATCAAACAGCGCGAATTTATTACCAACCTTGACTGATACATAATTGAAAAGGTATAAACCAAGACACACATGACAAAAATAACAGTACCAGTAGGTATTCCCAGCACATTCATACTATGAATACCAGTAGCACATTCATAATATGAGTGTACCAGTACCAGTCAGTAACTGTATTACTGCCATTGGCACAAACCAATCAGTAGAAAAATTCCTCATTCCAAAGTATACTTACATCATACTCTGAAGCAGGCAAGTCAAGATTCTCTCCAACATTCACAAACAGATCATTATTGACATGAAAAGCATCAACACCTGCAGAATCCTTGATGTCCCTTCTAGAAGCTTCTGGAAGCTTCATTTCCACATCAAACTCTATTTGCGAGGCCATCTGCTCAAAATTCATATCCTGGTCCATCAATGACACATCCTTTCTGGCAAACTCCTCAGGAGCCAAATTTCTGAAGAAGGACCAACTCTTTGGCTCGTGATTTTGAATATTTACACTTAGGCCAGCATCTTCTTTCAAAAAGGGGCTTCGAGAAGACTCTGCTGCAGCAAGTTTGGCCTTTGAAAAAAATTCAGAGAGAAAGTCTGGAGGGAACCGATCATTTATGTCAACTAAGATGTCCTTCTTCTCTGCCAGAGATTCCTCCAGGGGAAAAGAGCTCAAATTTTTAGGGTTAGGGTCTTCTGGCCATCCCAAATTTGAGGCAGATTCTGGTCCATCCCTCTTCGAAGTAGGCTCATTGTGTTTGGGTTTTACAACATGTGGGTCATGTGTCTCAGCCTTTTGACTATCTTGAACTGGTATGGGTGCTGTTGCTGGCATCTTCCCACCATGATCTTCACTTCTATGGTAAGTAACTTCTCCAGAGACCACATTTGGTTCAGTAACTGCATGATTCTCGATATGTGTTGGAGGTAATGGGGTATTTTCATAGTTTTCAAAATTTAAAAAATCATCTTCAAGTGTGGGTTCTACACCCAGTGGCTGAGAAGAGGTGGAAGTTCCTTCAAGCGTGGGATCCACAACTTCTGCTATAGAATCTCTGACTGCGTCTGACCGGGAAGTGTTGATTACCAAAAATTGTGCGCCCATAGAATCATCAGATTTGGAAAGCCGGTTCAAGGACTCAGATTGTTGTCTAGGTATCCTCTCAGAGTGAAAAACCCTAAATGACCTAGGTTGGTTCTTTCCCTGAATATGGTCCACAACATCAGTATCTTGGTCAGAGTACCCTGAATTGAAGGCCCCGCCAGATGAATACCTCCCTTCTTCATTATTCACCTCATTGTTATTGCCATCACTTTGCTTTAAGATTGGTGCTGACACATTTTCTACATGCTTTGAATTGGTATCTTTTGGTGGTAATAATGATGATATATCATCTTTTACCAGTGTTGGTGCCTGTACTGGTAAGGGTGGAGCAGGGTGTATCACCATATCCTTTGGTAATACAACTTCTTTCTCATGAACAACTTGTCCGCTGATAGATGGTGGCAACACAGCATTTATCCCGGTAGTAGTAGTGTGAGGTGTGTATTGAGAAATGAACGCATAATCAGATGGTACTGAAAGAGGGGTCGAATCATGAATTGCAGTGTTGTATTGATACAGGTTTTCACTAGGGTTAACACTAGGGTATGTACGAATTGGGTCCATGTATTGAACGCTCTCTGGCTGGTAAGAGTAGAGAGATGGTTCGCTCGACAGACTAGGTTGAACCTGTCCCTGTACTTGAGTCTGGCCAGCTGGCACTGTGCTGGTACCAGTACCAGTACCTTCACTTGTTTTATGTCTGTCTATATTGGAATTAAGATGCATAAACTGGTCCAAATCACCCCCTTGAGTTGAACCAGTAAACCCATACCCGCTTGCTGGCTTACCAGTGCCTGAACCAGTATCCATCCCATTGATGGCAACAAGAAACTGGACCTCGGAGTCACCATCCATTGAGCCCAGACTCAAGCTTAAGTCATCAAAATCCGTGCTGGAGAAGAGAAACATCCTCAGCTTCTGAGACCCTCCGCCTCTGCCTCCCTCAGAAGAACCCTCTAGAAGAACCCCACACTCCTCCATCATATTTCTCAAATCCTCATCATTCGAGACTGATATTAGAGAATCCAAATCCTCACCAGGTAACTGGTACTTAATGGTATGAGGTAAATTATATATAGCCGTTGTTTTTCTCTTTAACTCTTGAAAGGAGATGTTATAGTTTATTCGAATAATATGGGTCTCACCACCAACATACCGTAACTTACCATCACTCGGTCTGGGTAAGATTTTGCCACCATAACTGCAGAGAAATTTTATCCTTTTACTGCCAGATGTGTCAGAGGCAGCCTCCGATGATGTACATCCTGACATGGCCCGTGGTGGGCCCAGAGCTGGTACTGATCTGGTTGAAGAAAAGTAGGGCTTATTTTCATTTACTGCTGGAGGGTTAGGGTTAGGGTTAGGGTGTTCAGTTGAGGCTGCTAAAGTGGAGATGTCAGAGCTCGCTTCAGATCCTGGGCGGAAAACATCCAAAATGCCTCTGCGGTCCATGTAGCCTGTTTGTGGCTGTACTGGTACCTGTGCTGGTACCTGTGCAATAACTGGTAAAGGGGCTGAGGGCATTTTTGCACGGTCCCGCATGAACTCTAATGCAAATTCTTCTCCTGTCTGGATGGAGTAGTTTAGAACAGGTCTGGTTGGTCCAGGTACTGGTACATTTAATCCGGCACTGGTAGAAGAGGTTGGTGGAAGGGTCCCTTGACTGCCTGTTGTCCTCTGACCGGATTCCTTCCTGTACTCCATTTATAATTTGGCTTATAAATTATTTTAGAGTCTTGTGAGTTCCATTCTGGAAATGAAAGATCGCAATCTATCCAGAAAAAAAAAAAAATACAAAAGAGGTTAATGTTCAATTAAGGCAGTGCATTACTGCTCTGAGGTAGGAAACAAATGTAAGACTGCTTCCCTCAAGATATTTGGTGGGAACTTAAATGCTTAAGTCAAACATTTTAAGCAATACCCATGCAAAACAATTCCATTACAGCTCAATGACATGAGATAAATAAAAAACTACTATAGTATTGTACGTAAATGAAAACTATGAGCTCCAACAAATTGCTTATACAAACAGAAGAAAATTGTTTAGCGAAACAAAACATCAGAGTAGACCAAAAAAGCTTTATTTAAAGCATAGCTCTACTGTTCTAGTCATTGGAAAATAAATTTGATCATAGCTGGCTAGAAACAAGCTCAAATTCCAATAAAAAATAACTGAAAAAAATATGCAAAACAAGCTCACACCAATAACACGATATAACTCAGCAAGCTAGGTTAGCACCTCTCCACTTTTAAGCATAAACATCAATTAGTCATTGAAATTAATCAAAATCTTAAGCATATAGTTAATTGGTGAACAATTAAACAGAATTATTTACAAAGGATAACAAGTCCAACACCTTAGAATCAAGCTAATGGTAACTCAACCAAGCAAACAATACTCGGATTGAAACTAATTACTTTTCTTTTGAAAACTAATTAACCTTTTTCTATCTAGAAACTCACTTGTTAACTGGCTTGCTTGCCTACCTACCAAATCCAAAAACCCAACAAAAGTCTACCAAATTTCATCACGTTTTAGATCAAAAAATTCGAAAAGTACCCACTTATATAACTCCGCTGAGATCGATTCCTAAACAGAAAAGATAATTTTCAGAAAAAAGGGAGAAAAACCAGTACCTCAAATCAAGCTAAGAAGCGGCCCGAAAGGAGCCGCCATTGGACGGATCAAGATTTCCACGGTCTGAATTTTTCCCTTGTGCAAATAGATTTCGTAGTTTGTTTTCTAATTTCTTTGATTTAATTAATACAGAGAGCGAGAAGAGAGAGAGAGAAGCAGGGTGAGAAGCAAGTAAATGGTAGTATCGGACAAAGAGGGGTAGGATTATTTGTTAATCGCTCAATTTCTCTGTTACCCCTCCATTAACAAATTATTTGCGAAACTACCGGAAACCCTTTTCAGATTGGTCACGGGACTGAGGTAGCGACTATCTATTTAATCGGGTAGGAATCCTACCGGAGGATTGAGATCCGTTAAAAATATACTTGTATATTAACATTTTATATTTTTTTTTAAAAATATTATTATTTTTTGTGGGTTAAAAACCATTTAATCTAAATATTCTAGACCATTAAAAAAAATATTGATTTCTATCTATTAAAAAATAAATCTAAAGAATATAAAATTTAATTTACAGGTACATTTTAATATTGAGATAATTTTGAATAATTTAAATCAACTAATTAGATTTTGAAAAATGATGATATTAATTCAAAATATGAACTAATGTGCGCTCTACACAGTAACATGACCTTTTTTAATATAATTACTTGTTGCCTTGTTGGATTTTACTATACTGTAGTTCACTAGTTCTAGCAAGGTTCTAAATAGCGTTTATAGCGTCGTAGCGGGAAAGCTAAAAAAAAAGCTATAGCGGAAGCTATTCCAAATAACGTTTTTTTTTATATTTCGTATATTCAATATTTGTACTAAATATCAACATTATCTAAAGTCTCATAGAACAATAAATAACACCAAAGTAATTAAGAAATTATAATATTCATATTGAACCCATACAAAGTCCAAATTGTGGTTCAAAATATCCATAGTAATATCATAAACTATCGATTTTTCCTATTAAAAATATCTTAAGCATCATGATTCATGACATAATCTATTTTTTTTTCTATTCAAATTTTAATTTCGGTTTGGACTTTTTTTCTATTCAAATTTCAATTTCAATTTCCAATTTCAAATTGATTTATCTGTAGCAAGTAGCAACAAATTCAATTTCGGTTTGAGATTTTTTTTATCTTTATTTAAAACCCATATAATTAAAAAAGCTTTAAAAAAAAACTCCATATTTTATAGCGCAAATAGCGCAAATAGTGAACCGCTATAGCGCTGTAGCGGCCGTAGCGTAACTAACGCATTTTGATGTCATAGCGTAGCGTTTGGGGTCCGCCACTATAGCGCGCTATTTAGAACACTGAGTTCTAATAAGGGGAATTTTACAAACTGCCTATTCTCTAGAAAAAACTCAAACAAAATACCTCCTCACCAAATTTCTTGATAAAATATCCTTGTGGCCCCCAAAACATCCCTTTTTTTCCTCTCCCTCTCTCTCTTTCCACGTTACTCTCTCCCCTTCTCTCTCCATATTAATTACTCTCTTTTGCTTTTTAATTTGGAAAACGTCAAATGAAGAAGGCTCCATTATATATATTCAGTATAAAATTTATTTTGTAAAATATATTTAACATATTAATCCTTTTAATAATATATAGCACTAATTTATTCTGTAAAATATTTTGAATTAACATATGAATCTTTTTAATGAGGAGGAATCGGATTACACTCTCTTTTTTGACACACTTTGACACCTACCATTTTCAAAGTCCAAATAGTCGATCCAAACCGTTCAACATGATGGATATATTAAAATGTGCTTGGAGATCAAATTTTACATTTTTTTTGAAATTTTTTACTATTTATTAAGATGGTTACAAAATCGTTGTTTTCATACCATTGAAAAACAGCGATTTTGTAACCATCTTAATAAATAGTAAAAAAATTCAAAAAAATATAAAATTTGATCTCCAATCACATTTTAATATGGTGATCATGTTGAACGGTTCGGATCGACTATTTGGATTTTGAAATCGCAAAATTGGCCTATAAAAAAAATAATGTCATGATGTGTAAAAAAAAAAAATGTAATTGGATCCCTCCTTTTTAATATAGACATTCTAAAGATAGTTTATTAAGTAAAAAATATTATAATGTGGCTTCCACAATTATAAAAATTTATCACATCACATACTAAAAACAATTAAGTGAAGTACTCATACTAAAAAAAAATATACTGATCATGTACTTTTTTTCTTAAAAAATCAAGTAGTAATTAATAAACTCTAAACGATAAAAAAAAATCTCACGTTAAGTTAATGTTTAGCATGCTTCAGTTGTCAACATGAGTAGATGAGATCTCAACTTGTGGCACCTGCATAATTATATAATTTTATTAGTAAAAATATATTTAAAACAAATGCAATGAATTATACACCACATATTCAATAATAAATTAACTTTTTGAAAATCTTCATCTTGTTAAGAATCATAATTTAAATTCCATGTATTATCACTAAATTAATTTAGCAAACTGTTAAGAGTAATTAATGTAACTTGGAGAGAGGGGAAGAGAGGGAAGGAAGGGAAGTTTGAGGCATTTTGTCAAAAAATTTAGTGAGGAGGTATTTGTTTTATCTTTTTAATAGGATGAGCAGTTTGTAAAATTTTCCGTTCTAGTAATATATGCGGTTGGATTCAGGTAGGATTGAGATCCGCGTGGTCCCTTCGACTTGAAGAAAATTGACAAGGAGAAGATAAGTTTGACCTCACTATCGTATAAATTGACAACTAATAATATTTATCAAAGATATCTTGTATCAGTGGGAATGATATCATGGAGAATTGGAGATTAATTGACCAAACAAAAGGGCAAAAATAGTACCAACAATTCAAAAGCCCCGTACAAGCAAATATGAAAGCACATAATTTTGGATGCTTGAACCTGTGATGAACATGTCTTGAATAATTATCCACACATTTGTTTTAACACGAGCACGGTTATATTATTGCGATTATGTTAGCACCAAGGCCCTGGTGTTATAAGAATTCATATCACCTAAGGTAACTCAAACTTTATGTTTAGATCCGAACCGTTGATTTGCTTTGACACGAATATTAAACGGAATCCGTCACTACAAAAGACAGGCACTTTTCGCGACGGAGTACCGTCATAAACGTGTTTTTTCTATTTGCGACGGTACTTTTTGCGACGAAGTCCCGTCATAAATGCGTTTTTTCTTTCGCAAAAAGTGCCTACTTTGTTGTTGTGCGTGTATTTTTGCTTCGGGCTGGATTGGTCCTGACTCGTGTTATAAAGCCTGATGCATTATTAACCTAACTATCAAAATGTAGTATTGAACTTATTATTTTGAACACTTTGATGGTTTTTTTGTATTAGTTCCAACATGCACTGAAAATAGAATTTTCAGGAAATCTAAGATATGACAATGAGTGTGATTTATTGGTCTGTTTTTTATTATTATTTTATGTAACTTTTTTGTATTAAATGTACTTGTAATATTTTGTTTGGATAGGGGACAGTGAAAGTAATGAAGGGAAGGAAATTATATCATATTTAATATTATTTTTTTTAGTAGGACTAAGATGTTCTTAAGTTCACAAAGTTTATTTGTGAACTTAACTCTAAAGTTTATCGGATTGGCTTTAAACGTCGAATTCAAACTGCTGAAACCCATTTACTTTACGAGTGATGTGTCTACATGCAAAAAATTTAAACTTTTGGATTAATTTAGTATAAAGTCAAGCGGTCAAAATTAGAAGATTTATAAGTTAATTTTAATGCATTCACTTTTTGGACGTTTTTTTTTTACCACTTGACTCTATATGAAATTAGTTCGAAAATTTAATTTTTTTGCATGTAGACATATCACTCGTAAAGTAGATGGGTTTCAACGGTTTGGATTCGTCGTTTGAAGCCAATCCGATAGATTTTAGAGTTGAGTTCATAAAAGAACTTGATGAACTTGAGCAGGGGGGGAGCCATATTTTCCATACTACGAATGAGAGTAAATTTACATTACCCATAGCATTTTACTCTATAATATATAGAAACTACATTTAAAAACAAAAAATTAATGAGAATCAATTGACTCCCATATGTTATATGTCAATTCGCCCCTGAACTTGAGAACACCCTAGTTCTACTCTATTTTTTTTATTAGATACTAATATGAGATCAATGTTAATGGATGCCATTTTGTCCTTCAATTTTACAAAATCTATATTTTAATATTCTTTGAATTAAAAATGCAACAAAAGAAAACAACGCTAACCAAACATGGTGCAAGTAAAGGAGATATCTTAATTCTTAAGTCAAAATTTGAGATTACGCTATATAAGTCAAACATGTTTTTTTTATTGAACTTTCAAATAACAGATCTATGGATGATTACGCTATATAAGTTTTTTGTACTAAAAAAATTGTATAATTTCATCTTTACATTCACATGCATCAAATGCGCCTGAAATAAAGGAACTAGTTGATTTGTGTAAACATCACGGATTTTAAATGGATCGAATTGTTTTGCATCGAATTTTTTCGTGGCATTGCATTGCATGTAAAGGTCAAAAACGACTATCTCATTTCTGAAAAAAAAAATGCAAAAACATTAACTAAAGTCAAATTAGAGAAAATCTTAATTTATCTATTTAAAATCCGTGCTGTTTACACAAATCAACTATTAATTAGTAATTTGATTTAGGGGAGTGCTATCTTAAGGTCATAATTTCTAATATTCAGGGCACACAGAAAATTTTCATTCTTAATGTCCATTTTGCCCCTTAATAAATGCTGTCTTTTTTTGCCGAAATTTATATATATAAGAAAATAAATTAAAAAAATATTAAAAATAAGAAACTGTTAGTAGGAATTTGTGTTTTTATAGTAATGCGATAGATTTGCTCAGAGTCAATTCTCATAGTGCTTCAAATTCTTATTTATCTTTTACTTTTTATTATATCCGATATGTTATCCAACTTTTTATTCACTTTCTATGTGTCTACAAAATTAATTATTCACGGTTAATGAGTCGTTTAAATCTAATATTTTTAATAATATCTTTGTTTTTTTTTCCTCCTTCATTTTTTTTGTCTAAATTTGTAGCACCTAACCCCTCTAGCTATTTAGTTTTAAAAAGATAAATGGAGGAGGGATTTACCTGTCTTTAGAATATGTACCAAGGTTTTTCTTTTTGTTTACTTTCAAATTATAATGAATATTGTACTCTTAGTATAATTATTTTACAGAAGAATGATTATGTTTGTTTCATAATTATTTTACACTCTAAATCAGCACCATGTAAAGGCCACATTTTTTTTGTGCGATCATTACCATGTCATACATTTATAAATAAATTATTTTACTTTTTGATACATAATAAATAACTTATTTACTTTTTTTAATAAACAAATCTATCCACTAAACTAAATTCTCAACAAACAAAAATGAGGTTAACAGTTGTTTTATTCTCTCACCAAACCCAAATGATTATGTCTTCTCTACAAACAACATTATCACATATATATTAATAGCGACATATAGGGGTGTAAACGGATATGGATATCCGGACGGATATCCGCTCCGAATCCGCTTATTATCCGTATCCGGATTTAAACGGATACGGATACGGATAATTTTTGCATAGGGAAATTTGATGCGGATACGGATACGGATAATTTTTTGAAAGTATAAACGGAGCGGATATCCGCACTATCCGGATCCGAAATTTCAACTTCTCCGCTTCGCTGTAACTTGACTTTCAGCGGTTAATATTCCCTAACTCCTCTCCATTCCTATATCTTCTCCATTTCTTTACCTTTTTTAATTTACTTTTGTTTTTCTTAATTGTTTTTATTTTTTTTAATTTAGTATTTGTACTTAAAGTTCATATGACTCAATTATCCGACAATTATCCGTGGATTATCCGCTCCGTATCCGTATCCGTTTAAGACGGATTTGGTTTTGAATTTTGATATCCGTTTACTATCCGTATCCGTATCTGTATCCGCTCATTGAAAAACGGATACGGATTTGGTATCGGCATTATCCGCTCCGAATCCGCTCCGTTTACACCCCTAGCGACATATGTATAATTCGCAATTAGGTGGGGGCAATCAATATATTTTTGCAAAGATTAAATAAACCCAATCTATTTTTTCAACGTGCTATTAGCATCGTGGTGTTTTGTAAAAAAAAAATTGAAATAAAAAAAGACAAAGGTAAAATGAAATGGAACTTGGAGAAAAATGGATTTAGTTTATCACAAAAAGGTTACCAGTTGGTGTGTTTTCGATGAAGAGTACACTATTTCGAATAACAAGGTTTATTATAGAAAGTTCAAATATTCAATTGTTTTCAGATAGTTCACAAAAAAAAAAAAAATAGAAACAATGTTTCATAAATAATTGTGCAATACTGATCGGTGAAAACTTTTTGAGATTCATATCCATTAACTTAACAAAAATAACTTAATATATGTCTATCTTGTCGAATATGATACGAGTCGGATAAATAGATACAAGAGTACCATTTACACTCCTAAATCCTATTTATGCTTTCAATAAAATATTTATATACTTACTGATCACATGGTCCAGAATGTACACTTTGAAAATAGATACAAGAGTACCATTTACACTTTGAAAATTGCTGATCACATGGTCCAGAATTTGGTTGCACTGTTTTTACTGTTCACCTGGATCAGCAATTTTCAAAGTGGCTTAATAAATAGTAAAAAAATTTCAAAAAATGTAAAATTAGGTCTCCAAGCAGATTTCAATATGTATATCAACTTGAACGGTTCGGATAGACCGTTTGGACTTTGAAAATCCGATTTTGAGTTGGAAGCATATCGGCCCATATGCTACTAAAAGCATATTAGCCTATCTCTCTCTCTCTCTCTCTATATATATATATATATAGAGCTGGGCTATGGTGAGTTGCGAAGTAAGATGTCATTTTTACTTCACGCTCATATTTTTATTTGAAAATCTAAACAACTGATCTGAACCGCTCAACATGTTCTCCATATTGAAATGTGCTTGGAGACCAAATTTTATATTTTTTGGAATTTTTTTACTATTTATTAAGCCACTTTGAAAATCGCTGATCGAATGGTCCAGAATTTTTTACTGTTCACCCGGATCTGCGATTTTCAAAGTGGCTTAATAAATAGTAAAAAAATTCCAAAAAATGTAAAATTTGGTCTCCAAGCACATTTCAATATGGAGAACATGTTGAGCGGTTCGGATCAGTTATTTAGATTTTCAAAATGGAATATGAGCGTGAAGTAAAACAACGTTTTACTTCACAACTCACCATAGTCTCTCTCTCTCTCTCTCTCTCTCTCTCTCTTTCTATATATATATATATTTATTTATATACTTACTTTACATGATAATTATCATGTACGAAATAGTTTTTATTTATATCCTTATTCATTAAGCTAACCGAAAAAAATCTTATCCATATCTATACTCATGTTCTATAAACTAACCAAAAAAAACTATCTATATCTATCTTATCAAATTCAATAAAAATATAAAAAAGAGGAGGCATCGGATGACACATTTTTTTTGTGACATCGGATGGCACCGTACACTTTCAAAGTTTTTAAAGTCCAAACAGTCGATCCAAACCGTTCAATATGATCGATATATTAAAATGTGCTTGCAGATTCAAAAAATGTAAAATTTGATCTGCAAGCATATTTTAATATATCTATCATATTGAACGGTTTGAATCGACTGTTTGAACTTTAAATATATAGGATGTCATCCGATGTGACAAAAAAAAAGTGTCATCCGATCCCTCCTCTGTTAAAAATTACCATTGACATTCCTAAACACTCTTGTTTAATTTTTAATCATGCATTACTCGGACGCGAATATTTAAGCGAGCTTCGGGGGATTCAGAAAAGGGGCCTGCACAGTTGCGCACCGCACCAGGCCAAGGAGACTCAACAGTAGACCCCACCCTCCAGACACCCGTTGGAACACCGAAGAACTTTCCAAAACAATGCGGGAGATAAAACCAATCAGAACCGGACAACAGACCAATCCAGTGGTCAGGATTGACAGGAGATGTATATGTGGTGATGTCTTTTTTTTTTTGTTCTTTTTTGTTTTTGTTTTTAAGCTATGAGATAATTTAATAAAATAAAACAAGATTCATAAATTTGTAGCTAGAAAGAGATGTTAAAATAAGATATCCGAAAGCACAATATTTTACATGGTGACATAGGTAGAATACCAACTACCAACATATTGTGGCAACATGATTTTTTATTGAAACAAATGGTCTTTTGATATTTCTTCTCGCTCTAGGTAATATAACCGATTAAAATAATATAAAAATATATGCTCTTTATTTTTTTAGATTGAATATTAATCTGTCGACATGTAATTTATTAGTAACTAATTTATTTTTTATTTTGATAAAAAAAATAATTTGCAGACTAAAAAAATATTGAGAGCACGATTTGATTATTGAGAGCTGAGATAAAAAAAAATTCCTCTTTATACTCATTATATCCTTATTTAATATATTGTTCTTTATATTGAATTATGATTGTATATTACACTTAGCAGGGCTGACCCAGTGTATTCCAGGGGTGCAGCTGCCTCCCCCCTGAATTTTGAGTTTTAGTGGAGATTTATCGGTTTCAATCGACTTTGCCCCTCCTGGAATTTTTTTGCCCCCCCTCTGGACGTTTGATTTGTAATTCGGGTTAAATTTAGGATTAAAATTGAAATAAATTTGTTGAATTTTGATTGGTAATTAGAATTATAAGTCAGAGCATCAGAAATTACAAGTCAAAGCATTGAAAAGTATAAGTTAAAGCATTGTTTTTTATCGAGAACCCAATTGGTTAATGGATTTAAACCCAATTAGATATTTAAACCCGATTCGATATTTTTTTGCCCCTCTCTGACGAAAATCCTGGGTCCGCCCCTGCACTTTAGGAAAATATTTAATGTGTTCCATATAGAATAATTAATCTTGTTACTTTTTTAGAAATTACAATTTAGGAATGCAATTTTTGCAAGTTTCAAACAATATATTCATATCCCTAAATAATTTATTAAATTATACAAAGTTATTTTTAAAATTTAGTTTGTAATGGATCATTTAACTCAAGTGTTAATTATAATGATTGTCAAATTCCAGTTCTTTATAAAATCTTCGCACCATATATAAATATAACCAAGTAAATATTATTACAAATTATTACGTATGCTGTCAGAAATCACATATAAATTTTGTATTATCATCAATTTTCTATCAACATGCACAAAAATAATAAAAGTAAGCATTGAATAATACAAATGGCATATTGCATGTCAATACAAGATAATTTGGTTAGGTTTTTCATTAAAATTTGAAACTTAGGTCGTTAGATATTAAAAATTGTGAAATCTATTAATATAAGGAGACTTGCATGTGACACGAGTTATTGATAATTGGAAAGTGTAAATGAAAAACTCTGAATAAAAATATTTTATAGAAACTTTAAAGTGAGTGTATGGGAACCGTTGAAGTTTCAATAAATTTTTATGTGTAATCAACAAAACAATTAAATAATATTATGACCACCAAAAGTTGTCTCATAAAAAAATAGATATTATATGCCGAGATTTTTATTTTTACCCAAAAAAAAATTATTTTAATATAATTAACCAAGTTTCTGAAAAAATTATATTTGTACCCAAACCGTAAATATTATTTACGGTTTCAATTAAGAATTCAATCCGTACAGAATATTTACGGTTTGAATTTTTTTTTTTTTTAGAGAAAAATAGCTAAAATGCTGAAATGAAATATAACACAAAAAAATCGAATTGTTTTTTAAAATATTTGTTAAAAAAAATACGCTACGAATATGGCCGATTTTGTGCTAAAATACGGTAAATTACAATAATTATGCTAAAATACGGTAAATGTACTAAAATGCTGAAATTACAATAATTATGTAGAATTATGCTAAAATACGGTAAATTATGCTAAATTACGTATGAATTAGGCCGATTTTGTGGCATCTTTCATAAATAATAAGAAATAGTAAAAAAATTCCAAAAAAAATAAAAATTGGTATTCTACAAGTTCATTAGATAACTAATTTACTGAGCTACGTAGATTGAAGAATAGAAATGAAAATCTTAATCGAAAACTTCAACTGAAGTTTTGAGGCCCTTCTCTTTATTTTTTGGCGATTCTAAATTTGGAAAACTAGCAAAGCGAGTATAGACGCATGCGTATTTTCATAAGCTTTCCAAAAAGTGGTCATTTGCTGAAATCGGACACTCGAGCGCCGTTTTATGGCCGTTTAAAGTTTCGTCGTCGTTTTTCGCCTTTTCAGTGAAAATATCATCCCAATTCATACGTAATTTAGCGTAATTTACCGTATTTTAGCATAATTCTACATAATTATTGTAATTTCAGCATTTTAGTACATTTACCGTATTTTAGCATAATTATTGTAATTTACCGTATTGTAGCACAAAATCGGCCCTATTCGTAGCGTATTTTCTAACAAATATTTTAAAAAACAATTCGATTTTTTTGTGTTATATTTCATTTCAGCATTTTAGCTATTTTTCTCTTAAAAAAAAAAAAAAAAATTCAAACCGTAAATAATATTTACGGTTTGGGTACAAATATAATTTTTTCAGAAACTTGATTAATTATATTAAAATAATTTTTTTTTGGGTAAAAATAAAAATCTCGGTATTATATGTCATCAGTCAGACATTGTTGATCCTTCCTTTTCTATTAAGATAGAATAAACAATATCATAACTAATAACTTTTGTCAGACTTATTAGTAAGAGAACTTTTTTTTTTTCCAAGGTTTGATTCATCTAATATTTTGTTTAATTTTTTATTTTTTGTGGGAAAAATGTATTATTTAAAATAAAAATTTATTTCAGTGAAATTATTTGGGACAAATGAATCTATTTTTTTTTTTTTTATAAAGATAAAGAATAAACTCAACGTGGAAAAAAAAATGTCATTTATAAAAAATATTAAGATGCTTATTATTCTTAAATTTCTGAACTAGCAAAACATTAATTTCCTACACATCTTATATTAGCAAATATATAAAGAAACTTAATTAGGGGCAAAACTGGAATAAGACAAACAATATATCTTCTGCGCTCAATATTGTAGATTAAGCTCTCAAAATAGCGCCTCTCAATTAAAAAAAAATACAAATACAAATAAAAATTCAAACTTCAAACATGCATAACTTTTTATAATAAACTACGATTTTTTTATCATGACCGCAATTTGAAAAGTTCACAAAAATGTTGTAGTTTTCTAAGGTGAAAACCAGAAAAGTCCCATTCTCGAAACAAAAGAAGATCGTCTAAAAACTAAAAAACTAGTTGAAGTTTGTAATTCTTGATATTTGTTTTAATTACATATTACATATAATTTTGCATCACTAACAACGACAAATATTTGTACGTAACCTTTTCAATTACAACGATAAACAATGCAATTTTTTTAAATTAAAATGATAAGTAGTAAAACAAATTAGAGTGCAACGCAAACTTAACTCCTAGTAAAATACAAATTAGGTATCTCCACTTCTAATTTCTTTTACTGGAATCTTTTCGTAATGGAACAGTGCATCTTCCAAAATTATCTTATCGGGAAGATGACACTATTGAGGTGGGACCCGGGCCTCTAAAAATGGCATTTTCTTCTTCTGATGAGCTTCAAAAGATTACAAATTCTATGGCAGGGGTAAACCTTTTTCTTAGAATTTTTTCTTTACTTGTCTGATGTTCTTCGAGTCATTTTTAATTTCTTATAGAACCTTAATATTATTTAGGTTAACCTGTGCCAATACAACAAAATTATCTCTGGTAACCACTAGACCAACTACTGGTACTGGCTAAAACCAGGGATGTCTTTCAACACATCAAAATATTACATGGATTCCTGTTACACAAAAAACTTCACCAATAAGGAAGAAACTAACTAAATGCCCCTTGCACAACTTCACCACCAACACAAATAGATTACATGAAGAAAATCTCATTTTTGGCCCCAATTCTAATTGTTTCTAAAAAATTTCAAACCATCCCTTTTGATCATTTTTCTCTCTGAAGTAGTGTAACTTTACTTCTGCTGATAAGGTTGTAGAATATAACAGGTTAAAGGAGTAATCAGAAGTTGATAGCAAAGATGGTTGCAAACAAATACGTACTAGCTGTAAATAATTAATTAGTATAGCATACCACAATTATACTCAACACTAACACACTTTTTACTTTCTGCAGCATGGAGATCAACAGTAAAGCAAAGAAAAAAGGAAAAATAATTAACTACACCAGCTCTACAAAAACAGTCACATATTTATATATTGTATATATTATTTTGCCTACTATTTAACGGAAACATACACTAGCAATTGTTATGTCAAAAAAAAATTGTGTTTGCAAGTACTACAAAGGAATAACAAGCTACTCGGGGACTGTCACCCCTCTTTTAAACCCAACAAATGAACCAAACACTAAAATTATCCGATGCGATCGAGATTAAATTCTAAATACATCTAAATTAGAACTTTTGTATAATTTCATGTACAACTTATGTTATATATACCTTTTTCCTATATGCTTCCGCACTACATTACTGATCCTATATACTTTCTTTCTTAAATTCTCTATATACTTCTCCACCTGCATGCCTTGACAATTACCGAAGCAACGCGAGTTTTATCTCTGAATAACACTCGTACTAAGTCTGCAAGTCTGCATTATGATATATATCGAGTTTTTTTCAACTACACGCACTTTTAAATGCTACGAATAAAAGAAATCAGTGCTGAGATATGACCTGAACCGCTGTTTCAGCCGATATTTGCGCAATGATTAAGGGACGAAAACAGTATAACTCATGGTGCAATGAGTTTCATCATTGTGTCTTACGGGTTTAAAATATAATTGCTCTATTAATTGTTCGTTGCTTCACGGGCCGCATCGAATCCCAAAAGTTGACCTGAGCGCATAAGGTGGGATTACACCGGAGAACCAGAGTGCTCTTTAATTAGCCGTCTGTTCGATCGTTTTATGACCTGAACAGCTTGCTTTCTTTTTCAAAAAAATTGTTGCTTTGACTGTACACCTAAACATATAGCACTAAGGACTTTGATAAAGAAAAAAATAATGAGGTTATGGTAATATGCACAGATTAACCCGTGTTAGGGATCTGTATCTCTATTTTTAATGTTCAAAAAATCAATTTGAACCGTTAAACATAATATTTATATCAAAATGTACTCATAAATCAAATTTTATACATATATATTTTTTAAATTTATTTTACTTTTTTTTTAACCGGTAGAAAACCGCTGCTTTTGGAGACAGGTCCAGAATTTTTAAATCATGTGATTTTCTATTTTCTAAAAGAATAGTAAAAAGTTCTAAAAAATATAAAATTTGATATGTATGTCATTTCCATATGACAATCATGTTGAACAGTTTAGATCAATTGTTTAAACTTTAAAAACAAAGATACAAGTTCATAACGCATACTGTTATGTAATATGCATATTATCATAGCCTCACTCAATAAAAAAAACATCTAGTACTAGATGGATGCATCTAGGAAGGCAAATAGATCGAATATTATCCGTATGTATCCGAAAATTAGATACGGATATCCAATATTCAAATATCCGTGTGAAGATCTACGGTTTTAAGTTTCATCATCCGAATCCGAATAGTAGATTTTTAATAATATTTAATTAGATAAATATCATGAATTGTGATATTTTTAATAATATTTATATATTTTTAATAAATAATAGTATTAAAAAGCAAATATCCAATCTGTATCCGTATTAAAAAATAAAAACAAATACAGATATAATTTTGTTACTATTCAATTCGTATCCGATCCGTTTGCATCCCTAAATACATCCGAGATTGTGAAATGCTCTAATAATGGGCCATACATAGACCAAATGGTTCTAATAAGGGATCATAAATAGACCAAATGGTTCTTGGAAGAAAATAATTTCGAATGTTAAGAGATTTCCTCCTTTATTTTGTTGATTTGTTAACTAATAAAGATATTTCATGTTAGCACCTACGAGTCTACGACTGATATAATATGTATTGATTGATGAACGAGTAAAAAGTAGAATCATCTCCAATGATAGTTAATGTCTCTCTTTTTTAAATACAATAATATAATTATACTTGCTTGAGAAGTCAAGCGAAAGATTAAAAGTGTTGAATGCTATGTTGAAATTGTATGATTTGCACTACTCAACTTGCAGCCATGTTGGATTTCAATGATTCAATCCCTACTTCCGAATCTTTTTAAAGTAATTTAAGTTGCAATTGGACAATTGGGATTTGGGGAAATCAAGCTACTTATTTTAATTTTTAAGCGACCATCCTGCGAAGAGATATTTTAAATCAAACAATCTTACTTTAAATCAAGCAAGTAATTAATGTATAAAATAATTAATGTTCATCCTTTTCATGATTTTATTTATTTACTTACCAATATTTTTATTAATTTCATAATAAAATTAGAAACAGAATTACATTTATACCTGATTAAAAAAATATAAATTCTTACTGAGCAATTTCTTGTCAAGCTCAAACAAGTGAACCGAAATGATTTCGAGCTCGAGCTCGAGCTGAAAAAGTCTAATCAAATAGGTTGCGTTCGAGCTAAATTTAAATTGATCTCGAATCAGTAATGCGTTACAAGTCTTTCTTGCAAGCCTAATCCAGAGGCATCACTTAGGGCCTGTTTGGCTGCAGTGTGGGCTGGGGAATGGACACAGGAAAGCAAAATTTTTGAACTGATTTTTACTGTTCACGTGGGGAAAAAAAAAAAATTCTGAGTGAATTTTTTTTTCCCACGTGAACAGTAAATGCCGAACAGGCCCTTAAGGAAAATAAATATTAGAAAACTAATATAGTTTAAGAAACATTATCATTCTGTTCTCAACAAATAAATGATTATATATATAATTCATTTATGAGAATTTAGTACAACTTTGAAGTCATGGTTTTTTTTTTTTCTAAGTTAGCGGCAAAAGTTGCCACTAACAATATATTGATTAATAAAAAAATTATATATACACGTAAAAGAAAACAAAAGAAAGGAAAGAAATAAGAATTCCCACACAGTTGCCCTATAGAACCCCTTCCAACTAGCGGAGATTGCCTCAATCATGGTACAAAACTCAATCACATAGGTTACAGATCAAAATATTTTGTAACCAAAGGAATACATCAAGAGTCGCATAATTGATTAGTTGATTCACAGGTTGTCTTTTATTGGAGAAGAATTGTCTATTCCTCTCCTTCCAGAGCGCTCAAATCCCAGCCGCCCAAACCACATCCCTCATTTCTCTTTCTCGCCGCGCGAGACCAGTGCTTCCCCTAGACCAAATCCGAAGAAGATCGATTCCCCCGGATGCCGGGATGTTGTAATGCATGCAAATCCCTCACCGAAACCTTACCGCATAGCTGCAGTTTCGCATGATGTGAAGTCGTGGTTTTTTCAAATTTAAATATATCAATAATCAAATTAAGTTAAATAAAATTGATATAACATTTAGTCTAGTGACAAAGGTAATGCTCTCTCCGTGTGAAAGGTTGCAAGTTCGAAACTCAAAAGAGACAATCTTTTATGGATATTAAATAATTGGGTGGGTTGCCCTCCAACTTTTACTAAAAATAATTGGTGGTAATAGAACTTATTTCACCAAAAAAAAAAAAAAAAAAAACTGAAGATCACAAAGCCAATTATATACATAGATAATCAAATTAAGTTTGCCATCTTCTTAATAAACTTAATTTCATAAAAATTCTACTATACTATCAAATTAAGTGATCCAAGTGAAAAGTTCGAACTGTCATAGAAATAAAAAACAGATTTATACCCACTCTAATTCTCTTCGTCTAAAATGATTCTCGGACCTGGTTAAAACCTTAATTAATTTAAATATATTAAGGTCATATTTAGTTGTGACATAAGTCATGAAATAAGTACTTTATTCTGTATTTATACTGCCAAACATGAATAAAGTGTGATGAAATAATATAGCATAAAAATCACTTATGCCATTATAAATTGACTCACCTATTTAGGTGGCATAACTTATACTGCGTCTCTTCTTTTAAATTAATTAACCTATTTAGATTTAATCCATAACTTAATTTAATTCACAACCAATCAAAAAGTATCTTATATCATCATAACAATATAAACAACTTATGCCATTATAACTTAATTTAATCCAAACAAAACATGACTAAAACGGAAGAATGCTTAAATTTGATATCCAAAAGAAACCTAAATTATTTCCAGCAAGGAAAGCCCAAATTCACATATCAGGCCATGTAGTTTAACTTGGGCTGAAATTTTCAGCCCGAGGTCACTTGCTCGCTCTTAACGAGTTCCATGTTCAATTACAATATTCATAACAATAACACCAAGTCACCAATATGTGATGTATAGGACTTAAAGCTGTTAACGAGCTTAGTCGAGTCCAGTTTGGCAAAGTTTAAATTCAGCTCATATTAGAATGGGAATCAGAGTAGGTCCGATGCCCATCGGACCTACCTTGGTTCGATGGGTGTGATGACCATTCGATCTGCATCAAGATCGTGTGCTCTGCATCAAAATCCGTGCAAATCTGTATCAATTTCCGTTCACATAGATCTTGATGCTAATCGTACGGGCCTAGAGCTAATTGAACCTAAATGTAGGTCCGATGCCCATCGGACCTACTCCTATCTCATTAGAATGAGTCAATATTCATTTTAGTCAAGCCGGCTCGTTTGTGTTGTGAGCCACATATTGATTACGTATTCTTCTCATAACAAGCTTTGTCCTCTCATAATGAGCACAAGAAATATAATGAAAGAGTTGACGAATAACTTCAACTTCTTATTGTCACGAGCTGAAAAACAAACCGCGTCAGCCTGAATCGAGCTGGATCGAATTGAACTCGTTAGTAATGAGCTAAGTTAAAATCGAACAAGTTAATTATGAACTTTTTTCGAATTGATTTTGAACGAACCACGAGCCACGAGTTATTTACACGTGATATATTACCAAAAAGCAAGCCAAGAGTGCAGTGACGTAGTAAGAATTTGAGTCAGAAATGGACAAAAATATTAACAATTCAAATATCATCAAAATATTAAAATACAAATTCGAAAACTACAAGTTTAGGAGTGTAAACGGAACGGATTCGGAGCGGATAATGCTGATACCATATTCGTATCCGTCTTTGAATGAGTGGATACGAATACGGATACAGATAGTAAACGGATATCAAAATTCAAAACCAAATCCGCCATAAACGGATACGGATACGGAACAGATAATCCACGAATACGGATACGAAACGTATAATAATTGGATAATTGAGTCATATGAATAATTTACTCAAATAATCCACTTATATTACATAATATAATACAAGTATTATAATAAAAACATAAATTTTTTTTTAAGTAATACCACAAAAAGACAAAAAACAGAGTTGTTTTCCGGTTTTATGTTTAGTCAATAGTCCGACAACTTATAATTAAACAGGTGTTGTGAGGTTGTAGTTTTTTTAGAGAAATTTCATCAACTTTATAAGCATCAGCTAGATTGGAGGAAATTTCTCTAACCCACGTAATGAGCTGAGCTGGATTCCACTACCAATTCTTTTAAAAACAAGAGCATAAGATGGATTCCACTGCCAAGCCTTTCAAAGGCATAGCGGATTTAAATGCATAGATACCCGCTCCGGATAGTTATCGGATCCGCTCCGTTTCTGAATAAGATAATATATCCCAATCCGTATTCGAATCCATTCAGCATACTGAGAAAATATCCGGATACGGCAATATCTGGATCCGTATCCATTTATCTGAATCCAGATCCCAAGCGGATATGGATCGGATTCGGAACGGATAATTCGAATCCGTTTACACCCCTATACAAGTTTCATCTAAAATGATATGAGTTTTATTATATAATATTTTTTTCATATAAAAAAGTAATAAACATAGTAATACTAAATTAATTTTCAAGTCTAAATTTGTGAGAGTGAGCGGAGTAACATTGATGAAAGAGAGCAACGCGTCTTTGTTTCCTGATGTGGTCTGTCCTTTGGGGTTTTATCTTAGGTATGCTTGGATTGGGTTAAATCTGGGGGCCAAGATGCTCCATTCTTGTTTTTTCTGGCATTGTCTCCCTGTTGTGAGATGTTACGTTTTTTCATAGGGGTTGTGTTTTTAATTGCGGCACTCAAAAAGCTTTCTCCAAAAGCTCATGTAATAACCTTTGAATGCAATGAAGTTGCCTACGGGCTGTTGGCCCCAAAAAAAAAAAGAAAAAAAAAAGAGAGCAACGCGCAAGTAAGAGAAGGAAATACGTGATACGCCGTGACGTGACGTGACAAACACGCTGTGATTTGATCACGTGACGTGACGTGACGTGATCAATAATTTTTTTTCACGTGACGTGACGTGATGTGATCAAAATAGTGGCAGACGATCACGTCACGCGTAGTCACGGCGTGACTACGCGTGACGTGATATGACGTGACATAAATTAGTCACATTGAACTTTTTTTATATTT
This sequence comes from Carex kokanica, assembly GCA_025461125.1. Taxonomy (NCBI): domain Eukaryota; kingdom Viridiplantae; phylum Streptophyta; class Magnoliopsida; order Poales; family Cyperaceae; genus Carex; species Carex kokanica. Next base: position 273,686 of record JAJGRX010001034.1, on the reverse strand, counting down.
TAATTTAAATTGTTGAAAATTCAGAAAAAATATATCAAAAAATATGAAAATTATAAAATTTGTAAAATAAGTAAATAATATTGCAAAAATTAACTAGTAAATAATATTCTAAAAATTGCCAAATTTTTTGGATAAAACATATTTAAGCCCGTTTCATTAAGAAACATAGTTTTTATAAACAGCCACAAAAGAAAAGTCTGAATATACTATGAATATACTACAGAAACATAGCCTAATAGTGCTAATAGGAATATGGATTGATTTTAAATAAGGAGCGCATTTGGGTATTAAGATCGGACTGATTTTAAAATTCCAAAACTATTTTAGTGCAAGCCAGCCAAGCAATCCGTGACTATGCGTGTTTACGTGATTACACGTGACAGTACGTGATCACGTGATATGTTTTATAACGTGACGTGACGTATAATTTTGTTAAATACAGTCACGTCACGCGAATAGTCACGTCACGCAACACGTGAGTCACGTTACGTAATCGACACACGTGACGTGACATAACGTGACGTGAACGTGACGTTACGTGACGTAACTGATCACGCCGTGACAAATTTCCTTCTCTACGCGCAAGTCACAACAGTTTATTCCATCATGTTTGGTTGTGGCCTAAGGAGTTTAGTTCTCGTTATTCCATCAAATGAGTATTAATTGAGCCGGATTAAGATGGCATAAACCGATTTTTAGGCCAACCTAAATTAAACCACTTCACATGGTGGTTTAATTTTATTGCACGTCATGACCTAACTCGAATGATTATAATAATATATTATTAGTATATTATTAGTATATAATTATATAATTAATATCTTATATTATTAATATATTAAATAATTATTATAATAATATTATATAATTAGTATCTTTTTATTAATAATTATTATTAATATATAATTATATAATTAATATGTTATATTGTTAATATATTAAATAATTATTATAATAGTATTATAAAATATTATAGTTATTATTAATATATTAATATTATATAATTAGTATCTTATTATTACTAATTATTATTAATATATAATTATAATATATTATAGTTATTATTAATATATTAATATTATATAATTAATATTTTATTATTAATAATTAAATAACTTAGGCTTCCAAAACTTTAGTCCTCCACCAACTCTAACCAAACAAGGAATACCTTAAGTCATGATCTAACTTTAGACCTCAACCAAATATGAATAATTTAGACCAGCATAAGATGAAATAATCAATTTAGACCTCCTTAGCTTTAGTCCACAGACAAACACTACCTATATTTATAGTAATTGTGGGGCGTGGTGTAGACTGCGTACTAAGCCTAGCTAATTTGGATGTGCTCCTACATGCTCTACTACATTTAAATCTATACAAATACATCACAACATTCAAATAATATATCAACCAACTAATATTAATTTTTGGGTAATTATATGTTACCCCTTAATTCCTTCCCCCATTTTTTCCCCAACTAACTAACTTCTTTTTCTAACTATAATAATCAATTCTAACTAACTAGTGGTCCCTACAAATTAATTAGTAGATTTTCTCCTTCTATTTCTTTCCTCTCTCCCTCCGCCCCTCTTCCACCTCCGCCTCCCCCTTCCACCTCCGCCTCCGCCCGCCTCTCCCATCTTCGCCTCTCCCTCTCCGCCTCCGCCTCTCCTTCTCCGCCTCTGCCTCCGCCTCCGCCTCACCGGACGAGGATGAATACTTGTTCAATGATAGATGAATACTTGCATGACGATGGTGGATACTTGTGCAACGGATAACTCGAAAGTATTCATCATGGATCTCATTTTAAAGAGAAAATTATGTAGAAGACGTTCGTGGTTTTAGATTTGTAAAATTCCTCACAGATCGTCAGAAATATTAGTTAGATTGAACGGAGAAAAAAAAACCACCTCTAAAAACGTGTAAAAGATGAGTGTGATATGTCCAGTTTTTTTAAAAAATACTTGATATATCAGGGTTAATACTTTATGTATTATAGATGAATACTTGATATTATTTCCACTTGCGGTGACGGTTATGCGGTTCCCACAGTAGTTAGTGATGGCGGTTGTGCGGTCCTCCCACTTAATTATGTGTTTTCTTTTGTTTTTAGCGGACGGCAGTTGTGGTACCCTACTATCTCCGCGTAATTAATGCTCTTAATGTCGTAATATTTTCATATATAATTCTTTCTCAAAGATGAGTACTTTTATTTATATGGATGAATACAACTCGTGTTAAGTGTGAATACTTTTTCGCAAATCGTCCCCTACTAATTCCACCACTTATCTCCGCATATTACTGTGGTCCCCTACTTATCTGAAGTCGCGGTTGTGCGGTCCCACCATACCTTCATGTACTCTTTCCACTTACACGACGAGGATGAATACTTATTTAATGAGAGATGAATACTTGCGTACGAGGTGTGAATACTTGCGTAACGGACACCTCGAAAGTATGTCACCTGGATCTTATTTGGAAGAGAAAATTGTGTAGAAGACTTTCGTGGTTTTAGATTTGAAAAATTCCGCACAGATCGACTGATATATTAGTTAGAGTGAACGTAGAAAAAAAAACCACTTCTAAAAACATGTAAAAGATGGGTGGTAATGTTTACTTATATAATTATTTCTCAAAGATGAGTACTTTTATTTACATGGATGAATACTACCTGGGTCAAGTGTGAATAATTTTGCGCAATATGTCCGCCGGTAATGCTGTGAAGGCAGTTGTGGTCCCCTACTAATTCCAACAGTTATTAACTGTAATATTGTAGTCCCCTACTTATTTTCAGTTGGGGAAAAATGGGGGATGAATGATGGGGGAAAGCTAGGCCCTCCCTTAATTTTTTTCCCCCACTGCACGAATTATTTCATGCATTGTATTAATAAATAATTATTCTTGATTCCATAAATAAATAGACAAATGAATAATTTATTCAGGGTCACTATATATTGCCCCATACCATATATTAATAACCAACTTTATATAATTTATCTTATTCTAGCTATTCAATTTAAATTATCCTTTTATCTGGACCTATGTTGCATAGATACGGATACGGGTATCGTATCGGATACGATACGGATACGGCGATACGGCAATTTTCAAAAATGAAGGATACGATACGGCTATTAATATTAATTTGTTAGTATTTTAATTATATTATTAATTCAACACTTATATTACAACTCTACAAGTAAAAAAAATTGATAATTTTGCCATGGTATATGTACATATTCATCTCACCCGATATTATGATTCATCTCAAAAACTAGTTTAAGTTTAACAATTGCAACTACAAACATACTGTTGTTGCAAGCAATACTCTTAGTATGCTATTTGACTAATTTGCAAAACATACAACAATTGAATTTAACAATTTATTTGAGTTAAGATACTTCGCAGGTTTAAGACAATTAGAATTGCAATCTGGATCTGTTGTCCTGAAGAAATCATCAAGATTTATCAAGACTTTAAATTGTAAAATCATAGAATTGGTAAAATAGATTTGATGTTGAAGTCAGGGAACAATCGTTACCAACGATTGTCTAATCGTTGTAACGATTAAAATAACTGCACATAAAATCAGAATGCGAGAAATAACACAATACTTCCAGAGAGTAATCGTTACCAACGATTATACAATCGTTGTAACGATTATGAAAGTTTCGCAAAATTTTGAATTTAGCTGAAACCCTAATTGCATAATAGTACTAATCGTTGTAACGATTGTAGGCAGAATACTCTTTTGGAAGCTGCCTCTATAAATAGAGCAATTAGGTTTTCTTCCAAATTATCTAGAGCCGCCCCCAGCTTTTAAAAAGCGCAATTTCACTATGCAATATTCCCTCCATTGTTGTGAGAATTAAAACTTCAAAATTCTTCTACACAACCTCAAATCTACTTCACTAATATTGCTAGATTAGATTAGAGTTAGTTTTTGTGAGTGTTTCTCTTGAGATTTTAGACTTAGAGACTTCGTTCTCTACTCTAGTTGGCCGAATGACTTCCCATTGGTTGTAAGGGCTCACCGGTTCACAAGTTGTAACCTTTCTCATTGGGTAATAGAAAGGCGCACTGAGAAGCGGTCACGACGCCCCGGAGACGTAGGCTATTTTGCCGAACTCCGTTAACATCCCGAGTGTCAATTTTCTCTAAACTCTTCTATTTACTTTATTTGCATTTAGTTTCAATTTTTAAGTAAATTAGTGGTGCCTTAGGGACAACACATACAAGTGATAGTGAACAACCGAACATTATAATAACATACAACATAAAATTAGATCCATAACATCCATTCAAAGTTCATAAAATTAAACCTAAGTTCATATTTTATAATAAACTAAACTAATTAAAAGAATCAACAAAACAAGTGAAAGACTAAATCTCCAAAACAAGTTCAACTTCATCTCAAATATTACACATTATCGCCAAACACATCGAAGTGAAAGACATCGAAGTGGACTGCATGATATTACCTATTTTAATAAAGAGAATACATACAAATCAATTACAAAGAATAATAATTAATAAGAGAAAACAATTCCCAAATAAAATATATGATATAGAATGCAACAGGAATATATATGATATAGAATGCAACAACAGACTCAGACTTAGGAAATGAAAACCAAGTAGTTAGTCTTAGGCGGTTCCACTCATATTATCCATCATTTCTAAAGAAGCCTTTTCTTTTACAATCACTATTCTCATATGTAAAGGAATAAGATTTTTGGGGTTTTGTTTTAAATAGGGTAAAATTTGCAACTAACTCAGACTAATTTAAACCAGTAATTTAAATAGGAACAGTACCATAGCAGTACCACCAGAGAACTCTCTTACCCAAGCCACATAAAACATAGAATAAAGTACATAATTTGAATGTACCCAAGCCACCAGAGAACGACTTTCACTCGGGAGAAGAAGCGCCACTCAGGAATGCCCAAAGATTGAAATTTGAAAGAAAAGAACTTACTCGGAGAGAGGAGACAGAGAGCGAAGGACAGACAGCACCGGGCGAAGGACTGAGCGGAGAGCATCGTATCGCGCCGAGAGCGCCGGGCGAAGGACAGACAGTCGTATCGCGCCGGGCGAGAGAGTCGTATCGCGTCGGGCGAAGGACAGCGGATAGCGGAGAAAACCTGCCGACAGCGGATAGCGGAGAGTCGTATCGTGTCGGCCGAGAGAGTCGTAACGCGTCGCGCCGAGAGAGAGGCTGAAATTTAACCCTGCCGACAGCGGATAGCGGAGAGGGTTTTTAACTTTTTTTTGTTTTTGTTTTGGATGCGCGTCCAGCAGCTGAGAAAACCTAAAAATTGGAAACGTATCCCGTCCGTATCCTGCCCTTATAAGCCGTATCCAATACTGTATCGAAGGGGAAGCAATACGCCACGTAACCTGATACGCCAACTGGCGTATCAGAGCCGTATCGGGTCTGTATCGGGGTGCGTATCCGTATCAGATACGGATACGGAGCCTAAGATGAAGTATCGGGGTAACATAGATCTGGACAGTATCTACCCAATTTTCCACTTATTAATTAACTCGAAGTGTCTATTTGTTAACTCAAAAATATATAAATTTTAAATTTAAAGTTATTACAATATATACATAAATATATTTAAAAATGATACATAAAAATGTTAACAATTATGAATTCTTATTAATTAACAGAAAGATATTTTGATAAATAAATAGCTGAGTGAACAGAACAGAGTGGAATATTGTAGGTGTTTTCTCTTTCAGATGGGATGGATGTTCGATCGGTTAAGTAATATGATCAGTAATTGTTTAACCGAGATTTTTATATATAAGAAAATAAATAAATAAAATATTAAAAATGAGAAATGGTTGAATAGAATTTTAAAAATGGGAAGGCTGCTATGCGCCGACGCCATGATAGCGGAGAGTCGTATCGTGTCGGCCGAGAGATTCGTATCGCGTCGCGCCGAGAGAGAGGCTGAAATTTAACCCTGCCGACAGCGGATAGCGGAAAGGGTTTTAACTTTTTTTGTTTTGTTTTGGATGCGCCGACTTTTTAAAAAATACCCTACGCCAATTACAAATTATTAAATCTGCCAACGAGTTCTCGGAATTATTAAAAATGCCCAAACCGGCCAATTATTGGCCGGTCCCGATTAAAATTCTCGACCGGCCAATAATTGGCCGGTCCCGTGATTTTTTTTTAAGAGACAAATAGCTAAAATGCTGAAATCTAACACTAAAAAATCGAATTGTTTTTTTACTACGAATAGGGCCGATTTTGTGCTAAAATACGGTAAATTTACTAAAATGCTGAAATTACAATAATTATGTAGAATTATGCTAAAATACGGTAAATTACGCTAAATTACGTATGAATGGGGCCTATTTTGTGGCATCTTTCATAAATCATAAAAAATAGTAAAAAAAATTCCAAAAATAATAAAAATTGGTATTCTACAAGTTCATTATATAACTAATTTACTGAGCTACGTAGATTGAACAATAAAAGTGAAAATCTCAATTGAAAACTTCAACTGAAGTTTTGAGGCCCTTCTCTTTGTTTTGTTGATACGTCCAAAGGGTATATAAAAAGCTTTATCCTCAAATACACTTTCGATTCAGATTGCAAATATACAATCCTACCGTGTAGTATATTATCGGGTATCGAACCACAAGGAGTAAGGTAAATACTTAGTTTTCAACTTTAGATGATAAATTTCAGAAAAGAAAGAAAGTAAAGTGCAATAAAGTAAATTTGGGGGGGTTGTACTAAAAATCCTAAGGTTGGGTTCAATACCCGAAGAAATGAGCTTTTAAACAATTAAAAGTAAAAGAAAGAAAAGTTGGTTTGTTTTCAAGGTTAAGAGATCTAGGGGTCTTTGGTCTACAATCCCTTGTTAACTCTATTCATTCGGTATTTGCTTAAATTCATGTATGATTTGATGAGGTTTCTAACCTAATATGTCATTAAGGGTCACTTTCATGAATTAATAACGTGTCTAAGTAATTCGGACTTCACGTTTAGGTCCTTCACCCTAGCTACCTAGACCATAAGCTCTTGTTAGTCTCTCATCTCCTCGAATATTGATATTTCACAATTAAGTCCATGATACCAATATCCGACTCGATTTGAGATGTCCTAATTAGGGTTTGGCTTCACGGTTAGGTTCTTCACCAAGTCCCTAACCCTAATTTATGTAGTTCCAGCTTAGATTAAATTGGTTAGAATCTTAATCTAAACCTAAGGTATTTGCATTCACAATTTGGTACTATCATATTGATCCTAGTCAATTTTGGTTCTTTTGAAACCAAAACGAGATGCTACAATTCAAGTACTAATTATGCATTTAACACAAATTATGTAAATCACAGAAATTAACAATCAAATCCGATAAAACAATCATAATAAAAGCAAATAATCGAATAAAATAGAATTAAACAAGTTCATGCATATTGACCTAAACCCCTAGAGAGAGAACTACTCCCTCTTGGAGGGAAACATTGCAAAATTTGGCAAATAATAAGAGGAAATGAAATAAAGAATAATTACACCCTTTGAATCTAGAACCTCAATTTTGCCGAATCTTGCTCAGGAAACCCTTCTTCTCCTTGCTTGAAAGCTTTACCTCCTTCAGAAATTATCGCTAAGAATTGTGTGTAGAGAGAGAATGAGATGTGTTGTAGGATGATCTTTGAATGGAAATGAGTCCCTCCTTTTAAAGCAAGAGATCATGCCCAATTTAGAGGCTAGAATGTGGAGTTAGTGGGCGCCCTTTTTACATTACTTTCCTGGCAAGCATGTCTATTTTTGGCTTCTTAAAACGTGTCCTTGGAGTGCCAAAAATAGAAACCGTGTTGAAATCGGGTAATTCTGGCAGTCTGCGTTTTCAGTGCGTTCGCACTGATGGTGAGTGCGGATGGTTGATCCGCACTGGATTCAACTTTCCTTTTTTAACTTGGCAAAAATCCTGCGTAATCTTCTGAGTGCGTCCGCACTGGTGGTGGGTGCGGATGGTTGACCCGCACTGCTGAACTTCTGTGCTGATCTGCAGTTTCTGAAAATCCGACCAAGTATAAACTGCGGGTGGATGACCCGCACTGGCGTGTGAGTGCGGACGCATTACGCTCAGGAAAAATTCTGGCTATGCTGAGATGCTGGAAATTTGGCTAAGTACTGAGTGCGTCCGCACTGAATCTCAGTGCGGGTGGCTGATCCGCACTCAGTGTTAATTACTTCATTTTTCGTCTTTTCCTGCATTTTAAGGCCAAACTACCGCAGTTACTTGATTCTAGGTGTAATTCATTCATTTTATATTCAAAATACATGATAATTGGAGTTATTTTATGATAAAAACTAGATCAAATGTGTATATAATTTATGCTTATCAAAATCCCCCAAGCTTGAACCTTGCTTGTCCTCAGCAATATCTAAACTTGGATTATAATTCGATCTCAAATTTAACCCCTATACCAAGTATATTTTTCTTCAAGAATTTGAAAAATTTGTACGATCTCGCTAAAATTAAAAATCTCAATGTAAATTTCTAGAAATTTAAAGTTCAATCCTTGGTTAATCATACTTCACCCCACAATTCGATTACTCTACCTTTCATTTCCTTAAAGGTTTTAAAATTTGCAAACTTTATTCATCCAAATTTATTAAAAGACATGCATTTTTATTTGTGAAGAAAAAAAATCCCCCAAACTTGGATAAGCTTCGTGTGTTGTTATATTGCAAAATTCACTTTTTTTTTGTTGTTCTTGCTGCTCATTTTGATTTTTCTATTTTTCTTTTATTTCATGGCACTATTTTCCCAATCCTCATTTAAGCACCGGTTAGTTACAAGTAGTTAACTGTACCCAACCGTTCTAATTCAAGGGTGCTTTGCATGCTCATAGTCTAACCCTTCCACCAACACAAATGTCAATTTTATCGGGAGACTAGTGGAGCAGGAGTGCCAATGACTCATAACCATAAGTACGTCATGTCGCCGTATCATAGGTAAGAGGAGTCGAAAAAATTTCAATTTTAAAATGTTTTCAACAAATTTTGCAAAAATACACACATCCAAAGGTATTAATTCACACCACATCTAAATTGATTCCTTAATAAATTTAAACTCCTAATGTTTTAAATTCGTAAGCATTTATTTCCACAAAGTTTTTCGCCAAATTATGTGGTTATTTCAAACTATTCCAGGGTATTTCTAAAAAATTGTTAAAATTAGCATTAAAATATCTAATTTTCGAAAAATCACTCAAATTTTATCAAAAAATTTATTTTTGCCAACTTTTAACACAAAAAATTAAACGTGATTTTATACTTTATGCATTTTTAGACAATTAAGTCCAATTATGCAAGACTCTATTTTTCATAACCTCGTAAAACATCTTGACAAGTTCGCAATTTCAATCAATTAAGTTCAAAATTACTAACCCTATTAATGGTCAAGTAAAAATCAAGGTTATAAATCCTAAAAAGGTTTGAAAAAAAATACTGAAAAATAAATATGCATGCAGATACAATTTCTTCACATCCCCCAAGCTTAAATAAAGCAGTGTCCTCAGTGCTAAAAATAAACTAAATAAGAGAGAAGAAACATGATATACTATACTAGCTAAAGGTGGTGGTGGGGCTGCGCGGGATCACTCCGCATCCATGTCAGATGCCTCCTCTTCTTCCTCGTCATTCTCACCATCCTCGCCTTCTTCGTGAGCTGCTTGTTGTTCTGCATGAGCTGCTGCAGCTGCTTCGCGTTCCTGTGCTAACTCGTGCTCCCTCCTTGCTGCGGCCCTTCTTTGGTATGGCGGTGTAGGCGGATCATCTTCATAATCGGGGTTGTTGTGCATGACCCCCTGGCGTGCATAGAAATTGGCTGCTGCGGCCTTGGCTTCCACCTCATCCATACGGCGCTCAAAGGTATCCATGCGGCCATCTATGTGGATGCGCAAATCACCGATCGAGGTATGAATGGTCTGCATGAAGTCCCACATTTGTTGCATTGTTGGGCCTTCTTGTGGTTGTGCTGGGGCAGCGGCTTGTGGCGCATCCGCTTGTAATTCAGGATTTGGTGGTGGAGGCGGCTGCTGTGGCTCAAGTGGCTCATCCACTATCTTCTACATGTTGTAGTTCAATGGGTCAAGCTGAGTTTGGAGAGGTAACCGGTGTCGGATGTCACCCGGTCCCAAATGATCCAAGCTTCTTCAATATCATCAAATTTAATGAGTCTCGCCCCTTCTAACCTGGCAATATCCACCAAAGTGAATCCTGGCACCACATCATCTCCGGACGAAATGTTCAAGTATCGAGCAATCTTTGTGATGATACCACCAATGCGAACTATGCCTCCAGATTGCCTGTTATGGGCCACATTCTTCATATGCTTTGCCAAGTTGTACCCGAGATGTGGCATGTAGCTCATTTCTCCATTGTTCCGTCGGAGCATGCTGCACACATATGTCATATCTCCGAAGTTGAAGACCGAAGCGGTCTCCTCTCGGGCAAAGAGTGTGTGAGAAAGTACCCTTTGGAGATAACGGATTGCCGGGTGGAGAACATTCTTGACACGTTGAGGGCCGAGGTAGCCATCATGGCAAGTGAGGACACGGAATTGGTGCTCGCTCAAGTCACTGTAGAACCGGAGGGTAGTGCACATTTGTTCAACATTCTCGGTTGGTAACCCGAGACCAGCCATGAGTTCGGTGGTGTGCAGCTCATGGTAATATCCCCCAAGGTTGAAGCTCATGATCCTTGATGCCCGATCGAACTCATAGGAGGAGAGAAATTCGATGGTGAGGTTGCGGTAAGTTTGGACCTCGTCGCATAGGAAGTCCCAAAGCCCTAACCTCTCAGTAAGCATCTGCACCGTGGCTGTGAGTCCCAATGTCTGAAGGGTGTATGTGCAGATCCACCGGGATGGTTCGATGGTTCGCTGGTACTCCAGAAGGTTCTTCCTTATCCCTTGATCATTATTCAAGGGTTTGGCTGGTGGATATTGAGGTGCTTGGTTACTGCTTTGACCCTTCTCCTTACTTGCCCTTGTTATCTTGGATTGCCTTTTTATCATGCTTACTACAATTTAGAAGTAGAAAGAATTAAAATTTTCGAAGATTTTGGTGTTTTTGGGCCTCAGTGCATGTGACTGACCCGCACTGTGATCAATTGGATTAGTTGTGCTGCATTTCTGACTTTTCCCGAGCCTAGTGCGGACGCACTAGCTCTCAGTGCGGGTGGTATGGTCGCACTGGGTGCTTATGATACCTTTGGTTTTCTGTCAGAGTGCGGACGCACTGTGACTGAGTGCGGGTGGTATGGCCGCACTGGGGACTTTTCACCATTTTCACCAATTCTGACTTTTTCTGACCGAGTGCGGACGCACTGTGACCCTAAACCCTAAACCCTAAACTGGATTCAACTTTCCTTTTTTAACTTGGCGAAAATCCTGCGTAATCTTCTGAGTGCGTCCGCATTGGTGGTGGATGCGGATGGTTGACCCGCACTGCTGAACTTCTGTGCTGATCTGCAGTTTCTGAAAATCTGACCAAGTATAAACTGCGGGTGGATGACCCGCACTGGCGTGTGAGTGCGGACGCATTACGCTCGAAAAAAATTCTGGCTATGCTGAGATGCTGGAAATTCGGCTAAGTACTGAGTGCGTCCGCACTGAATCTCAGTGCGGGTGGCTGATCCGCACTCAGCGTTAATTACTTCATTTTTCGTCTTTTCCTGCATTTTAAGGCCAAACTACCGCAGTAACTTGATTCTAGGTGTAATTCATTCATTTTATATTCAAAATACATGATAATTGGAGTTATTTTATGATAAAAATTAGATCAAATGTGTATATAATTTATGCTTATCATTTGTAAAATTTGGTCTCCAAGCACATTTTTATATAGATTGAATGTTGAACGGTTTGGATCGACTGTTTGGACTTTGAAAAATGTAAAAACCAAACCATTTGTTTCAAAGTTCAGGAATAAACGGTTTGGATCGACTGTTTGGACTATTCTCTCTCTCTCTCTCTCTCTCTATATATATATATATATATATGTTGGCTAATATCAAAACGTTTGTTCCAGAGCTGTGGTGCAACCAAATAGTTTTCCGACTTTCAAAGTCCAAACAATCGATCCAAACCGTTAGATGCTATCTCTATATTAAAATGTGCTTGGAGACCAAATTTTACATTTTTTTTTATTTGTTTACTATTTATTAAGCCAGTTTTAAAATCGCTGATTTTAATAAACAGTGAAAAAATTCTAGATCATTGAAAATAGCGATTTTAAAACTGGCTTGTAAATAGTAAAAAAATTCCAAAAAATTAAAATTTAGTCTCTAAGCACATTTTATTATAGATTGAATGTTGAACGGTTTAGATTGAACGTTTGGACTTTGAAAATATAAAAACCGAAGCGTTTGTTCCACAGCCTAGGAACAAACGTTTTGATATTAGCCAACCCCACTCTCTCTCTCTCTCTACATATATATATATAGAGAGAGAGAATACGGCTAACACGTTTCCTCTAGTATATCAACAATATGCTTCCGGCCTCCAAATCTATCGAATCGGCTTCAAACGACAAATCCAAACAGTTCAAATCAATATTTTTAATGAGAGCTTAGTTTTCCTATAATTTTTTTTAAATTTTCGAATTTATTTACTATCAAGTTAAGCGGTCAAAATATGAATGATTTTGTGCGTATTTTAATACACTATTTTGTTCATTTTTTTGACCACTTGACTTGATGGTAAATAAATTTGAAAATAAAAACATATGAAAATGAAACTCTCGTTAAGGATATTAGTTTAAACGGTTTGAAATTCTCGTTTGAAGCCGATTTGATAGATTTTGAAGACCAGAAGTATATTGTTAAAATACTAAAGAAAGCGTGTTAGCCTTACAATATATGAAAAATAAGTAGAATTGACACTTAGAAACAATACTTCACATTTATTAGTAGATGACGAAACCTCCATCGACAATAGTTACACTCCTAAAAAATTATAACTTTATGCCAAGTAATTGGAGTATGTTGCTTATAATTTTATACCATTTTAAGCGCAAGCCATTTTGACGGAGGGGTCTCGATCAGTAATGACTTGCACGTGGCAACGACACCTGTACTCTGTACCACACCTAGTAATAACAAATCTAGTAGATATAATTTTGTATATTCTTGCAATCTAAGGGCCTGTTCGGCAGTAATTCCGAAATTACTGTTCACGTGGAAAAAAAAAAATTCACTCGGACTGAATTTTTTTTTTCCCACGTGAACAGTAAAATCTAGTTCAAAAATTTCCTATTCCTATTTCCGTTCCCGTTCCCACTGTGCAGCCAAACAGGCCCTAAGGGTGGTTGTGTTTCTTTTGAAAAAGGTATTAATTTTGTAATAATATATGCTAGTGGATTTAATTTTTTGTATTCTTGCAATCTAAGGTTGGTTTTGTTTCTTTCGAAAATATCTAAACCAAAAGCAAATGCTCCCTAGAAAGGCCCACAAAAAATATCATTGCAGTTGCTTCTCCATCCTGCTCCCGTAAAGCTCCGAAGTTTTTTTAGTTACTACAGTAAAAAATAAAAAATAAATAATTGTCACCTGATTCAAACTATTTTCAATCCTACAACCCACATGCGGATCCAGTTTGTAATAAATAGTAAAAAAAATTAAAAAATTAAAAAATTCAATGGTCTGAAAACATCAATTTTGTAAAATACTTAATAAATAGTAAAAAAATTAAAAAAAAAAGTAAAATTTGATCTGCAAGCACATTTTAATATATCTATCATATTGAAAGGTTTGAATCAACTGTTTGGACTTTGAAAACTTTGACAATGCACGGTGTTATCCAATATCACCAAAAAAAAAGGTGTCATCTGATCCCTCCTCTCATATATATATAGTGCTGGGCTTAGCTATGCCATGGTGTAAAACGACTTGGTGCTCCACGCCTCATTATTTCCATTTTGAAAATCCAAACGACCGATCCGAACCGCTCAAGTTGTTCTCCATATTGATATGTGCTTGGAGACCAAATTTTACATTTTTTGGAATTTTTTTACTATTTATTAAGCCATTTTGAAAATCACTGATCCGGCGGTCCAGAAATTTTTACTGTTTTTTACTGTTCATAAGGATTTTCAGATTTTCAAAGTGGCTTAATAAATAGTAAAAAAATTTCAAAAAATGTAAAATTTGGTCTCCAAGCACATTTCAATATGGAGAACATGTTGGAAGGTTCGAATCGACTATTTGAACTTTGAAAATGAAGATATGGCGTGGAGTACCAAGTCGTTTTACTCCATGGAGTAGCCTAGTCGGACTCTATATATATATATACAGAGAGAGAGAGAGAGAGAGAGTAGAACTAGGGTGTGATGTGCTCACCAAACTCTTTGGTGAGCATAACTCCATAATTTATCGTATTTACTTCAAACGAAATGAATCTAAACCGTTGAAACCGATGTACTTCATGAGTGATGTGCGTACATGCAAAATTTTGAATGTTTTGAATTTATTTAGTACAAAGTCAAGCGGTCAAAATTTATGAAAAATGAATGCATTAAAATAACTTCTAAAACTTCATTTTGAATCATTCATTTTTCATCAATTTTGACCACTTGACTTTAGACTAAATGAATTCAAAAAAGTTCAAAATTTTGCATGTACGCACATCACTCGTGAAGTAGATCGGTTTCAACGGTTTGGATTCATCTCGTTTGAAGTTTCGTCGTCATTTTTCGCTTTCTCAGTGAAGATATCATCCCTATTCATACGTAATTTACCGTAATTTAGTGTATTCTAGCATAATTCTACATAATTATTGTAATTTCAAGTAATTTAGTGTAATTCAGCATAAATCAAGTAATTTAGCGTGTTTTAGTATACATATGCTAATTATATATAAAAAAATGTAATCTAGCAAATATTAAAACTAAATTCGATTTTTTAGTGTTAAATTTCAGCATTTTAACTATTTGTCTCTTAAAAAAAAGTTAACATAATTTAAAGTAATCTAGTGTCAATCAGCATAAATTAACATAATTTCAAGTAATTTAGCATATTTTAGTATAAATATGCTATCAAAAAAATAATCTAACAAATATTTAAAAAAAACAATTCGATTTTTTAGTGTTAGATTTCAGTATTTTAGCTATTTTTCTCTCTAAAAAAAAAAAAATTACGGGACCGGCCAATTATTGGCCGGTCGGGAATTTTAATCGGGACTGGCCAATAATTGGCCGGTTTGGGCATTTTTAATAATTCCGAGAACTCGTTGGCAGATTTAATAATTTGTAATTGACGTAGGGTATTTTTTAAAAAGTCGGTGGATGCGTGTCCAGCAGCTGAGAAAACCTAAAAATTGGAAACGTATCCCGCCCTTATAAGCCGTATCCAATACTGTATCGAAGGGGAAGCGATACGCCACGTAACCTGATACGCCAGCTGGCGTATCAGAGCCGTATCGGGTGCGTATCCGTATCCGATATGCACCCGATACAGATACGGGGCCTAAGATGAAGTATCGGGGTAACATAGATCTGGACAGTATCTACCCAATTTTCCACTTATTAATTAACTTGAATTTTCTATTTGTTAACTCAAAAATATATAAATTTTAAATTTAAAGTTATTACAATATATACATAATATATTTAAAAATGATAAATAAAAATGTTAACAATTATGAATTCTTATTAATTAACAGAGATATTTTGATAAATAAATAGTTGGATGGACAATAGAGTGAACAGAACAGAGCGGAATATTGTAGGTGTTTTCTCTTTCAGATGGGATGGATGTTCGATCGGTTAAGTAATCTGATCAGTAATTGTTTAATATAGGATTTCAAAAAAAAAAAAAAGTAACTGTTTAATAAAGACAAATTGATAAAGATTGATCAAATCGACGGTTCAAGTTTATGGTTGGGTCTGCTATCAAGACAGTAGGCATGATTTCAAAATCCCACATTTTCTATTTATTCCAAAAAGAGATAAACTCACAGAATGATAAAGTGAATCCAAAGTAACCGTTAAGACGTAAGAGAGAGCATTCCCTCTCCGGTCCTTGCAAAACAGGATATTTCCACCATCTTCCATTTTGCAAGAGATCAAAATATATTGTCATGATAATAAGTAGTATACGTTAGGATTACCGTTAGAAATTTTACTGAAGTACTATATTTTGCAAATTTGTTCTTGTATCATTTTTATTATTACAAATGTAATATTACTCAAGTACTTCATTAACATAGACCGACGAAACCCATATAATCGAACTGGAGAAGAATAAGTTTGAGAAGGAACTAGGCCGAAAGAGGGTGACTCAGTACAAAAGAACGGAGCATATATGAGACACGTGGTAAATTCTTTCCTTTCTCAGTAATTAATCAAGGAACCAAATCCTCTGCCCCCTGTGGTCCATTTAATGTAGTTAATCTCTAGTTGACACGTGACATATATTTTTAATTAAAATTTTTTTAGTAGAAAACACCTGCACATCTCTAAATGGTTTAAAAGAATTTTCTAATGCCAAACAATTTTTTTAATAGAATTTCTTTTTAATCAATACAAAAATTCAAGTCCAAAATTTTTTCTGATGCCATCGCTAAATGGTTTAAAAGAATTTGCACATTAGACTTGTCTCTCAATATACACAATAATTTTCATAGGGGTATACACAACAATTTTTCGATGTACTGGTAAGGTACCCGTAGTAGTAGTTTTCAATTGCTATGATTTAAGTTAACTTAAAGTAAGGAAGTGTTAGTTGATGCTCCCTGTTTTTGTTTTGTATTTTTTAGAACTTTTCAATTACTTGATTAATACACTCTGAATGTAAGTTTTTTCAATTAATAAAAACGCTATGAGACCAGTACGTCCAAATGATATAGACTAGAAGAAATCTCTAAACCTACATTCAAACTGGTACGCTTGATTAACACCCATGAGACTAAAAAAACCTACACTCAGTGGTACAGCTCTCTAAAAAAATCAAAGATTATAAAATCCTTCTTTTTGCAAGGTGAATATTGATATAGATTTTACTCAATAACCTAATCTTATTTACTGTACCGACCAATCTAGCGAAGTATCAAAATCTAGAAGTTACAACAGAAAAATATATAAAAAATAACTTACAAGTAAAATATTTTGCTACTTGATTCAACTCAAAATGTTCTCATCATAAAGATTGCTTAATCTTTGAATTTTTTTTCCCTCACCGCTGGTTCTGGTACAGAGAAAAGAAGGGGAAATTTCTGAATTTGGAAGGTGAAGAGTCAGGGGCAAGAAAAGAAAATATGCAGGTGCTTTCTACTAAAAAAAAATTAATTAAAAATGTATGCCACGTGTCAATTAGAGATTGGCTATATTAAATGGAGAGCAGGGAGGGGGGGGGGGGGGAGAGGATTTGGTTTCATTAAGGAAAGCTTGTGAAAAACCTAGATGCGGCTTTCCTCTTTAGTTCAATTTCAATTTCCTTGTTCTTTGCTTAATTAGTTGGACCGTAGGGACCTCAGTTATTGTTGCAAAATTAAGAGCTCTGTTTTGCTCTTTCTATTTTAGATTTTACTCATTGTTACATGACATATTTGTACATTGGTTAGCCTCTCTTTCTCTCTCTGCCAATTTTCTGGAGATATGTGGGGGGAGATTGACACAAGGTAGGCTATGTACTATTGTATAAGGTTATCGTACCGGCCGGTATATCTCCTTTCAGTTCATTTGTAACAACACTAAACCCAATTACCATTTTAGTGGTTCAGAAAAAAGTTGACTAGAATTAATAGGTACAAGTTTGGTATTGTCCAGCTATCTTTGAATTTGGAATTAATTGGTGTGCAGCTTGATAATTAATAATTATTCTTGATTCCATAAATAAATAGACAAATGAATAATTTATTGAGGGTCACTATATATTGCCCCATACCATATATTAATAACCAACTTTAATTTATCTTATTTTAGCTATTCAATTTAAATTATTCTTTAATCTGGACAGTATCTACCCAATTTTCCACTTATTAATTAACTCGAATTTTCTATCTGTTAACTCAAAAATATATAAATTTTAAATTTAAAGTTATTACAATATATACATAAATATATTTAAAAATGATAAATAAAAATGTTAACAATTATGAATTCTTATTAATTAACAGAAAGATATTTTGAGAAATAAATAGCTGAGTGAACAGAACAGAGTGGAATATTGTAGGTGTGTTCTCTTTCAGATGGGATGGATGTTCGATCGGTTAAGTAATCTGATCAGTAATTGATCAAATCGACGGTTCAAGTTTATGGTTGGGTCTGCCTAGCTATCAAGACAGTAGGCAAGATTCAAAATCCCAACATTTTCTATTTATTCCATAAAGAGATAAAGTCACAGAATGATATAGTGAATCCAAAGTAACCGTTAAGAGAGAGAGAGAGAGCATTCCCTCTCCGGTCCTTGCAAAACAGGATATTTCCACCATATTCCATTTTGCAAGAGATCAAAATATATTGTCATGATAATAATTAAGTAGTATACGTTAGGATTACCGTTAGAAATTTTACTGAAGTACTTTATTTTGCAAATTTGTTCTTGTATCATTTTTATTATTACAAATGTAATATTACTCAAGTACTTCATTAACATAGACCGACGAAACCCATATAATCGAACTGGAGAAGAATAAGTTTGAGAAGGAACTAGGCCGACAGGGATTCACATCACCTCAGGTTACCTGACTGAAGACAATTACGATCGGACGGTTCTTTTAACATGACACGAATCTCAAAACGGACCCCTACAGTCTCCACAGGCACCGGATTGAGTTTGGCCCAAATAAGATTAATCTGAGCCGTCCGTTTCAATTTGCTTGAGTCAGGTACCTGGGAGGATACAGATCCGGCCGACAGGGGTGACTCAGTACAAACGAACGGAGCATGAGACACGTGGCAAATGCATGTAAACCCACCGCAGCAACCCTTTTTTCCCTTCGCATCTTCCCGAGTTCACCCACCCTAACACGCGTCACATTCACCTCTCTTTTGCTGTGTATTTATTCATACCCTTGCATCTGTATCTCATCTCATCTCATCTCATAAAGCAAACAAAAGAAAGAGAATAGAGTTGGTGCTTGAATCAAAGAAAGAGCTCTAGGAATGGCGGCAATGGGGAGAATGGCGCTAGCACCATTGCTGGTGTTGAATCTGATTATGTATATTGTTGTTGTTGGGTTCGCGAGTTGGTGCTTGAATCATTTCATCAATGGCACGAGCGGTTCAGGTTTCTTTTTCTACCGTTTTCTTCATTTTTTTCTTTTCTTTGTAATGGTCAAGAATCAAAATTACATGCATGAATGCGTCTGATTAATGTCTAGTATTAATTGTAGTAAGCATGTTCAAAATAATTAATCAAGGACAGTAGTCTAGAATTAGACACTATCTTTCTGTTTCTCTTTTTTTCTTTTTTTTTTGAAAACTTGGCAGAGACTGCCAAGGTAGTTGTTCCTGTTTCTCAATTATAGCATGTGGGTTTAAATGCAACAAATGCAACATCTGGCTGGTGTGCTCTGAACAAGAGTGAAAAATTAAGTTTTAACTTTTTTGGTGACAGGTTTTGGGCCAAATGGAGCAACCTTCTACTTCATTGTCTTTGCAATCCTGGCTGGAGTCGTTGGAACTGTGTCGAAGCTGGCGGGAATTCACCATGTTCGTGCCTATAGGCAGGACAGTCTTGCCACCAATGCAGCCGTCGCCTTGATCACCTGGGCTATCACTGCCTTAGCATTTGGGTAAAGTTCAAGATATTTATTTGCTCGTGTTGTATATCCATTTTTTTCCTTTCTTTTTTCGTTACCGAGTATCATCATGGTATTTTCATAATTGTAGTACGTGCTATATATCTGAGTATCATCTTGGCATGGCATGAACATGACAATGGAGGCACCAATTTGGAAATAATTCTAGTTGATAGGTGTTTTGTTAGTTTGTAATGTGCTTCTAATATATATTATTGTAGGCTGGCTTGCAAGGAGATATCACTTAGTGCTGGGAGAGGCTGGAGGCTGCGAGTTCTGGAGG
Organism: Carex kokanica; assembly: GCA_025461125.1. NCBI lineage: Eukaryota > Viridiplantae > Streptophyta > Magnoliopsida > Poales > Cyperaceae > Carex > Carex kokanica. The sequence continues at coordinate 253,625 of JAJGRX010001034.1, read as the reverse complement.
CGCTTATCATAATCCTGACCTTCACACAGCTTCTCTATGTGTTACTTCTCCATGCTGGGCTTTTCAGCAACAAATTTGGGCCGGCCCATAGAGACCCTGACTATGGCGTTGGTGGTCACGGTGCAGAGCCCAAGGGCACGAGGGTTTAGTTTGGTTTGTGTGTATAACTTGAAAATAATAATGCTGGACGTACGGATGTATGTAACCATGGGTTTCATTTTTAACCTTTGGATATATGTTTCAAATGTTTGTTTTGTTAGCTGTTTATCTGTCATGATTGTGTTATGCTTTTGTGGTTGTGCTTGAAAAAGGATGTATGTATGTTAAACGTTGCTCTTTTTTATTTGTAGTTGTCTTCTGTTGGTACATTGGTACATTGTTATGAGTTCTTGTGGTACTCCTATTGTTACCCTAAGTACCTGTAGAAAGTATGTATGTATCTCTTTAGTGATTAATGTACTTGTTTCAAAATGTCTGAAGACAAATGTCGAATGAAAAAAATTAGATGTGTATTTGGCCAAAGGTTGGATTTGATTAAGATTTTATTGTACTCAACAAGATTTGATGAAAAAAATTTGATGCATGAGGATAGTATCCTATCCGTCCACTATATGTATTACGTTAGTTGATACATACCTCGAATTTTTTATTCAATTACATGCGTGCGCAGTTCAGGAACATTGTGGAGAAGATATTTGGGATTTCATAAATTCGATTCGAAAAAAAAAGAAATCGATTCGAGATTTGGGAAAAAGACCTTTGACATCATCATTTGGACTTTAGCTCTACTGTGACTTTTGCACTCGATTCAATCCAACATCTCAACTGATGTACTTTTATTATGCTCGTCTCATTATTTCTTAGTTCAATCATTTTTATAAACTATTTTATTGTTTTTTAGTTGCTCAAATAGATCCTTCCATATAGTATCATCATTAATTTAAACTAGACAATTATTAAATTACTTAGAACCAGCAATAATGTCATTAATATTAAACTTTTGAGAATTGAATCGACTGGCGAAAACTATACGATTTCAAAAGTAACCTATGGCTGAATAGATTTAAATTAACATTTATAATAATATTTGTTTATTACATTAGATCAGAAAGGCCTATTAGCTCAGCTGGTTAGAGCGTCGTGCTAATAACGCGAAGGTCGCAGGTTCGAGACCTGCATGGGCCATTTTTTTTGTTTTTGCGATTCCTTTTTTGTCTATTTCCTCTTGTAATAATGCGGAAAGCTATGCAAAAATGGGTCTATATATTGTAGTGAGGTCGTCAAATGGGTCTTTTTAATCCCTCAAGTCTGGGAGGTTTTTTTTTTCTGTACAGGAAAAATTCATAATTTATAAGCTAAGAAATACACATGAAAAATATATACACGCACAAGACATTCCAAATATACACACGGACAATTCATAATTTATAAGCAAAAAATGTATACATGAAATATATACACACACAAGACATGCGAGAATGAGAATAATAATAAATGTATAATTTCTTGATTAAATGTCCAAAACCAAATGAATAACCAAAGGTGTCTTTCTTAATTTTTGTTTTGCAAATATTGAGTTTTAACCTTAAGATTGCTTTCTGCTTAGATTGATGCATTATTACTCGGTGCCTAAATATTATAATCTCGTGTTAAGGATACCCAATACTTGTAAATATATTTGTATAATAACTCAACATATATGACAATACTAGGATTAATAATGACAATACATAGTCATAAAGACATTTTATATTAATTACTGCCTGTATGTACAGTAATTGACAACAAATCTCGAAGCGAAATTAGAGTGGCTGAAATATATTACTGCAAAATGAAAGTTTTGTACAACAGAGACATGACACTATAAACAAAACCAACTTTTAATAGCAGACGGACTACAAATTCTGGCAAGAAACTGCTGTTAATACTTACTACCAGATAGCTCACCACTTTCACATTTTCCACTATGATTCGGCACTATGAATTAACCTCTTTTTTAAAATCAAGAGGACAAGCAACGGAAAGGTAATGCTATAAATTATACATACAAATAATTAACAAACGAATGATTTTTGCTGATACATATTCTAGCAATGGCCATGCCAATATTAAGGAAAGAATAAAAAAAATAAAAGAAATAAGGAAATAACTAAAAGAATGCCTGTCAATAGAGTGGGAAAAATGGCATGGCGGAGCCGGCTCCGTCACGAAACGGCATGGTTACGACATAGAACGGCATGGCACGCGTGTCAGTTACGTGCCATGACTCGCGTGTCCCGTGCCGTGACCATTCGCATGCCGTGCCCATCTTTTGAAACTTTGGCACGGCACAACACGGCACGTGAAAGATTTAGTCACGGCACAATACGACACGTAGTCACACGAGTCACGTGTAATTAGAACCATTAGATATTGATTTAATGATGAATCTTGAATAAACTAACCTAAATTATGATTAAATGGTCACGTGAGTCACGCGAGTCACGTATGGTCATGGCACGTTAGGCACGGCGTGACTCACGTGGCGTGACCATTCGCGTGTCGTGACCACCCCTTGACATTTTGGTCACGGCACGGCACGGCACGTGAAAAATTAACTTGGTCAAGGCACAGCACGGCACGAGACTAAAGTCATAGCGTGTTAGTCACGGCACGGCACAACACGGCACAGCACGTTTTTTCTACTCTACCTGTCAATTAGCATGATGCCTTGTCATAAAAGTATGTCCCCAAAGCTGGATAAGAAAAAGAAAGCATAAAATTAAAATGGGAAACTATAAAATGGGTATATTCTGTAACATTGCCATCTGGCCACATCAGAAGGTACATCTTGTAGCAGATCTGACGGCATATTAGAGGCCGGTACATCACAAGAGGGAACACATACACATCGTGTGGGATTTTTTTCTTTTACATTTCTTCTATTGAAAAAATAATGTAAACAAATGATTGGTCTGTTGTAAATGGCCTGGTTGTAAGAGTCCAAAATTGCTACCTTTTCAAGTAAAAAAGTATTTAAAGATCTTAATGATAATTTTGTATTACTTTCTTTAATTCAAACTCAGTATCATGAGCCAAGCACTCATTACCAAATGTTTCACAGGGACCACTTGTCAGAACAAAGGAATGAAAACAATGATCAAACAGACAGACAGATGGTTACATAAATCAGACAAACACGGTTTTCACCAGTACTGCTATCTGATATTGACCACTACCACTGTCCCCAACTGGTCAAAACAAATTGGGCACTATGAAAACAAAAATTCAAGAAGAAATTTATGTGGTTGGCACAAAGAAAACTTACAGATCCTCGTCAAGGCACAATGCGAAATTTCCACCTCCACCGAAGGCCAATGCATCATTCAAGCACATATAAAAGTATCTGTTTGCACCTATAGAAACCTTAATGTAAGTTTAAAAACAATAAAAATTAATCAGAGAAGCATACCTGGTTGTTTTTCAACTGCTAGTAATGACTTGTACAATATTAAGGTAAAACACTAATTCAAACACAACTAAAAAAGTACACAAATAGGTGACTTACCAGTTGGTCTAAAAAGCCTTGGTCGGCCATATCTTGTAGTGTAAATAAATGTTTGGCTTGTTCCCTGATACAGATACAAACATCAGAAATATTAGTACCAGTAATGCACAGGTTAGGTACATACCAGTTGGCAGTATGCTTTATAATGAAGGAACTCACTTGGTATTTTCTTTTGGGTGTAGGCTTCAAAGGACACTCCAATAAGTAAATGATCCAATAGTCAGCATAGCCAAGTAAAACCTAACTCTTAAAGAGAGAATTTGAGAATAAAGACAACTAAGAGTTGCAAAATCTAATATCTCGTTACATTTCAGATTGGGTATAGAGTTTGTGTACCACTTCGTATCTCCTCTATGAGTTCATCACCTCCAACAACATCAGCTCCTGTAGTTCTGACAACAAAACAGTAAGGCAAGGTATTGAATATCTGGTATTGACATTTAACAGTATGCGACAAAAAATCAGAAGTAGTTGAGTGACACATTGTTTGAGGAATTCTCTTAGAGCATCTCATGTGTCACAGTGTCAGCTTAAATTCTACTAGGCAAATCACTGGTCGAGAGAAGTAATTACCTATAGAAATCAGCAATAGTATTCTTACAGGAGTTATAACAGGTGCATCCTTGACAAATCATCCAATGATTCGTCCTTGATCCAACCAAATTGAATTGAGCCTTAATTTAACCCAAGTTGAATTTTATATAAAATAGCCTTAATCAACCCTTAATCAGGCAATGATTCGTCTTTGATCCAACCAAATTGAGTCTCAACTAACAATCAGTTTTGCCATGATGCTTGTGTTGTGTTTAATTAAATTGTCAGGTCTAGAAATCGGAAGCAGAGTCATACCTGTACAACTGAAATATATATGCACCAGAGAAATTAAATTCCCATTGTCTATGTACCCCATATTCCCCCCTTTGCTTAATTAAGAAAAATGCCATGTCAGGTGACGATGGTTAAATTATAATGGATCTCGGCAGCCGAATCTGGTAAAGGCTGATTCCTAACCTTTAACATCATTCATCAGTAATCAATACTACACTATATATAAAGAGAATTAACATTTCAATAACTTGTTCCATCATGGTTAAAATTAATAAATGTTTACTCATACAAGTCTTTTAACTGCTCCAAGAAGCATCAAATTTACTTTTGAACAGTATTATTACAAAAACGAGACAACACTGTGTGAGGTATGGGGAGAGGAGATCTAATTGGCATGTTCCTACCATATCATCCCTAAAACCACCACCTAAGTGGACTCTTCCAAGTCAGAAACCTACAAGTCAAAGGCACAGCAATTCGACTAAGCATGCTTCGACAATATGGACTCGACAACCCCTTGAGCGATGGGATGGTAGCAGTTGCGTGACTCAGCATATATCCCACGGGCCAGCATCCTGCCTTCGTCAGAGCACTTGGCCAGAGCAGTGTAAAGTGGCTTCAGGTATTTCATCCTCCCCACTTGTTTCAGCGACCTCTCCGCCTCCGCATAGTACTCCTTGCACCCCGCTGAGATCGCCAACTGGAGGAACGCCACCTTCACCTCCCAATCCCTGCTCTCTGATAGCCTGTACCGTGCATCCAGTGCCACTACCTAAAAAGAGAAAGATAATAGCATTTTGGTGTGAGAGTGCAGGTAGTAAAAAATTTCAATGATTCTTTTACAATTGAAACAAAAAGTTTCCACAACAAAACCCACTACCAGTACCATTACCAATACCAATTATGGCAGGCATAATAGAAAGGTCAATAATAAATAAAACAAAACGAACAAAAATATGGAACCTGGGAAGGCTCAACATCAGAAGACAAGCTCTCCAAGTAAAGCTCCCACTCCTGGCCATTCCACTGGGCCACCTCGTCGTCTCTTGGAATCTTCCCGGTTTTGAACTCCAAGGCCAGAGTTTTAATCTTGTTGTAGACATCTGAGACCGGTTCCATGGCGTCAGGTGGGATTCCAGTTCCTTCGATCCACAAGTGAAGGTCAATCTGGTTCTCTATTCCCAGCACGTTGGCTTTGAGAAAGTCGATAAATGTTTCAGTGTCGATGGACTGGAATTTGAAGGTTGAGATGTACTTCTTGGTAAACTCGTCAAATGCTGGTCTCCCGATCTATAAAAATGTCTCAAATGAGCAATTGTAAGACAGGACAGTGTCACTAAATATGCAATAAATGATAAGTACCTGACGTTCAATGCGCCAGAGGAACTGGAAGCCTTTCTCGTAGGGGATCTCGGAGTAGACGTCATCGGGGTCGACCCCTTGCATGCAGGGTTTGAGTTTGGTGAACTCCAAGTTGTCCTGAAATCTCTCCACCGTGCGGTTCAGTCCCCTCCATCCGATGCCCATGTTCAGTGCAGCCCTCTCTTCTCCCTGCACCACCTCCACTATCCTCCTCTCTGCATACGTCGTGAATCCCTACCCCACCATGCAGTAGCATAATTAATTAATTAATATCTACGTTGTATTGTGTTGATGATAAATTCAAAATCAAGTATGAACTAACTGATGCAAACCTCATTGAGCCAGAAATCCTCATTGGTCTTGTTGGTAATGAGGTTGCCTGTCCAGCTATGCGCAAGCTCATGGGCCACAACCTGGGCCCCCGCAGCATCCCCTTTGATCACGGTCGGTGTTAGGAACACCATCCTGGGGTTCTCCATGCCACCGTAAGGGAAGCTCATGGGCAGTACCAACAAATCAAACCTCTCCCACTCGTACAACCCAAAGAGCTTCTCCCCGGCCCGGATCATCTCCTCTGTCCCGGCAAACTCCCTGGCGGCCTCGTCGACGGTGGCAGGCCCCGCATAGACCCTGGTTCTGGGGCCAATGTCACGGTAAACTATCTCGCCAACGGCGAACGCGAATAGGTAAGGGGGGATGGGCTGGTCCATGACAAACTGCTCGACAACACGGCCAGGAGCGCACCAGAGGGAATCGGGGCAGGTGGGACCGGCTTCAGCAGGGAGGGGATCGCGGCGGGAGACGTGGCGAGCGGCCATGACGGCGGAGAGGGAGGTTGGGATGTTAAGGAGGACGGAGAAGCGGATGCGAGCAGCAGGGGTGTCGTGGCAGGGAAAGAGGGAGCGAGCATGGACGGACTGACACTGGGTGTAGGCGTAGGGGAGAGAGGAAGCGGCCTGGGAGGGGGAGAGGAAGTGGAGAGCGGAGGAGTTGGTGGTGGAGAAGGACAGGAGGATGGAAGAGGTGAGAGAGGGGAGGGAGAGGGTGAGGCAGGAGCCTAGGACGGCGTCGGGAGGAGAGAGGGAAAAGGGGAGAGGGGAGGAGGAAGAAGGGTCGAGAGCGGAATGAATGGTGAGAGTGCGAGTGTCGAGGGAAAGAGAACCGGAGTGGGGAGCGGAGAGGGTGAGCAGGGCGGAGCCATGTAGAGAGCAGGTGGCGAAATCGAGGAAGAGAGTGAGCGCCACGTGGTTCACCAGCGGTGCCTCCCCGTCAGTGTACGAGTGCGGGTCCACCGGAGCCATGCTCTCGATCAGGAGAAGGGGGGTCAATCTTCGATCGGGAGAGAGGGTTTTAGAAGAGTGTGGCAGATCTGGGGAGCAAAAACAGAATATGGAGAAGACGGACAAGTACCCTCCCAGGTACCGTAAAAGATTACCCTCACTTTACGGTTTGAGATTAGGATCCGACTCCGCACAGGACCCTGTTATTCCGATCCCAGCCATTCACCTTTATCGAGATTCGGGTATGAAAAACTTTGAACGGTTCAGATCGGAATAACAGGGTCCTGTTCTCCAATTTGGAGAACAGCGGAGTTGGTTCCTTGAGATTAACTCAGGCTAGCGCAGGGCCAGTATTTATTGGTTTTGTGATTCGTGCCAAATTAAAAATAACGGTTTAGATCTACTAATTCTAAAAGATTCCCTATTACGGTACCGGGGAGGATCTGAATTCGGAGAAAACTGGGATTGGTTTCAATTCCCGTCACTCTCCAGTTCAACGAAAATTGAGGAGAGGTACATCATTTTCCCTGGGACCCAGTGGCCTGGTGGGCCCTTTGAGCAGTTTCTACAAACTTGATTTCAAATGAACTAGTAACTTATGTTATGTTTAGGTAGCTTTTGTTGAGTTTAATAATTATATGTATTTGTTATTTGTTTCCAAGGTTATAAATGTTTGAGATGCTACAATTTCAATTTGGTATCATGCGTAAATCTAGTTTGTATGTATTGAAAATTTCAATTTGTTATTTCTTTCTAAGTTTTATTTTCTCATGTTCTAAATGGAAAGCGACAAATGGTTGTATGTGTTTGAATGCATTTTGGTTGAATTTTGCAGAAATGATGACCATTTATGATTTTGTATTTTACTGTTATAATATCAGTGAAGTAACCCCTGTGGCATTGAAAACTGTTCATAAGCACCGGTACAGAAAATGCCTTCTGGGTGGGCGAGGAGCTAAGCTTTTATGAAAGAGTGACCGAGTTGGCTAGAGGACAATGTACCACCGAAGGTTTACTACTCTAGGGCCTATTCGGATATTTGGGTTCAAAATGGAAACTGATGGGTTTCACGTCTAAATTCTTAGCCCGTTCGGATGCTCAGTTTTTTCCCAAAAAGTTTCTTCATTTCTTCCCATACTTCACCTCACACAACGTAAATTGATGGGAAATCAAAAATTCAGTCCGAGTCGATTTTCATTTTCCCAAATCGTGCTGTCTACTACTTTTTCTCTCTCTTCGACCTCTTTTTCTCAATCTCATTTTCGCGGGAGAGAAAATTTTTGCGCGGGAAATTCGATCGAGAGCGGGAGCGGGAGTGGAGGAGAAAGAGGCGGATGTGCAAGAAACTCGACGGGAAGAGCTGCTAACACCGATCATGACTGGAGAAGGTACAAATGTTAATTGATTTCATCTATTGTAACTCTAGCCGCTTGAGCTTCTTCACTGATTAGATTATTGGCTGTGTTAACGTGTTTCCAAGGATCAAAAAATTTCAAATTTCCTTTGGACTTTTTTCTTACCTGGCTGACTAGTTTGTACAAACTTCGATCCAGGGAAAAAAAGACTTCTCCTAGGTATTGGGAAGATTTGTAAATATTGTTCCGAATTCATATTTTCCATCTCAGTAATCGTTAGGTTGGTTATTAGCTTCAAATATCTCCCAATATTGGGTACTGTTGCAAATTGATCAAATTCGGTAAATGGAAAAAGGATAAAAAAAAGCTGAGAGACACATTTTTAAAATAATCGCTTATTTCAATGTTGTAAACGGGTGATGGTGGTACCACTGATAGATGGTCTAATTGGTGCATCTATTCCTCCTCAACCTAGTGCGTGCAATTGCATCTCTTTTTGGTGTTGCTTTCTTGCCAGTGGCCCACCTTTTTAAATCCTTTTTTTAGAGCATCTACATAAGGATTGCAATATAAAAAATATCACGTTAGTCTGCATAGTTGGTGAGAGCGGCATTGGCAAGACCAGTATGGTTCATCTTGGTTCCAATGAACAGTCTTCATTTTAAGCTTCAATTTGCCATCTCTAATTAAATAGGTAGTACTTTATAGTAGATGCATCCATAGAGTCAATTGCACTAGAGAGTTATAATTTTTTAAAAGGCAATGGCATAATTTTTTATTTCGAGTAGGGTTTCGTTCGTCATAAGAATCATTTTTTTGCTAGCTGAGACGCTTAAGCCACCTAAGTTGCTCCAACAAATTCAAATTTCTATGCTGTCACAAGAGCATCCAGATTTCTGCTGTACTTGAATTCCAAGAGAGGCATACAAAATATATTGATGTACCAGATTTCAGAACTATACCATATTTCTGCTGTACCATATTTCAGAATTGAAAACCTGATCCTTGTCAGAAGGTATTTCCCGTCACAACTTAATCTTGTCATATATTTTTGCTCCTTTTTTCTCTTAGCTGAAAATCTTTATGATATATTTCTCCATTTCATGAAGATAATTGCAATCTCTAATCCTCATTGTGTCACTAGCTTAAAACTTTTTTGACATTTTCTTGTATGATATGTAGGTAACGGGAATGAGTCTCTCAATAGGGCTGCATGGAATGAGTTGCAAAAGGCATTTCTAGTTGCATTGCTTGTTGAGTTTAATAGACCTGGTACACGCTTACAAAATGCATGGAGTGGTGTTGTATGGAATGAAATGACACAAATGTTCAAAGCAAAGTTTGTAGATTCAAATTTCTCGGTGAAGCAACTTAAAGAACAAGAACGTACTCTAAAGAAGACATACAAAATCATAAACCGATTGAGAGATCAAAGCAGTTTTGGATAGGACCCAACAAGAAAAATGGTTGATGCTCCCGAAGAAGTTTGGGCCCCTATCTTGCAAATAGACAAAGAGGCTAAACGGTGGTATAATAAACCTTTTCCATACTACGATGACTTGCACAACTTATATTCTGGTATGAGCTCCTTTGAAATATATTGATGCCACACATTCATTGTTTATATATTACACATTTTGTTTTAAGTAGTTTAGCCTTTGATATCAAATTTTCATGATGTATCGCGAATGGTTCGTGTCATTGTGGAAGTAATTATTTTGCAAATCCTGAGAATCAAGTTGAAATGCATTCCCCTAGTCCCACGATCCATGCTCCAGGAGGTTTAAATGATTTTGAGTTTGATGACGATTTTCTTGGTACACAAACATTTGACCATATCTCTACTCCAGCTCAAGGACCATCATCCACTCAAGCTACACCTAATGTTCGCACGCCTCACTCAATTGGAGCCAGGAAGACAACTTAGACTAAAAAGAGAAAGGCCATGTCTACATTTCATGAGAATTACTTGGCATATAAGAGGGAGGAGTTAACTAAATATTGTGCTGTCATGGAGAAGAATGCAAACAAGAGTGTTGATTGTGCTGACAAGTATTCAGTTGCTGCTGCAATAGAGGCATACGAACAACTGCTAGAGTTTAACATGTTTGACTTTGTTTATGCAAGTGATCTGTTCATCACGAAGGCTGAGACCCGTGAGGCATTTCTATCTATAAGTGAAGAACATCGGTCGGAATGGATCAAGGGGATGATTGAGCTATCCAAGTCCAAACAGGAAGGTTAGCAATGTGTTATTTTGGAAATATTAGTGTTTACTTAGGTTTGATCTTTTTGTGAAAATCATAGTGTAGTGGTTAACAATGGATGTTATATTTTGGGAACATAGTTGTTCATTTTGGAAATTGATGTATGTGCTAATCATAGTGTAGCCGGTTGTGACTTACAGTTTAAATCTGATAATATGTTATATTAATGAAGAACTTTATTTCATTTTTTTCGTTTTTCATACAATATATTATGTTTATTGTGTTGAGCAGGTAATACTGTAACATCTTTATTTCTTTTTTTTTCCTTTTCATACAATACAGATGTAGTGAAGCAAAAACCCCAATCTTTCCGGACTTCAGTACCATCTGTTGATCCATGATGATTAAAGTCTGGTAAACCACATGCTCACATGTCCAACAAACTGAATCCATGCCTGTACCAGTATAAAAATCAAGTTGAGATGATTGAAGCCTCAACTGGTACCATAATGCCCAAATTGACACCCTGTAACAGATCGACTAGTGCAGGCCGATCTGAAACCCAAATTAAAAAACCATTTGACAGTTGGATAGAGGATAAAAAGACAATCAGTTTAGAGCCAAATTTTGCATTTTTCTACTATTTTCTAAACAATTTCAAAGTTCACTTTCTGAAAATACAAAAAATTGTTGTTTTCTGCATCTTTTACTAATCTGCCCCTGCATTCAAGCCTTTGTTTGGTACAGTTAGGAAGCCCCAAAATTCATGAAATTTTACCAGTATATAGAATGTCATATCCTGAAACTTTTGGTACCAAGAACACCCAAATCAGAATTGTGGTCTGCCTTGTACAAAAAAACAGTTGTCAGTAAATAAAAACTGGTACCTGAAACTGCCTTAAGTACCCCTTGTCAATAAATGACCTCGGCTGGTCAATCTGAGCCATGTCTGGTCAAACCAATCATACTACAAACAAAGAACTCTGAAATGAAAAGAATGGTGAAGGAATCAATCAATTTGAGTAAGCCAATTGGGAAGAACCGCTGATCAAAGATTTCAAAATGTGAAAAGCTGCAAATTCAATCAAAAAATATGCATACTGTTATAGCTTTGTACCTCAGTCCATCATAGCCACACATCTCATAAAAATTTGATATTTTGCCACTTGATAGATCATATGTTAAGCTTTAAATTCATATAAAGAACTCCCAAAATGGCCAAGTGGATAAATCACAATGAAATCCCCCTTATTCTGGTTCAAAGATGAAATCAAGTCATTGAACTTTAAGCATTCTATGATTTTCAGAAAGATAGGGTACTAATATGTAATTTTGCATATCTTCCTTGTCAGAACTTTGTTATTCAAATCAAAAATGAAATTTCAGTATATCTTGATAAAACCAATAAATTAAGCATGTCATTAGTATTTATAAGCATGTCAGTAGTATTTATAAGCATGCATAATAGGGTTTTCTTTGTAAATTTCAGTATAAGCATATCATTAGTATTTATAAATTAAAAAATGCATGATAATAGGGTTTTTTTTGTAACTCCATGCATGTAATGCTATGCCCATTGTTTAATTCATTTTTTTATATCATATCTACATTGAGTTTATGTCCTCTGAGCGTTTAAAGGCCAAGAGATCGCAAGAGAACCAAAGGAAAAAACAATGAAGCACAAAACCGAGGGCAAAATTGGAAAAAAGGCAAAATGTGTAGTATGTTTTTATTCAGTCTTTACCAATTTATACTTGCGATTCAGCATGTACCAATATGTTTATTTTCAATCTTTTTTCTCTTTCATATCAATTAAATTGTGAGCACATGTGCAATTGAGAGTAAGGGTACCACCGCATATTGGTACTAGCAAGTTAGAAGTACTAGTATTGGTAGGTTAGAAGCTTTTACCAGCTAGTGCACTTTTGGTTTTTACGTACTGTTTTTTGTTTCCTGATGTCTTTTACTGAGGGGTTTTATGTGCTTTCGTGCGGAGTTTTATTTTAGGTTTGCTTAGTTGGGTTAAATTTAGGGGCCAAGATGCTATGCTATTTAAATCTGGCATGGTATCCCTGTTATGGGATGATGTACATCGCCTTTAGATATCACCTCTTCATAGAGGTTGTGTTTGTAATTGGGGAACTCTAAAAGTTTTCTTTTAAAGCTTATGTATATCCTCTGAATGCAATGAAGTTGCCTACGGGCTGTTGGCCAAAAAAAAATACATTAAAAAAAATATCATTTAATAATAAATATATTAAACATTCTGCAATAAACATGATAAACATTCTTCAATAAATATGGTAAATATTAATTAGTCTCTAATTCTATACCTAACATAATCATTCCACATATTCATAGCAATTTCTTCTCTAATTTCATGTCCTGCACGACGCTAATTGTTTAGTGCCTCTACATCTTCTCCGTACTCATCATCCCCATCTGGTACATCTACAATTTCATCTGGATTTACTGTATGATATGTTGCATTTCTAGTCCAATTTGTATCTCCACTATGATTAACTATGAAATTATGGAGAATACATGCTACATGGACAAAATTACTTTGTGTTTCAATTGTATGGTATGTTGCTACTTTTAAAATAGGAAATCGCATCTTTAATATGCCAATAATACGTTCAATATGATTTCTTAATTTTGCATGACAGAGATTAAAAAGCTCTTTATAATTGCGTGATCGTTCATTTGCTAGACCTTGCTCCCGCACATGATACTGGATACCTCAATATGGTGCAAGAAATTTTGGGGTATTTGCATAACCGGCATCAACTAAATAATATTTGCCTTGTGGTACTGCAAATCCATCATCTAGTGCACTCTTCAAAACAGTTGCATCAGATGCTGATCCTTCCCATCCGGCCATTACATAAGTAAATCGACGATCAAAATCACATACAACCATAATATTTTGTGATAGTGTTTGTTTTCTATTTCGGTAAGGATCTTGCAGATCTTCATGAATGGTTATTGGAATATGAGTTCCATCAATGGCACCAATGCAATCCTACATATTTGTAAAAATTAATATTATTATTTAATGTTTTTGTATTATGTACAACAAAATTAATTTAAAATAATTCAAATAAAAAGTACCTTAAAGAAAGGATAAAACTCCGAATGTGATGCAATAAACTGAGGCGTATGTAAAGGAGGTGGAATGATAATCTCGGAGGACAGTTGATTGATAGCATTCAATACAATGTGAAAATGACGACTCACAGTGTCGCCTGAATGTTGAAATCATTCTTGCACACTACGATTGCTTGCATTCTTCGCAAGAGAATACAAAAACATTGCTACTTGCTCTTCAACCGTTAGCAATCCATCGAAAAGTAACTGCTTTTGCACTCTTTACAATCTAACTAAAGCTCGAAAGACATAAGTCTCCATACGAAATTCTCGTCTGCAACGACACTCATGACCATTTAGAACTTCATTGACATAATTGAGTCCTGTCAAAATTGAAGTATGACAAGGACTTGGCTCGAACAAGTTTCTCTCTATATAGGGCATAATCACATTTGTATATTCATCGTCATCATTGTCAATTCTTCGCAATTGGAAAGGATCCATATTTCTAGTTTCTTACGAATATAGATATAGATGTGTGTGGAAGAGAAATGAGAATTATTAAACAACATACATATATATAGGGATTTTGTCCAACGTTTGGAACCATAAATGCAAAGATATAGATATAAATGCAAAGCAGCTTTGAATTCAATTTTATAAGGGCCTGTTGACTGTTGTACATCCAACCTTTAGAAATGCAACAGCTACATCATCCAACGTTTAGAAATGCAACGGTTATATTTATAAAGCTGTTGACTGTTGTACATCCAACTACTCAATTTTCATAAATGCAACGGCTACATCATCTATTATTTTTTTTTCAACTACTCAATTTTCTTAAATGAAACGGCTAAAAGTATTGAATGCAAATCATGTTCATCTAATTAAATACTTCTTATTTAACTATAAAAAATGTTAAGAACCAAAAAAAATGTTTATATTTTATAAAATAATAATTAAGAAGAAATATTATAGTATTATTTAATCTATTTATTTAATTACATTATTGATAATATATTAATAAAGAAAATTGTATAATATCAAATATTTTAGAAATAAAAATAGAATTTCCCACAACTAATCCCACAGTACAACCGAACACTCAATTCAACACATTTCCAAAATTAATCCCGTGCGTACCCGTACCCGTGCGTTCCCACTTTTTCAAAAGTGAGTTCCCATCCCCGTCAAATCCCATCCCGTGTAATTCCTTGACATCCGAACAGGCCCTAAATGTACCACTGATGCGTCTTCTAAATGTTGGCGTACCAGTTCTGAGTTTCGGTGCTGGTATCAATTGGAACTAAATGTTGGCGTACCAACATGTACAATTGGAAGCAAAATCTATATATTCTTAAACAAACAAAGTTAATATAATAATTAATAGCTATGTTGCATGGATACGGATACGGGTATCGTATCGGATACGATATGGATACGGCGATACGGCAATTTTAAAAAATCAAGGGTACGATACGTCTATTATATATATTATTTTTATTATAATAATTAATATTATTAATTCAATACTTGAATTAAATATAAAGACGGATGTAATATAGTGGACATGGATATGGTGTCCAAGTAGGCAAGTATACGATAGTCAGCGTATCAAATAAAACATTCCAAAATCTATATAGACCCCATCTCAAAGAAAGAGCGCATTTAAATATATTAGCTACAAGCTTCTAACACAAAAACAAATTAGCTCAGCGGTCAAGGAGTATGTTGTTGTTGGCGGAGGACCCGGGTTCGAATCCCCTTGATGCTAATTATTTTGAGTTTTTGACATGGTCTTGCGCGGTGCACGGTGCACAACTTTGGGCCGGTGCATGCACGCGGTTCACAGCTAGAAAATTGTTCGGATTCTTCAGAATCAGCAGAATCCGCGTATCCATACGTATCAGAGACGTATCGCTGCGAATCAAACCGTATTGGAGACCGTATCAAGAGATTAAAGATACGCCATGTAAGCGGATACGCCAGATGGCGTATCAGACACGTATCGGGTGCGTATCCGTATCCGATACGCACCTGATACGGGTACGGGTCCCATAGAGAAGTATCTGGGTAACATAGATTAATAGTGATGCATATATCTCAAATTTCAAACATATATCTCAAATTGAATATTCTCAACAGCATCCAGTTGTTGAATATAGACATCATTCCAACAGTATGTGACTTTGACATACAATGCTTTCATAAGAGATAAAAAGTGCATATCTAAGCCAAAATTTAAAACCACCAAAAAGCTACAATTCGATGAACAAAGCTTCAGGATATTGCACCAGTTCAGAGCCAAAAGATGAGTACATAATTTTCAGTTTCTACAACTACACCCGATTCTCAAAATAATAAATCAAGCAACAAGCAAATCATAACCATAGTGACATCTAATTTTAGATCTAAAAACAAAAATATTCAACATGCAGCAAATTAAAACAGGTGCAACTTGTACCAGTACCAATTTGAAAACATCAGAAATAACATGTAGTCCATAATCCATAAACAGCATGTTCACTAATTTTAACAAAATACTCCTCCTATCATTATACCAAAAATACCCTTTCTACGACTATACCTAAAAATTAAGTTTTAATCTTAAGATTGCTTTCTGCTTAGGTAGATGCATTATAACTCAGTGCCTAAATATTATAATCTCGTGTTAAGGGTTCCCAATACATGTAAATATATTTGTATAATAACTCGACATATATGACAATACCAGGATTAATAATTGACAATATATACACATAAAGACATTTTATATTACTTGCTGCCAGTATGTACAGTTATTGACAACAAATCTCGAAACGAAATTAGAGTGGCTGAAATATATTACTGCAAAATGAAAGTTTTGTACAACAGAGACATGACACTTTAAACACTACCAACTTATAATAGCTGACGGACTACAAATTCTGGCAAGAAACTGTTGTTAATACTTACTACCAGATAGCTCACCACTTTCACATTTTCCACTATAATTCCGCATTATAAATTAACCTCTTTTTTAAAATCAAGAGGACAAGCAACGAAAAGGTAATGCTATAAATTATACATACAAATAATGAACAAACGAATGATTTTTGCCGATACACATTCTAGCAATGACCATGCCAATATTAAGGAAAGAATAAAAAAATAAAAAAAAAATAAGGAAATAACTAAAAGAATGCCCGTCAATTAGCAAGATGCCTTGTCATATAAGTAAATCCCCAAAGCTGGATAAGAAAAAGAAGCATAAAATTAAAATGGAAAACTATAAAATGGGTATATTCTGTAACATTGCCATCTGGCCACATCAGAAGGTGCATCTTGTAGCAGATCTGGCAGGCATATTAGAGGCCGGTACATCACAAGAGGGAACACATCTGTGTGGGATTTTTTTCTCTTACATTTCTTCTATTAAAAAAATAATGCAAGCAAATGATTGGTCTGTTGTAAATGGCCTGGTTGGAAAAGGTTTAAGAGTCCAAAATTGCTACCTTTCCAAGTAAAAAAGTATTTAAAGATCTTAATGATAATTTTGTATTACTTTCTTACCTCTACATTCTTTAATTCAAACTCAGTATCATGAGCCAAGCACTCATTACCAAATGTTTCACAGGGACCACTTGTTCCATGCAACCTAAGCAAAAGAAAAAAGCAGAACAAAGGAATGAAAAAAATAATCAAACAGACAGACAGATGGATACTTGCATAAATCAGACAAACACGTATTTCACCAGTACTGCTATCTGATATTGACCACTACCACTGTCCCCAACTGGTCAAAACAAATTGGGCACTATGAAAACAAAAATTCAAGAAGAAATGTATGTGGTTGGCACAAAGAAAACTTACAGATCCTCGTTAAGGCACAATGCGAAATTTCCACCTCCACCGAAGGCCAATGCATCATTCAAGCACATATAAAAGTATCTGTTTGCACCTATAGAAACCTTAATGTAAGTTTAAAAACATTAAAAATTAATCAGAGAAGCATACCTGGTTGTTTTTCAATTGCTAGTACTGACTTGTACAATATTAAGGTAAAACACTAATTCAAACGCAACTAAAAAAGTACACAAATAGGTGACTTACCAGTTGGTCTAAAAAGCCTTGGTCGGCCATATCTTGTAGTGTAAATAAATGTTTGGCTTGTTCCCTGATACAGATACAAACATCAGAAATATTAGTACCAGTAATGCACAGGTTAGGTACATACCAGTTGGCAGTATGCTTTATAATGAAGGAACTCACTTGGTATTTTCTTTTGGGTGTAGGCTTCAAAGGACACTCCAACAAACCCCCAAATGTGGCCCCTTTCAAGTCTCCCACAATCTAATACATAGCAAACAAATAATAAATAAAAGAAGCAAATATATCAGTAAATAAGAAATTCATTTAAACATAAATGATAAAACCATACCAGTAAGCAAGGCCCTGGAAGATCGGCACTTCTTCTAAGGAGAGTACGAAGAGATATTCCATGTTTCCAAGTGCTGTAGATCATTTCAAGTGATTAAAAATAAATCAGACAAAACTATCATAACCTGATTTAATTTAAAGTAAATAGTAGATATACCAATATATCATCTGTATAAATAACCAGCTACAAACAGGTCACCAGTAAACAATTAACAAGAGTGACAATCCTTATTGATTAGTTAGTACAGGTGGCAGACTTCACCAGTAAACTAAGGCAGTCCAACAATAAGAAATTAAGAACTAATAAACACAGAATTTTATTGGTTTCTCTGAGAGCACTGAGGCAAAGTTCCTGAAATGATAAAAAATATGAAAAAGGACAATATACCTATATAGCAAGACCCAGTGAGACCCCTTAATAGTGCTAGGAAGTGACGATTCAAGGAAATCAAACAAGTTTAGAGAAATAAATTCTGACTTATCAGATAGGCGCTTTTGGTACTCATCAGAATAAAGTGATTTCAATTTTTTCTCTTGATATCCATTACAGCACTTCAATTTCTCATCATAATCAACAGTCTCTTCGAACTTGCTTCCATATTTGTTTTCATTTTTGTCATCATTTTCGCCATCAGATAATACAACTTGCTTGTATTCCCATTCTCCACTGTTCCACCTTACGGGGAGAGATTCAGGAGGTAGTGGTTGTAGGGTTTCGCCAAAGGAGGGAGAGTTAGGATTTGCAGTTGCACTGGGGAGGAAAGATAACACATAAGAGGAAAATGATGATTTCTTTGGGGAAGTTAAGTCTTCTGTAAAAGGTGTTGCCTGAAAAATTAACATAAAAGATTTTGTTTAATTATTCAAAACCCAACTGCCGAAATTAGTTTAGTCATCACAAGTTATTAATGTTCACATGATGGCACTTTACAAATCACAACCCAATTTGAATTGGCTGTTATTACATTGGTTTGGGTTTATTTTGATCTTATATTGTCTCTTGTGGATATAAGTTGATACGAGCACATATGCTGTTGTGCGGGGCTTTCTTATCAGGTTTCAGAATTAAAAACTTATAAAGTTATACAATTCTGCACTGAAATGCCAATTCTATTGCTGGCAATTGCTGAGAGTTCCCATTTGCACACCGATCACTCAAAAAATGAGCGGAAGTATTTTAGTGTTGGCCGATGTAAGACAGAGAGAGAGAATTGAGAGAGAGAATACAATCTTTATTATTGTCTTGATTATTTCTTACAATGAAGTACTGAACTATATATAGGCAACAGAATGAATCTCCCTAATTACCATTAGTGCCACTAACCAACTCTAACTGTGCCTAATTACAATACTGCCCTTAGGCTAACTAACTACTCCAATAGCTGAGCACTTGTTATCGTGAAATACCACAGAGCATACAACTAGAACATCTTTTTTTTTTTCCCTTTTTTGTTTGAAAAAAAATGGCTAAGCAACTGGCATCAATTAATAACATACAACAATATTGTAGTGATTTAATGCCATAAAGTAAATCTTACATTGATATATAAATGCTATAAAAATAACAATAACTTTCTATTTTCTAATAAATATATATTTCTACTAATAATGCCGCTCAAAATTCCCATAGAAAAACAAAAGGGCCACATACAAAAATAAGGCCTTATTGATTACTGAACAATCTACATGTCATATAGCGATTCAGTTATAAATCAAATAATATAAATAAATACTAAAAGAAAAACTATGTTTAATTGCATTCTTTAAGATTTAGACCGCACACAATAAAAATATCTAGTTAAGCAGCAATTTGGAATTGTAACAAGTATAAAACAAGAAAATGTTTGCATTTGACAACGGAATTAGTGTTCACAATGGCCAATAACAAACTGTAAGAACGCCTTTGTAGTGCAATATAGATAAATAAATAACGATACTCATTATTCAACTAGAAAACAATGGAACTGGAAGCTATAAATCTAATAAAAGCCCACAAAAAGGATCAAACCGTAAATGAAACACTTTATGGTATGTAAATATTAAAGGGAAACGAATCAGTACATGGTACTCTGATTTAGCCACTGGAGAAGGGGGAGACGGGGAGGACGGGGAATCTGCGAGGACGCGAGAGAGCTTCTCCGCCAACTTCTCCTTCAAAGAGAGCATAATTGCGCGGCAGTTTGAAACTTTAACCCTAGATCTGCAATGCGAGAAGAGGAAGAACCATGAGAGGAAAGCCTATTTTTTTTTCTCTCTTAATTTTTCATAGTTGGGAATGGACGGTGGTGACCGGGAGAAAGTGAACAAAGCGTGGTAGAGTTGTTGAGATGTAACGGCAAGTCGGCAAGGGAGGAGGGAAAAATCCTATTCTCTCCAGTTTATAACAACTGGACAACCACATAACAAAATTTTGGCTATATGTTTGGGGGATCGTACGCTTCGTATTGTTCTGTTCCTATGCAAATTGTCAAGGTAGCATTTTGAACCGGCCACGGAATCGAACATGTAAAGAAGACCACAAATGAAGCGCTTAAAATTTGTTTCCCTTCGAAGAGAAGGTATTCCCAAAACTTTTTTTTGAACTTTCAAGAAGAAAATGTTTCACAGTTCGCATTTGTTTTCCGTAAACTAACTAATTTTTGCTCCAATTAATACATTTGAAGGTGTCCATTACATAAAAAAATGTTTGATTGCAATTTAAAATTAAAGAAAATTAAGTTACTTATTTGAAGTTAAGTTAATTTAAATAATTTTATTTAACTGAAACCTATTATTTAAGTCAGAACTTGAAAAATTGATTTAAGGATCTCCCTGATAACAAATTCCACATGTGAAATAAATTAATTTATCTGGAGAATTAGTTTAATTATTCCATTATAATGATAATTTAGTTCTTATTTCATCTTATGTTACCCTAAACTCGTAAACTGTTAGAGAAATAATTCTCTTATTATTTAAAAACTTAAGCTGCAATTAAATATGAACAAAAATGTAACTCTCCCTTGTTACTGGAGGTCTAAACTACATTAATATGATCCATGCTGTCTCAGGCTCTCAGCTACATCATAGCTAACCCAAAAGTTTTTGGGCTGGGAACCTATCCGAAGCCATTTGAAGAGGGACTTCTATTCAAAGGTTTTTTGCACCACAGGATCAGAAGAAACCGCTCGCTTTCTCTAATTTGGAATCAGATTATTCACGAACAGAGCAACAATAGATGAAAAATTCTTCTTTCTCTGGCGAAGTTTATCTCCGGCCGGCTCCCACCCCTAACAGGTGTTGATACATCAGCATACTTTGGTGAAGTCAAAAGTATCTCTGAGACGTAATATAACCTTCATCATTGTTGTCATTCAATACCAGTTGATCTCGTAGAATTCTGACAAGATTCTATTACCATTGTATGAACAATAACAGAATATAGAAAGAAGAAGAAGAAAGAAGAAAGAATGTATTTTGAGAATCTTTATTTCATATTGATTTTTGATGTAATTGTACAGAGAGGTGTTGCTGGTATATATAATATTCGGATCTCCTAGTTACATTCTCTAACCATAGTTGTAACAGCATGATTAGTAACTAACTATAGTTCTAACAGTGCTAACTAATTCTGTAACAGAATACGGTTATGTTTTATCATCTAATATCTGTTAGTTTGTAATAATCTAGAAGTCAATAATACGATAAATTTGTTATATAAAGCTTTGTTCATGAATTGAATGTTTAATCATTTTGTTACCTTGAGTATTATTGAATTTATGAATCATTTCGAGTTCATGACTGGAATTGTGAAACTTCATAATATAGATGATAATACTCTTAAAAGTCTCTAACCAAGGTAATTAGCAGGAACACTAATTACCGCGATAAGGTTAGTGTGTGGATTAAATGATGGTTAAGTTTTACAAACCATAGACAAAGAGTTGTCATTTTAATCACACAGATACATGTTAGAGAACATGATATTTGACAGACCCCAAATGAAACATTAAATGGAATTGTGTTTGTGTCATTAATGTTTTCATTTTAGTGTTAAGTTCTAAAGTATGAGATATTCATTTTTCCTACATAAGAAATGTATATGTGTGATTGCTATCTAACGCTATCCGTAAAAAGTAGCTATAAGGATAGTTCTTCGGTATACATAGCTTATGCGGAGGAAAAGATGGTTTATCAAAAGTACTATTGTCCCTCGTATCTCAATACGAGCTATAGCGTCACTGGGCCCCTTGATAGAATATGATTATCTGGATCCAGTATGATTACAAGAGTAAACATATTTGATAATCTATTCAGGATCAAGAAAAGATTAAGTTTGCAAGGATGACACACACCTACCTTGAAACTAATCTGATTGCTATGAGACAAAAGAATTAACACGAAGTAAATCGTTTACTGGATCATGATATTGTACGGTACAGCATCATCTGTGTAATTGGTGTCATAATGTACTTGCCAGGTGCCACCTATGATAAATAGAAGTTAAAATAGTTTTAATTCTATTTGCCAACATAACACAGATCCTATTGGGTCACACCATATAGGAGCTAGTTGGAGAATCTTGTTGATTAATTATAATGATTATAATTAATAATAAGATGGATAAAATTAATTATATATGATATAATTAAATTATAAATGTCATTTAAATGACAAGCAGAAACATTGGTTAATTTATGAACGTGTTTGACACGTTGCATAAAAGTTACCGAACGAACGATCGAGAAAATATATATTTGATTTGGACTTAGAATATTTAATTATTGGATTTATATTTTGGGCTTGAAACCCATTAAGAATAAATCACTAATTAAAGATTAAAGGCCCAAATCAAAAGCCCAAATCAAAGCCCAAAATTAATTGAGTATTAATGGGCCAATGGCAAAATAGTAATAATCTTTTGCCAATTTGATTTTGGCCGTTGATTTGTCGACTTAGTTTTGCCGACTCAATTTTTTGAATGATTATATATATACAAAAATTGAAATGGCGGTTGGACAAATCATATAAATATGTGATGATAGATAGAGAGAAAAATCATTCACTTCTTGAATACCGATTCGATCCGATCGAACGATAATTCTCTATTTTCTCAGATTCGTTCTAATCAGAGTTTACGGGTTTTAGAAATAATATTTTACGAGAGTCGTAATTATTATTTGCTTTTTCTCGTGAATAGTGTTTTTGTCAGATTCCGCGGTTTACGGTATTTCTGGTAAAAGAAATAAACCGCTCTCTCGATCAGTCCTGGTGGATAACCGATAGAGGCACTATAATTTTGGTGCTTGCTTAACCGGGTCAGACAGCCGGGTCAGACAGTCGGGTCAGACTGCATTCCAATTTGAATTTGGAAGCAAGGTAAAGAAATGTTATATTAATCTATTTAATTGTTAAATAGATTTAATCTTTTAGAAATCAATCAAAGGAGTAGATCTATAAACTGATTAAAATACAAGTAAATACGGTTTTACTACTTTGGGTCTATACAGGATTAATCTGGTATGTAACTCTCGGTTATTATCCGACATACTACTTAATCTATGATCTGAATGAGTAAAGTTTTACTTACGGTTTTTAATCTAAGAAAAGGATTGAACAGGTATGTAACTCTCGGTAGATTATCCGACATACCACTTCAATCCTTTTGGCTTAAGTTAGAAGTAAAATTTTTGTTTTACGGTCTTTCCGCAGCTTAAGCCTAATGGCTTTGGGTAGCCTCAAAACCCTACAGTGGTATCAGAGCGCAAGGCTCTCCTGCTGATTGATTTTCTAAAAGTTATAACTTATGCAAATTGTTTGCATATACCGCGTATCGGTTTAATTCTTAGATTTGCAGCTTAAGTCCAAAACCGATTAGAAATGAGATTTTCTTGGTTCGGTTTTCCGACTGAGAAAGTTAAATTAGATTTAAGCTTTCTTTAATGTTTTCTTTATGTTTTCGTTTTCAAAAACTTTCAACTGTGGTAAAGTTCATCTAAGAATGTGATGAAGCAATAGAGTACCCAAGTAAGAACTGTTTATCTCCACCGTAAAAGAGAAAAAGGTTGAGTCAAAGAAGAAAAACGGTTTTCTTTCTGGCCAATCCTATTCCTTTTACGTGTCCTGATAAACTGGCCCAAAGGGGACTTTGTCACGTTACCAAATTGCTTTACTACTGTCGAAGCATGGCAAAATGTAATTCTTTCGCCTTTTTGAAAACCTTTGGTTTTGTAAAGTTCATCGAAGAATGTGATGAAGCAATAAAGTACCTGAGTAAGAGCTGTCATTTCCACACCGTAAAAGAGATGGTTCTGTCTAGGAAAGACCGAATCTAAAGCGGTCCTCGTGACCCCGGTCTTTCCTGGGAGCCCCTTTTCGTGTCCTAATGGCTGGCCCAAAAGGAACTTTGTCACGTTACCAAATTGCTTTACATGCCAAAAAGAATATCTGCTTTAAAACCATATAAACTGTTTATATGTTTTCAAACGGTATAACTAAAGAACTGAGCATAGCTGCAAAATAAAGAATTAGGAACTGATAAGTTGTATACGTAACTTGGTCACGTATATAAATAAATAGGATTTATTGCTTTGATATGAAATGCATAAATTAGATTTATCGCTTTCAAGGAACCGTGAAATTAGTCGTTAGTCAAAGAAAGACTGGAAGTGGATACCTTCGGTTGTCTTTCTGGCAGACTCTTTTCACGTATCCGTAAGACTGTCTAAAACCAGATTTACGAGATAAACATGCTTAAAACAAAGTCAAGCATGTGAAAGAGTGTCTTAGTCAAAGGAAGACTGGAAGTGGATACCTTCGGTTGTCTTTCTGGCAAGACCTCTTTTAAAGGTTGCTTACAAGGTTTAAAGCATAAAACAAACCCATCTAATTAAGTAGTATGCCCTTCCTACTCTATCCTTCTCAAACCATTGTTCATTGGTTGACGGACTGCTCAGCAGACGTCGCCTTTTACCTTTGGTGGTCGAGGGTTATGTTCGACATAACAAACCAAATAGAGTGAGGTTACTTACCGGTGATTTCCAAAATCGTTTTGGGCTCGGGGCAAAGTCTTCGTTAAAACATACGATGTTTAACGAAACCAAGAGTCATATAGAGATATGATTAGCAAAGAGTTGCTTACCTAAAAATAATTAATAGGCAAGCTTCTTAATCGACTTGTCTATTAATGAAAGATAGGGATCTTGGTCCTTCTGCAAAATGGGAATAGAACAGATTTGCAGTGGGAGTTTTATTGTTAAAAATAAAACATTACATGAACAAAGCTAAAATCTTTACATTTAACATTGTAGAACATGTCTAAAGAAACGTCATTCTCGTTGCACTCCCTGCTCGAGAAAGAAAAGCTGAAAGGAGACGGGACTAATTTTACTGATTGGTTCCGTGCTCTCACGATCGTACTAAGGCGCGAGAAAAGGGAATATGTCTTAAATACCCCTTACCCTGATGAACTCAAAGCAGGTGCTACTGCTGATGAGTTAACAGCGTACAACAAGCACAAGGAAGATGAGCTTGATGTACAGGGTCTCATAGTTGGGATTATGGGTCCTGAATTGCAGAGGCGATTCATGGATACCAAATCCAACGACATGTGTGTCCAGCTTAAGAACATGTTTCAAGAGCAGGCACGTGTGGAGAGATTCAAGGTAACCAAGTCCCTACTAGGTCACAAGTTGGCCGAAAGAGCTCTATGGGCACTCATATGCTCCGTATGACGAGTGATATTGAGCAGCTGCATAAGCTTAATAGTCCGTTGAGCAAAGAGTTTGCTACGGATATTATCCTGAACTCGCTTCCACCCAGCTTTTCGGGGTTCATCATGAACTTCCACATGCTTGGGATGGACAGGAGCTTACAGGAGCTGCAGGGGATGCTTAGGATCGCAGATGGAGACATGAAGAAAAGTTCTTCTGTTCTCATGATCCAAGCGGGTAAGAAAAAGATAAGTAAGGCAAAGAAGAAAGTGGTTCCGAAGTACACGGGCAAAGGGAAGCAGGTTCCTAAACAGAACGCTCCCAAGATAAAGGTCTCTGCTTCCTCTGACTGTTATTATTGTAATAACAAAGGTCATTGGAAGAGAAACTGCCCTAAGTATCTGGAGGATGTAAAGTCTGGAAAGGTCTCCAAGGCTTCAACCTCAGGTATTTATGTTATTGAAGTTAATGTTGCTACCTCTATTAATGATTGGGTATTAGATACTGGATCATGTGCTCATATTTGTTCAAATATGCAGGCATTAAAGAATAGAAGGAAACTAGGCAATAGGGAAATACAACTCCGAGTTGGAAATGGAGCAAGTGTTGCAGCCATTACAGTCGGTAGTATAGAGTTGTGTTTGCCCAGCGGGCTTGTAATGGAACTGGAAAATGCTTATTTTGTTCCTAGCATTTCCAGAAATATCATATCAATCTCATGTTTAGAGATGAATGGTTTTTCATTTGTTATAAAAGACAAGCGTTGTTCTATTTATAAAAATGAATTATATTATGGATCATCTTATATGATAAATGGTCTTTATATGCTGGAAATGGATAAACCTGTGTTTAACATTAATAATAACAAACGACTCAAAACATCTCATGAAAGTACGACTTACATGTGGCATTGTCGCCTTGGTCATATAAACGAGAAACGCATTAAGAAATTACAAGAAGTAGGACTTCTTGGTAAATTTGATTTTGAATCAATTAACACATGCGAATCCTGTTTACGAGGAAAAATGACCAAAGCGCCTTTTTCTAAAAAGGGAGAAAGGGCAAGTGACTTATTAGGTCTAATACATACCGATGTATGTGGACCTATGAGTACTTGTACAAGAAACGGTTATTACTACTTTATCACTTTTACTGATGATTACAGTAGATATGGTTATGTCTACCTGATGAGACATAAGTCTGAATCTTTTGAAAAGTTCAAGGAATTCAAGGCTGAAGTAGAAAATCAACTGAATAAAAGTATTAAGGCCTTACGATCAGATCGTGGAGGCGAGTACTTAAGTTATGAGTTTAAAACGTACTTAAAGGAATGTGGGATAGTCTCACAACTCACGCCTCCAGGGACACCGCAATGGAACGGTGTTTCTGAGAGAAGGAATCGAACTCTGTTAGACATGGTTCGTTCTATGATGAGTAACGCCACTCTACCAAAATCGTTTTGGGGCCACGCACTAGAAACTGCTGCACTAACGATAAATAGGGTTCCATCTAAATCAGTAGAAAAGACTCCGTACGAGTTATGGTTTGGAAGAGTTCCAAACATATCTTTTCTTAAAATTTGGGGTTGCGAAGTATTTGTCAAACGCCTGACGTCTGACAAACTTGGTCCTAAATCTGATAAATGCTTTTTCGTAGGGTATCCTAAGGAAACGAGAGGATATTACTTCTATTACCAATCCGAGAACAAAATAGTTGTTGCTCGTAATGGTATATTCTTGGAGAAATATTTTCTTACAAGAGGAAGTAGTGGGAGTAATGTAATACTTGAAGAAGTTCAAGATACATCACATAATATAATATCTGAACAAGATCAGATAAACCCACCACTTGTTACTTCAGCTGATGAGCATCTGGAAGAACCAAATCCACAAGTAGTTGTGGAAGAGGTTCTAGTCCCGAGCTCAGATACTTCGACTCAAGTTGAAGTAGAACTGAACCCACAAACAGTTGTGGATGAAGTTCAACAGCCAGAAGAACAAGTGCTACGTAGGTCAGCAAGGATAGTCCATGCACCTGAAAGGTACATGGGACTACACGAGATTTCAGTGTTTGACACTGAAGATCCACTGACCTATGCGGAAGCAATGGATAGACCCGACTCCGAAAAATGGCTGGAGGCCATGAGATCCGAAATACAATCCATGTATGACAACACGGTCTGGAACCTAGTTGTACCACTTGATGGGGTAAAACCCATAGATAACAAGTGGGTTTTCAAAAGGAAAACAGACATGGATGGTAATATGACTATATACAAAGCACGGCTAGTAGCGAAAGGTTTCAAACAAATTCTCGGTGTAGATTATGATGAAACTTTTTCGCCCGTGGCTATGTTTAAGTCAATTCGGATGCTCCTAGCAATTGCCGCATTTCATGATTATGAAATATGGCAAATGGATGTCAAAACCGCCTTCTTAAATGGAAATTTAGAAGAGGACGTGTATATGATACAGCCCAAGGGTTTTGAAGATCCAAAGAATGCTGGGAAGGTGTGCAAGCTTCTTAAATCCATTTATGGATTGAAGCAAGCGTCACGGAGTTGGAATCTTCGATTTGACGAGGAAGTCAAAAAGTTTGACTTCGTCAGATGCGAAGAAGAACCTTGTGTGTACAGAAAAACTAGTGGGAGTGCCATCGCCTTTCTAATCTTATATGTAGACGACATACTCCTGATGGGAAACGATATTCCGTTATTGCAACAAGCCAAGTCTTCATTAAAGAAAGTGTTCTCGATGAAAGACTTGGGCGAGGCAATCTATATATTAGGCATCAAGATCTATAGAGATAGATCGAAAAGACTCATAGGATTGAGTCAAAGCACATACATTGACAAAGTGCTGAATCGGTTCAGCATGCAGGATTCCAAAAGGGGATACCTGCCAATGAATCATGACGCAAAGCTTAGCAAGACTCAGTGTCCTTCGACAACTGATGAGCGAAGCAACATGAGTAAAGTACCATACGCTTCGGCTATTGGCTCTATCATGTACGCCATGTTGTGCACTCGCCCTGATGTCTCGTACGCTTTGAGTGTTACGAGTAGATATCAGGCTAATCCAGGCATGGAGCACTGGATTGCTGCAAAGAATATCCTTAAGTACTTGAGAAGAACTAAGGATATGTTTCTCGTCTACGGTGGTGACTCAGAACTCGTGGTAAATGGTTACACAGACGCAAGTTTCCAAACTGACCGAGATGACTCGAGATCACAGTCCGGGTATGTGTTCATACTCAACGGTGGTGCTGTGAGCTGGAAGAGCTCAAAGCAGGAAACTACTGCAGACTCAACCACCGAAGCTGAGTACATAGCAGCATCCGAGGCAGCAAAAGAAGGTTTATGGATTAAGAAGTTCCTTAGCGAACTAGGAGTGGTTCCCAGTGTTCAAGGCCCTGTGGACCTCTACTGTGACAACAATGGAGCTATAGCTCAGGCCAAGGAACCGAGATCGCACTCAAAATCCAAACATATTCTACGCCGTTATCACCTCATACGAGAAATCATAGATAGAGGTGATGTAAAGATCTGTAGAGTTGACACAGCCAGCAACACAGCTGATCCACTTACAAAACCTCTTCCTCAAGCCAAGCATCAGATGCATACTGCTTCTATGGGTCTGAGACACATAGGAGATTGGCTATGAGATTTTCTTTAGATCTATGAGATTTTTAGAAAATAGAGATTTGTATAAGATAGGGCCTACGATGATTGGCTCCTAGCTTAAATGGGAGATTGTTAGTTTGTAATAATCTAGAAGTCAATAATACGATAAATTTGTTATATAAAGCTTTGTTCATGAATTGAATGTTTAATCATTTTGTTACCTTGAGTATTATTGAATTTATGAATCATTTCGAGTTCATGACTGGAATTGTGAAACTTCATAATATAGATGATAATACTCTTAAAAGTCTCTAACCAAGGTAATTAGCAGGAACACTAATTACCGCGATAAGGTTAGTGTGTGGATTAAATGATGGTTAAGTTTTACAAACCATAGACAAAGAGTTGTCATTTTAATCACACAGATACATGTTAGAGAACATGATATTTGACAGACCCCAAATGAAACATTAAATGGAATTGTGTTTGTGTCATTAATGTTTTCATTTTAGTGTTAAGTTCTAAAGTATGAGATATTCATTTTTCCTACATAAGAAATGTATATGTGTGATTGCTATCTAACGCTATCCGTAAAAAGTAGCTATAAGGATAGTTCTTCGGTATACATAGCTTATGCGGAGGAAAAGATGGTTTATCAAAAGTATTATTGTCCCTCGTATCTCAATACGAGCTATAGCGTCACTGGGCCCCTTGATAGAATATGATTATCTGGATCCAGTATGATTACAAGAGTAAACATATTTGATAATCTATTCAGGATCAAGAAAAGATTAAGTTTGCAAGGATGACACACACCTACCTTGAAACTAATCTGATAGCTATGAGACAAAAGAATTAACACGAAGTAAATCGTTTACTGGATCATGATATTGTACGGTACATCATCATCTGTGTAATTGGTGTCATAATGTACTTGCCAGGTGCCACCTATGATAAATAGAAGTTAAAATAGTTTTAATTCTATTTGCCAACATAACACAGATCCTATTGGGTCACACCATATAGGAGCTAGTCGGAGAATCTTGTTGATTAATTATAATGATTATAATTAATAATAAGATGGATAAAATTAATTATATATGATATAATTAAATTATAAATATCATTTAAATGACAAGCAGAAACATTGGTTAATTTATGAACGTGTTTGACACGTTGCATAAAAGTTACCGAACGAACGATCGAGAAAATATATATTTGATTTGGACTTAGAATATTTAATTATTGGATTTATATTTTGGGCTTGAAACCCATTAAGAATAAATCACTAATTAAAGATTAAAGGCCCAAATCAAAAGCCCAAATCAAAGCCCAAAATTAATTGAGTATTAATGGGCCAATGGCAAAATAGTAATAATCTTTTGCCAATTTGATTTTGGCCGTTGATTTGTCGACTTAGTTTTGCCGACTCAATTTTTTGAATGATTATATATATACAAAAATTGAAATGGCGGTTGGACAAATCATATAAATATGTGATGATAGATAGAGAGAAAAATCATTCACTTCTTGAATACCGATTCGATCCGATCGAACGATAATTCTCTCTTTTCTCAGATTCGTTCTAATCAGAGTTTACGGGTTTTAGAAATAATATTTTACGAGAGTCGTAATTATTATTTGCTTTTTCTCGTGAATAGTGTTTTTGTCAGATTCCGCGGTTTACGGTATTTCTGGTAAAAGAAATAAACCGCTCTCTCGATCAGTCCTGGTGGATAACCGATAGAGGCACTATAATTTTGGTGCTTGCTTAACCGGGTCAGACAGCCGGGTCAGACAGTCGGGTCAGACTGCATTCCAATTTGAATTTGGAAGCAAGGTAAAGAAATGTTATATTAATCTATTTAATTGTTAAATAGATTTAATCTTTTAGAAATCAATCAAAGGAGTAGATCTATAAACTGATTAAAATACAAGTAAATACGGTTTTACTACTTTGGGTCTATACAGGATTAATCTGGTATGTAACTCTCGGTTATTATCCGACATACTACTTAATCTATGATCTGAATGAGTAAAGTTTTACTTACGGTTTTTAATCTAAGAAAATGATTGAACAGGTATGTAACTCTCGGTAGATTATCTGACATACCACTTCAATCCTTTTGGCTTAAGTTAGAAGTAAAATTTTTTGTTTTACGGTCTTTCCGCAGCTTAAGCCTAATGGCTTTGGGTAGCCTCAAAACCCTACAATATCCCCCCCTCAAGCGGAAGTGGTGGAAGCACTGTGAGCTTGTGTCGAAGAGCAGTGAAACGAGGAGATGGTAAAGGTTTGGTCATAATGTCGGCGAGCTGATCCGCAGAGCAAATAAAGCGAACCGATAATTCCTTCGAAGCAATGCGTTCACGTACGAAATGATAGTCAATTTCCACGTGTTTGGTGCGGGCATGGAACATGGGGTTAGAAGCGAGAAATGTTGCACCGATGTTGTCACACCACAAGGTGGAAGAATCGGTGGGAGGGAAGTGCAACTCTTGGAGAAGATTACGAAGCCAAAGTAACTCGGTACAAGTAATGGCAAGGCTACGGTATTCTGCTTCAGTGCTGGAGCGAGAGACTGTAGCTTGCTTTTTCGCACTCCATGATATGAGATTGTGACCCAAGAAGATGCAAAAACCCGAAGTGGAGCGCCTATCATCAAGTGATCCGGCCCAATCGGCATCACTATAAGCATGAAGAGATAGAGAAGAAGCGGAAGAAATGAATAAGCCTTGAGAAAGAGTGCCAAGTAGGTAACGAAGAATGCGCTTAACGGCAACCCAATGAGAAAGAGACGGTTGTTGCATAAATTGGGAGACTTTGTTGACCGCAAAGGAGATATTGGGTCGGGTAAGAGTAGCATATTGGAGTGCCCCAACTATGCTACGAAAGAGATGAAGATCATCAAATTTTGGTTTGTCATGGATGGACAAAGCCGAATC
The DNA here is from genome assembly GCA_025461125.1 of Carex kokanica. Taxonomy (NCBI): domain Eukaryota; kingdom Viridiplantae; phylum Streptophyta; class Magnoliopsida; order Poales; family Cyperaceae; genus Carex; species Carex kokanica. Next base: position 221,281 of record JAJGRX010001034.1, on the reverse strand, counting down.
TGAAGCCATGGGTGAAGTGGAGGATTTAGAATGCTGCATTTTTGTGCGAATAAGAAGATCCTTGAAGTATTTGGTTTGAGAGAGGTGCATGCCCTTGGAGGAACGGTGAACTTCAATGCCCAAGAAGTAGTGTAAATCGCCCAAGTCTTTTAATGCAAATTCGGTTGACAAGAGGGATATGCAAGAGGTCAAGTAGTCATGGTTGCTGCCGGTGATAATAATATCATCGACATACACAAGTATAACCGTCATGTGGCCATGAGAATGAGAAATAAAAAGAGAAGGGTCATGTTGAGAGCCACGAAAACTGAAATTGAGAAGTACCAATTTTAACTTGTCGAACCAAGCGCGAGAGGACTGTTTGAGGCCATAGAGGGCCTTGGTTAGAAGGCAAACATGATTAGGATGTTGAGGGTCGACAAAACCAGGAGGTTGAAGCATATAAACTTGTTCGGTGAGATCGCCATGTAAAAAGGCATTTTGGACATCCAATCCGAATTGACCAATTGGAGGTGACCGCAATGGAAAGAATAAGGCGAACGGTTGTAGGGCGTACAACGGGACTGAAAGTCTCGAAGTAATCAACACCTTCGGCTTGGTGAAAACCTTTAGCTACTAATCGGGCTTTGTAACGCTCAATTGTACCGTCGGCCTTGCGTTTGACCTTATAAACCCATTTACAACCAATTACCTTTTGATTAGAAGGAGGAGGCACTAGTGTCCAGGTCTGATTGCGAATAAGAGCATCAATTTCAGATTGCATAGCCTGCTGCCAGCAAGAGTGAATTTTTGCTTGGGAGAAAGAACTGGGTTCGGATTCAACAGTCACTGTAAAAGCTACATGATTCGGATAGGTACGGGGCTTTCATGTGTGATCACGTGTGCGGGTCACCATGTGGTGAGTAGAGAGAGTAGAGGGCGCTTCATGAGGAGAGGATGGCAAAGCAGCAGGTGGCGGGGAGTGATCAGCAGGTGTGACAGGGAAAGAGGGGATAGAGGGATCGGAGAGAATTGAAGAAGAGATTGTGTAGCGGGCTGTGCTGGAAGGGAAGGATCGGATAAAAGAGGAAGAGTTTCGGACTGGGCTGGCAGGGATATAGAGGCTTGAGTCTGTTGGGCTTCAAGAGGAGTGGAGGGAATAGAAGATATAAGGCCTAGCAGTAGAGAAGGATCCGAATTGGGTTGCGATTGAGTAGCAGCAGAAGTCGGGTCAGAGAAAGGAAATTTTGTCTCAATGAAATGTACATGCCGGGAAACATAAATTTTATTGGTAGGGATATGTAAGCATCGGTAACCCTTTTGATGAGAGGCGTAGCCAATGAAAACACAAGGGAGAGCACGAGGTTGGAGTTTATGTTCATTGTATGGCCGAGTATAAGGGAAGCATAAGCACCCCAACACACGAAGCGAAGCATAATCGGGTTCCTTCTTGAAAAGAGTAGTAAAGGGGATTTGAGAAGAATGAGAGGGTAACCGATTGATAAGATAAGCAACGCTTGAGAAAACTTCGTCCCAATATTCACTAGGAATGGAGGCATGTGACATGGTGGCAAGTGAAAGCTCGATTAGGTGGCGGTGCTTGCGTTCCGCCACGCCATTTTGTTGAGGGGTGTAGGGACACGATGTTTGATGAACAATTTGAGGAAATTGTTTTTGGATAGGTTTATACTCCGTCCCTCCATCGGTGCGCAAAACTTTAATGGTTGTGCCTAAAATATTCTCAACTTGAGCCTTGAAACAAGAAAATATATGAGGCACCTCGCTTTTATTTTTCAAGAAATACACCCAAATAAATCGGGAAAAATCATCAATAAAGGTCACATAATAGCGAAATCCATTAAAAGAAGTAATAGGTGATGGTCCCCAAACATCGGAATGAACAATCTCTAAAGGAAAATTTGTAGAAGAAGTAGAAGAAAGAAATGGCAATTTATGAGATTTTGCCATATAGCAATTATTACATGGAGACATTTTATTAGAACTACAAGGCAAATTTTTGGAGTGAATTAAATGCATTGTAGTAGAAATGGAAGGATGGCCTAATCTTGCATGCCATTGGTCGGCCGTAGCACGAATCCCAAAGTAAGCTTGTGGAGAAGAAGAATGCCTCAAAGGGATGAGAAAAAGGCCATTAGCACAATTCACTTTGAGTGAAGTCCTCATGAGGGGGTCCTTAAAAGAGCAAGATAAAGAAGTAAATTCAATTATCAAGTGAGGATTATCAATAAGGAGTTGTGAAAGGCTAATTAAATTTTTGGAGAAAGTGGGGACATGCAAGATATTACTGAGGTGAATTGCGTGATTAGAGATTTGAAAGGATGAAAATCCGATGTTTAGGATTGGGAGACCATTTCCATTACCAATTTGAAGATTATCGGATCCCTCATAAGCATAGAATGAGGAGAGGTTGTTAATGTCACTAGTAACATGGTTGGTTGCGCCCGAGTCCAAAATCCATTCGGAAAAATCAGAATTCTCTTCATAAAGAGGTTCAGTCGGCTGAGTGAGATAGGCATGATATGTAGAAGGTGTCTGTGGCTGAGCTACACTGCTGCTGTCTCTGTCCTCAGAAAAACGAAAGTAGCAGATTTTTGCTGTATGACCAATTTTCATGTAGATCTGGCATTGGGGCTTAGGAGGCCGTGGCCCAGAGACAGAAGGGGGTCGGACCTGTTGTGGAAAATATCCAGGTCTTGGATAAAGCCCAGATTGGAGAATATTCGGCCTGTATGGAGCCTGGTAAGGTTGCTGTCTAGTGTTAGGCGCATAGAATGAAGGATGGGCAGAGGAGTTAGCGGGTGGGCGCGTGTTGTGTTTAGGCGGACCCGAATAGGTGAAACGAGTAGCGAAAGCCGCAGGAGATTCAGCTGATGGGAGAGAAGAGGATGAATTCGTTTGCCCCTGCAGGAGATGCTCATGTGAGATAAGCAAGCCATGGAGATCGGAGAAGGAGAGGGGAGAGTGGCGGCTGGCGGTGGTAACGGCAATCACAAACGGGTTGTATTCCGCACCTAACCCGTTAAGAACTGATGAAACTAGATCGTCATCTGACAGTGGAGAACCGATGAAGGCAAGTTCGTCGGAGATGTGCCGCATCTGCTGGAGGTACTCGGAGCAAGTTGAAGATCCTTTGGTTGTGGTTTGGAGTTGTCGCCGGAGGTCTGTCAGACGAGCTCGCGAAGTAGCAGAAAATATCTGAGTCAGATTCAGCCAGAGATCAGCAGTCGTTTCACACGAGACCACTTGAGCTTGAATCTGTTCAGTCAGAGAGGATCGCATCCAAGCCAAAATCAGCTGATCTTGCCTTTCTGAGAATTCACCATGGCCAGTCGAATCTGCTGAGGCTGCTGTGATGTATCTTCCAAGATTGTATCCTTTGAGAACCGGTAGAATCTGGGATTTCCAAGTAAGGAAATTCGTATGAGACAGCTTAGTAGCAACTGGGAGGTTTAGAGAGATCACTGATTCATTTTGATTGTTTTGGGATTGGTTAGAAGGAAAGGAGGTTTCGATACTAGCCATTGTGGCTCTGATACCATATGAACATAAACAGAATATAGAAAGAAGAAGAAGAAAGAAGAAAGAATGTATTTTGAGAATCTTTATTTCATATTGATTTTTGATGTAATTGTACAGAGAGGTGTTGCTGGTATATATAATATTCGGATCTCCTAGTTACATTCTCTAACCATAGTTGTAACAGCATGATTAGTAACTAACTATAGTTCTAACAGTGCTAACTAATTCTGTAACAGAATACGGTTATGTTTTATCATCTAATACATTGGAATTCTGATTGCAGACAAACGCATCCATTTCTTGTTGGTGCAGCTCAAAGTCGCTGTTGGTCGACGGTTTCAGGCAGCAGTTAGATATAGAGGAGAATAGGTGGGGAATGGAGGAGGAGAGAGTGAGAGTGAGACATGAGTGAGATGATCGTGATTTTTTGGGTGAACTAATAAATGGAAATAATTAGTATATATAATCTCAAAATTATCTAATTACTATTGAAAGCGACCAATATTGGATGAAGGAAAAGAGGAGAGAACCAGGGCAAAGAAGAAAGAGAATTTGGAAAAGATGATGCTTGATTTATTTCCTTTTTTGTTTAACGGAGAAAAGCTAATCGCTGTTAGCATTAATTTAATCAATCTTGATAAGATTTGATCCTACGGTTTGAAAAGACTTTCAAGGCCTTTAAACAGGCCAACTTTTTCCTGAAATTTCTACCCTAGAATCCATTTATAAACGGATAATATTACAATGGGGTCTCATAGGGAAAGCCCGTAACTTTTAAAGTGGCCTAATTTCAGCCCAGTTTTATCATACCAGGAGCACATCTATAAATATCAGACTGTTTATCTAGAGTTTAGGCTTTCGCGCTCCCACCGCCGCCGCCGTTGAGCCGAGCTAGCAATCAGCAGCAGGGGCGACTGAGGAGAACACCGTCGCGAAATGGTAAAGCCTAACGCGTTAAGCTTATTGGAAACCCTAATCTTGTAAGCTAACCCTAGATTTGAAATGGTGTGTAGGGGAAGGGAACAGGAAGCTTTGGTAAGAGGAGGAACAAGACGCACACGCTGTGCGTGAGGTGCGGTAGGAGGAGCTTTCACCTACAAAAGAGCCGTTGTGGGTCATGCGGGTACCCATCTGCCAGAATCCGCAAATGTATGTTCATTATTTTCCCCAATTATTATTTTTGTTTTATGGGAAGCATTTTTTGGCACAGATTCTCTAGTCTTTGATGCCGATCGTTCTGATTATGAGTGTAGTTAGTCTTATTAGTGTGGCTAGTGTGTTTTCAATATTCCCAGTGGGCAGAGGCAGTGGCAGGATTTTAATCTATGGGGATCAATATGCACATAAAAGATTTCTAGAAAATGTAAATATAGCAATCTTAACCTATGGGGGTCAATATGCACATAAGGATTTTAATCTGTGGGGGTCAAATTCAACATACATGTAGCAATTTTATCTTTAATATTATAATCTATAGGACAAGTTTAAGGGTTTTGGTCATGTTTGGTTGTGGAGTAAAGTTAATGAGGATTAAATGACTTACTCCATCTTACTTCACATATTTTATATCTTGTTTGGTAGTATAACTCGTGGCTTAAATTAATCCGCCTAGAGGAGTAAAGTGTTGAAAACTGAGCCTCTTCCTATGATAGTGGGCCCTACAGGTGGAGAAAGTGTGGAGTAAGTTAATCCACCTGAAGTGGTGGAGTAACTTACTCCGGATTAACTCACCTCTTACTCCACCTTACTCCTCTTCTTTTACTTCTCGTTTGGCTACCTAAGTGTGGAGTAAGGGGTTTACTCCACCTCTTACTCCACAACCAAACATGGCCTTAGATTAAATGGGGGCCAATTGGCCCCTATTTAGCAAATGTAAATCTGCCCCAGCCAGTGAGACAAGCTTGTAAATACAATTCTGAATTTAGTAGAAATATATTTGACACATTTGATTATCTATTAGCATATTTCTTACTGGTCATATGTTTCATGTACTAAAATGTTCACAATGGAGTGGTTCTATATTGGATTTATTATTGTGATTAAGTAAATATGATTTCATTATATTTGTAAACTGCTTGATTGTGTTGCATTATATTAGATACACAGTTTATGCTTGTACCTCTAGTTCAAATTAGGAAAAAAAAATTAATTTGGTTGTGCTTATTTCTTACGCATAATTCTGAAGATGCATCAATTAGCATAATTCTGAAGATGCATTAATTAGCGAATGTCTGATATATGAAGATATTATAACTTCTTAGCAAAAGAAGAATTGAGATAGGTTCCTATAGGGTTCCCCTAATTTAAAATCGGACGTGAGGATTTCCATAACAGTGTTTTCATTTTAACATATTTGATGTTGTTGATTATAATTCGGACAAATATGCATTGCCCCTAATTGATTATCATTTTATCTGGTTGCGCTATATAGATAACTGGAGTGTGAAGGCCATAAGGAGAAAGACAACTGGTACAGGCAGGATGAGGTACCTGCGCCATCTGCCAAGGAGGTTTAAGAGTGGCTTCAGAGAGGGTACAACCATTATTCTTAATTTTTATTTTTTAATTGAAGTTCTCTTAATTTATTTTGTGATGTTCATCTATTTTTGGGGAAGGTTCTTTGAGAAGGTTTGACTGGTTTATTCACCAGCTGTTATAAGAATGTCTGTTGATCTCAAACTTGTTCTACCACTTTTTCTTTTTTGGGTTTCAATTTTGGTTTAGGTCCTTTCAATGTCACTTTCTTGTCAAAGTTACCCAAGACACAATACAGCTATTTGCAGATAAACTTGTGTTATATCTATGCTTATGAAAATTTTACCTAATTTTTCTTCTTGATTTTATTTATTATAGGAACTGAAGCTGCACCGAGGAAGGCTGCAGCAGCTGCTGCTCCATGAATATGAAATGCATTGTATTACCCTGCGAATGTTTTAAGTTGAGTACTATTTAATGGTCATGTTGACTCTCGATGTCTTTTTTGTTGGATATGATGGTAGCAAAAATTTACACCTTATTTTGTTCGGTTGTGATGTTTTGTTTTAGTATTTATTGTGTTGCTAATGTACCCTTTAAGCTTAGTTGCTTTTCTATTCTATCTTGCTCTTTTTATATTATCATTTGTGATGTTTTGTTTTACCAGTATTGTTTGGGTGCTAATCAACCTTTTGAGCTCGGTTGTTTTGCTGCTCTATCTTGCTCTTTTATATTATCATTTGTGGTTTATCCGTAGTAGCTTTGTCTGATGGAAAATCTACTCGGCTGTTGTAGTAAAAGATAATTAAATTATTTTCTTTTAAGCAAGATGGATTTCTTTCACATTGACATGCTCACTCTTTTAGGTGTTCAACTGTTTTTAAGTATCAATATCATAATAATCATTTTGAAACTCTGTTCTGTTGTTGTTTGTTTTAAAATGTATTTTATTTTGTTGATCAACTGTAGTCATGCAACTCTTAGCTCATTCTTACACTTGTGTTGTTTACTATATTATTCTTGTATTCTATATAGATAATATTCGTTCACACAAGATGCCGACAAAAACCAGGGTAAAATATTAAATATTGATATTAAAAAACAATTACTTTCAAATATTACAGAAAACTGGATACTAATCACGTGCCATGAAGTTTGTTAAAATTGTTAAACTAATTCATTATTAATGGATATCCTACTTGCATTTTAATCTCTAGTAGTTGTTTAGAACAACCACGGAAGTATGGGTCACACTTAACCAGCACTCAAATAGATAAACCTTGCAACGGGGCATGTGATGAGTGTCAAAATGACAAATGAAGAGCCTATACTATTGACTTTCTTTTTGTACTATAAATTTTTTATTTTGCTTATTAAATGGAATTTTTCTTCTTGAACGTAGAAGTCTCACTAGTTTTACATCTTTATTTGTGTCAATGAAGACTCCAAATTTATGATATCTTGAATGCCATTAGTTACTAGTCCAATTTCGGAATTATTGAAAAATAGTTGGGGATTTCAAAATATTTGTGAATTATCTCAATTTCTGTAAAAAAATATCAAACATATTCCCTCTTCTCTAAATCACTAAATACATAAAATTCCCAAACATTTCCTTCAAACACCAGAAAAACCAACAATATTAATTCAAGTCCTGAAAAGCGATATCAATTGTTAAGTCACCTAATAAAACTTGAGTACTTAAACTTCTTTCTTCTAACACATCCATGTAAGGGTTATTTATTCTGAATATTAAAAATAATGTACATTCTCTTTTTTTAGTAAAAACATGTATATTCTCAAGTTAGCGTTTTTCATTGATTAGAAGTGTTGAATATTGTTTTGTAAAGAAAGATGATTGGTGTTACTTAAGTAGTTTACAATCAGGAAAACTGGAATGGAAGTTATTGGTAAAGTAAGATAATGAGCCCAAATTAAGCCAATCAAACTCGAGAATAATATTTGAAATTCTCATGAAAAAAGACGAGAGAAATTTAAAAAGAAAACATTGAATAAAGAATTAATGGACATATAGACATGTTGCAATGCTAAAATTTGGCATTAAGGAGTAGGCAAGAAGAAGTGATTGTACAACTTATACTAATACACAAAGATTTGAGGCTAATACAAGATGAAAACCATGCACACAAAATCATGCCCTCATTTCACTTCAAGGATCTCATCCAATGCGTAGTTGTTTGTTGACACACCTGCATAGTTCACTTTGTTGAACCGTACCACCACCGGATAGCGGGTGTTCGGGTCCTGAAAAGGTGCACGGAACAATCAAGAACTAGTACCAGGTACTAAGGTATTGATCCGTATGTTGCCGGGTACTTCCAACCAAGGTCACTACTGAACTGGTAATAAAGGAACCAACAAGAATTTGGATTTGCCATGAAGAATGAAGAAGAATATATAGGTACCTGATCAACTGTAACAACTGAACCAATTCCATTGAACCAGTATGATTCCCTCCTAAGAATCTTCACCTGAAATGACAAAAGTAGAAACAAGTAAGAAACAAAAGGATCAAGAATTAGGTAGTTAAGAGAAGAAACTCTTAATTAAGCTAATATATGAAATGAGCTAATTTTATTAAAATGGATTAGACACCACATCAATACATTAATAATATTACATGGCATAACCTATCACCAATTAATAATTAGAAAAAATGATCAGGAATTAGTTGCCAATTACTAGTATTTTAATTATAAGAAATAAGGCAATTTGGTTCTAGCCTTAGTTCCTCTCTTGGGACCGATCGGTGGGGGCTTTGCAGCTACAGCCGGCTTGGCATCGGCAGGGGCTTCTGTGGCCGCGGGGGCTTCTGTGGCCGGAGCAGGTGTCGGTGCAGCTGCCTCCTCGGCCCGGACTACAACTCTCCTATTGCTATTTACTCTCTGAAAGCTGATGAAATTTACACGTGGCGAAGATGAGTTGGTGCCTGCCGCCGCCACAGTTGGCGTCAGCACGAATCCGGATGCAGTCGAGGTCATGTTGGTGGTTGCCATGCAGCTTAATGAAGTATGGGAGTACTTGCGCGCACTGCTCTAGCTCGTCCCTGCGCTGGTGCAGCCTAAGATTTTTTAGTTATGAATCCTATCTTTCTCTCTCCTTTGGATTTAGCGTGAAGGATAGTGAGGCGTGTGGTGGCCTCAAATTTGATGCGAAAATTATCTCCAGCCAGAGTAAGCGATTCCCGCCAGTGCATTGTTGCCAAGTGGCTCCTTATCCTTTTGATGTGGATAAGCTGATCATGCTGCTTTTAATTGTAGCCGGATGGAATGATCACATTCAGATCATCATATGCCACTTATTAGAAGTAGAATAAGCGGATAAAAACATTAATTAAAAATGGGGGCTAATCCAAAAAAAAATAATAGGAAAAAAATATGAGGGATGCTTCTGTGGACATAAGGACCTATTTGTAAAATGAACATATTTTCATTTTCAAAGTTCAAACAGTCGATCCGACCGTTCAACATTATCTCCATATTAAAATGTACTTGGAGGTCAAATTTTACATTTTTTTGAATTTTTTTACTATTTATTAAGATGGTTACAAAATCGTTATTTTCAGACCATTGAAAAACAGCGATTTTGTAACTATCTTAATAAATAGTAAAAAAATTCAAAAAAAATGTAAAATTTGACCTCCAAGTACATTTTAATATGGAGATAATGTTGAACGGTCGGATCGACTGTTTGAACTTTGAAAATGAAAATATGTTCATTTTACAAATAGGTCCTTATGTCCACCGAAGCAAATGCCAAAAAGTATTATCTTTATTATGTTGAGGCATATTGTTACAATAAAATTTGATTGGAATTACATTTTCTTGATCTTTTTGAAAGCAGTCGTAGAAAAGCATAATCAATTTGACTCTTTTTGTTGAATGGCCTAACCTGCCACTCTCTAGCTCAGTCGGTGTTGGCTGAAAATGTATATTAACAAAATTTGAATATTTAACGTTTGTGCAGAGATAAGATTTTGATTCCTGAGGTCAATACACATATAGAGTTATAATATTTTTCAAACCAATTAAGAAATTTTTCGTATACCGAATAAAGTTTATCGATGTATTGTTGATTTTATAAATAAATTTATATAAAGTTTATACAATTTGAATGTAGTTTATGTTCCATCAAAAATCACTAAATATAAATTATTATAAATTTTGTGTCGTTTGATAAATAATATGAAATATTGCATTAAATTTCATCAGTGTGCATAAAATAAATATAGTGTAGACCATATTTTGAATGTCGAATTCACATTTAAAAGTTATTTTTAAATTATTGTGCACAAAATTCATTATCAATGAATCCTAACTTTTAGTTTATAGGATTGGTATATCCATGCCGAGTTGTAATATTCTAATTTTTTCTTGACAAAAATACGGGAGCCCAAATTAATTCATTATATAAAAAAATGAGGTGTTGATGCCTGATAGGGGTGCAAACGGATCTGATACGGATTGGATAGTGGTAAAACCATATCCGTATCCGCTTTTAATTTTCGGATACGGACACGGATCGGATATTAGATGGATATATACGGATACGGATCCGATATCGGATATCCGTATATATATACATAAATATTTTCATAATATATAGTAAACTATATGATATTTATCTACTATTTGGAATTGGATAACTAAAATTCAAAACCATATCCGTATCCGTATCCGCACGGATATTCGGATATCAGATATCCGTATCTAATTTTCAGATACAAATGCGGATACGGTCGGATAATATCCGACCCGTTTGCACCCCAAGGTGCTGAGCGCCGATAATATTATATCTGAAATACTTTATATTAGTACAGCATTAAACACTTTTAAAAAAAGAATAGAAGTCAATGAATCTATTCTCCCAATGTTCATGGGTTCCTGCCTCTCGGTTCAAACAGAAAACTTTTTCCTAAAGCTGCACTTAGGGATGGACCTAATAAGTTATACATCGAGAGTATGAACTGCGGCATTCTTACTCTAATCATTTTCTTTGTTCAGCTTATTTTCAAAATTAAAAATGGCAAAACAAACTCGTAGCTCGTTCAGGATCAGTCTCGAAAAAAACTCCGCAATTAGTTTGCTCATGACTCGTAAGCAGTTCGTTCGATTCTAACTTAGCTTGTCATTAGCGAGTTCAAACTTGATTCATCTCGACTTGTTTTTTAGTCCTTTGCAGGAAGAAGATTAAACTATTTTCCAACATCTTTTTTTTTTGCATGTTATAACGTCCGTAGGCTGATCTTACATTCCTAAAATCCCTATTACATCATTCCACAACTCTGACAGTACCCTAAACAAAGATTACATTCTACACCTTTTCAATATCTCTCTGTGTTGTTCCGTCATGACATGATAAGAATAACTTGTTGCAAGAAGAAGATGAAATTCTTTTCCGGCCCGTAGTTTGTGCATGTCTCATAGCACAAAATTGACAAAAATCTTTGATCTATATGAGGCTCATAGTATAAACAAGCTGCTAACGAGTTGGCTTGGCTTAAAACCAGGCTCGACTGAACTCATTATGGTACGAGCCGAATTCAAGCTTTTCCTACCTCTGCGTGTCTCGGCTCGTTTTATCAAACATCTTTTGAATTAGCTTCCAAAGACAAATCCAAACAGTTAAAACCAATCTACTCCACAGGTGATGCATATTTTTACATGCAAATTTTATAAAATTTTGAATTAATTTAGTATAAATTCAAGCAGTAAAAAAAATAAAGTTTGTAAGTTAATTTTAATGCTTTCATTTTTCATTATTTTTCAACAATTTGACTTTACACTAAATTAAATTATAAATTTATAAATTTTGCATGCAAATGCATCACTTATAAAGTAAATCGGCCTTAAGAATTCGTTATTGAAAGCTAATCCGACAAATTTTGAAGTTAAACTTAGAGAGCTAAAAGATACCCTAGTTCTACTCTTTATATCAACAATGTAATTTGAGTTTCTTGTCTCAGTAAAGTAATTCCCGTAGATGATCCAACAAAACTCTTCCAAAAGATTTGACAGCTCTAATAACTGAAAACAATTATTTTATGTTTCTTCAAAAAGTTGAAAATAATTATTGACAACCATATAAACTTGTTGCAGTTGTTAACAACGATTTAACCTACATTTTTTGGGGTCAAAATATCGCCTTGATAACTAGTAAATAATTATCTTGCATTTTAAAAAATTATTTGGTTTATCCTAATATATACTTGTCCGAATCAAAATAAACACTTATCTTTTAATTGTTTTTTTATAACATATAAGAGGTGTTTAACATTTAATGCCGCCAGATAAAATAGAGAAAAATACGTGGAGTATGATTGGAGCACAAAACCAATGGTGCATTTTAACCCTACTCATATATATATAGAGGAGGGATCCACATACACTCTTTTTGTGTGACACCGAATTACACCCTACATTTTTAAAGTCCAATCAGTCAATCCAAACCTTTCAACATGATTGATATATTAAAATGTGCTTGCAGATCAAATTTTACATTTTTTGAATTTTTTTTACTATTTATTAAGATGGGTACAAAAATTTAATGGTCTGAAAACAACGATTTTGTAAAATACTTAATAAATAGTAAAAAAATTCAAAAAAAATGTAAAATTTGATCTGCAAGCACATTTTAATATATCCATAATGTTAAATGGTTTGGATCGACTGTTTGGACTTTGAAAACTTTGAAAATGTAGGGTGTAATTCGGTGTCACCAAAAGAGAGTGTAAGTGGATCCCTCCTCATATATATATAGAGATGGCCTATAGTGTGTTGCGAAGTAAGGATCTTGTTTTACTTCACGCTCATATCTCCGTTTTAAAAGACCAAACAGTCGATCTGAACCGCTCAACAAGATATCCATATTGAAATGTGCTTGGAGACCAAATTTTACATTTTTTGGACATTTTTTACTATTTTTTTAGATAGGTAGAAAACCGCTCTTTTTGAATGGTTTCAGACCATAAAAAACAGTGATTTTAAAATATTTTTAAAAATAGTATAAAATGTCCAAAACATGTAAAATTTGGTCTCCAAGCACATTTCAATATGGATATCTTGTTGAGTGGTTCGGATCGACTATTTGGTCTTTTAAAACGGAGATATGAGCGTGAAGTAAAACAAGATCCTTACTTCGCAACTCACCATAGCCCATCTCTCTCTCTCTAAGTAAAACAAGATATCCATCTCTCTCGCCCATCAATTAAATTTTTTTTTTTACTTTTAAATTTATAAATCTAAATACACAAATTACGGTAGTTGCAAGCATACAACCTATCAATGTAGTAAATCAGGTATCAATTTACATGAACAATGGGAAATATTAATTTCTATTAATTTAACTCAATCTAGACTAAAATGTTTTTTTGTATTTTTGGTGGGGGGGTGGGGGTTGTTGATTGAATTGAGAAGTCAAGTAACAAATTAAACATATAAAAGGTGCTTAGTAGAATTAGAATAAGGTGTCTAGGGGCTTTTGACTTTCTTATCCATTAGTTAGTCAATCTACTCAATTTGTTCCTCTAATTATGTTTGATTTAATGGGATTTTAATCCTAAAATAGCATCAAGTACCACTTTCATCTACAATTGGTTATCTTTCATCTACAATTGGTTGTATTTCGTCTTCTTCTAGTTGTCTTTCATCTTGTACCACTTTCACATTTTACTGGTCGTCTTTCATATTCTGCTAATTGTTTTTCATCTTGTACTGATTGTCCTTCATCTTTTAATAGTTGTTTTCATATTATTTTAGTTGTCTTTCCTCTTGTACTAGTTGTCTTTCATGTTCTACTAGTGATGAGTCCAAAATGAACTACTACTTTTAAATATTTATAAACCCTAATTTCTACTTACGTTCAGATCACAAGTGCATGATCCTACAATGTAGTATGATTGGGGTGTCGATCCACAAGGATAGTGTATTAGATTTTAAACAATTTTTACTAGTCTAGGTTATCGGGTTTTTGAAAGTTTGAGGTGGTGGTGATAAATACAATCAAGGTATTATAGCTAGTAAAGGTTAACACTAGATAGAGAGCCTTTAGGGTTCAGGTTTCCTGTCCTCCTTAATTATGCAAGTACAAGTTTCGATGTTTCTCTATGTCGCATGCGGCATTGTCACCGTCGCATGCGGCATAAATTTCCCCACAGCTACCCCGCATGCGGTATTGTCACAACCCGCAGGGAGTGCTGGGTGTTTGTTTATGCGATTTAAATTTTCCTATATTGTGATCGACTTTTGGGCTACCAAGAGTAAAGTATTTTAGGTACGCAATTATATTATTTCTCTATACTACCCCGTAGTTGAAATATCCCAAAGACCCTACTTAATCTAAGTGTTTTCTAATGTTATTTAAAGTACGATTTACGTTATCCTGCCAAGGGAGCCCACTGGGTTCTAACCCTAGTCTTTGAACAGCTGCCAAGCCTCGTTAGCCGAAGTGTTTGTAGTACTTACATGCATTATCCTTCTCACACAAAGATGCAATGACTTAACACCTATTGGTATGTGGAGATCATTGACATATAATAGACAAAACTATGTATGTAAGGATACAATAAAAATGAATTTAAAGTGCAAAGGAAAACTCAAACCATAACATCAATGTATATTAAAACATAATCAAGAATTCAAGTACAGCCCTCACCCTAAAGATGAGAAGTTTAGCTTCTCATGGCCATGGCAAAATTAAAGGAATAAAATAAAGAGAACATAAATTACAACTCAATTTAAGATGGAAGAACCTCTACCTCCTTAGATGACGCCTTCTTCTCTTACTTGGCTTCTAATGGTTACCCTTCTCTCTCTAAGTAACTCTCTAACCAAACCTGATAATGAGGATTGTTAGCTACGATTCTGGACTTGACACAATTAAACACGCACACTATATCCTATTACAAGAGGGGTATATAGCCTTCCTAAATGAGAGGTGGAGTAGTGGAAGTAGTGGGGGACGTGGGTTCACCCATGATTTGATAAATGAAGCCAAAGATTTGATGCGGCATGATTTTTTTAACAACTGTAGTCCACCCATGATTTTGACGTGGGGTCCACCTATGATTTGACGTGGAGTCCATCCATGGTTTTTTAACAATTGTGAGGTCTACCCATGATTTTAACAATTTTACTTTACACTAAATTAAATGAGAGTATGCTGCATGCGGCATAGAGGAGGCCGCAGGGCTTCTTGACTCAGCATATTTTCTTGTATTTTCGCCATTTCGCATGTTGTACACTTCGTGTGAGGTGTTGCATGTTCCATGTAATTTCTATTTTGACGCCTTATTCAGAAATCGCCTAAATAAGACACTTTTGCTCTGTTTTTACCCTAAATACGCAACTTTCTCAAAAACCTGCCAGAAAGACCTAAAAACACGTTTGTGATAAAATAAATTGGGAAAATAGCTACTTTGCATTCGCTTTTCGCCATTTTTCGGAAGAAAAAATAGTGATTTTTGCTATATGTTTTGGCTTCATCAACTGGCTTCATCTACTACTAGTTGTATTTCATCTCCTTTAAGTTGTCTTTCATCTTCTACAAGTTTTTTATCTTCTTCTTCTTGTCTTCATCTTGTACTGATTGTCTTCATCTAATACTGGCTGTATTTCATCTTCTACTAGTTGTTTTTCATCGTCTTCTAGTCTTTCATCTTGTACTGATTGTTTTTCATGTTCTACTAGTTGTCTTTCACATTCTACTGGTTGTCTTTCATGTACAACTAGTTCTATTTCGTCTTCTTCTAGTTGTCTTTCATCTTGTATTAGTTCTCTTTCATGTTCTACTGGTTGTCTTTCATGTTCTATTTTTTATTTTTCTAGTTGTCTTTCATCTATTACTAATTGTATT
The DNA here is from genome assembly GCA_025461125.1 of Carex kokanica. Lineage (NCBI taxonomy): Eukaryota > Viridiplantae > Streptophyta > Magnoliopsida > Poales > Cyperaceae > Carex > Carex kokanica. The sequence goes on along the minus strand of JAJGRX010001034.1, from coordinate 205,414 downwards.
TTATCTTCTACTAGTTTTTTTTATTTTCTTCAAGTTATTTTTCGTCATGTATTGGTTGTCTTTCATGTTCTATTGGTTGTCTTACATGTTTTATTGGTTGTCTTTCATTTGCTAGTAGTTGTCTTTCATGCTCTTCTGGTTGTCTTTCATCTTTTACTGGTTGTCTTTCATGTTCTACTGGTTATCTTTTATATTTTTCTAATTGTTTTTTATTTTGTACTAGTTGTCCTTTCATGTTCAACTAATTGTCTTTCATGTTCTACTGGTTGTCTTTCATCTACTACCTGTTGTATTTCATATTCTTCGAGTTGTCTTTTATCTTGTACTAGTTGTCTTTCATTATCTACTAGTTGTCTTTCACGTTCTACTGGTTGTCTTTCATATATGCCTAGTTGTATTACATTTTCTTCAAGTTGACTTTCATCATTTACTGGTTGTCTTTCATGTTCTACTAGTTCTCTTTAATTTCTAATTGGCTTTCGTGTTCTACTGGTTGTCATCATCATCTTCTAGTTGTCTTTCATCTTGTACTGGTCGTCTCTCATGTTCTACTAGTTGTATTTCATCTACTATTGATTTTATTTCATCTTTTTCTAATTTTCTTTCACCTTTTACGAGTTGTCTCTTGTACTGTTGTCTTTCATCTTTAAGTTGTACTAGTTGTTTTTCACGTTCCACTTGTTGTCTTTCATCTATGCCTAGTTGTATTTCATTTTTCTAGTTGTATTTCATTTTTCTAATTGTATTTCATCTTCTACTAGTTGTATTTCATTTTCTACTGATTGTCTTTCATGTTCTACTGGTTGTCTTTCATCTATTACTGGTAGTATATCATCTTCTACTAGTTATTTTTTATTTTCTTTAAGTTGTCTTTCGTCTTGTATTGGTTGTCTTTCATGTTCTGTTGATTGTCTTTCACGTTCTACTAGTGTCTTTCATGTTCTATTGGTTGTCTTTCACGTTCTACTAGTTGTCTTACCTCTACTACTGGTTGTATTTCATCTTCTCCGAGTTGACTTTCATCATGTAATGGTTGTCTTTCAGGTTTTACTAGTTATCTGTCACATTCTGTTGGTTGTCTTTCATCTACTACTGGTTGTATATCATCCTATTCTAGTTGTCTTTCATCTTTTACTAGTTGTCTTTCATGTTCTACTAGTTATCTTTCATATTCTTCTAGTTGTCTTTCATCGTGTACTGGCTTTTTCATATTCTTTTAGTTGTCTTTTACGTTCTACTTGTTGTCTTTCATCTACTACTAGTTGTATTTCATTTTCTTTTATTTGTCTTTCATCTTGTACCGATTGTCTTTCATGTTCTATTGGTTCTCTTTCATCAACTACTAGTTGTATTTCATCTTCTTCTGGTTGTCTTTCTTCATTTACTGGTTGTCTTTTATTCTATATCTAGTTATTTTTCATCTTGTACTAGTAGTCTTTCAAGTTCTACTGGTCGTTTTCCATTTTGTTCGAGTTGTTTTTCATGTTTTACTGGTTGTCTTTCATCTTCTTCTGATTTTCTTTCATCTACTACTGGTTGTAGTTCATCTTCTTCTAGTTGTGTTTCATCTTCTTGTTGTTGTATCTTCTACTAGTTGTTTTTCATCTTATTTTAGTTGTATTTCACCTTGTACTTGTTGCCTTCCGTTGTCTTTCGTATCCTACAAATTGTCTTTCATTTACTTCTGGTTGTATTTGATCTTCTTCTTGTTGTTTTTCATCTTCTTCTAGTTATCTTTCATCATGTATTACTGGTTGTCTTCATGTTCTACTAGTTTTCTTTCTTGTTTAACTAGTTGTCTTTCATCTACTACGAGTTGTATTTCATCTTCTTCTAATTGTCTTTCATCTTATAATGGTTGTCTTTCTTGTTGTATTGGTTGTATTTCATCTTTTACTAGTTGTTTTTCATCAATACTAGTTTTCTTTCATGTTCTACTACTTGTCATTCACATTTTACTGGTTGTCTTTCATTTACTACATGTTTTATTTCATCTTGTACTGGTTGTCTTTCATCTTCTTCTAATTGTCATTCATATTCTACTAGTTGGTTATCATATTCTACTAGTTGTCTTTTTTCTTGTATTGGTTGTCTTTCGTATCCAACTGATTGTCTTTCATATACTTCTGGTTTGTATTTCATATTCTTCTAGTTGTCTTTCATCTTTTACTTGTTGTCTTTCATCTTCTTCTATTTGTCTTTCACCCTGTACTGATTGTTTTTCATATTTTATTTTATATTTTTCTAGTTGTTTTTCACCTTTTACTGGTTGTTTTTCATGTTCTACTGGTTGTTTTTCATTTTCTTCTAGTTGTCTTTCATGTTCTACTGGTTGTCTTTCAAGTTCTACTTGTTATCTTTTATCTTCTTCTCGTTGTATTTCTTCTATCTCTAATTGTTTTTCGTCTTGTTCTAGTTGTCTTTCATTTTGTATTGGTTGTCTGTCATGTTCTACTAGTTGTCTATCTTCTACTAGTTGTTTTTTATTTTCTTCAAGTTGTTTTTCGTCCTGTATTGGTTGTCTTTCATGTTTTATTGGTTGTCTTTCACGTTCTACTGGTTGTCTTTCATGTGCTACTGGTTGTCTTTCCCGTTCCACTGGTTGTTTTCCATCTTTTACTAGTTGCCTTTCATGTTCTACTAGTTATCTTTTATATTCTTGTAATTGTTTTTTATTTTGTAGTAGTTGTCCTTTCATGTTCAACTAATTGTCTTTCACGTTCTATTGGTTGTCTTTCATCTACTACTTGTTGTATTTCATATTCTTCTAGTTGTCTTTCATCTTGTACTGGTTGTCTTTCATGTTCTACTTGTTGTCTTTCATCTACTACTGGTTGTATGTCATGTTCTACTGGTTGTCTTTCATGTTCTACTGGTTGTCTTTCCCGTTCTACTGTTTCTCTTTTATTTACAGCTGGATGTATTTAATCTTCTTCCTGTTGTCTTTCATGTTGTACTGGTTGTCTTTCATCTTCATCTAGTTATCATTCATTTAATACTAGTTGTTTTTCATATTCTACTCGTTGTCATTCTTGTTATATTGGCTGTCTTTCATATTATTCTGGTTATCTTTCATTTTTTCCTGGTTATCTTTCATGTTCTACTCGTTATCTTTCATATTCTTCTAGTTGTCTTTCATCTTATACTGTTTGTTTTTCACATTTTACTTGTTGTCTTTCATCTACTACTAGTGGTATTTCATCTTCTTCAAGTTGTCTTTCATCTTGTACCGGTTGTCTTTCAAGTTCTACTGGTTCTCTTTCATCTTCTTGTAGTTGTCTTTTGTCTTCTACTAGTTGTCTTTCGTTTTCTTCTAGTTGTCTTTCATCTTGTACTGGTCGTCTATCAATATCTACTTGTTGTCTTTCATCTACTACTGGTTGTATTTCATCTTCTACTCGTTGTCTTTTCATGTTCAATTCGTTGTCTTTCACGTTCTACTGGTTGTCTTTCATCTACTACTCGTTGTATTTCATCTTCTTATGGTTGTCTTTCATCTTGTACTGGTTGTCTTTCTTGTTCTACTGGTTGTCTTTCATGAGCTTCTAATTGTATTTTTTTTTCTTTCTCTAGTTGTATTTCATATTCTTTTAGTTGTCTTTGATCATGTACTGGTTCTCTTTCAACTTGTAGTGGTTGTCCTTCATATCCTACTGATTATCTTTCATCTACTTTTGGTTGTAATTCATCTTCTTCTAGTTGTATTTCACATTATTCTAGTTGTCTTTCATCTTCTACTAGTTGTCTTTAATTTTCTTCTAGTTGTCCTTCATCATTAATGCTTTTCTTTCATGTTTTGCTAGTTGTCTTTCATATTCTACCGGTTGTCTTTCATCTTCTACTAGTTGTATTTCATCTTCTTCTAGTAGTCTTTCTTCCTGTATTGGTTGTCTTGTATTTTTTCCTAGTTGTCTTTCATCTTGTACTAGTTGACTTTCATGTTCTACTGGTTGTTTTCCATTTTCTTCTAGTTGTATTTCATGTTCTACTGGTTGTGTTTCATCTTCTTCTATTTGTATTTCTTCTAGCTCTAGTTGTTTTTCATCTTATACTAATTGTATTTAATGTTCTACTGGTTATCTTTCACATTCTACTGTTTGTCTTTCATTACTTCTGGTCGTATTTCATGTTCTACTTGTTGTTTTTCATCTTCTTGTAGTTGTCTTTCATCTTATACTGGTTATCTTTCATGTTCTATTCATTGTCTTTCACGTTCTACTCGTTGTCTTTCATCTTCTTCGAGTTTACTTTCATTTTTTGTTGGTTGTCTTTCATGTCCTATGGGTTCTCTTTTATCTTCTTCTAGTTGTCTTTCATCTTGTACTGGTTGTCTTTGTTCTTCTAGTTGTACTAGTTGTCTTTCATCTATGCCTGGTTGTATTTCATTGTCTTCTAGTTGTCTTTCACGTTCTACTAGTTGTCTTTCATCTATGCCTGGTTGTATTTCACGTTCCACTGTTTGTTTTTCATCTATTAATGGTTGTATTTCACCTTCTTCTAATTGTTTTTTATTTTCTTCAAATTTTCTTTTTTCTTGTATTGGTTGTCTTTCATATTCTGTTAATTGTTCTTCACGTTCTACTAATTGTCTTTCCTATACTACTGATTGTATTTCATCTTCTTCGAGTTTACTTTCATCTTGTTCTGGTTTTCTTTCAGGTTCTACTAGTTGTTTGTCATGTTCTGTTGGTTATCTTTTGTCTACTGTTGGTTGTATATCATCATCTAGTTGTCTTTCATTTTTTACTGGTTGTCTTTCATGGTCTACTAGTTATCTTTCATGTTCTTCTTTTTGTCTTTCATCGTGTACTGGATGTCATTCACGTTCTACTGGTTGTCTTTATTATACTACTAACTATATTTCATTTTCCTTTATTTATCTTTCTTGTCTTTCATGTTCTACTGGTTCTCTTTCATTTTTTTTCTAGTTATATTCGTATTCTACTCGTTGTCTTTCATATTCTTCTAGCTGTATTTCTTTTTCTTTTTTCTAGTTGTCTATCATCTTGTACTGGTTGTCTTTCAGGTTCTAATGGTCCTCTTTTATATTCTTCTGGTTGTCTTTCATGTTCTACTATTTGTTTTTCATGTTCTACTAGTTTTTTTTTCTATATTATTCTAGTTTGTTTTTCATGTTCTACTGATTATTTTCCATTTTCTTCTCGTTGTCTTTCATGTTCTACTGGTTGTCTTTCATCTTCTTCTAGTTGTATTTCTTCTACCTCTAGTTGTTTTTTATCTTCTTCTCGTTGTCTTTCATGTTGTACTAGTCTTTCACGTTATACTGGTTGCCTTTCATCTACAACTGGTTGTATTTCATCTTCAACTAACTGTTTTTCATTGTCTTCAAGTTGTCTTTCGTCTTGTATTAGTTGTCTTTCATGTTCTATTGGTTGTGTTTCACTATCTACTTGTTGTATTTCATGTTCTTCGAGTTGTCTTTTATCTTGTACTTGTTGTCTTTCATGTTCTACTAGTTGTCTTTCACATTCTACTGGTTGTCTTTCATCTATGACTTGTTGTATTTCATTTTCTTCTAGTTGTCTTTCATCTTTTACTGGTTGTCTTTCATGTTCTACTAGTTCTCTTTCATTTTCTTCTAATTGGCTTTCATGTTCTACTGATTATCTGTCATCATCTGCTAGATGTCTTTCATTTTGTACTGGTCGTCTTTCATGTTCTACTTATTGTCTTTCATCTGCTACTAGTTGTATTTCATCTTCTTCTAGTTTCCTTTCATCTTCTTCTAGTTTCCTTTCATCTTTTGCTGGTTGTCTTTCATGTCCTACTGGTTCTCTTTCATATTGTTCTACTATAAAAAAAAAAAATAATGCAACACAATATAAAAAAGAAATTTATACATTGAAAATGTACAAAATTGTCGCTGGCCTACCTTTATGAATATAAAAAAAAAGGGGAATATGCTAAGAACAAATAAAAAAATAAAAAAAATAGAAAGGAAGAAAATGAAAACATCAAAGTCTTCAATTCATGTCACGTTATGGGTTTGCCTGCAATTTAATTCCTTTAATAAAAGGGCTGTACAGAAAGAAACCTCTGAATTAAAGCCTGCTCTGTTCGGGCCGCGTTATGAGTCCCTATTTTCACTATTTTGTTGTTGTTGTTTGAGCCCGTTAACAAACCATCAGCCCATTTATATTAATTCATAATGTATCATATTTTACTATTTTGGCCTGTTAAGCTCTCAACTCATTGAGCACATTGTTCTAACAGTGATGATATATTTCAGGCGAACTGCACGCTGAAACCACTCTGATAATAAATCATGAGTTTAATGTCCATAATAATTCCTATCATTATCAATAAAAGAAAATTGATCCCTCATTGCTAGAATCGCTCCTTGAGCAATATAGCATGCCCAAATGACTCCTTGAAGTTTATGACCGGATTCAGATGATTTTTTTTTTAGTCGGCAACACAAATACAAATTAATTCAAGAAAGTTTGCTGTACGTTCATAAAACCATGAAGTAAAAAAAAAAAAAAAATAGAAAGGAGCATAATAAAAATATAAATCTAAGTGCATGATGCTCCTGAGATTATTAAAATGAAAAGAAAGTACACCACCATAACGTTGCAAAAAGAAAAGAAATTGATGTTACAAAATCATGATGTTACAACAGTGGTGCAATTAAGAAGCTGTCGTCGGCACAGTTTTGTTTTCATTAGCTGAAATTGATTTTAAAGATAAATTCTGCACAAATCACAATGTAACAGTGGTCACATATAATCCAATATCTTTAACAAAAATAACTGAAGCATGTTCACCGTCGTAGTTATGATGGTGTAATCCTATATTTTAACAGAATGCGAAATATCTGGAAATTAAAGGAGACACACGCTTGGGTGATTCAATGAGAAATAATTGGAGCATGATTCTTGGGCAGCAAGGGCGCCTTTCTCCTGTGCTATAAAAGAACCACCAAAGAACACAGGGAGGAAGAGACAGAGAGATAGAGAAGCCAAAATTATACTCAAATTAACATATAGTGAGATTGAGAGAAAAATAATACAAAAAGGAGTATACTTCAGATTCCCCTGACGAGTAAAAAAAAAAAGGTAAAATAAAATAGAATGGTGTTTGCATTGTCATTGAAGTGAATATTTTCTTTTCTTTCCTTTATCCTCTTATCTCTTCTCCATTCTTTTGGATTTTTATAAAAAAATATTCTAAAAAAAAAAAGTCACAAGATACGTGAAACACCCCACCGCCACTTCCGGACCCGAAGCACTCGGTGCGTGTAGGGTGCCGGTTGGGTAAAATTACACAAACACTCGCTACTATCGGACTCGAAGCACTTGGTGCGCGTAGGGTGCCGGTAGGGTGATTCAATGGGCTCGAAACACTCGGTGGAGTAGAGCGCCAACAAAAAAGGATCCGAAGCACTCGGTGCGCGTAGGATGCCATTATCATGCTAATGACGAGTGCGAATTAGGCAGAAATGCTGTCAAAATTCCCTCTTAATTAGACATGAAAAATAATATTCAAATGAATAAAATTGAGACCGAGATGCTGCTGAAATTTTAAAAAATAAAATAAAAAGGGAGTATGCAGCTTAAATGAAAAGATAAAACAAGAAATGTTATAACAAAAAAAAAGTCAAATAAAGAAGTCATACTTGATTGAACATATATAAAAAAAGTGCATGAGAGTAAAAAAATTGAAGTAAAATAAAACGTTGATAAAAAAAAAAGAAAAGAAATGCCAATTGAATGGGTGCTGACAAAACATGAGAAATATCAAGTTATGTATATACGTACGTGTATATTAAAAAAAGAGATAAAGGGAGAACATATGATAAAGTCACCCGCACGGTTTCTGATCAAGATTTGCAATGACATATTATACTGAAGCATAAAAACCTACTACAAAGCCTACAAGTTCTGTTTCTACGGTTCTTGAACAAACACACAGAAAAGAGAAATAAATTAATTTGAGCTTAAAAGAATAAAAGAAATCAATCTCATCGGAGCGACCAAAACATTTTTCTTGCTCAATCTTCAACCAAGTGACCGCATCCTTATACAAATTACATCTTAGTCAGATCCTAAAACAAATCCGAAACAAGTCCATATCGAAGACTTAAACCAAAGGACTACTCCACTTCAAACCAAACCCATATTAAATACGAAGCTAAAGCCAAACCCAAAAGATCTCCATAAATCCAAATCAAAACCAAGACCAACCCTAACTAAACATATCCAAATGAACTAAATAAATCAAATATGCCAACAAGCTCAAAGCGAACCGAAGAACCGCAATCAAACCCAAGTCAAATCCAAGACCAACCCAAAATCAAATAAAACCAAATTCAAATCGAATCCAAACAAAATCAAGTTTAAACCCAAATGAGCCAAAACCTAATCCAAATACAAGTAAATCCAATTCATCAAAATAAATTCAAGGCTTCCATGCCAACTCAAATAAAGAATTCCACGCTGCCCGAATACAAAGGCTTCCATGCCACTCCAAACCAAAGGCCTTCATGCCAACCTAAACCAAAGGCTTCCATGCCAACTCAAATAAAGGCTTACACGCCGCCAAATACAAAGGCTTCCATGCCACCCCAAACCAAAGGCCTTCATGCCAACCTAAACCAAAGGCTTTCAAGCCAACCCAAGTCAAAGGCTCCCACGCCCAAAACCAAAGGCTCTTACGCCAATCCAAAATCAAAGGCTCCCACGCCAACCAAAACCAAAGGCTCCCATGCCACCTCAAACTAAAGGCTTCTACGCCACCCAAATTCAAAGGCTCCCATGCCACCCCAACAAATACATAAGTTCAGCTAAAGCCCTTGCATGTAATAGGCACCCCAAGGGAAGGAAAACCCTACGGACATTATGGGCATATGATATGCCCTTGTTTAAACCCTCTGCGCCAGTCCGACCCGTAGGTTGTCGAAGTGTTCCAGGCGCCCACTCATGTAGTCCGGCGTCGCCCATAACATATATGTCCAGCTAAAGCCCTTGCATGAAACAGGCACCCCAAACAAAAGCCCTAGAAAACCCTAGGCACCCTCAAACCAGCTAAAGCCCTTGCATGTAATAGGCAACCCCAAAGTAAACAAAAGCCCTAGAAAAATCTAGGCATACACAGTATAGTATGCCCCTCGAGGGTGGAATCAGTACAACCCCTCTGATTCTGTATCGCCCTCTTTTCTTGATTGCACTTAAGATACCCTACCCTAATCATGTCATTTCGTCTAGTCCCTTAATCGGAGGTTCCTGGGTACTATCCAGGGTAATTAACGACAGGGGCTTGCGCCTGTCGGAAGAAAAAGAATCCCCACAATCAAACAATAAGCTTCTTCCCCTTTACCTACTCGTGGGAGGGAGTGTATCTGCAGAGACGTTCGCGCCGGTCTACACCAAAATAATAGGCCGACAAAAATGCCTCAACAGATTCTGGCACGCCCGGTGGGACATTCTTCTCCTCCCATCTTTGGGGCTTGACGAAATTGACGAATACTTAGGGTATCAATCAGAAATCAAGGGGTTCTATACTAATGATATCTTTCTACTTTACAGGTTGGAGTGAGACATGATGAGCAACACCTCCTCACCACGGCACGTCATTCAGTGGAAGGACAACAAGAGTCCGGAACCATACTTCATCCAGTTCGGTACCATCCCACAAGTTGTAGAGATTATTCCCGCATCACCACCAAGGAGTGCGATGCTTCCAGTGTTAGTCAAGACACCGATGGCTCCAATAAAAGCTGAAAGGGTCAGTGCCTTTAAGCGTCTCAATGACACAAGGAGCGTCTTTCAAAGGCTAGGGCCTAAGATGGAGGCTGAAGCAGCAGTAGATGAAGAACACACTCTCACCATCACTGATGAGGGAATAAGGAACAACATTTTAGCTTTATCCCCTACAACAATGAGAAGGAAGGAGGAAAGGGCTCGACACCGACGGGCCATGAAAGCTCGAGCACAAAGAATAGAAGCAGGAATTGAGAAACCACCTTGCAGGGGAGAACTTTTTAAGTATCAGGGCATACTAGCTCAGAACTCGTTTGCACCGCTACGTCTCGTTGACCCAAACTCAATGACAGGCCAATTACACTCATCTGAGAATGGAAAAAGGAAAGAAATTGATCCACTCCCTAATCGGTCATATGTACAAGAGTCTGCCACAGGTGTGCATTGCAAGTATACATCTCTCAGAAATGGCAGCACTAAAAGAAGAAGGGAAAATGGTAGAAAGGTCACCACAGGAGGAGCTCCCTCCACACTAACAGTGAAGATTCACCCGTCTCGCAAGCGGCTTGTTTACAACAAAAGATCTGATGAAAGCGAAGAGCAAGTTGAAAGTGTAAACATGATTGGCACTGGAAAAGAGCCTGAGGTATCCAAAGATGGTGGTGTTGCAAAGAATACAAGGCTTCAGGCAAAGAAGAATGATTCCCACAACAAAACCTCAACCAGCCAGGGCAGCACTGCACAAGAGAGAACAGATGAAGATGAACACACAAGCGCTAAAGACAAGCAGCCAGAAACTCTTCTGGTCGAGACTGATAAGGATCTTATTTCCAGTTTACGACGACAATTAGAAATAAGAGATCAAGAGATGAAGGAATTGCGAGCCCTTCTTACGAACAAGGGACCTGTTGTGAGTACAGGAAGGATTGACGAGGCGAACACGATAGGTCAAACATCATCCTCGCCCCCGTCCATAACCAAAGAGGACATAGAACAAATAATAGCAACCCAACTACGATTAATGGGTGCCGATGTAGGGTTGCCACCACTCAGAAGAACAGGAAGGCCATACCCAGAAGCTTTCGATGATGTCCCATACCCACCAGGGTATACAGTGCCCAACTTTAAAAGTTTCACAGGAGAAGGTCCTAAAACGATCAGTCCAGACCAGCATATAGCACATTTCCAAACTACATGTGGAAACACTGCTGTGAGTGATGCCCTTTTGTTGCGACAGTTCCCGCAAAGTTTGGCCGGGCCAGCCTTTGAATGGTATTACTCGTTAGAAAACGGAAGTATTAAATCTTGGAACGAAATGACAGATGCTTTTCGTGCAAAGTTCGCGGTTGCAAGCGATCGAGTAGGGATCGCTGACCTAGCCAACACGAAACCAAGAAGAGGGGAGGCTATCCTTGATTACATCAATAGATGGAGGAATCTTAGCATCCGGTGTGACCGGCCGGTAGAGCAGTCTGAAGCTGTCGAATTGTTATTGAAGAATATTGACAACTGGATGACTCCATTCTTAGGTATGGGAAATATCACAACATTCCAAGCCTTGATCACACACGTGGCAAGGCTTGAACGCTCAAATCAGCAGTCATGGCCGGCTTCCCAGAATTATAGGGGGCGTCCAGGACAGACAGACATAAAGAAAGCCGAGACAAAAGTAGTTGTGAACAGCAGTACGTCGAGTCCCAATCGACCAAGAGCCGGCTATGGGGGTGAAGGTTATAGACCACAAGGGTCATCATTTGAAGAAAAGAAGAGAAAGCCTTACTCGTTCAAGAGAGACAAGGTCATGAGGATATTCCGTGGTGCAATGAAGACTGGCTTGAAGTTACCAGTGAGTAAGAGACCAGATGAGGCGGACTGCTCTGATAAACCCAACTACTGCCCATACCATAGAGTACTAGGCCACACTATTGAAGATTGCTATGTGTTTAAGGATTGGGTGGAAAGAACATACCGGGCAGGAGAGATCACATTGCAAGAGGATGTACTACAAGACCCCGCACCTCATGAATCAACCAATGTAGTCAGCACCTCAATCGATCACGAACCGCATTATGCTAATGAGGAAGACTCTAATGAATGGGAGGTTCACTTGACACGTAGGACAAGACGTCTTTTCAAGAGATTGGAAGCAATCCCAGATGTCGGTGAAGCAGATCAAGGAACCTCTAAGGTGGCAAGGTCTCCCCGAACTGGTAGACATAAAGGAAAGAAAGTATGGAGGAGAGTTGAAAAAGGGAAGCAAGAAAAGACAATCACTCTAATGGATTTCTTCCCGCAAGATTTTAGGGAGACTCTGTTAAATCTTAAGGATGAACAAGAAGAAAAACATGAGGGTCAAGAGAGAGATGTTGAAAAAGATGATGAGGCGGGAGATAATGTTATCGAAACCTGCTTACATATCACCATAGAAAATGAAGAAATGAGCGAGGAATGCCCTGTTATCCAGCTTGGAGGCGAGTCTGACGAAGAGCTGTACTTCCCTCATGAGGAAGGGGAAAGTCCACCAGAGGGATACGCGGACTCAGGCGAAGAATGCTTAATACACCTTCGCCATGGGAAATCGTACCCTGAAAGGGAAATGCCGAAAGAGAAGGAGCCTACGGAGGGGAGAGATAAAGGGAAGTTTGCGATCGAAGAGGGCGAGAGTAGCCCAGGCTCATGCCAAAAGAAGAAGCCCGCTAAAACCGGATACAACATTGTGGGACATCTTAGGAAAATGCCTTCTTTGATGAGTGTCTTTGACGCTCTAACAATGTCTCAGGAGTTGCGCGATGCATTGATGCACATGTTACAAAATTCCGAAGAGTATCAATCTTACCTTGCAGAAGAGAGGGCAAATGAGGTTCTACATGCTACCTACAGTACGACCGTCTCCTTTTCTAATGATGACTTGCTCGTCAAAACAGTCGACCATAACCGACCACTTTATATCACTGGAGTATGTGAAGGCGTTAAGATCAACAGAATGCTGGTGGACCCTGGCTCCTCTATTAACCTAATGCCATTACGAATACTGAAGACTTTGTCCCTTAGCGTGAAACATTTATCGACAGAAAGGATCTCCATCCAGGGATTCAACCAAAATTCACAGAGAGCTATGGGGGCAATAACACTACCCGTTACATTCGGAAAGTTCGAATTCAATGTGAAGTTTTACATAATAGATGCTAATACCTCGTATAAAGCACTACTCGGCAGACCATAGCTACACGAGAATCATATCGTCCCATCCACATTGCACCAATGCCTAAAGTATGTTAAAGATGGCAAGCAATACCGCATTGATGGGGACATACAACCATTTGGGGCACACGAGGTAGGTCATCAAGATGCCAAGTACTACCGCGAGAATGTCGTATACAAGCCGAAGGGCTGTAAGGTCCCATTTAAGGAAGTACCTTGCTTGGGTGGCGACTCAGACTCGGATACATCTGATAATGGTAAAGATGACAGAAAGATAGAAGGTAAAGCGACACCCATAATTGAAGTAGACACGCTCAGCATGATTCCCATCCTGGAAAAACACACTAGGGATTTGACTCCAAGAGAAATACAACGGATAGAAGAATTAAAGAGGTTCATCATCCCGTCCAAAGTAAAATATGTGGATGGTAAACGGATCCAACATAAGGAGATCACATTTTACAAGTCCGAGGGCAACCCGTTGGCGGTGCCACAGGGGCAAAGAATAACAGAAGAGGCTGGCACGAAATCCATCCCATCATTGGACCATTGCACCGACAACTTAATACGTATGTTCGAAAGATTGAAATGCACAGAGCCATTGCCTAAGGAAAGGGTAGAGATGTTTGAGAGGATGTGGCATCCTGCACAACGCAAGGTCATCTCTCTGGAAGGCCACTTGATCAACACACGAGGGTTAGGGTTCGAAGAACCAGAGTATGAAGATCATGAATGCTACGTATGCTTGTCAGAGGAAGCAGGCGATGACAAGAACAATAAGTCTGGAGAGGGAGGCCATAAACATCATACCCACTCGATGGATATGATGGATGAAGACAGACTAACCACAGAAGATAGAGATGCTATGAAGGAACTCACAGAAAAATTAGAAAACCTCAAGTTTACTCGAAACTTCCCACAAGCTGATTGTTTAGAAATTGATGAACATTGCAGAGCTTGTGGCATGGTCAATAATAACATTGAAATGTTCGTATGCAAGGATTGTGGGGACATGTACCACCCACTTTGCTGCATATCCAGAGAAGAAACATTGGAAGAGAATGATAACAGGTATAGTGATTGGATCTGCCAATATTGTGTGGACTACAAAGAATTTATCTGCCTAAGGAAGCGCAAGAACATCACATATGCAAGCACGCAGATCAGAGAGCCTCTCAGATTCTCTAAAGGGGCTAGGAAAACATTACAAAACCTCTGCGTTACCTCAAAGGAGCAAGAGTTGGAACCCATGGAGACTGATGAAGAAAGCTACGAATGCAACTCCTGTTCATTGTCACACGACATTGAGGAGGATGCGGAGGATGATGAGCTTGCAATTGAGGCAAAGGATGCTCCTAAAGAGCTAGAAGAAGGGGGCAGAGCACAATTGACGAATTGATAGAAATCAACCTGGGTACCGAAGATGACCCGAGACCCACTTTCATCAGTGCGTCATTGAATGATGATGAGAAAGAAAAACTCAAGCTACTATTGCTTGAATTCACAGACTGTTTTGCATGGAATTACAAGGAAATGCCTGGATTAGACACGAGAGTGGCTGTTCATAAACTAAAAATAGACAAGGAAGCCAAGCCAGTTAAGCAGGCACCACGACGCATGCGTATTGAATTGGAAGAGCAAGTCACAGCTGAAACTCGAAAACTTATCGAAGCAGGATTCATCCGTGAAGAACAAAATGCTGACTGGATAGCCAACATCGTTCCAGTAAAGAAGAAGAATGGACAAATTCGTGTGTGTGTCGACTTTCGAGATTTGAACAAAGCATGTCCCAAAGATGATTTTCCACTGCCTGTGACTGAGGTCATTATTGACCATACTTCATCGTACGAAGTTTTCTCGTTCATGGACGGTTCATCTGGATATAACCAGATAAAAATGGACCCAGCAGATCAAAAACACACTGCTTTTCGCACGCCAATTGGTATATACTGCTACAGAGTAATGCCATTCGGACTTAAAAATGCCGGTGCCACGTATCAAAGGGCAATGACCAACATATTTGATGATCTCATACATAAGATCGTAGAATGTTACGTGGATGACCTCGTTGTTAAGGCAATATCGAAGGAAGAACACATGGAATTCCTACGCGTAGTGTTCACACGTCTAAGAAAGTACAACCTCAAAATGAATCCTCTTAAGTGTGCTTTTATGGTGTCATCAGGAAAGTTTTTAGGATTTGTTGTGCGATACCGGGGAATAGAGATTGACCCAGCTAAGATAAGGGCAATTCGTGAGATGCCCCCTCCAAAAAATCTCAAAGAGCTTCGATCATTTCAAGGGCGGTTGGCGTACATCAGGAGATTCATCGCTAACCTCTCAGGTCGGATCCAACCTTTCACCCGATTGACAAAAAAGGATACGCCATTCATGTGGGACCAAGCGTGTCAGAGCGCATTCGATGGCATCAAACAATACTTGTTACACCCACCGGTGCTCGCAGCGCCGATTACTGGAAAACCTTTGATATTATACACCACGGCACTGGAAGGATCCCTCGGCGCACTGCTCGCACAGGAAAATGAAGAAGGTAAGGAAAATGCCCTTTACTACCTTAGTAGAATGCTTGTAGGGGCAGAACACTCATACCTTCCGGTGGAAAAACATTGCCTTGCCCTTATATTCGCGGTAAAGAAGTTGAGGCACTATATGCTAGCGCACAAGATTGTCCTGATTTCAAAAGTTGATCCACTAAAGTTTTTGATGTCAAGGCCAATGCTCACAGGCAGGCTGGCGCGTTGGGCTATAGCTCTTACTGAATTTGACATTGTGTACATGCCCCAAAAGGCAATAAAGGGACAGGCTTTGGCTGATTTTTTGGCTGCACACCCAGTCTCAGATGATTCACCCCTATCATGTGAATTCCCAGACGAAGAGACACTTTACACTGAGGATAATGAGCCACAATGGAAGATGTATTTTGATGGGGCCTCATCCATACGCCCCACTCCGGGTACAGAAATCCCTAAGATTAGGGCAGGAGTCGGCTTAGTGTTCGTCACCCCAAACGGAGGTATTGTCCGCCATTCAATATCCTTATCAGATCCATGCACTAACAATGAAGCAGAGTATGAGGCATTAATTGCTGGTCTAGAAATTGCTTTGGACATGGGAGTTAAGAGGCTACATGTATACGGTGACTCAAAACTAATCATTGAGCAGGTTGTAGGCCGGTACAAGGTGAATAAGGCAGAGCTCGCTAATTACCAACAAGTTGCTGCAAGTTTGGCAGCAAAATTTCCAAGCATAACCTTTGAAAGGGTCTCGAGAGCTTTGAACGGCAAGGCAGACGCGCTCGCTAGAGTAGCCAAAGAACTTGCTGAACCAGATGAGGACAATATATGCATCACAGTACGTAATAGGATATGTCTGGCCTTGTGTTTTCTGCAGAGGGAATCCACACCTCGAGATAAATTGAACTGCGAAAACTCATCTGCCGAGGTATCCATCATCGAGGATAGTGATTGGAGGCAGCCTTTCATTAGTTATTTTCAGCACGGAGAGTTGCCGCAAGAAAGGGCTGCAAGGGAACAATTGAAAAGAAGAGCACTCCGGTTCTTGTTCACCAACGACACTTTGTATCGAAAGACATATGACCAGATGTGGCTTCGTTGTGTGTCACCAGATGAAGCAAAACAAATCATAGAGGAAGTACATTCAGGCATTTGCGGCGCCCACCAGTCAGGACCCAAAATGAAGATGAAAATAAAAAGGCTGGGATATTACTGGCCTAGCATGATAAAGGATTGCATCGACTATGCTAAGAAGTGCCACCTTTGCCAGATACATGGGGATTTCATCCATCAGCACCCCAACGCGCTTCATCCGACGGTGGCTTCATGGCCATTCGAAATGTGGGGAACAGATATTGTTGGCCCCGTTGACCCACCCTCTTCTAGGGGGCACCGCTTCATCTTAGCAGCAACTGATTATTTCTCCAAATGGGCAGAAGCCATCCCATTACGAGAAACTAAAGCCGAAGATATCATAAGATTCTTCAAGACCCACATACTTTACCGCTTCGGTAATCCCAAAAGGATCATCTCGGATAATGGACCTGCTTTTAGAAGTTTCAAGGTATCAAGATTCGCTGAACACCACAAAATAGAGTGGAAGTTTTCAACCATATATAACCCTAGGGCCAATGGCCTGGCCGAGGCATTCAACAAAACATTAATCGGCCTATTACGAAAGATGGTCGACAAAAACCACCGCAACTGGCATGAGAAGTTAAATGAAGCACTCTGGGCTTATCGCACTACGTGCCGAACACCCACACAAGCGACGCCATATTCGCTTGTGTTCGGATCTGAAGCTGTACTCCCGCTCGAAGTGGAAATCCCTTCCTTGAGAGTAGCAGTCCATGAGGGATTGTCAGAAGATGAACAAATGCGCCTACGCCTCGAAGAATTAGAGGCTGTGATGAAGTGAGACTCAATGCCCAGCAGAACTTGGAGCTTTACCGGGCTCGCATGGAGCGAGCATATAATAAGATGGCCAGGATCAGGGCGTTCCATAAAGGAGAGTTAGTCTTGGCTTTGAAAAGGCCTATCCTAGGACGACATGTCGGTCCGAAGTTCTCTGCGAATTGGGAAGGGCCTTATGTAATAGAAAAAGTCTATGACGGGGGAGCATATATGTTGGTCAACCAAGATGGAGAAAGGCCAATGCCGCCCATAAACGGGCGTTTTCTGAAAAAGTACTATGCATGAAAGGCATAGTGCCAGAGGCGAAGCCTCATCATGTGGTGCACATGGAACACCACGCGCAGGGGGCATGGCCCCAGTTGGAAATAACTCGCCTCGACAAAATGTGAGGGGGCATTACTTGATGCATAAGGAACATCACCCAGAAGACGGGTCACCCTACTCAACACGCAGGGGGCATGGCCTAAAATGACAAGGAGGAAGTAACAAGGCTAGTAATACCGCATCACCAAGAGTTCTACAATCTTGTCTTCCATCTGACTCCACCTGAAATATTTAATGTAGAATGAAGTATCTCTGCTTATGACGGAATGCTGGTTTCACTGATAAAAAAAGGTCGGCCATGCGCGGTAGTCTTCGGATTGCTTCTCGAGGCAAGAGATGCCATAATGCTAGTCATGTCCCGAATAAAATGTGGCAAATAAATCCATGCAGTGAATATATCGCTGTGATGATAAAATGCCACATAAAAAAAAAGTGGCATGAATGTCAGACGTGCTTTATTAAAAATGTAAAGTTACAGCATCATTCATGCCGCACACAAAAAAAAAAACAAAAAAAATATGTGCGCAATATTTAATAGCTAGAGTATGTGATATGTATATATGCGTAAAAAAAAAAAATGGAGTACGTGTAGTGATTAGGTGGTAGTAAAAGAATAAGCGAACAAATGAAGTAGAAGTAATGCTTATTTTTTTTATTTTTTATTTTGTTTATTTTGTTTATTTTGTTTTTTGTTTTTTTTTTTTTATTTATTTATTTTAGTGTTTAATCCGTCATATGTAAATAACCTTAAGAGTCCAAATAGTTAATTAATAACAGAGGGCTGACATTTAGAGGGATTCAAGTTTAATGTTTCATGACTTGTGTAACAAATAATAATAAAAATATATATATATATATATATATATATATATATGTATATGTATATATTTAGAGGGCTGATATATATACAAGGTAACGAGGTCAAAAGTGACCGACATGTTTTAGACACGTAACAAGGTTTAAGGTAACGAGGTCTAAGATAAAATTCATAACACGTACAAAGAGTTCAAAAATTCATAACACATAACAAAGAGTTCAAGATAAACAATAGAGTTCAAAATGCTCAACCAAGTCCATAATAATGAGTCTGAAATAGATAGCAAAGACTAAAGGATAAAAAAAAATAAAATATAGGTGACACTTCTGGAATCAAGTTCGGTTCAGCTATAAATCAGATTCACTTGACACTCTCATCCTCCTTTCCACATTGACTGCTCTCAACAGCTTTTGAATCCTCAACCTCATGCTCAGGTTCTATGGCAAGAAAAGGAATGCTCCCAGTAGAGGTACCTATCATATTGAAAAGAAAAGGGTTAATAAAAAAAAAAGAGAAAAGAATGGAAGTATGGATAAAGGGAATGATAACCTCTAGGGGCAATCACAAAAGGATCTTCATCAAATGAGCTCTCATCAGAAGAATCGAGTGCCCCTCTAACCCCCTCTTGAAGATCGCTTAGAGGATCAACACTAGCAGCTCCCTTAACCAAAGCAGAGTGAGACACCGCAGGCAGAGAAGAATGCTCGAGAGCATTAACGGTTTCCACAACTGAAAATAGGTTACTCAAATTAGAATATGTGAACAAAAGAAAAAGGGGAAGGGTGAAGTTAAGGATACATGAAATCACCTGAGCTCGTCATACAAGGAGTGGTACAGATCTTCTTCTGAGAAGGCAGTGCGCCTTGCCCAATCAACGCATCTTTCTTTCTCTTGCGTTTATCTTGGATCATCACTAAAAAAAAAAAGAAAAAGAAAATATATATATATATAATGATAATAATTAAAAAAAAAAGATGAGTTTGATATCGTATGTGTTCGACATAAAAAAAAAATGACAATTTAATTAGATGTACTTGACTCGGAAGATAAGATATGCGATATTTGATACTTTATCAAGTTGATAGTCTGATTTGACTGTTGTGAATGTTTGGTGTAAATCAATAAATGGATCTTTATGTGAGTATGTAGACGTTTTAGGTGTTAACTAATGATGAGAAATTTAATTATTTTATTAGTAAGCGATGATATTGATTGTGCGATTATGAGAACAGTGTGATGAAATATATATATATATATATATGTAAAAAAAGGGTATAATAAATAAAGAGTGAGGCTATGGTGCTATGCATAGCACCAATGGCTAGTGTACTACGGCTCAATATGGTACTTTTTAAAATCCTAACGGTCGATCCGACCGTTCAATGTGATATCCATATGAATATGTACTTGCAAACTAAATTTTATATTTTTTCGAATTTTTTTACTATTTTTTCAGATAGGTAGAAAAATCAATGTTTTTTGAAAATTCTGGACCATCAAAATTCTACCTATCTGAAAAAATAGTAAAAAAATTCGAAAAAATATAAAATTTAGTTTGCAAGTACATATTCATATGGTTATCACATTGAACGGTCGGATCGACCGTTAGGATTTTAAAAAGTACCATATTGAGCCGTAGTACACTAGCCATCCGTGCTATGCATAGCACCATAGCCTCACTCATAAATAAATAAATAAATAAATATAATAATGATAATGAAATAAATCTCACAAAGACTCACTCTCACGTATAGGTGAAACCATGTCATCATAGTCATCTGGATCCATCCCGTGAGCACGCATCTCGGAAAGTGGGGGCGAAGGCGGATGAGAGTCTCCAGGCGAATCAGATCCTATAGCTAAATACAGAAAATATATGTATAAACAATAATAAATACCATGAACGAACTGAAATGAATTGATTTTTTTTTTTTATTATTATTATTATTATTTTTTTTTTTAAAAGGGGGGATGAGATTTCACCCGGGGGTGTAGAGGCTCTTGAAGAAGTGACTTGGGTTGTTGGGATTTCAATTCTGGAGTCAATATCTCCTGCAAAGAGTTGAATTAAATTGTTAGTGATAAAAATTAAATAAAAGAGAGAAAAGGGAAGATAGAAAATGGGGGCTCACGTCTAGTTAATTCTGAAGAAGGCACGTTGGGAGTATCTGCATACCCACTAGGTGTCATGAAAGAAAGTCCGTATTCACCAAAGATGCAATCCCAAGGCTCTGACAACACTACCTCTTCTCCTAATCTCACGGCATCAAAGAAATCGTCAGTTTCCGGTGCTCCGCTGTCATGCGTCCGAAGTCCAGTGGAACTCACGACATAATCAATGTTCGCATCTAACCCGCTGCACTTCTTTAGGTCCGAGGCAGTAACCCTAGGGAGTGGGCTCCCACGAGAGTCGTCACGACCGCGAGTTCTAGCAGACAAAATTTGAGGTATACGGGAGCGGTAAGCTCCCAAAGCAGCACGGAACCAATTGTAATAAGAGGCTGAAAATGTAGATGATCTACCCGCTCGCGGAATGACAAATGTAGAGCCGGTCCCAGCCCTTAGAAGTGAAAACCAACATCGTGATGCAGTCACAAGATCAGGGTATAATGAAGAGCGAACTAACCCAGGTCCTGGAACAACTTGATCATAACCAAATTGATGAGCAAACCGGTGGGGGTAGTACGCCTCAAAGATGATCCTATTGCCAATGCGAAAAGGCAGCCAGCTCGGTCGAACACTAATTAAGAATTCAATATCCGGGATGGCAAAGGAAGGGGTTATACCTGGAACAAATCGTTGGTCCCTGACTTCTCGATCGTCTTCCACCGGCATTCCTTTAGAAAAGGGTCGTCTCCTCGGTGATGACATGTGCAAACCGCTCCTCAAGAAAAGCTCCCTCGCCTTTGTTTCATTGAAGAAACCATAACTCGCTCCGGCTATATTAATAAGCATAGGCAACCGATTTCTGAGACGCTCTGAGGCATGTGGGGTGTACAAACCTGTCCAATATGCATTCAACCACCCTGAAATGATATGAAGAGGAACTAATTCGTCACAGGCACCAGGATTATTGGAAGTAGTAATGACCCTCAAGGACTTGAAAAGGTTGGCGAGAGCAGGCACAGCTAAAGAAACACGCAACCCCCTAGCCATGGTACTAGCCATGATAAAAACCTCAGGTCTGATATGATTAGAAGGAATTACAAAATAGCATATCCACCATGATAAAAAGGCAGTAAGAAAGGTCTCCTGACTCATTCTGTGAGGGCCTTTACCTAAATAGTTGGGATAAGAACTCCTTTGATCATTAAAGTAAATGTTATCACTACCAACACCAAGAGGGTCATGGACATCGGCAAATTTTCGTCGTAATGTGTAGTTTAACTGACCATGTCCTAAGAAGTGCGAAATCCACCGAGTAAAGGTCACCCCTCCTCTTTTCTTGTTGAGGCCGTCATAAATCCTGAATAGTTCTCTAAGAGACTCAGAATGGCGCAAGCACGATTCTTTTTAATCCCGAACAATTCAGTATCTTTGGGACAATATTCTTCGTAGGGCACGCCATATATTGGCAAACCTGTAAGCGCCTTCACTTCTAAGAGACTGATAGACATTTCTCTATCCGCAACAAACAAAGTGTTAGTCCGGTAATTCCAATTCTCAAGAAAAGCCCTGAAGATGGTAAGATTGTGTTTATAGCTACAAAAAAAATATACATAAAAAAAAATATAATATGAAAAAGAAATATAATAAGAGATGGAATATAAAAAAAAAAAAAGAGAGACAGTATGGTATTGCAATAAAAAAAAAAAGGTGGTTCGTTATGGAAATCCCATGATTAAAGGAAATGTTATATATACTGCGCATATTGCTTTGAATGTCCGATCCAATAAATTTTTTTAAAAGAAAAAATATATATATATATTTACAACAACAATAATAATAATAATAATATTAATAATATTAATAAAAAAAAAAAGAAAAAAAGAAAAGAGAATTCGGCTTACCTGAATAGGGACAACATGATTGAATCAAATATGCCTAATTTGGTAAGTAGCACCTTCTCACTCTTGAGCATATATCTGGTCCACTCAACTTGGCCAATTGTGAAATTGGATTCGTCTGAAGATCGGAGACCGGCACCCCATGACGGCACTCTTTTGTCCAACATTTCTAAACCCAGTAAGTGGAGTGTGGGTTGCTCCACATGAAGCGCCCGCGGTTGAAGCACTAAGAGGTTAGACTGGTAATGGTGTTTAGTCGAAGGTAAGTCGTCGCGCATGAAAGGAGTCCCTACAGTATCTATCAGCCCGACGGCCAATCAGGAAAATCCTCCAAAAAACCGGGGTTCCGTAGCAAGGGCATCCTCGGCATCGGGTCGTGACGAGGGATACGTGCCCGGAAAATGTCGCGCCCTTGAAGGAGCTGATGTCTCCATTTGTAATATTTATCATGAAAGAATCCCGCCGTATCGGCATCTTGGATACGCTTCCCAATTTCTTCCTCGGATGGCTCATCTAAGGGCAAGCTACTCTTACGCCTCCAAAAGAACATTGCTAGTGATTTTTCTTTTTGATCTGTTGTACAATAAAGCAAGGTGGGAATTACGAAGATTAGGCAAAATGGAGATGAAAGATCTGCAAATGAATAAAATACAAATAGGAAATGAAAGATTGGAATAGAAGCTCGGCAGAAAATATAGAAGGCTAGCGGAAATAAAGATGGCTCAAATCTTCCTTGTAAACCGGCCGAATGAATTACCATAAGTGTAAAAAAAATAAATAAGTAAAAAAAAATAATAATAAGGGGACGAGTGAAATTGTGATTTAAAAGGGGTCTGTACATTCATGGGTATAAATATGGAAACTCAAACAAAATTAATATCAAGAAAATTTTAATTGAAAGTTTAAATAATACACGTGCACCAGGAGCAACGCCAGATCACGCCCTCACCGACAGCCTCCGCCGCGATCTGGCGGGGGGCATTTGTTCTACTATAAAAAAAAAAAATAATGCAACACAATATAAAAAAGAAATTTATACATTTAAAATGTACAAAATTGTCGCTGGCTTACCTTTATGAATATAAAAAAAAAAAGAAAGGGGAATATGCTAAGAACAAATAAAAAAATAAAAAAATAAGAAAGGAAGAAAATGAAAACATCAAAGTCTTCAATTCATGCCACGTTATGGGTTTGCCTGCAATTTAATTCCTTTAATAAAAGGGCTGTACAGAAAGAAACCTCTGAATTAAAGCCTGCTATGTTCGGGCCGCGTTATGAGTCCCTATTTTCACTATTTTGTTGTTGTTGTTTGAGCTCGTTAACAAACCATCAGCCCATTTATATTAATTCATAATGTATCATATTTTACTATTTTGGCCTGTTAAGCTCTCAACTCATTGAGCACATTGTTCTAACAGTGATGATATATTTCAGGCGAACTGCACGCTGAAACCACTCTGATAATAAATCATGAGTTTAATGTCCATAATAATTCCTATCATTATCAATAAAAGAAAATTGATCCCTCATTGCTAGAATCGCTCCTTGAGCAATATAGCATGCCCAAATGACTCCTTGAAGTTTATGACCGGATTCAGATGATTTTTTTTTTAGTCGGCAACACAAATACAAATTAATTCAAGAAAGTTTGCTGTACGTTCATAAAACCATGAAGTAAAAAAAAAAAAAAAATAGAAAGGAGCATAATAAAAATATAAATCTAAGTGCATGATGATCCTGAGATTATTAAAATGAAAAGAAAGTACACCACCATAACGTTGCAAAAAGAAAAGAAATTGATGTTACAAAATCATGATGTTACAACAGTGGTGCAATTAAGAAGCTGTCGTCGGCACAGTTTTGTTTTCATTAGCTGAAATTGATTTTAAAGATAAATTCTGCACAAATCACAATGTAACAGTGGTCACATATAATCCAATATCTTTAACAAAAATAACTGAAGCATGTTCACCGTCGTAGTTATGATGGTGTAATCCTATATTTTAACAGAATGCGAAATATCTGGAAATTAAAGAAGACACACGCTTGGGTGATTCAATGAGAAATAATTGGAGCATGATTCTTGGGCAGCAAGGGCGCCTTTCTCCTGTGCTATAAAAGAACCACCAAAGAACACAGGGAGGAAGAGACAGAGAGATAGAGAAGCCAAAATTATACTCAAATTAACATATAGTGAGATTGAGAGAAAAAAAATAATACAAAAAGGAGTATACTTCAGATTCCCCTGACGAGTAAAAAAAAAAAGGTAAAATAAAATAGAATGGTGTTTGCATTGTCATTGAAGTGAATATTTTCTTTTCTTTCCTTTATCCTCTTATCTCTTCTCCATTCTTTTGGATTTTTATAAAAAAATATTCTAAAAAAAAAAGTCACAAGATACGTGAAACACCCCACCGCCACTTCCGGACCCGAAGCACTCGGTGCGTGTAGGGTGCCGGTTGGGTAAAATTACACAAACACTCGCTACTATCGGACTCGAAGCACTTGGTGCGCGTAGGGTGCCGGTAGGGTGATTCAATGGGCTCGAAACACTCGGTGGAGTAGAGCGCCAACAAAAAAAGGATCCGAAGCACTCGGTGCGCGTAGGATGCCATTATCATGCTAATGACGAGTGCGAATTAGGCAGAAATGCTGTCAAAATTCCCTCTTAATTAGACATGAAAAATAATATTCAAATGAATAAAATTGAGACCGAGATGCTGCTGAAATTTTTAAAAATAAAATAAAAAGGGAGTATGCAGCTTAAATGAAAAGATAAAACAAGAAATGTTATAACAAAAAAAAAGTCAAATAAAGAAGTCATACTTGATTGAACATATATAAAAAAAGTGCATGAGAGTAAAAAAATTGAAGTAAAATAAAACGTTGATAAAAAAAAAAGAAAAGAAATGCCAATTGAATGGGTGCTGACAAAACATGAGAAATATCAAGTTATGTATATACGTACGTGTATATTAAAAAAAAAAAGAGATAAAGGGAGAACATATGATAAAGTCACCCGCACGGTTTCTGATCAAGATTTGCAATGACATATTATACTGAAGCATAAAAACCTACTACAAAGCCTACAAGTTCTGTTTCTACGGTTCTTGAACAAACACACAGAAAAGAGAAATAAATTAATTTGAGCTTAAAAGAATAAAAGAAATCAATCTCATCGGAGCGACCAAAACATTTTTCTTGCTCAATCTTCAACCAAGTGACCGCATCCTTATACAAATTACATCTTAGTCAGATCCTAAAACAAATCCGAAACAAGTCCATATCGAAGACTTAAACCAAAGGACTACTCCACTTCAAACCAAACCCATATTAAATACGAAGCTAAAGCCAAACCCAAAATATCTCCATAAATCCAAATCAAAACCAAGACCAACCCTAACTAAACATATCCAAATGAACTAAATAAATCAAATATGCCAACAAGCTCAAAGCGAACCGAAGAACCGCAATCAAACCCAAGTCAAATCCAAGACCAACCCAAAATCAAATAAAACCAAATTCAAATCGAATCCAAACAAAATCAAGTTTAAACCCAAATGAGCCAAAACCTAATCCAAATACAAGTAAATCCAATTCATCAAAATAAATTCAAGGCTTCCATGCCAACTCAAATAAAGAATTCCACGCTGCCCGAATACAAAGGCTTCCATGCCACTCCAAACCAAAGGCCTTCATGCCAACCTAAACCAAAGGCTTCCATGCCAACTCAAACCAAAGGCTTACACGCCGCCAAATACAAAGGCTTCCATGCCACCCCAAACCAAAGGCCTTCATGCCAACCTAAACCAAAGGCTTTCAAGCCAACCCAAGTCAAAGGCTCCCACGCCCAAAACCAAAGGCTCTTACGCCAATCCAAAATCAAAGGCTCCCACGCCAACCAAAACCAAAGGCTCCCATGCCACCTCAAACTAAAGGCTTCTACGCCACCCAAATTCAAAGGCTCCCATGCCACCCCAACAAATACATAAGTTCAGCTAAAGCCCTTGCATGTAATAGGCACCCCAAGGGAAGGAAAACCCTACGGACATTATGGGCATATGATATGCCCTTGTTTAAACCCTCTGCGCCAGTCCGACCCGTAGGTTGTCGAAGTGTTCCAGGCGCCCACTCATGTAGTCCGGCGTCGCCCATAACATATATGTCCAGCTAAAGCCCTTGCATGAAACAGGCACCCCAAACAAAAGCCCTAGAAAACCCTAGGCACCCTCAAACCAGCTAAAGCCCTTGCATGTAATAGGCAACCCCAAAGTAAACAAAAGCCCTAGAAAAATCTAGGCATACACAGTATAGTATGCCCCTCGAGGGTGGAATCAGTACTACCCCTCTGATTCTGTATCGCCCTCTTTTCTTGATTGCACTTAAGATACCCTACCCTAATCATGTCATTTCGTCTAGTCCCTTAATCGGAGGTTCCTGGGTACTATCCAGGGTAATTAACGACAGGGGCTTGCGCCTGTCGGAAGAAAAAGAATCCCCACAATCAAACAATAAGCTTCTTCCCCTTTACCTACTCGTGGGAGGGAGTGTATCTGCAGAGACGTTCGCGCCGGTCTACACCAAAATAATAGGCCGACAAAAATGCCTCAACACATATTCTTTTAATTGTCTTTCATCTTGTATTGGTTGTCTTTCATATCCTACTGATTGTCTTTCAACTAATTCTATTAGTATTTCATCTTCTTCTAGTTGTTTTTCATCTTCTACCAGTTGTCTTTAATTTTCCACATATTGTCTTTCACGTTATACTGATTGTCTTTAATCTATTAATGATTATCTTTCTTGTTTTACTGGTTATATTTCATCTTATTCTCGTTGTTTCATCTTGTAATAGTTTTCTTTCATGTTCTATTGGCTGTTTTCCGTTTTCTTCTAGTTGTCTTTCCTGTTCACTAGTTGTCTTTTATCTTCTTCTAGTTATATTTCGTCGACCTCTAGTTGTTTTTCATCTTCTTCTAGTTGTATTTTATCTTGTACTAATTGTCTTTCATGTTCTAGTGTTTGTATTTCATATTCTTTTTGTTGTCTTGCATTTTTTTCTAGTTGTCTTTCATCTGGTACTAGTTGACTTTCATGTTCTACTTGTTGGTTTCTATTTTCTTCTAGTTGTATTTCATGTTCTACTGGTTGTATTTCATCTTCTTAAAGTTGTATTTCGAATATCTCTTGTTGTTTTTCATCTTCTTCAATTTGTATTTGTTCTACCTCTAGTTGTTTTTCATCTTCTTCTAATTGTTTTTCATCTTGTACTGGTTGTTTTTCATATTCTATTAGTTGTGTTTCACGTATGACTGGTTGTTTTTCATGTTCTATTAGTTGTGCTTCACGTTTAACTGGTTGTATTTCATCTTCTTCTTGTTGTATTTCATCTTTTACTAGTTGTCTTTCATGTTCAACTGGTTATCTTCATATTTTTCTAGTTGTCTTTCATCTTGTATTGGTTGTCTTTCATATTCTACTTGTTGACTTTCACGTTCTACTGGTTATTTTTCATATACTACTAGTTGTATTTCATCTTCTTCTAATTGTCTTTCATCTTGTTTGGGTTGTGTTACATGTTCTAATGGTTCCCATTAATCTTCTTATAGTTGTCTTTCGTGTTCTACTGGTTGTCTTTAATTTTCTACTTGTGTCATTCATCTTCTTCTACTTGTTGTTCATCTTGTACTGGTCGTCTTTAATGTTCTACTTACTGTCTTTCATCTAATACTGGTTGTAATTATTCTTGTGGTTTCCTTTCATATTAAACTAGTTGTATTTCTTGATTACTGGTTGTGCTTCATCAGCTTCTAATTGTATTTTTTTCTTCCTCTCATTGTATTTCATCTTCTTATAGTTGTATTTTTTATTCTTCGAGTTGTATTTTTTATTCTCTAGTTGTCTTTATCTTATACAGGTTTGTCTTTCATTTTCTTCTAGTTATCATTCATATTCTAGTAGTTGTTTTCATATTCTACTAGTTGTCATTCATCTTGTACTGGTTGTCTTTCATCTTGTAGTGGTTGTCATTCACATCCTACTGATTGTCTTTCATCTTCTTATGGTTTTATTTCATATTCTAAAAGTTGTCTTTCATCTTCTGCTATTTGTTTTTCTTCTTCTTCTAATTGTGTTTCATCATGTACATGTTTTCTTTCATCTTCTAATAGTTTTCTTACACATTCTACTGGTTGTCATTCATCTACTACTAGTTGTATTTCATCTTCTTCTATTTGCTTTCATACTGTACTGCATGTCTTTCATGTTCTACTGGTTGTCTTTCATCTTCTTCTTGTTTTCTTTCATCTACTACTAGTTGTCTTTTCATGTTCTATTGGTTGGCTTCCACGTTCCACTTGTTGTCTTTCATCTACTACTGGTTGTATTTCATCTTCTTCTGGTTGTCATTCATCTTGTACTGGTTGTATTTCATGTTCTTCTGGTTGTCTTGCTTGTTCTAAAGGTTGGTTTTCATCAACTTCTAATTGTAATTTTTCTTTCTCTTGTTGTTTCACCTTCTTCTACTTGTCTTTCATCTTCTACTGGTTGTCTTTAATTTTTTTCTAGTTGTCTCTCATCATTAATGATTTTCTTTCATGTTCTAGTAGTTGTCTTTTACATTTTATTGGTTGTCTTTCATCTACTACAGGTTGTATATCTTCTTCTGGTTGTTTTTCTTCCTGTACTGGTTGTCTTATAATTTTTTTCTAGTTGTCTTTCATCTTATACTAGTTTTTTTTCAAGTTATACTGGTTGTTTTCCATTTTTTTCGAGTTGTATTTCATATTCTACTGGTTCTTTTTCATCTTCTTCTAGTTATTTTTCTTCTACCTCTAGTTGTTTTTCATCTTCTTCTAGTTGTCTTTCATCTTGTACTAATTGTCTTTCATGTTCCAATGGTTGTCTGTCATATACTTCCGGTCGTATTTCATGTTCTTATTGTTGTTTTTCTTCTTCTTGTAGTTGTCTTTCATCTTGTACTAGTTGTCTTTCATGTTCTATTCATTGTCTTTCACGTTCTACTGGTTGTCTTTCATCTAATGCTGCTTGTATTTCATCTTTTATTAGTTGTCTTTCATGTCCTACTGATTCTTTTTAATCTTCTTCTAGTTGTCTTTCATCTTGTACTGTCTTTCATGCTCTTCTAGTTGTACTGGTTGTCTTTCATGTTGACCTTCGTCTTCTTCTTGTTGTCTTTCATCTTGTACTGCTTGTCTTTCATATTCTTCTGGCTGTCTTTAATTTTCGTATAGTTGTCTTTCATCTACCAATTAATGGTCGTATTTCATCCTGTACTAGTTGTCTTTCATCTTTTATAAGTTGTTTTACATCTTGTGCTAGTTGTTTTTCATCTTCCACTGATTGTTTTTCATCTTGTGCTGGTTGTTTTTCATCCTGTAGTGGTTGTCTTTCATGTTCTACTGGTTGTCTTTCATGTCCTTCTGATAGTCTTTCATCTACTACCGATTGTATTTCATCTTCTTATAGTCTTTCATCTTCTACTAGTTGGTTTTCATCTTCTTCTAGTTGTCTTTCATCTTGTATTGATTGTCTTTTGTTTTCTACTAGGTGTCATTCATGTTTTTCTAGTTGTCTTTTCTTCTACTACTTGTTGTATTTCATGTTTTTCTAGTTGTCTTTCATATTGTACTGGTTATATTTCATGTTCTACTGGTTGAATTTGCTCTTGTACTGGTTGTCTTTCGTATCTTACTGATTGTCTTTCATCTAGTTCTGGTTGTATTTCATCTTCTTCTTCTTCTTGTATTTCATCTTCTTCTAGTTCTCTTTCATCTTTTATTAGTTGTTTGTCATGTTATATTGGTTGTTTTTTACGTTCTATTAGTTGTCTTTGTTGGTTGTAAGCAATCTTCTAATTACTTTGTTTGACATAATTTGCAAAACATACAATAGTTGAATTTAACCATTTCCATGTATGAGTGAGTCTGTAGGATCATGATGATTATAATTGCAAGATTAAATTAAAGAACCAAAGAAAGGTTCATGAAAATCTTAATTGCAAGACTTTACGAAGACATAAATTGTAATAATAAAATAGAAAGTAAAGTAAATTTGAGATTGTTGAATTCTGTGGAGCAACTGTTCGGACCGGAACCTGGACCGTCCTGAATGGAAAGGTGCAAATACTCACAGAGAGTTTCTAATTTGTTCCATCTAGAACGGTTGTGATCCATCTGGAATTGTCAAAACTGTTGTGATCCGTCGAGCTTCTAGGCTCACATTGTACGTGAGTTAGGTCGTGACTTCCCACTTCGTTAGAGCTCACGGACCACGAGTTGTATCCTTTCTTTTCAGGTAATAGGAAAGGGGCGCCGACGAGGTTGCTCTACCCCGGAGACATTGAATTTTATGCCGAACTCCGTTATCATCTTGCATTTCAAATTTCTCTTACTCTCATATATTTACATTTACTTGTGTAAACTTGCTTTGTTAGTTTAGAGTGACTACACGAAAAACGTCTAAGGCTGTTTAAAACACCATATTCATCCCCCTATAGGTGCCGTAACAGTATTTCCTTTACTACGGGTAGTATTTCATCTTGTACTGGTTGTCTTTCAGGTTCTACTAGTTGTCTTTCATGTTTTGCTGGTTGTCTTTCATCTAGTACTGGTTGTATATCATCTTCTTCTAGTTGTCTTTCATCTTTTACTGGTTGTCTTTTAGTCTACTAGTTATCTTTCATCTTCTTCTAGTTGTATTTCATTGTGTACTGGTTGTCTTTCATGTTCTACTAGTTATCTTTCACGTTCTACTTGTTGTCTTTCATTTACTACTGGTTGTATTTCATCAACTTCTATTTGTCTTTCATGTTCTACTCTTTCATCTTCTTCTGGTTGTTTTTCATGTTCTATTGGGTCTCATTCATCTTCTTCTAGTTGTATTTCAGGCTCTTGTACTAGTTGTCTTTCATGTTCTACTGGGTCTCTTTCATCTTCTTCTAGTGGTATTTCATTTCTACTGGTTGTCTTTCATGTTCTATTGTTTGTCTTTCATGTTTCTACTGGTTGTCTTTCATATTCTTCTAGTTGTCTTTCACCTTGTACTGGTTGTCTTTCATGTTCTATTGGGTTTTTTTTTATTTTCTCCTCATTGTCTTTCATGTTCTACTGTTTGTCTTTCATCTTCTTCCAGTTGTATTTCTTCTACCTCTGATTGTTTTTCATCTTCTTCTAGTTTTTTTCATCTTCTACTGGTTGTCTTTCATGTTGTACTAATTGTCTTTCACGTTATACTGGTTGTCTTTCATCTACTATCGGTAGTATTTGATCTTTTATTAACAGTTTTTCATTTTCTTCAAATTGTCTTTGATATCTCGCATTCATATCTATATTTTGACCTTAAATTCGTACCAAAAACCTGTGTTTTAATCTATAAATTCGGTTATAATTCATTGAATATATATAGAATGTGGTACTGCTGCAAGTTATTCTTATTCTGCAGGAATCGGGCGAAATCGAGAAGAAATCTGGAATTTAGAAGTCTCTACACGGTCCGTGTAACATTCCACACGGGCCGTGTCAACCTCGACTCGACCGATGACACGACCGCATGAAGACCGCTGACTCGACCGCATGAAGAACACAGGCACACGGTCCGTGTAGAATTCCACATGGGCCGTGTCAAGCATTTCCGGAAACAAATCCAGAATTTGGAAACAAGGCTAATTAATGGAAGGTCAGCAAAAACGAGTATATAAGCGAGATTTCTTGCACCAGAGAGGTGATTCTGGAGGAGAGAAGCATTTTCTAGGGTTTGGTCTTGACGGCTAAGCTTGGAAACGAAGTTGAGAAGCGAAAGACGCAAGTTTTCGACGGATCTTCTTTATTCTTCGGGTTTTGTCATGGCTAATCTTTTTATTACTTCTTTATTTTGTTTTAGAACTATGTCTGAGTAGATTTCTTAGTTTCTAGGGTTGTGATGTAATCGAATGTTTTGTTTTGTATGTTAGTTATTGGATTCTTTTGTTGAAATTTGTGTTTGCTTGATTGTGATTGATTTTAATTGCTTAGTGTAAGTTATTTGATTTTTATTGGTTTACCACTAGATGAATGATCACATCTAGAAGGTACTTTGGCCCTTATAATCTCTTAACCAAACTAAGTACATGAGGTAGGATTAGTGATCCGAAAGGTGAAACCAAGTAGTAACCGACAGGTGAACATTTCCTCATATCGACGGAATGAGGTTACCTTTAGTATTCCAACCAAGTAACTAGGTAATTCAGACCAACATACGACAGTTGAGGTCTAGAACCCGACGAGGGCATATATTGCAATTCCATACCAAGTTAATAAGCCAACAGACGACAGTTGAGGTTTAGAGACATTAGGTCTGGTCAGTAGAACCCTACACAAAGGAACAACACAAAGAAAACAATAACTGCTGCATTCACTCGAGGGCCACACGGACCGTGTAGGACACTACACGGACCGGGTACCTCGAGGCAAAACTGAGATGAAGTCATAACCCTGGAAACGCCTTTTTACATCTGATTTAAACCAAATTTATTTACTTTTTTACATTTTATTATTGTCATTGAACTGTTAGGAATTTTAGAAACCAAAACCAACCTTTTCCAACTTCTAGTCTTTATTTAATTTAGGTGAAATTCTAGATTAAATCTGAACCGTCCCTGTGATCGATACCCGATAATATACTGCTCGATAGGATTGTATACTTGCAGTCTGAACCGAAAAGTGTGTTTAAGGTTAAAAAGTACAGTTTACTGTACTGAAACTTTGTACTATACCCTTTTGGTGTAACAGTCTTTCGTCTTGTATTGGTTATCTTTCATGTTCTATTGGTTGTGTTTCATGTTCTACTAATTGTCTATCATCTACCACTGGTTGTATTTCATGTTCTTTGAGTTGTCTTTTACTGGTTGTCTTTCATGTACAACTAGTTGTCTTTCATTTATTCCTCGTTGTATTTCATTTTCTTCTAGTTGTCTTTCATCTTTTACTGGTTGTATTTCTTTTTCTCATCGTTGTATTTCATTTTCTTCTAGTTGTCTTTCATCTTTTACTGGTTGTCTTTCATGTTCTACTCTATTTTATCTTCTTCTAATTGTATTTTGTGTTCTACTAGTTGTTTTTCATGTTCTACTGGTTATCTTTCATCTGCTTCTAGTTGGCTTTTTTTTCCTCTAGTTGTATTTCATCTTCTTCTAGTTGTCTTTCAACCTATACTGGTTGTCTTTCATTTAATTCTAGCTTTCTTTCATTTTCTTCAAGTTTTCTTTCTAGTTTTACTAGTTGTCTTTCATGTTCTATTAGTTTGTCTTTCATCTTTTACTAGTCGTCTTTCACATTCTACTTATTGTCTTTCAACTACTACTAGTTGTATTTCATCTTCTACTAGTTGTCTTTCATTTTCTACTGGTTGTCTTTCACGTTCTATAGGTTGTCTTTCATCTACTACTGGTTGTATTTCATTTTCTTCTTGTTGTCTTTCATGTTCTACTAGTTGTTTTTCATTTTCTACTGGTTGTCTTTCATTAATTACTGGTTCTATTTCATCTTCTTCTAGTTGTCTTTCAGATTGTACTTGTTGTCTTTCATCAGCTTCTAGTTGTATTTATTCTTCCTCTAGTTGTATTTCATCTTATTCTAGTTGTCTTTCATATTCTACTAGTTGTCTTTCATGTTATACTTGTTATCTTTTATCTTCTTCCAGTTGTATTTCTTCTACCTCTAGTTATTTTTATCTTGTACTGGTGGTTTTTTTTATTGTTCTACTAGTTGTCTTCCACGTTCTACTGGCTGTCTTGCATCTGTTATGGGTTGTATTTCATTTTCTACTAGTTATTTTTCATTTTCTTCGAGTTGTCTTTCATCTTGTATTGGTTGTCTTTCAGTATATATTAGTTGTTTTCACATTCTACTGGTTGTTTTTCATCTACTACTGGTTGTATTTCATTTTCTTGAAGTTGTCTTTAAGTCTTTCATCTAGTACTAGTTGTATTTTATCTTATTATAGCTGTATTTCATCTTTTACTGGTTGTCTTTGATCTTTCATCGTGTACTGGCTGTCTTTAATGTTCTATTTGTCTTACACGTTCTACTGGTTGTATTTCATCTTCTTTTATTTGTCTTTCATCTTGTACTGGTTGTCTTTCTTGTTCTGATTGTTTTTCATCTTCTTCTAATTGTATTTCATGTTCTACTGGTTATCTTCCATGTTTAATTGGCAACTTGTACTGGTTGTCTTTCATCTTGTACTAGTTATTCTTTTATTTATATTTCATGTTTTACTGGTCCTCTTTCATCTTGTACTGGTTGTCTTTCATGTTACACTGGTCCTCTTTTATCTTCTTCTAGTTGTCTTTCATGTTCTATTAGTTTTCATTCATATTCTTCTAGTTGTCTTTCATGTTGTACTGGATGTCTTTCATGTTCTATTGGTTGTTTTTCATTTTCTTCTTGTTGTCTTTCATGTTCTACTGGTTGTTTTTCATCTTCTTCTAGTTGTATTTCTTCTACCTCTAGTTGTTTTTCATCTTTTTCTAGTTGTCTTCAATGAACTGTTTTTCATCTTCTTCTAGTTGTCTTCAATGAACTGTTTTTCATTTTCTTCAAGTTGTCTTTCATCTTGTATTGGTTGTCTTTCATGTTCTATTGGTTGTGTTTCACGTTCTACTGGTTGTATTTGATGTTCTTCGAGTTGTCTTTTATCTTGTATTGGTAGTATTTCATGTTCTACCAGTTATCTTTCACGTTCTATAGGTTGTCTTTAATCTATGCCTAGTTGTATTTATTTTCTTCTAGTTGTCTTTCATCTTTTACTGGTTGTCTTTCATGTTCTACTGGTTATCTTTCATCTATTACTTGTTGTATTTCATCTTCTACAAGTTGTCTTTCATCTTCTGCAAGTTGTTTTTCATTTTCTTCAAGTTGTCTTTCGTCTTGTATTGGTTGTCTTTCATGTTCTATTAGTTGTCTTTCACATTCTACTGGTTGTCTTTCTTCTACTACTGTTTGTATTTCATCATCTTCTAGTTGTCTTTCAGCATGTACTGGTCTTTCATGTTCTGCTGGTTCTCTTTCATCTTCTTCTATTTGGCTTTCGTCTTCTAATAGTTGTCTTTCATCTTGTACTGGTCGTATTTCATGTTCTACTTGCTGTCTTTCATCTACTACTAGTTGTATTTTTTATCTTCTACTAGTTTTCTTTCATTTTCCACTGGCTGTCTTTCATCAACTACTGGTTGTGTTTCAAATTGTACTGGTTGTATTTTTTGTTCTACTGGTTGTCTTTCATCAGTTTCTAGTTGTATTTTTTCTTCCTCTAGTTGTATTTCATCATCTTCTAGTTGTTTTTCGTCTTGTACTGGTTGCCTTTCATCTTCTTCTTGTTATATTCATATTCTACTCATTGTCTTTTATCTTTTGCTGGTTGTCTTTCATCTTGTACTGGTTGTTTTTCATATCCTACTGATTGTCTTTACATCTACTTCTGATAGTATTTCATCTTTTTCTAGTTGTCTTTCACAGTAACTAGTTGAATTTCATATTTTTCTAATGTTTTTTTATCCTGTACTTCCATGTCTTCCATTTTATTCTTGTTGTCTTTCCTGTTCAATTGGTTGTTTTTTATTATTTTAGTTGTCTTTCATGTTCCACTGGTTGTCTTTCATCTTTTTCTAATTGTATTTCATCTTGTACTAATTGTCTTTCATGTTCTAGTGGTTGTCTTTCATGTTCTAGTTGTCTTTCATCTTGTACTAGTTGTCTTTCATGTTCTACTGGTTGTTTTCCATTTTTATATAGTTGTATTTCATGTTCTACTGGTTGTCTTACATCTTCTTCTAGTTGTATTTCTTCTACCTCTAGTTGTTTTTCATCTTCTTCTATTTGTATTTCTTCTACCTCTAGTTGTTTTTCATCTTGTACTAATTGCCTTTCATGTTCTATTGGTTGTCATTCACATTCTACTGGTTGTCTTTCATCTACTAATGGTTGTATTTCATCTTCTTCGAGTTGTCTTTCACATTCTACGGGTTGTCTTTCATCTTGTATTGGTTGTATTTCATCTTTTTCTGTCTCTCATCTTATACTTGTTGTCTTTCATGGTCTACAGGTTATCTTCATATTCTTCTAGTTGTCTTTCATATTGTATTGGTTGTCTTTCATGTTCTACTAGTTGACTTCCACGTTCTACTTGTTATTTTTCATCTACTACTGGTTGTATTTCTTCTTCTTCTAGTTGTCTTTTATCTTGTTCAAGTTGTGTTTCATGTTCTACTAATTCTCATTCATCTTTTTATAGTTGTCTTTTGTGTTCTACTGGTCATCTTTCATTTTCTACCGATTGTCTTTCATCTACTACTGGTTGTATTTCATCTTCTTCTGGTTGTCTTTCATATTGTACTCGTTGTATTTCATGTTCTAGTGGTTGTCTTTCATGTCTTTCTAATTGTCTTTCATGTCTTTCATCTTCTTCTAGTTGTATTTCTTTTTTTTCTAGTTGCCTTTCATCTTTTACTTGTAGTTTTTCATCTTTTTCGAGTTGTCTTTCATCTTGTACTGGTTGTCTTTCTTGTTCTACATGTTGTCTTTCACGTTCTACTGGTTATCTTTCATCTTTTGTCGGTTGTCTTTTATGTTCTATTGGTTATCTTTCAGCTTCTTCTAGTTGTCTTTCATCTTGTACATGTTGTCTTTCATGTTCTAGTAGTTGTCTTTGACGTTCTACTATTTGTTTTTCATCTACGGCTCCTTGTATTTCATCTTCATCTAGTTGTCTTTCATTTTATACTGGTTGTCTTCGTGTTCTACTAGTTCTCTTTCATCTTCTTCTAGTTGTCTTACATCTTGTATTGGTTGTCTTTCGTGTTCTACTAGTTGTCTTTCATGTTCTACTGGTTGTCTTTCATCTTCTTCTAGTTGTTTTTCATCTTGTATTGGTCGTCATTCATGTTCTACTGGTTGTCTTTCATATACAACTTGTTGTATTTCATCTTCTATTAGTTGTCTTTCTTGTTCTATTTGTGGTCTTTGACGTTCTACTGGTTGTGTTTCATCTACTACTAGTTGTATTTCATTTTCTTCTAGTTGTCATTCATCTTACACAAGTTGTCTTTCATGTTCTACTGGTTCTCTTTCATCTTCTTCTAGTTGTCTTTCATAGTGGTAGTTATATTTTCTGTTCTACTGATTGTCTTTCATATTTTATTGGTTGTGTTTCATGTTCTACTGATTGTCTTTAATGTTCTACTTATTGTCTTTCATCTTGTACTAGTCGTCTTTCATCTTCTACTAGTTGTCTTTCATCTACTGCTGGTTGTATTTCATCTTATACTAGTTGTATTTCATGTTCTACTGGTTATCTTTCACGTTTTACTGGTTGTCTTTCATCTACTACTGGTTGAATTTTATCTTCTTTTGGTTGTCTTTCATCTTGTACTGGTTGGCTTTCTTTTTCTACTGGTTGTCTTTTATCATCTTCAAGTTGTATTTTTTCTTCCTCTAGTTGTTTTTCATCTTCTTCTAGTTATCCATCATATATTACTGGTTGTATTTCATCTTTTTCTAGTTGTCTTTTATGTTTTACTGGTTGTCTTTCATCTATTTCTAATTGTCTATCATCTTGTACTGGTTGTCTTTCATGTTCCACTGGTTGTTTTCATTTTTTCTAGTTGTTGTTTTTACATTTTGTACTAGTTGTTTTTCATCTTCTTCTATTATCCATCATCTATTACTGGTTGTATTTCATCTTTTTCTAGTTGTCATTCATATTCTACTAGTTGTTTTTCATCTTCTACTAATTTTTTTTCATCTTATACTGGTAGTCTTTCATCTTCAAATAATTGCTTTACATCTTCTTCTAGTTGTCTTTCATGTACTATTGGTTTTGTTTCATCTTCTTCTAGTTGTCTTTCTTGTACTACTGGTTCTATTTCATATACTTCTAGTTGTCTTTCACATTCTACTGGTTTTCATTCATCTACAACTAGTTGTATTTCATCTTATTCTAGGTTTCTTTCATCTTGTACTTGTTGTCTTTCATGTTCTACATGTTCTCTTTCACGTTCCACTAGTTGTCTTTCATCTAATACTATTTGTATTTCATCTTCTTCTAGTTGTCTTTCATCTTTGTACTTGTTGTCTTTCACGTTCTACTTGTTATCTTCCATATTGTTCTAGTTGTATTTCATCTTGTAATGGTTGTCTTTCATGTTTTGCAAGCTATTTTTCATTTTCTTCTTGTTGTCTTTCATGTTCTACTGGTTGTCTTTCATGTTCTACTGGTTGTCTTTCATTTTTTTCTAATTGTATTTCTTCTACCTCTAGTTGTTTTCCATCTTCTTCTAGTTGTTTGTTATCTTCTACTGGTTGTCTTTCATGTTCTACTGGTTTTTTTTTCATCTACTCTTGTTGTAATCTTGTACTGGTGGTCCTTCACATTCTGGTTGTCTTTCATCTACTGTTAGTTCTCTTTCATCTTCTTCTAGTTGTCTTTCATCTTGTACTGGTTGTCTTTCATTTTCTTATAGTTGTCTTTCATCTTGTACTGGTTGTCTTTCATGTTTTACGTTGTCTTTCATTTTCATTTAGTTGTCTTTCATCTACTACTAGTTATTTTTCATCTTCTACTAGTTATTTTTAATCTTCTCCTAGTTATATTTCATCTTGTACTGGTTGTCTTTTATGTTCTTCTGGTTGTCTTTCACGTTTTACTGGTTGTCTTTCATTTACTACTGATTGTATTTCATCTTATTTTAGTTGTCTTTCATCTTGTATTGGTTGTTATTCATCTTCTACTGGTTCTTTTTCATCTTCTACTGGTTGTCTTTTATCTTGTAGTGGTTGTCTTTCATGTTCTATTGATTGTCTTTCATCTACTTCGTAGCTTTATGTCGTGGCTAAACCTTTCAAGTTTTACGATTAAGTCCTTCACTATAAATTTTGATTAGCCTAAATAATAGTATTTCACGATTGAGTCCTTCACACTAATTTTCAAGCACAATTTTAAAGGTCCTAATTAAACCTTTAGTTTCACGGTTAAGCCCTTGGCCTAAATCTAACATTTGTTTCTTGTAGGTCCGGACTAGATCAAAACATGGTCAATTCTAATCTAAATTTCTTAGGTATTCATGTACATAGTTTTATACTTTCAATTCTTGAACCTAATTTGCTTAAGTGGTTAAATCTAAGTGGGTTGCTAATTTCAAGCATACATATCATGCAAATAACAAATAAATTCAATCACCAAGAAATAAACATTCAAGCACATACAAATTAATAGAAGGAATATCGAGGTTTTAATTAATACCAGAATGTTTAACTCTTTCGTCTTTTCTATAATCTCAACGAGGTACTTGTCCCAATAACACATGACTGAGGTTCATAAGGTGTGTGCTCATACCTGGATTTATCGATTTGATTTACTTCACCTTCTTCCTCTATAGTCTTCTCTATGGCTGATGAGGAGTCTGTGCGACATGGATCTGGACTCGCATGCGACATGGGGTGTGCAGTATGCTCCGCGGCTTAGTAGGAGTCGCATACGGCATAGATTCTTCTTGTACGGGGTATTGTCGTGCGGGTTCTTTAGGCCGCATGCGGTCTTCTGATGCCACAGGCTGACTTGGAGTAGTTGTTGGCTGATTTGGATGAGGGTGATGGACATCTTCTGGCCATGGTGGATCTTCGTAATGCGTGCCTTGTCGTGTTGTCATGGAGTTGCATGTTTTGGCGGAGTATATCGCGAAGGCTCGAGCCATACGAAGGACTTGATCTTCTAGAATCTCTGTTCTTTGCACTAATGACTCCAACTTCAAGGTTATTGATGCATACGCTGCTTCCTGCATGTCTAGGAATTTGTCTATCATGTATTCGAAATACGGCTCGCTAGGAAGTTGCTGCTTGTGGTGATGGCTCATTTGATTCTTTAAACCTGCGTTATAAGTGTTAGCGTTCAAATTTTTAGGTTTGATAGAATGACTCACAGAGTTAACTCATTTTATTTCTATGAGAAACGGGAACATGTTTTCTGGTTATGAATATCTCCACATGATTCGCAAAGTGACAATTCGGCTATAGTTTCTCTTGTTGGATAAAGAGAATTTATGAGCTAGAATAAACTGTCGAGTTTGGCATTGATAGTAGCGTGATCACTAACTCCGTATTCGTTTGTTGCATCGATTTGAGCATTCATCCTTGAAAGTTTTCCAATACTCCATGTCTTTAGCTCCAAATCCAAAAAATATGAACTCATGGCGAAGATAAAGTAGTCTCTACTCCTAAAAATGCAAGTGCTGAAAATAAATATGCTAAATATAGACTAGAACTAACTATTTTTGGATTTTTATGCAAATAAGAAAAGGGAAAATTGGTTATTTGTCACTCCAAAACTTTCAAATTGTAAAAATGTCATCCCGAAATTTGAAATTGTAAAAATGCCACTCTAAACTTCATTAATTCCTAATTTTGCCATTTATACTATAAAAAAAAATTTAGGACTAAAATACCCTTCTCTCTCTCTCAAATTTTCGGTGCTGTGTTGCTTGCTGCCTGTTGCTTGGATTTCTGCCTCTTGTTTGCGTGACTGGTACACTGGCCGTACCAGTCCTTGCTTACTGGTACCAGTCGGTACCAGCCCAGTGTAGCCACTGGTACCGAACTTGAACTGACAGGACCTTGTTGCGAAAATTTGAGAGAGAGAGAAGGGTATTTTAGTCCTAAATTTTTTTTTTATAGTATAAATGGCAAAATTAGGAATTAATGAAGTTTAGAGTGGCATTTTTACAATTTCAAATTTCGGGATGACATTTTTACAATTTGAAGGTTTTGGAGTGGCAAATAACCAATTTTCCCATTAGAAAATATGCTAAAATTAAAAGTGCAAAAAATAAATATGCTAAAAGTAAATATGCAAAAATAAAATATACTAAAATAAAGATACAAAGTTTTGGACCTAGTCCCAGTTATTATGTTAGACACCTAATGGCAGCGCAAGAATTTCTCGAAAGGAGAACTCTTACTCTATCCCCAGTAATGGCGCCAAAAAGCTTGATGAGTTCAAATTGAACTACTAACTTTCAGTATAAATTAATATACCTTTTTAACCCTAATTCTACTTGCGTTCAAATCACAAGTGCATGATCTTACCGAGTAGTATAATTGGGGTGTCAATCCACAGAGATAGTGTATTAAATATCTAACAATAGTCACTAGTCTAGGTTATAAGGGGGTTTGAAAAGAGGTTTTAAATTAGTTTTTAAAATAGTTTTTAGGGTTCAATACCCTCAAACTTTATGCGGTGGCGCTAATTGTGCTAAGGTTTGGGTTAAACAATTAAATAGAGATTCTCTAGGGTTCAGGTTTTTCTCCTTCTCAATTATGCAAGATATATGTTTCTGACGTCTCTCTACCTCGCATGCGGCCTGTCACCCCGTATGCTGCATAGATTGTCCCACAGCTACCCCGCAGGGCATGTTGGGTTTTTGTGTATGTGATTTGAAAGGTTTTCCGATTTTGCGATTGGCTTTTGGCTTTTGGGCTATCAATTCAAATATAGGTATGCAATTATCTTTCTCACACAAACACAATTGATCATATCCTATTCTACCCCTCAATTGAATTTCTCAAAGACCCTACCTAAATTTAGTGTCTCCTACTACAATTCAAATTACCAAGGGAGCCCACTGGGTTCTAACCCTAGTCTTTGAACCACTGTCAGGCCTCATTAGCCGAAGTGTTACATATACTTACATGCATTATCCCCCTCACACCTGGATGCAATGAAATCATACACCTATTGGTATGTGGAGGGTTACTGGCATATAGTAGACAGAACTATGTATGCAAGGATATTGTAAAAATAGTTTAAACAATAAAAGCAGACTCAAATCAACATACACAAAACATAAACATATACTAAAACATAATTAAGAATTCGATTACAACCCTCATCCTAGAGATGAGAGAATTAGCTACTCATGGCCATAGCAAAATAAAAGGAATAAAATAAAGTGAACATACATTACAACCCAATTGAAGATGGATGAACCTCTGCCTCCTTAGATGACGTCTTCTTCTCCTGCTTGGCTTCCGATGGCTACTCCTCTCTCTCTAAGTAACTCTCTAACCTAACCTAGCATGAGGATGTTAATCTCTATTCTATGGACTTAACACAATTAAACACGCACACTAAAATCAATTACAAGAGGGGCTTTTATAGCCTTCCTAAATGAGAGGGGGAGTAATAGAGGTAGTGGAGAAGGTTGGAACTTGGAGTGAACTTCAAGTTTGCTTGAATGAAGCCAAAAATAGCTAAGATAACTTAGCTCTGAAGCAATTGCATCCATCTGGGAGAATTCTGCCGAAATTAGCATCAACGGTGGAGATCTGATCAGAATCAGAACAGTCCACGGATTGAGTCCACGGATCGTGCGGCATAAGGGGCACGGCTTCCTGACTTAACAGATTTTGCAGTAATTTTGCCACTTCGCATGTTGTGCACTTCGTGTAAGGTGTTGCCTGCTCCATGCGATGCCCTATTTGGTGTTATATCCATAAATCGCCTAAATATGACACCTTTGCTCCATTTTTAGCCTAAATACGCAACTTTCTCCAAAACCTGCCAAAATAACCTAAAAACACATTTGCGGTAAATAAATTAGGAAAATGGCTACTTTGCATTCGCTTTTAGCCATTTTCCGTAAGAAAAAGATAGTGACTTTCGCTATATATTTTGGCCCGATCACTCGCGTTATATAAATTGAATGGTAAATAGACGTGGTAGGTTGTCACACCTCCTGATCGGGGATGTGACAACCTATGTGACATACTAATCCTAGATTCTAACTCTAATATTTCTAACCTTAAGGACTCAATAATACTATCTTTTCTAAATATGGCCTTATTAGCATTATCTAATAACATCCTTAAAGTAAAACTAGGGTGTGATGTGCTCACCAAATTCTTTGGCGAGCATAACTCTATAATCTATCGGATTCACTTCAAACGAGATGAACCCAAACTGTTGAAACCGATGTACTTCACGAGAGATGTGCGTACATGCAAAATTTTTAATGTTTTGAATTTATTTAGTACAAAGTCAAGCAGTCAAAATTAATGAAAAATGAATGCATTAAAATAACTTCTAAAACTTCATTTTGGATCATTCATTTTTTTATCAATTTTGACCACTTGACTTTAGACTAAATGAATTAAAAAAATTCAAAATTTTGCATGTACGCGCATCACTTGTGAAGTAGATTTGTTTCAACGGTTTGGATTCATCTCGTTTGAAGTGAATCCGATAGATTATAGAGCTCACCAAAGAGTTTGGTGAGCATATCACACCCTAGTTCTACTCACATTCTTAACCTAGTTTCAACAAATTTATTTATAAAATTAATCTTTGGTTCTAGTGTTACCTGATTGGCCGAGCTAGCATTTATTTCTTGATGCTTTTCATTTTCTCGCTCATCAATGTTGTTTTCTTTAGTGATGCTTTCGTGTGAGATGAGTGTGTCAGAACCTTTTGATCTTTAATCCTCATCATCACTAGCCATAAGCTTGCTTGTCACTTGTCCATTCTATAATTCTTTGGCTTTTTCAACCAGATCATCTACTTCATAATGATTTATTAGAACCTCCCACATTTCGTGGGCATTTAACACATTAATAAATATTTCACCGATTAACTCACTAACAAAGCTAAGAATAATGAATTATGCATAATGATTATCTTTCTTTTCAAGTTTTGATTGTGTGGTCAATTCGTTTTGATGATCAAATTTCGGTACATAACCTTTATCTACAATATCCCAGACCTTAAAATAGTTTATCATCTGCATTTTCCAATAACTAAGTTATAAGTGGACAAACCAAGGATTGGTGGTTCATTTATATATGTGGTTGGTGTCATGTTGGATCTAATATGAGCAACATGCTCTGATACCACTTTGTTATCTCTAACGGCACCTAGAGGGATGTGAATATGGGGATGTTTAAAAATTTTAACCCTATAACTTGTAACTATATGTCAGATAGATAAGTTTAAAGTCGTTCTTGTGTGTAAGTATATCTATTTACTAATAGTTCCTGGCGGAATCAAGAACTAATGAATTTAAAATAAATATATGTCAGTAAAGTAAATAAATAGAGTTAGAGAAAATGACACATGAGTTGATAATGAAGTTCAGCCAACTAAAGGACCTACGTCTCCGGGGCAACACAACCAAAGCTAGACGAGACAACACTCTAATGGCCTAAAAACAAATAAGTGAGCACTACAAGATCAAGCAAAGAAGTGAGCACACACAGCTCAGAAGCAAGCACAACAGCTTGGAATAGGCGAGCAATAAAAGGCTCTAAGTCCATACAATCACTAACTTTCACTCTAATCTCACACTGATCAATTTAGGT
Organism: Carex kokanica; assembly: GCA_025461125.1. Taxonomy (NCBI): domain Eukaryota; kingdom Viridiplantae; phylum Streptophyta; class Magnoliopsida; order Poales; family Cyperaceae; genus Carex; species Carex kokanica. The sequence continues at coordinate 160,495 of JAJGRX010001034.1, read as the reverse complement.
GAAGTATATTTGAGGTTGCTGGAAATGTAATTGAAGTTTAAGTACACGCAACAGTGGACTAGGCTAAATCTCTCAAAGAATTTCAAAAGGTAATATTTGTGAGGGTATTCTCTATCTTACTTAGACATACGATAGACCCACTATTTATAATGGGATTCAAAAGGTTTGCCAACGGCTCTATGCAAATTACAAGATCTACAGAATAAAGGATTAGCCTATTTTGCTTGTGCCTAGTTTCCAGTAATGACCGGCCTGGTTAATTTGAAATTTGAATTGGACTTCCAGCAATGCAATGGCTAGACTTAGGCGGTCACAACCTTATATCTACTTTACCATATTTTTGGATATAAATTAAAAATGATAAAACAAAATGGTAAAGTATGATCTTCATAATCTTCATGATCTTGATTTCTATGATCTCCCATAATTTTCATGATTCAGCATCTCATCAAAATCCGACATTCCAATTTGCTTATGTGAATCATCCATCATATCATCATATATCAAATCATTACTTATAGTTCGAGTGGGTCATGTATCCGATTATTTTGTAGAACTTATCACGTCAACTTGTCATGATATGTATCTTTGACTTGCTTTGACATTCGGAGGTAACAGCTAAACCTACATATATTTCAAATAAGGAAACTGTAAAATTCAAATTTATATGTTTTACAAATTAGTCAAACAACACAGATGATTACTTACAACAACAAGAGACTCGTGCGGCCCACACTTTGGTCTGTTTTCAGCTCTAAATTCATATTTTCCAATGTTCTAAATAGCGCGCTATAGCATTTTTGGATCCCAAACGCTAAGCTATAACATCAAAATGCGCTATTTGCGCTACAGCCGCTATGGCGGTGATAGTGGTCCGCTATACAATATGTTTTTTTTAATAAAACCTATTTGGCAGCCACTGCCAAATTTTTCAAAAAAAACAATATGGGTTTTTTAAGCAATTTATATGGGCTTTTTAAATAAAGACCCAAAAAAAATCAAACCGAAATTGAATTTGTTGCTACTTGCTACAAATAAATCAATTTGAAATTGGGATTGGAAATTGAAATTTGAATAGAAAAAAAAATAGATTATGTCATGAATCATGATGCTTAAGATTTTTTTAATAGGAAAAATTGATAGTTTATGATATTACTATGGATATTTTGAACCGCAATTTGGACTTTGTACTGGTTCAATATGAATATTATAATTTCTTAATTACTTTGGTGTTATTTATTGTTCTATGAGACTTTAGATAATGTTGATATTTAGTACAAATATTGAATATACGGAATGTAAAAAAAAAACGCTATATGACATAGCTTCCGCTATAGCGACGCCATTTGCTATAGTTTTTTTTGTAGCTTTCCCGCTATGACGCTATAAACGCTATTTAGAACCTTGATATTTTCTGCTATGTAAATTGAACTACGGGAGTAACTTAACTTTTGGTAAAACTAAACTAAATTACTCTAAAATACAAGAAAATTAGTATAAATCTAGAGGTAAAATGCTATTCAAATATATATATAATTGAGGCTTATCATTATGAATTTTTTTTCTTCTCAGTTAACTTCTGGCTTTTATATATAAAGATAACAAAAATATTTTAACTTCACGTAACGATCAATAAAAATAAAATGAAAAAGTAAATAACTGGAAAAAATATTATGAAGTCAAATCAACTCTATCCATAATATCTTTGTCTCTGCATACAGGTAGAGTTACTCAAAAAATAAAAAAATGGAAGCATACAGGTCAACTTATTGCATGGCAAAAGAAGTCCAATTTCATGTGAGTGTTCCAAACGACTTCTTAGAAACCGTATTAATATTAGAACTCCGTGCATTATGTGGGTACCGAATTCATCCGAATTACGATTTTACGATCTGAAAATTAATACGTTAATGCATAGAATGCGGATTCGAAATAGCATGGAACTTCTGGACTTCATTTTTTTGTCCGCTTCTATTGGGCCTCAATTCTGTTATTACCAAGCCCATGAAAGAAAGCATCTACCAGAAAACAGAATTATACAACAAAGGTAATGAATTTAGAAACATAAATGTTTATGTCAATTTTTTTAAATCTAAGCAATTTACAAGTTAAACTATACAACAGAAAAACATCATTCAAAAGTTCAACTAAACAAAATAGTATGCATTAAAAATGGAATATGTACAAAAACATATAAAACCTACAATTTTTCTTTCCCTTTCATTTTTTCTTTTTCATTTTTTTATCATCAGAACTCCAATTGCATGGCAAAAATGAAATCCAACCCAGAGGAACCAATGCAGCAAAAAATTGTACTAAAATCCCAGGAGGCAAGTTCAAGTAATTAGAAGACGATACACCTATTAAAGAACATAATCCTACCCCAAGAAAACCACTTACTATTGATGCTAAACACATACCCGAAGCAAAAAAAGCAAGCAACGACCCCTCGCACCCCTTCGGGCATAGACTTGAAAAGAGAACAGTAAAAGGTAGAATCCTGAACTGCGCTATTGCCTCAGCCAGTGCAGACAAACTTAGAACATAGATTTTGTTTGAAATACCGAGGGCGATGTTAATTTGTTTCACTAGTAACAAGTCCGATAAAAGGGCAAAAGCATACATTATTTGAAGTCCAGCTACCAATGTCCTTAACGGGATTCGTTTTAGAAAGCGGTTGTACAGCAAGGTAGCAGATATCACAAATAGTTGGCCTACAACTTTAGATAAACCAATAATTGAAGGATCAAGGTTTAGTATTTGGGTCTGATAGCAGAACATCGATCCAGATAGAAGCGGTACAAATGCAACTGAACCAATTATCCAACAAAGCGGGTAGAATATCGACCTTTCACCCAGCGCTTGTACAAAGTTGGAAATTTGGCTTCGTAAATTATCCCGAAGAGGTATTTTACCAAGAGGTTTCCTTTCTAATGTTCTCTCTCTAATGCTTAGTGAAAGAGAGAGCTGGTGTGCGAGAAAGATAGAGAAGGTAAGAAACAAGAGTTTCGGGTCGCGGGTGTATAACAGGACGAATCCTCCCGATAAGTTGCCTAGTAATGAGCCAGCTGATAGAGCAATAAAAGCATAGGATTGTAATTGACCAGTTTCTGTAGTTCGGCTGTATTCAGTGATGAGAGCATCAGCTGCTACTTCAGTAACTGATGCGCCAACATTGCTTAATAATATGCATACCATCTGAGTCGGAAATGCGTTGGATGTTGCGGGGATCAAGCCAAGTGTAGCCCAAGAAACAAGTTGGAGACCAACTGCGCATACATGATAAGAAGTTAGTAAAGTTGCTTTATTCGAAACAGGAAAAGGGGGATTAATTTTATAGTGAGGCTATGGTAATATGCATATTACAGAATGATCCGTGCTATGGATCAATATCTCCATTTTCAAAGTTTATACTGTCGATCTGAACTGTTAAATATGATATCCATATGAAATTTTCTTGGATACCAAATTTTACATTTTTTTAGAATTATTTTACTATATTTTTAGATTGGTAGAAAATCACTTGATCTAAAAATTATGGACAATCCAAATGCAATGATTTCTACCTATCTAAAAAAATAGTAAAATTCAACCTTAATTACATTTTCACATAGAAATCATATTTAAAAGTTCAGATTTTGAACTTTGAAAATAGAGATATGAATCCATAGCATGAGTAGATAATATGCATATTACCATAGCCTCACTCTTAATTTATCTCGAGTTTTATCAACAACTTAATTTTGGGTGTTCAAAAGAATCCATCTGTTGTTCCTGTTCTTGTTCCTGTTCTTGTTCTTGTTCAAATTATTAACAATTGCCCTAAACTATAGTTGAATTCGCATAGTATACACTATATTATCTTCACTTTCATGTAGTCATATACACCTATATATGTCACCACAGTGACCAAATGGACGGGAGTCACAGGACCACACAGGACTTGTTTTTTACAATACAAATAATTTCATAATTTGGCACTGGTGCACCAAGACAAACAATCTTTTTTCATGAGATACGCATAATTTGACACATTGCACACATCCAATGACACCAAAAAAGAATCAAATTGTAAAAGAGGAAACAAATAGAACTAACCTCCAATGGAGATATAAGGCAACCGATGGGCATCCCCAATATAAACAGCATCTGAGATGACACCGAAGAGCGGCTTACCGACCATCGGTAGATTGCTGATGTTCTGTACCAGTTGCAGAGTACCCGGGCTCAGCCCGATGCCCTGCGCCAGGTGGAAGTTCAACCCGAGCCATGGAAAGACCCTGAAACCCTGAACCCAGTATCCCAGTCCACATAGGGTCCACATTTCCAGCGCCGGTTTGAGACGAACCTCTTTTGCTGGTTTGGAGACATAGTTTGTGTTGGTTGTCTGGCCTGTGCTTTTACCCAGGGCTTTGTGTGTGAGAGTGGTTCTTTTTTTTGGGTCTGGAATGGAGTTTGAGATTGGTAAGTGTAAAGATATGAGTTTGGTTTTGGGTTTGTAGGTGAGAAGGTGGGGGTTTGGAAAGGGTTTAGAGAGAGTGGTGGTAAACATTGGTGCGAGAGGTGGTGGGGGGGAGACGAAGACCGGGAAGAAATAAAGAAACAGAGAGGTAAGAGAAAGAGCAAGAGAGATGCCAAGAAGAGGAGACGAATCGAGAAGTGTGGAGGTAAACTGGGACCTTTGAATGTAAATCACAAGTTGGTTTATTGCAATGAGAGAAGAGAACTGTGTTTGCTTGTTAAAATAATTTTATTTTGTTATCGCTTCACAGGAGGAGAAGCAATCAAGCAAAGGAGAGTTCTAGAAGACGCAAAGTTTATTAATAGACCCTTCTAATTTTATGCTGAGAAAAAACTAGTCATTCCAAATATTAAAATTTATAATGATAGTATCGTATGTATATTAATTCGGTAATTATTCCCGCATTCTCCTGCAACTATTTGCAGATTTTTAATATACCTTTAACTTACCTGAGAAATTATAGCAATATTTTGTTCAAAAGATATTAAGAAGAGTAATTTACTAATTTCTAATAAACTAAATTTAAAGGGTTGTTTTGTAAATGTGCCTTCTTGTACGAGGATTCAAGCGTGATTGGTAGAAATGCGGATACAGGATTCTCTATGACATAGTCTTCTGTTGTATCTGGTAATATCAAGTCATAAACATTAGCAAGATGATTACAAAAGATAAATTTAGTATCATTTGATATTTTGATTCAAGCAATTGAAGTGATTTTTGATAAATTATATATATTGTCCATACACACAATCGTTATTATAATTAATAAAGGTATGCCTTCGCATCATATCCAAAACTAACAAAATCGTGAAATTAAAGTGTTAATATAAATATGATTCGGTTGGCATTCCATTTTAAAACCGTAGTTTCTAAGACACTACCAAACATCGTAAGAGCTTATCAAACGTAATTATCCACAATTTTAGTTTATTTTACACATTTATAACCGAACGATGCTTTAGCATTGATAGATTAGTGTTATATATGCGTAATACTCAGGGTTCTAAATAGCGCGCTATAGTATTTTCGGATCATAAAAATTATGGCGTTATGCTATAGCGACGCAATATGACAATAATATCGTTTTTATAGTCATTCCGCTATGATGCAATAAACGTTATTTAAACCTTTGATAATATGATAACTCTTATAAGAGGAGGACTCAAATACTCATTGCTTTCGTGGTCCAATTATATCATTTTTTTGAAAAAGACCGGGCAGTGGTTGTGCTCCAATTATATCATGCATCCTTATCTTTGGTTTTGAAGTTCAAACAGACGATCCAAATTGTTCAACATGATATCCATATTAAAATGTCCTTACAAACCTAATTTTATCTTTAGCGGAATTTTTTTGCTATTTTTTTAGATAGATAAATTATTGTTTTTTTATGGGTCAAAATTTTTTGAAAAACAGTGATTTTGTACCTATCTGAAAAATAGTAAAAAAATTTCAAAAAATATAAAATTTGGTTTCCAAGCACATTTTAATATAGAGATCATGTTCAACAGTTCATATCGTCTGTTTGAATTTTGAAAATGAAAATAAATATGTGAAGTATTATTGACACAAAATCAATAGAGCATTTGAGTCCTCCTCTTATAATTAAATAAATGAATATTCCATGTTTTTCTCTCTCGTCCAAAAACCAAAATAACCATGAAAACATTTCGTATAAGTTGGTTTAGAAAAAAATAAGATAAGCATGATTTTAGTTGGTATTTATTTGAAACTGCAGCTTTGAAATCACTACCGAGCATCTTGAGAGCTTTAATATGTTTTGTCCTATGAGAGTGGGTTCATTTGAAAAGCATATTTGTAATGAAAAATTAAAAATAGACATTCAAAGTCTATGATTTATCTTAAAGTACTCTAAATTCAACTTGCTACAATTTGCATTATGCATTTTTAGCGAGTTAATTAATAAATAATTTACATAGAATTCTGGTATATTAGTTATATATTAAGTGATTCTTCCTTTATCTCTCGTCTAAAACCAACACAAAGGCATCTAAGTTGATTTCGAACAAAGTTTTCAATTTGTTACAATTTGCAATGAAGCAACTTTAGTGAGTTAATTTATTAATTTACGCAAAGTCGCCCGTTTTAACGTTATCTTTTTTCTTTTTTTTATAGAAAAATCAGAGATCGAGTTTTCATTTTTGAGATAAAGATTTATACATGTTGGTGGGAAGACATGTTTTAACGGAAATGATTTCCGTATGATATTACGGAGACACAGAGAGATATTATGTTTGAGTTGTATCTCCTAACCGTGAGTTTTCTTTGTTGCCTCTTCATCAAGCTCTTCTAGAGTTTTACTCTCTTCTTCTTAAAATTGTAAGAGAGTGTGTGAGAGAGTGATATTGTGAGTTTTAATCTCTTGTACTTGTAAGACTCATTTGATCTAGTGGATTTGTATCGTGTGCTCTTGTGGTTTTCTTCCGAAAGGGTTTCCACGTAAAATCTTGTGTCTTCTCTTATTTCTTGTGCTTGCTTACTGTTTTGGTATCTTGTGAGATTTCTCTATTTCTCCATTTATTTGTGATTTGGTGTATGCACACAAGGTGTTTGAAGAAATTACTTTTAGAAGCATTTATGTGGTACAACTTTGTTATTTTACCTCATTTGTCCAACAAGTGGTATCAGAGCCGATCTACACTATCGTCAGATCTGATCGGTAGTTCAAGAACAAAGGTCGCTTTTCCATTTGCTCCGCTGCAGTTTGAGGTAAATTTCTGAAGAGTGAGGCTATGGTACTTCGGCTAGTGTACTATGGCTAGTGTACTACGGCTCAATATGGTACTTTTTAAAATCCTAATGGTCGATCCGAACCGTTCAATGTGATATCCACATGAATATATACTTGCAAACTAAATTTTATATTTTTTCGAATTTTTTTACTATTTTTTTAGATAGGTAGAATTTTCAGTGTTTTATACAAATTCTGGACCATCAAAATTCTACCTATCTAAAAAAATAGTAAAAAAATTCGAAAAAATATAAAATTTAGTTTGCAAGTACATATTCATCTGGATATCACATTGAGCGGTTCTAATCGACCGTTAGGATTTTAAAAAGTACCATATTGAGCCGTAGTACACTAGCCGAAGTACCATAGCCTCACTCATTTCTGAAATTGATGAGAGTAGTAGTAGTGGTACCATGATTAAATTGACATTTACAAACTACTATATTTGGAAGTCCAGAATGGAGGATATGTTGTTTTGTAAAGATGCCTATGAACCAGTAACTGGTACGAAACCAACGGATGTCACTGATGTGGTTTGGACCACTAGAAACCGAAAGACTGTTGCGTTGATTAGACGGTGGATTGATGATTTAGTATTTCATCATGTTTCAACCGAAACCGATGCCAATAAATTGTGGAAGAAGCTTGAAAGTATGTATGAGCGCAAAACAGCCCAAAACAAAGCATTTCTTATTTGAAAACTTGTGAACATGAAGTATCATGAGAGCTCATCTGTGAGTGAGCAATTGAGTTGGTTTTAGGATTGTGTGAATCGGCTGTCTACTATGAAATTGGCTTTGGAAGAAGAATTGCAAACCTTGATTCTTTTGAGTTCCTTACTTGATAGTTGGGAAACTCTTGTGGTGTCATTGAGTAATTCAGCACCTAACGGTACTGTCACTCTTTCTATAGTAAAAAATAGAATGCATAATGAGGAGTTGAGGCACAAAGAGTTGGGCATTACAAATGAGTCAGCAGCTCTTGTTACTGAGAACCGTGGAAGGAGTCCACATAGAAACTCTCACGGTCATGAGCACAATGACAAGTCGAAAGGGATATCAAAGTCTCGCAAGGGCATTGTTTGCTACTATTGTCGCAAACCAGGCCACATAAAGTTCGAGTGTAGAAAATTTAAAGAAAATGCTAAGAGAGACAAATCTAGACCTAGATCTGATGAAAATGAGAAGGAAAGCACAGCAGCCGTCGCGTGTGACGGTGAAGTGTTCATTACTTGTGATGATGAGTTTGTCAATTACACAAGTCAAGACTCCACTTGGGTGATCGATTCAGCAGCCTTATTTCATGTCACATTCCGATGTGATTTGTTCACTTCTTATAAGCAAGGTGATCTTAGCAAGATAAGAATGGGAAATGATGGGGTATGCAAGATCTCCAATATCGGAGATGTGTGTGTGGAGACCAATGTGGGATGCAAGTTACTTCTCAGTAATGTTCGGCATGTGCCGGATAGGAGGCTTAATCTGATTTCTATTGGTGCTCTTCATGATAAAGGGTACTGTAGCCACTTTGCTGAAGGTAAGTGGAAGTTGTCTAAAGGCTCTCTTGTTGTTGCTCGGGGTGAGAAGACAAGCTCGTTTTATACAATACGGGTCAAATTGTGTGGTGAAGTGAATGCGGTTAAAGGCAACTCAACCAATTTGTGGTATTTGCGGTTGGGTCACATTAGTGAAGAAAGGCTTCAGATTTTGGCTAGAAAGGATTGTATGCCAAGTGATGGTACATCTCTGACATCTTGTACACATTGTTTAGCGGGTAAGCAACATAGAATTGCTTTCAAAAGAAGTCTGACCACTAAGAAGTCAAATGTTTTGGATTTGGTTATTAAGCTTAAAAGAATTGTGCCAAAAACTCCGCAACATAATGGAGTAGCTGAGATGATGAATCGCACAATTTGTGAGAGAATACGGTGTATGTTCTCTAATTCGAAGCTTTCAAAGGCATTTTGGGGCGAAGCTTTAAACACAGTTGTCCATTTGATCAACTTGTCACCTTCACATGCATTGGATGGTGATGTTCCTGAGCGGGTTTGGACCAGAAAAGATGTCTTATGGACACTTGCGAGTATTTGGTTGTGGAGCATTATGAACATTCCTAGAGATGAAAGGGCTAAGCTTGATATCAAGTCAAAGGAGTGTATTTTCTTGGGTTACAAAACCGGTGAGTTCGGTTATAGATTGTGGGATCCGATTGAGAAGAAGTTGGTTAGAAGTCAAGATGTAGTTTTCTTTGAAGAAGAAACTATTGAGAATTTGAGCAACCTTAACAATGCAAAAATCTCTTCTAGTTCCCATGTTGACCTTACACCAATCTCAAGTAACTAAGAAGTTGAGACCAACCAAAACCATCAAACCGAAAACCAAGGTAAGCAATCCGAAAATGCTATTGAGAATGATATCTCACACCCAAATCAAGTTCCACCTCAACAAGAGTTGAGAATATCAAACCGTGAACGAAGGCCTAATTCAAGATACTCTTCAAATGAGTATGTCTTGCTTGCAGATAATGGTGAACCCGAAAACTATGAAGAAGCTACGTGTCATGAGCACAAAGGTGAGTGGGTTAAGGCTATGCAAGATGAGATGAAATCCTTGGATGAGAACTCCACTTTTGATTTGGTAGAGTTACCAAAGTGTAAGAAGGTGCTTAAAAACAAGTGGGTTTTTCGGGTTAAATCTGAAAGCTCAAACTCAAAGCCCGGTTAGTTATCATGGGTTTTGATCAAAAGAAAGGGATTGACTTTGAGGAGATATTCTCACTTGTGGTCAAGATGTCCTCTATCCGGGTTGTACTCGGATTGGATGCTAGTTTGAATTTAGAGATTGAGCAGCTTGATGTGAAAATGACATTTCTCTAAGGTGATTTGGAGGAGGAGCTCTACATGGAGCAACCCGAGGATTTTATTAAAAAAGGTAAAGATGACATGGTATGCAAATTGAGGAAGAGCCTTTATGGCTTAAAACAAGCATCATGTAACTGATATAAAAGATTTGAATTTTTTATGTGTGATAACAATTTTAGCAAGACCACTTCCGATAATTGTGTCTTCATGAAAATGTACTCTAGTGGTAATTTCATCATTCTTTTACTTTATGTTGATAAAAATGTTGGTTATAGGGAATGATGTAAATGAAATTGGAGCTTTAAAAGAGAGCTTGGTATGAAGATCACTAGAGATCGCAAAAGATGCAAACTTTGGTTGTCACAAGAAATGTATTTGGAGAAGGTGCTTGAACGGTTCAATATGAGCAAGTGCAAATTGGGTTCTACTCTGCTTGGAAGTCATCTCAAGTTGACACTTGATGATTGTCCGAAAGATGAGAAGGAGAAAGAAGAGATGAAGAAGGTGCTGTATGCATCTGTGATCGGTTCATTGATGTACGCAATGGTGTGTACAAGACCTAATATTGCTCATGCTGTTGGAGTTATAAGTCGTTTTCTTTCTAATCCTGGTAAAGCTCATCAGAATGCTGTGAAATGGATTCTTAGGTACATTCGTGGTACCACTAGTTATTGTCTCTGTTACGGGCTAAAGAACCAATTTTGGAGGCATACACAGATGCAGATAAGGGCGGAGATGTTAACTCAAGGAAGTCAACATTCGGTAATTTGGCTAAAGAACCAAAAGTGTGTTGCACTCTCCACAACCGAAGCCGAATACATTGTAATCGCAGAGGCATGCAAAGAACTATTGTGGATGAAGAAGTTCTTTCATGAGTTGGGCATTTGGTAAGAAAAGTATGTGTTATTTTGTGATAGCCAAAATGCAATCCATTTGAGCAAGAATCTCACTTTTCACTCCAGCTCAAAGCACATTGAGATATGTTATCATTGGATACGTGATGTGCTTGAGAAGAAAGAATTGTTGTTGGAAATGGTTCATACAAGTGAGAATGGGTTTAACATGTTGGCAAAGTCCTTACCGCCTTTGAAGCTTGAAGCTTGTCGTGACAAGGGGGTCTAGTTAAGGACTCTACCTAATGAGTAAGCTGGAGCATGGCACGATGCTGATGAGATCAATGAGGAGTATTGTCTTCAAGAAGGAGATTGTTGGTGTGAAGACAATTATAGGCTTCGGCCCATTTTGGTTTTAACAGAAATGATTTTCGTATGATATACGGAGACACAGAGAGAGATTATGTTTGAGCCGTATCTCCTAACCGCGAGTCTTCTTTGTTGCCTCTTCACCAAACTCTTCTAGGGTTTTGCTCTCTTCATCCTGAAATTGTAAGAGAGTGTGTGAGAGTGCTATTATGAGTTCTAATCTCTTGTACTTATAAGACTTTTGATCTGGTGGATTTGTGTCGTGTGCTCTCGTGGTTTTTTTCCAAAATGATTTTCACGTAAAATATTGTGTCTTCTCTTATTTTTTGTGCTTGCTTGCTTACTGTTTTGGTATCTTGTGAGATTCCTCTACTTCTCCACTTATTTGTGATTTGGTGTATACACATAAGGTGTTTGAAGAAATTACTCTTAGAAGTATTTGTGCGGTACAACCTTGTTATTTTATCTCCTTTACCCAACAATTAATACTCATCTAATTGATTATAAGATAAAAAAAAAAAAGAGAAGCAACTGATTATTAAGATTCACTTTAACGTTATTATTAATTAGAAAAAAATTCTAGTGAACCCATAGAAATTTTTAAAATAGTCAATTTTCTTGTTAATTATCTTAATATCCAATATCTTCATAAAAATTAATTTAACAATATTTCTTTTATTTTTCTGTTATTCACTAAATTTATTTTTAGACAAATATACTCCTTCGCAAATATAGATATCCATTTAATTCTACAACAACTTTTCAAGGAAATTGAAAAAAATTGCTAGCTACTAATTTTCTCTGTAAAAAAAAATAGTCTTTATCACCTTGCAAAGGATTTGACCAGTGTTGTAAAAAACGGTCTTAATGGTCAATTAATCGGCCGTTTAATCGTTAATGGCGGTCAAACCGTTATGAATACACTTAACGGATGCATGTTTGCGGATGAAAACGATTAATCGGCCATCCGATTAATCGGCCGTTTTACCATTTATTCGTCTGTTTATTCCCGGTTATTCCCATTTATTCCAATTTATTCCCGTTTATTCCCATTTATTTCCGTTTATTTCAGTGAATATTTATTTAATTTTTTTTCTGTGATAGCGTGTGATAATAAAATTTATAAATTCTGTATTATAGTTTTATTTGTGCTTGGATATACATCTAATATTTTTTATATATATTTTTTCTTCTTACTTACTTTGAAATTTATCAATTATTCTATTCTTTATATACCATATATTTTTCTTACTTACTGATGTAATTTTTTCAATTAGTACGACGAGTTCATTTGTGAAATTAAGTTATTATCATAAACTAAATTTAGTGATTTTATGTTGAAATGTTTCATTTCTTTCAAATAATATGTTATTAGTATTTGAAAAGGCTTAATTCTCAAATTTATTTTTTCATTAAATAAATGTGTTACTTACACATGTAAAATGCTTATGTGTTAAGAAGAAATAAGCGTAGTGTCATGTTATAATAATAAAACTAAGTTAAGTTAAGTTTATTTGATAAGTTTAATGAGTTAAATAAATTATTTTTAATAAATTATGATATATATATATATATACATAAATTTAATAAAAACGTTAAATTGTCCGCCTAATTCTGATTAATCGGCCGCATACCGATTAATTACTTGGCGATACTCCGTTCGTCCGACGACCGCATACCATTATTTACAACACTAGATTTGACAATATGAGATCCAAAGATATGCAAATATTCACATGTTTATTTTAAATTCTTATTCTGGTATAATTTTATTCGTAAAAGTATTTTTTTTTTCTGCAGAGGCTGCAAAGTCGTGAGCAGAGTTCAAACTCTCAATCTTTGATAGCCACAGTTCTAAAATAAATTTTTTTTCTTCTAATCACCTGTGCTAATGTCCCATCTCTACTTAAAATTAAAATTATTGTTTTGATAGCCACAGTTCTAAAATATTTTTTTTTTTCTAATCAACTGTGCTAATGTCCCATCTCTACTTAAAATTAAAATTATTGTTAATCAGAGCTACTAAAATATCTAAATTACTTCGAGACAAACCTTTCATTTTCACGAATTTTATAAATATTTCATTGCACTGATCCGTTGGAATTGCTCCAGGTTGTAACTGATCGGTACAATTCAAGAATTTGGAGAAAACCCACGTGTACGTACGTGGACTGCTCAGATTCCCCTGAGAGCAAAGCGCAAACAAAATTGACGGCCCGTGATGATTCACTCCAACAAAAAGGACCAAAGGTCCTGGAAGGCTGGAATTAAGAAAATGAAATCCATTATCAAGCAACGTAAGAGAAAGCGACTTCCGACAGGTTTTGATTAAAAAATCTTGATTAAATCCTAGCCGCGAATTTCCTTCTAATCAAGTAACCCATGCCCCAGTTTCATAAAATAAAAATTAATAGCTAGCAATTTTCTTCAACTTTTTCTAAAAGCTAGACTTAAATTCAATCATGTTGCTAAATTAAATGGACATCTTCATTTGAATGAAAGAGATATATTTATTTAAAAAACAAATTTAATAAATAGAAGGAAATAAACGAAAAAATATTAAATTTCAATGGATCCTGAGAATAGTGGATATTAAGATGTTTTTATAGGAAAATTTACTATTTTAAAAGGTGCGCTAATCATATAAACTATTTTTTTTTCTTCTATCAAAGATCTGTTATATCACAGCCACTAATCATTAATTATACCTATATAAAATTTACTAAATAAGCATAATTAAACAAACACAATTTAATAATATAATACAACAAACACAATTTAAACAAGCACAAAGACTAAAATTAATTAAACTAGCAACACTTAATTTTGAGAATCTAATATATACAATTATATTAATTTAAATTAGTGTTTAGTATCAATACACTTAATATAATTTGACTTTAGCATTACATAATCTACAAAAAAAATTAATTGTAAAAAGAAATAAAAAAACCCACTTCCTAACAACTTTCATATTTATTTGCCCAACACCTATATTCTAAATTTTTCCATAAGTTAAAAGACCTTGGAAATTCACAAATTGATATCCCCATTTTCATATCTAGGAATTTCCATTCCCACAAAAATTCCCGTTGCCGAACAGGCCTGAAGGTTAATTTAATAAACTTAATGAAATTGCGAACTTTATAATTATAACCAATTGATTATTCATCCTTCTCTCATGTCCAAAACATGACAAAGGTTAATTTTGAACAATCCCGTATGAGTTAATTTTGAACAAGGATAAGATGAAGTTGGATTCGGTTGGTAATTCTAGACCATCTTGTTGGAACTTGAGTTCTAAAAACTCAAAATTCCGTCTTTAATAAATTTGCTCAAAATCTCCATTTGTGATATTTGAAATTTAGAGGGTTAAATTACATATATATATATTTCTGTAGTTAATGGTAAGTTACTTTTTCTAATGACCACTTATTATTTTATTAATGAATTTTACTATTACACCTCTTTATGGCACCTTTATATGCCATTGTAAATTTCTTTTTCATTTTAATAAATGATCATTAACCAATATTAAATCTCTTGATTGAATCTATATAACAACAAAGATCTCTTTCTGTTTGATATGGGATAATACTCGTCCCCTTTCTTATTTTGATACTCATCGGATATACTCCCACTGGAAGCCCTTTTGAATTTTCCATTTCCATTTTACTCTAATTAATCAAATTCTGATCATCGCTGGACATTGCGGAGTTATTGTCAGTTACTTCCATGGCGTGCCTAAGGAGTAACAATCCCAGATTATCTTGGTTGCGGTTCCATCTTGTACAATGAGACGGAATACGCTTAAGGACAGTGTTTCGCACAATCCGAGAAACTCTATTTCAATTTGATTTGTTTTAATTAATTTATAACTATCCGAATATTCTAAAAATTTATTCCAACACATCTAATATGAACATTCTTTTAGATATCTTTTAATAATTTTAATAAGGCCATCATGAATTTTAAAAATTCTAAACCATCTAATATAAACGATTTTTTCTATATCGAAAGTAACAGTAAATATCCCTAACGAAGTAAAACCTTTAATACCAAATTTTAATATGTAAATCAAATTGAGTGGCTCAGATTGATTAATCGAAAATTAAAATTTATAGTAGCATCGATGGATTGATGCTGTGTATGATACTCTTATAAAATAAGTGAATGTTTTTCTTAAAAAAACCAACAAATTAAGTTTTTAAACATTTCCGTCTGAGTTGGTTTAGATAAGGCTATGATAAGCATTCTTTTAGTTGTTATTCATTGGATATCCTAATTTTCAAAGCACTACCGAATATTTTGAAAGCTTTATTAAGTGAGGTCAAGAAACTAGAAAATTAAAATTAATTTTTTTTTAGTAAAGTGTAATTTTATTTTATAATGACTTAGTTCTTTTTTCCCTTCACTAAAATCCGCCTCTAGTTTGAATGGGCCTCCGTTAGTGCTAACTCAAGAATAACACTAATCCGGTATCCGGAGTACTATTTCATGTTTAGACATGCCACGTGAAACGCTCTCTCTTTTGGGTTAGCAGCTATTTTACTAACCCAACAAAATATTGAGTTAGCAATTGGGAGAAAAACTCGGATTAGTGGTTATCATACTGGAGTGAGTTCAATTTAAAAAGTTCAGCATTAATGATGAAAATTTAACAATAGATATTGAGTGTATATAATATTTTCTGAAAACATAAAATAAATTTAATTTATTGCAATTTCCATTTTAGGTTTTTTATTGAGTGATTTAATTAATTACATAGAATATGAGTATTATAATTAAAGTACTGTTTTTATTCTTCTCTTATTTAAAACCAACATAATTTAAGTTGTAATAAGATACTTGTAGAATATTTATTTATGATATTTTTGAATGATACTAAACTTTTGTGCGAACAAGTGCTATCAAACTGCGTTTACATTAATTTCAGCACATTTATAAGATACACCGATTATTGTGCAATTTATATTTTGCTAGGATGCATTCGTTGCATATCACCAAGTCTCTTTTTGAACTCAACTCTAAAACCTATCAAATTGGTTTCAAATGACGCATCCAAATCGTTGAAATCCTTCTATCTTATGAGTGATGCGTCTACATGTGAAAATTTTAAAGTTTTGAATTAATTTAGTATAAAGTCAAGTGGTCAAAATTAGAAGGTTTATAAATTAATTTTAATGCATTCATTTTTTGGACGTCTTTTGACCACTTGACTCTATACAAAATTAATTTAAAATTTTAAAATTTTCGCATGTAGACACATCACTCCTAAGATAGAAGGATTTCAACAATTTGAATTCGTCGTTTGAAGCTAATCCGATAGGTTTTAGAGTTGAGTTCACAAAGGAGTTTGGTGAACTTAAAAACACCCTAGTTTTACTCCTTATAGATAATTATGTTTTTCATCAATTTGGACACCATTTCAATTAATATTTAATAATATCACTAAAGCATACAATAATTCTCAATAATTAATAATAAATACTCGCAAAAAAAAAAACTTTCTGGTGCTAATTCCAAAGGACACGTCATTTTTTTAGCAAGCGTACAAAACCGAATTTTTTATTTATATCCAAAAAATAAATCAAATTACAAAAAATACCCATGTTATCTTGAAAATTTGAAAAATACCCAAACCGGAAAAAAAATTTCCGGATTTGGCCTCTAAACCCGGAAAAAAATTTTCCGGAAATTGAACTCCAAAACCGGAAAAAAAATTTCCGGTTTTAACATTTTTTTTTTTTTTTTTTCCAAAACCGGAAAATTTTTTTCCGGTTTTAACATTTTTTTTTTTTTTTTTTTTTCCAAAACCGGAAAAAAAATTTCCGGATTTAACTTTTTTTTTTTTTTTTTTTTTTTTTTTTTTAGAGATTCCGGATAAAAAAATTTAACTTAACAAATTTTTTTTTTTTTTTTTTTTTTTAGAGATTCTGGATAAAAAAATTTAACTTAACAATTTTTTTTTTTTTTTTTTTTTTTTTTAGAGATTCCGGAAATTTTTTTCCGAACTAAATAAAATTTTTTTTTTTAAGAGAAAAATAGCTAAAATACTGAAATCTAACGCTAAAAAATCGAATTGTTTTTTTAAATATTTGTTTCATTAATTTAAAAAATTTCAAAATGGTGTAGAATAATTTAGAAATTATCAAAATAGCTAAAATACTGAAATATAACACTAAAAAATCGAATTGTTTTTTTAAATATTTGCTAGATTACATTTTTTATATATAATTAGCATATTTATACTAAAACAAGACAAATTACTTGATTTATGCTGAATTACACTAAATTACAATAATTATGTAAAATTATGCTAGAATACGGTAAAGTACGCTAAATTACGTACAAATAGGGATAATATCTTCACTGAGAAGGCGAAAAAACGACGACGAAACTTCAAACGGTCATAAAACGGCACTCGAGTGTCCGATTTCAGCAAATGACCACTTTTCGGAAAGCTTGCGAAAATGCGCATGCGTCCGGACTCGCTTCGCCAGTTTTCCAAATTCAGAATCGCCAAAAAACAAATAGAAGAGCCTCAAAACTTCAGTTGAAGTTTTCGATTAAGATTTTCATTTCTATTATTCAATCTACGTAGCTCAGTAAATTAGTTATGTAATAAACTTTTAGAACACCAAATTTTATTATTTTTGGAATTTTTTTTACTATTTTTTATGATTTATGAAAGATGCCACAAAATAAGCCCCATTTATACGTAATTTAGCGTAATTTATCGTATTTTAGTAAATTTACCGTATTTTAGCACAAAATCGGCCCTATTCGTAGTAAAAAACAATTCGATTTTTTAGTGTTAGATTTCAGTATTTTAGCTATTTTGATAATTTCTAAATTATTCTACACCATTTTGAAATTTTTTAAATTAATGAAACAAATATTTAAAAAAACAATTCGATTTTGTAGCGTTAGATTTCAGTATTTTAGCTATTTTTCTCTTAAAAAAAAAATTTTATTTAGTTCGGAAAAAAATTTCCGGAATCTCTAAAAAAAAAAAAAAAAAAAAATTTTGTTAAGTTAAATTTTTTTATCCGGAATCTCTAAAAAAAAAAAAAAAAAAATTTGTTAAGTTAAATTTTTTTATCCGGAATCTCTAAAAAAAAAAATAAAAAAAAAAAATAAAAAAAATGTTAAAACCGGAAAAAAATTTTCCGGTTTTGGAGTTCAATTTCCGGAAAAAAATTTTCCGGGTTTAGAGGCCAAATCCGGAAAAAAAATTTCCGGTTTGGGTATTTTTTGTAATTTGATTTATTTTTTGGATATAAATAAAAAATTCGGCGTACAAAATGTTGTGTGCACATCACGATGTTTAATCAAAGTTGACCTCAATTTAATTTATAAAATCGCCAAAAATAAAAAATATTCCTTATGATTGGAAGTAAGTAAAGTAACCCATCAATTTTTTGGTGGACATTGATGTTTAAATCAACTTAGGTCTAATTTGAAGTTATGAAAGCATACAAAAAGACATTTATTCTCTGGATATCATCAAATGCTTTTGAAAGTATTTTTTACTAATTGTTAGTGATGCAATTAACATTTTAAAATCGAAGAAATTGTGCCGAAATGCACTTTTATTACGGGGCATGTATATATTAAATTGATATTTTAACTTAATCAAGAACTCATTTCATGTCAAAAAGTCACCAAATTGATAATGAGTTTTCAAATATCATCCTATTTTTCGGGACTAATTTATCTGTGTTAGTTCTAGGGGTGTAAATGGTCGGATACAGATCGGATAGTGATCAAACCATATTCTTATTTGTTATAATTTTTTGGATACGAATACGAATACGGATAGTCTCGGATATGGATACGGATCGGATATTTGACGGATACGAATACGGATATGAATATAATTTGAATAATTAAAAATAAATTACTAATGTACATTCTAATAAAGAATAACATCTAAATATAATTTTTATTCATAAATTATATCTAATATTTTTCATAATAAGTTTGTTGGTTACAAAATATATATCATATTACCAAAACAATAGTCACTAATTATGTCATAGTGTTAAATTGTTCATTAGAATATATATGTATATTCAATTTAATAAATCATTAGTATGTGTATGCAGTTTAATAAATTAATTTAAGAACAAAGAATACTTTTTTGTAGTTCAGGGATATAAACGGTCGGATACGAATAATTAAAAATTAAACTATATCCTTATCCGTTATAAATTTTCGGATACGGATAGTCTCGGATACGAATAGTTAAAAATTAAACTGTATCCTTATCCGTTATAAATTTTCGGATACGGATACGGTTCAGATAATTTAAGTAATTTTCTGGATTCGAATCCGGATAAAATCGGATAATATCCTATCCGTTTACACCCTAGTTAGTTCTCAACAAAGCATCATTTTTTTATACAAATATGTGGTGCTGGAATGCATGCATATATTGTGTTTAATTGTGTTTTAAAAAAAAAAACTTTTGAGGGTCCTGTAATATATGAATAAGGAATCTGGTGTAATAGGCTAGCTTGTAAAAACTTTTGATGCAATCGAATTTGAAATTTTTTTAAAAAACCATAATTAAAAAAAAAAATTAACAAACCAACGTAATTACTTTGATTTTTACAAAACCATAAGAACCGAAATACTAATTCGATCTCTATTTTTTTTCTCTCCGGAACCGAATTAACATTTCGGTTCCCCTGATTTCACACATTTTCCCATTTCGGTTCCTCCTGATTTTCCTGCTTTGGACTTCGTTCTTTGATTTCTCCGTGATTTCGTTCTTTGATTTGTTCCTTGACCAATAGCGGATCTCCACGTTTCCTTGACCAAATTGCTTTGAAAATGAAAGGAAGTTCCTTGACCAATAGCAGATCAAGTGGACTCCAGTGGCTATCTGATATGATATGACCTATATATATATAATATCATTGATGGCTATCTGATATGATTGGTTGCTTTATGGATGGTAATTATTTTTATGTGGCAGTGGCTATCTAGAAAAGAAAAAAAAACTTACGGTACCGAAATGGTAATTCGGTCCTCTGTTTATTTAGATTTTCTGTGGCGGATCTGCAGAAAAATTGTAAAATTATAGAGGACCGAAATACCAATTCGGTCCTAAAAAAAAAAAAGATGCGGACCGAATTGGCATCTCGGTTCTTATGATTTTTGTAAAAACCGAAATAATCATGTTGATTTGCTAATTTTTTTTTTTTAATTATGGTTTTTAAAAAAATTTCATAGAATTTGCCTGCGGGCTTTAACCAAAAAAAAAAAAAAAACAATTCATGCATCTACCGGAGTTATACATCACCATTAGAAAATCATTCTCTAAAAAATTATGAAAAACTTGCAGTTAAATGTACTTGTGCTAATTGTAATAGAAACCCCAGCTTTTGTATGAACTTATTCTGTTAAAATGATTTTACAATATATTATATTATGTGTATCTATTAATGTTTGTAATTAATTCGGACTTCATTTGTGTGTACCCGTTTTGACACATTATCGGACTCTTTAGAGCTCCTTAGTATAAAGAGTCCTTAGTAAAGACTATTTGGCAAGAGTCATAAAATTAAATTTTAAACTGCACTAAGGAGAGTCTGTTTGATAATAAAGTTGAAGACTCACTTTCTTAAGCTAGGAAAAATGCTTAAGCTATGTAGAATCAAAACTTAAAATCTTGAACAGACTTAAGAAAAGTGAATAAAATGAGGACTAAGAAAATAATTTTAAACTTTGTAAAGAAACATTTATTTGGCAAGCTTAAGACTCCTTATAGTACTTAGGAGTTCTAAAGAGGCTTAATCTATCCCCACTGAACACCCACACCCAAATTTTTTAAGCTCTCATTCTACATAACTTAAGCATTTTGGTCCCCTTAAGAAAGTGAAACATTTACTTTCTTAAATTTTATTGCCGAACACCTCATCTTTAGTGGAGCTTAAAATTTAATCCTACTAAACTTGCCGAGCAGAAGAGATACTAATAGATAATTCAGATCCCATAAATTAACTCAAATTTTGAGTTAGATTCGAGTTGTCCGATCTGTTTTAGCACGAATATTAAAGTGGCATAGTGCATCAACCTCGGGCAGAATTGGGTCGGATTCCGAATCTAAACTCAAATTTTGAGTTACTTTAGTGGATCCAAACCCGCTACTGGGCAGGCTTTAGCTCAAAGCCATGTCCAGTCCAATAAAATGGAATAAAGGATCCAAACTCTGATTTGCTCCGTCCATTTGGAGCCCAGTAGAAAGCCCAACAAAGAAAAAGCTCAAACTCTATATATGGGCCTCAGCTTCTTTTCTGTATACACAAGGATGAATATTATTAAAACTGTTTTAATTCGGCTAAAATGACAGCATCTCATTTAAATTAGGCTAAAATCATCCCCAATTCAAGCATGAACTCCACACACAAATGCAAAGGGAGGATAAACAAATGATAAACAACCATTCAACCAATAAGAATTTAAAAAACGCTTTAAAAAGTATATTAAGAGGGTAAAGACAATCCCAACAATACCCAGAAAACACGGTTCCTTTTTGGAGCATATTGACTTTAGATCCGCGCCGATCCATTTTTTCTTCAATTCATTTGTAAAGGTCGGATAGCACTACTGTCACTCTGTTCCTTTCCAATTTTTTTTTTTTTTTTTTTCAGGAGAATAGCAAATGAGATCTGCCACAGCGACCTTCTGGTAATTGTGAAGAGTGACTGCATACCTCTATCTTGAAGCAGCATTTATTACACAAATAATCCGTCAACTATTTCACTGTTTTGCACTAATTAAAAAAACCGGGGATTCTTTGATCTGATTAGATTCCAAATTTGGGGGCGACTTTGGATCTGATTAGATTTGGTCAAATTAGAAATTCGGCCCAAACATCTCTCATCTCTGTATTTGCACATCTGTCAAATTAAAATATACACATCTACGACTATGCTCTTGAATATGACATCTATGACAAAAAAGACATCAAGAAATCCTTTTTATTTTTAATGCACTCAACCTGTCAAATATGACCAAAACTGAGAAAAAAATACAAATGCATAAAATCTTTACACTCACAAAACGAAATGCATGTTTAATCTGCCCAGAAAAAAAAAACAGAGAAAAAGAAAAAAAAAAAAAAAAAACCTTTCTGCTTTCAAGTTTTCAATTCAGCGCTCTTGATAAACACTGTACACACAGAAGTTAAAAAAAAAAAGAATAATATATAACACAATTACATTTAAGGTTGAGGTACAACTGCAGAACCAACATATCGATCTGATGGTCTAACTTCAATTCCTTCATGATACGCCGGGCCGTCATGGTGCGTCGCATCCATCCCGTCAATCTCGTGGTTTGCCGACACTCTCAACAAATCAAAATATTGCAACACGAGGAATAGCGGGGCCATTGTGATAGTGACCCAACCGATGTTCACCAATATCGCCACGATGTGTGCTCCAAAAAGCTTCCCGCCTCCGCCCATGAATAGCCCGTGAGGTCTACTGCCGGGCCTCTCCCCGAATACCTCGTTTACAAACTGTTTCTTGGCGAACAGAGATGTGAAGAGCATCCCCCATGCACCACATCCTCCGTGTAATTGTGCTGCCTCGAGCGGGTCGTCAAATTCAAACTTCTCTGATAACATGTTTAGCCCAATAAGCACAAAGGCAGAGATAACACCACATATTATAGCGGCCCACGGCTCTACCACAGAGCAACCACCTGTGATTGCAGCAAAACCACCGAGCACACCATTGCACACATCAGCAAGCCCCCATGTATTGGTCAGATATTTCTTTGCTACTAGCGTTGTCAGACCAGCAGCACTGCCGGCAAGAGTTGTTGTGACAGCTGTTCGGCCGACGGCAGACCACTGCCCGTAGAAGGATCCGGAAGCACCATATGTTTTGTTTATGACGAGGAAAGAACCAGGGTTGAAACCGTACCACCCGAACCAGAGCACGAATGTGCCCAGTACCAAAAGGGCGGTGTTGTGGCCCCTTGGTTTCTCAGTATTGGGACCGAATCGCCCGATGCGGGGCCCCTCTATTAATGCACCCCAAAAGCCTGCGATGCCACCGACCATGTGGACAACACCTGAGCCGGCAAAGTCAATGACACCGGAATCGAATAGAAGGGCATCGCCTGCGCCGCGGGCTGGATTGGCCCAGCCATTGGGCGACCAATACCTGACATCCAAGCAAATAAAAAATATTAAATAAATAATTAATCATGTCATATGTAAATTAAACCAGCTGGACTACTACCGTTAACATAAATAATTACTTATGTAAAACTTTGCATCATATTTAGTAGTCTTGTGGGACACTTTGTGTTAAATTTATTATAGAAAACAGATAAAATGATAAGATAATTAACTGTACAAAAAACTTTTACCAGTGTGACAGGACAGGGTACACGAAGCCCGTGAGGAAGAAGGAATAGATGAGATAAGCAGTGAAGCGGGTTCGCTCAGCAATAGAACCAGATGTGATTCCAGCAGCCGCAATAGCAAAGGCCCACTGGTAAAGAAAGTTGGAGTAGTCGAAACTGGCACTGGCTGAAGGGATATCCTTCAATGCGAAGAAATGTTTACCGATATACCCATTTGAAGGCTGCCCAAATGCGAATGCAAACCCGAAAAGATAATAGGAAATCGCACCAACGGCGGCGTCCATAACATTTGTCAACATAATGTTGACAGCATTCTTCTTTCGCACAGCGCCGGCGCAGAGCATGGCAAAGCCACACTGCATGATGAAAACAAGATAGGCTGAGAAAAGGAGATATGTGTTGTTGATTGCATAGTTGGAATCTGCGAACTTGTTGCAGATGTAGTTTGCGGCATCGGTCGAGTTGCTGAGAAGCGGCGTCAAATCGTCGGAGCAAGACATGGTTAGTGATTTCTCCCGGTGGTTATGATTGGGGAGAGAATTAGAGAATGTGTTATTGATAGAAGGTGTGAATGGATCTTTGAACTGGAAGTAGGCGGGGTTTTATAGGTCACTTCATTGAATTTTTCACCCTTCCATCCTTGACTTTTCTTTGTTTTTTTTTTTGTTTTTGTTTTTCTCTAAAACCAATTCAAATGGGTTGATTTATATGTGGTATATATGACTTTGATTAGTCAACAGATCATGACAAAAAAAGTGCCATATGTGGGTCATTGGTAGCTATCATGAACTTGTGATCAGATATGTCCAGGCATAATATTATAAGAACTTAATTTGAGAAAAATAATATTTGAAGAGTTCTTTGAGGTTGAGTACAAGAGAGAATATATATCGTACTCATGAAGAACAGTTGATTAATTAATAATTGTGGTGAAAACGCGCCGCAGAGAAAATCTGTGGCTCTTTGACAGGTTTACCACCTATGAAATGTGCTAGAATAGTAAAAAGAAAAAAAAAGGTGGACAAAATAACAAGAGAGATAATACTGATAGCTCAGTTTGTGGATCTTCAAAGACCAAACGAAGAGCATACAAACACTGGTAGACGAAGTTTATAGCCAATGGGCGATAATTCAGCAACACTGAGATGAACCTCTTATCCTTATTAATGATATAGACATAAATCGTAACGTGTTTTGTAGTTAGAACACAAACAATTCCGAATCCATAAATCCAAAATATTTTCCTCAAACGTGATAATGAAAACCTTAGACGTTTTTCTTTTACTTCTCTATTTATTTTTATAAACGAAGATTTTCAAAATGGAATGCATCCAAATAAGAGAAGAAGTCTTTTAATAACTCTAAGACAACCTTTGGGACCAATACATTTTACAAATAACAATTTGAATTTTTCCATCAAAAATTACTTATGTTTTTTCATTAATTTCTATAAATGAAATTGATGTAATAACATAGGCTATATAATTAAATAAAACTAACAATTAAGACTTAACTTTTTGTGGATCTGTTTTGCTCTTTTGTTTTCTTTAGCTTTTATTTTATTTTTCATCTTACTTTCACCTTAAGCTCAACTGTTTTGAGCACTTTCAATTTTTTTGTTCATTTAAGACCGAAAACCTTTTAACAATCAAGACAAAAATAAGGGATAGACCCTTATTCTTCCTTAAAAAAAAAAAGGAACGCTAGCTGTACAATTTTACAATAGAATGACCATTGTTTTTAAAGCGTAGAAATAAAATTTTTACTTGTTATATTAATTAAAGAGAATGTATATATTTGTCTGGAGAGAGAATCTTTAAATATTTTTGTGGGTTTTAATTATCTCTTTATGCATATTCTTTTTAATATTGTATTACAATTTTTTTTCTTGTTGAATACAGATTTAAGGATACTTGGTTCTACTTAAAAAAAAAAGGGAATATTAGAGGTTGCATTTCCTGCCGAAATTTTTATTTTTAGCATTTTCTCAAAAATAAATAAATCAAAACACCTCTGTTCCTGGAGAATTTGATATCTACCCAAGCTGCTCTGGCATTCTGTGGCCCTAAAGACTGGAATCCGCACAATGCCCCTACGGCCCCAACTTTTTCCTTTTTTTGTCTACAGTAAAATTCTGAGATGTCTCAAATATGGGGATAGCGCAGGGGCCAATATTATATGTGCCTTGAGATTCGTGCACAATGTATTTTAACGGTTGCGATTTCTCAAACGTTGAGATATCTCAGAGGATGCAAATTCCAAGAGGTGTTTCCACATGCTTTAATTCCAAATACGTTGTGTAGGTTAGCGTAAAAATACTTTGAGATATTTCTATTTGTATTTTCCTGTGTGATTTGAGATTCGTACTAATATAATGTGGACCCCATCCACGTGGCCCATTATGTGTCTGTTAGACAAAAAAAAGGAAAAAGTTAGAGCCGCAGGGGTATTGTGCGGATCCCTAACTGAGACCGCATCGGCATTGTACGGACGGACTCCAGTCTTTGGAGCCGCACAATGCCCCTGTGGCATGGGTAAGAGCATCTACATTTCTAAAACTCTTAGAGTTTCTAATCTGATGTGGCAGTTGCTAAACCAGTTTCAGAGATGTAAATGAATTTCTTATTTAGCAACTTTGCTCAATAATTTCTTAATAAGAAATCGTTTATAAACTGTGACGTGGCGAAACGATTCGCTGAAATTCCTTTCTCTTGCAGATATATCTTAATAAGAAATTTATAAGCTGTGACGTGGCAATTAGGAAACTCTAATTTTAGTTTCAGGGATGTGGAGGTTTAAAAATTAAGAGAGGTTTAATTTCTAAAAAACAGTTAACAGTTTTAGAAACTCTAATAGTTTCAGGGATGTAGTGTCTAAGTTTTGAATTCTGATCAAACTCAAATGTTTTTTTTTTTTTTTTTGTGTGAATATAGTAGAAATAAAAATTTCGGTATTTCCCGCTTAAGCTGTGAAGGGAACAAATACGCCCTAGTCAGCGTTAAACCTTTTGCTATTTTTAAATTAAAACTTTTACAATCTAATTATATGAACCGTTCAATTCTAATCGTATGAAATCTACAAATTATGACCCATGCTGTATCAATAACTTTTTATAGCAACATATTATAAATCATATATAATATCAAAAGAATGAGGCTACGGTAATAATTATATTGATCCGTACTATGAATTCGTATTTTAATTTTAAAATTTAAATTTTAAAATTTTTAAAATTATTTTACTATTTTTAAATAGATATCAAGATTCTAAACCATCTTTTGGATTTTGTATGTGAAAATATGTCATAGAAAAATAATTCTTCTCATTTCTTCTTTCTTTCTTTCCTTCTTCCTTTATTTCATTCCAACTTGTTTTATCTAGAAGTCCGTAGGCATAATTGACTTCTTACCCCTACATAACTTTGCAACCTTATCTGTACAGTTGGAAGACTTTTGCACTGCAAATTGGTTATGGCAACCAGATAAAAGAATTGATTACAATTTTTTTTAATTTTAAAAATTAAAAAATCAAATTGATGATTGGTTACTTTCTCGACTCCATATATGATGGAATGGACTCTGCTGCTTTTCCGTCAGAAAAGCAGAATTCTATTTTTTTTTTCATCCAATCATTCAAAAAAAATTATTTCACGCATCTCGATACAGAAACTTTTTCATGCACAAATCTCGACGAATTTGAATGGTTGGATCTAAAAAAGCTGGTTGCTGTTTTTCTATCAGAAAAGCAGCAGAGTCGGACCCACATATGATACCGAACTAATAATTCAGCACTCATTA
Organism: Carex kokanica; assembly: GCA_025461125.1. NCBI lineage: Eukaryota > Viridiplantae > Streptophyta > Magnoliopsida > Poales > Cyperaceae > Carex > Carex kokanica. The sequence goes on along the minus strand of JAJGRX010001034.1, from coordinate 132,969 downwards.
GGACGTCTACGATAATTCGGTTCTAAAAAATTTCATAAGTTGTATTGTGTTTTCGTCACCGATTTTTTCATAAGTTGTGTGTTTTCACTACAAAATTATTGATTCGATCTTACTAGTTTTTGTGAAAATCAACATGCTTTCTCTTATTCTTTCTTTTCTCTCTTCCATCTGACTTTATTAAGAACAAACGAGTGAGACCGAACCAATAATCTTGTCTGATAATTATAACTTCACTCTTTTGGTACTTATTAATTATAGCCTCAATTCTTCAAGAAATTAATAGGAACAAATACGCCCTACTCACCATAAAACCTTTCGCAACTTTTTTAATTTTTTATTTTACAATCGAATTATATGAACCGTTCAATTCTAACCGTATGAAATTTACAAATTATGACCCATGCTGTATGAATCAATGCATTATGATGTATAAAAAAATAATGGATGAACAGTTTGACTTCCCAATATTCTAATAATTGAAACATACTAAATTGGAATTAAATATTAATCGATATCAACTGCATTGTCCTCTTTCCAGTTGTTCCGTGTTAATTATGAATTGAAGCAAGAACTTAATTGGATATATGGATCCTCTGAATGGAACATAATCCAATAAAAGTGTCAAATGGAATCTGTTCTCTAGGGAATAATAATATGTTCAAAAATAGACATTTATTTAGAATCTCTTAAGAGAATCGTTGGAGAGCGAGATGTGTGAACCATACAAATCATATTTATTGATAAGTACAATTTGTGATGATATTTTTGTCATAATTCACAAAGATTTTATCGCCTTGACCATTATATATTTTACATATATTAACTATCAAGTTGGTTCTTAAATAATAATAAACAATTGACATTTCATGAGATCTTAGTTGTGTTTAATTACATTATCTTTTATTGTAATATGACGGTTCGGTGCTTAATTGGATGACCGTTTCATGGAATTACACAATTAATGGAGGTACCTAGAGTGGGAAAAATGGCACGGCGGAGCCGGCTCCGTCATGGAACGGCATGGCACGCGTGTCCTGTGACTCATTTTTTGAAACTTTGGCATGGCATGGCACGTGAAAGATTTAGTTACGGTACGGTACGGCACGTAGTTACGCGAGTCACGTGTAATTAGGATCATTAGATATTGATTTAATGGTGAATCTTGAATAAACTAACATAAATTATGATTAAATGGTCACGTGAGTCACGTATAGTCACGGCACGTTAGGCACGACGTGATTCACGTGGCGTGACCATTCGCGTGCCGTGATCACCCCTTGATATTTTGGTCACGGCACGGCACGACACGTGAAAAATTAACTTGGTCACAGCATGGCACGGCACGAGACCAAAGTCACGGCGTGTTAGTCACGGCACAGCACATATTAATAACCGGAGAACAAGGGGATCCGAAATTTTTACTTAATAAATTTTTACTTAACCGGAAAAAAATGGAGGAAGGAATTAAGGGGTAACATATAATTACCCTAAAAAAAAATAATGGATGAACAGTTTGACTTTCCAATATTCTAATATTGAAACATACTGAATTGGAATTAAATATTAATCGATATCAACTGCATTGTCCTCTTTCCAGTTGTCCCGTTTTAATTATGAATTGAAGCAAGAACTTAATTGGATATATGGATCCTCTGAATGGAACATAATCCAATAAAAGTGTAAAATACTAAATGGTATCTGTTCTCTAGGGAATAAGAATATGTTCAAAAATAGACATTTATTTAGAATCTCTTAAGAGAATCATTGGAGAGCGAGATGTGTGAACCATACAAATCATATTTATCAAGATTCTAAATAGCGTTTATAGTGTCGTAGCGGGAAAGTTAAAAAAAAAGCTATAGCGAATAACGTCACTATAGCGGAAGCTATTCCAAATAGCGTTTTTTTTTTACATTTCGTATATTCAATATTTGTACTAAATATCAACATTATCTAAAGTCTCATAGAACAATAAATAACACCAAAGTAATTAAGAAATTATAATATTCATATTGAACCCGTACAAAGTCCAAATTGCGGTTCAAAATATCCATAGTAATATCATAAACTATCGATTTTTCCTATTAAAAATATCTTAAGCATCATGATTCATGACATAATCTATTTTTTTTTTCTATTCAAATTTTAATTTCGGTTTGGACTTTTTTTCTATTAAATTTTTTATTTCTATTCCCAATTTCAAATTGATTTATCTGTAGCAAGTAGCAACAAATTCAATTTCGGTTTGAGATTTTTTTTATCTTTATTTAAAACCCATATAAATTTCTTAAAAATAAAAAATAAAAAAAACTCATATTGTATAGCGCAAATAGCGCAAATAGCGGACCGCTATAGCGCTGTAGCGGCCGTAGCGCAAATAGCACATTTTGATGTCATAGCGTAGCGTTTGGGGTCCAAAAACGCTATAGCGCGCTATTTAGAACACTGATATTTATTGATAACTACAATTTGTGATGATATTTTTGTCATAATTCACAAAGATTTTATCGCCTGGACCATTATATATTTTACATATATTAACTATCAAGTTGCCAAGTTGGTTCTTAAATAATAATAAAAAAATTGACATTTCATGAGATCTTAGTTGTGTTTAATACATTATCTTTTATAGTTAATAACCGGAGAACAAGGGGATCGAAATTTTTACTTAATAAATATAACAATTTTAATTAAAAATTTCAGAAATGGTAAATGTTAACGGATATTTAAAGTTGAGAAGGTTTGACTCCATTACCTAAAAAAACAAAAAATAGAAAGACATTAAACAATTTTCGTAATTTAGAATTTCCGAAATAAATATTCCGGTTTATTCATATTTTAATTGCAAAAATAGAAAACTAAAATCCCAATGGTAGAATACGAAATATGAAAGTTCACATTCAAAGATAAAGATTTAAAAGCCAGACCTTTCTGTCATGTTTGATGCTACTATTTAAATTTGGAGAACTAAATTGCTCACTCTATTTACACGTTATATTTTACATCTTGTTTGATAGCTTAAGTTATGGATTAAATTTATCTATCTAGACAAATAAAATGTTGAAAATAAATCTATGTTTATGACAGTAGGCTTTACAGACGAAATAAATATGAAGTTAATTCACCTAAAGAGACCGAATAACTTCACCTCTTACTCTATTTTTTTTTTTTTTTACTTCTCATTTAACAGCTTAAATATAAAAAATATATTTACTGTATCTTTTACTCAACAATTAAACATGACCTTCACAAATAAAAACTTAAAGAGGTTCGGTCTTTATAAGAACATAAATTGGAAAGTTTGATTTTTTTTTTTTTCTAAAATAATGTGAAACTGAGTTTAGGATGGATTTGAAAATACTCTGCTGGTAACTAAATAATCTACTGATAAATTTTGTGGAAGTTTTTGAATAAGAAAAATGGATGTGTAGCTTATCAATTTTTATTTAATGTTGATAAATAATATTTTATTCAAATTTCGAACCCGCAATCTTCTACTCAAAGAGCGTTGTCTTTTCCACTAGACTAAATGATAGTTCTTAATTTTTATAAAACTTTGTTCTCCTTTTTGTCAAAAAAAAATATTATTCCGAAGTATCTTATTACACCTCAATAAATTTTAAAATTTGTTTAATATTTCTTTACAAATTTAGTTTAAAATTTCTCTTCACGCTCCTGAACTCTGATGAACTTCTCGAACGTTCAAAAGTTGAATTTAAATAAACTCGATAATATGAAAAAAATTTAAAAACAATAATTAAAAAAAAAAATAGCAAACTAACATGATTAGTTTAGTTTTTACAAAAATCATAAGAACCGAGATGCCAATTCGGTTCCCTTTTTTTTTCCTCCTGGAACCGAATTGGCATTTTGGTTCCCCCCATTTTCACAATTTTTCTATTTCTGAAACGGTGTAGCTTTTGGTGTAATATATCGGTCCAGGATTTTTTCTGTGGAGAACCGAATTGGGATTTCGGTCTCCCCTTTTTTTTTTCATAGAGACAAATAGCTAGAATGATGAAATATAATACTAAAAAATCGAATTTTTTTCCCTTTGTCAAATTACTTTTTTGATAGCATATTTATACTAAAATACGCTAAATTACTTAAAATTATGTTAATTTATGTTGATTTACACTAAATTATTTGAAATTACAATAATTATGTAGATTATGCTAAAATACGGTAAATTACGTATGAATAGGGATCATATCTTTAGTGAGAAGGCGAAAAACGACCACGAAACTTCAAACGGTCATAAAACGGCGCTAGAGTGTTCGATTTCAGCAAATTACCACTTTTCAGAAAGCTTGTGAAAATACGCATGCGTCAGAATCGGCAATGCCGAATTTCCAAATTCAGAATCGCCAAAAAAATAAAGGAAAGAGTCTCAAAACTTCAGTTGAAGTTTCCGATTAAGATTTTCATTTCTATTGTTCAATCTACGTAGCTTAGTAAATTAGTTATATAATGAACTTGTAGAATACCAATTTTTATTATTTTTGGAATTTTTTTACTATTTTTTGATGATTTATGAAAGATGGCACAAAGTTGGCCCTATTCGTACGTAATTTACCGTATTTTAGCATAATTCTACATAATTATTGTAATTTCAAGTAATTTAGTGTAAATCAACATAAATTAACATAATTTGAAGTAATTTAGTGTATTTTAGTATAAATATGCTATCAAAAAAGTAATTTGACAAAGGGAAAAAAATTCGATTTTTTAGTATTATATTTCATCATTCTAGCTATTTGTCTATTAAAAAAAGGGGGGGGGGACCGAAATCCCAATTCGGTTCCCCACAGAAAAAATCCTGGACCAAGATATTACACCAAAAGCTACACCGTTTCAGAAACAGAAAAATTGTGAAAAAGGGGGGAACCAAAATGCCAATTCGGTTCCTGGGAGGAAAAAAATGGGAACCGAATTGGCATCTCGGTTCTTATGGTTTTTGTAAAAACCAAACTAATCATGTTGGTTTGCTAATTTCTTTTTTTTTAAATTATGGTTTTTAAAAAAATTCCCAATAATATGATGGTTGTTTAAAAAAATTATCGGACTTAATTAAGCGCACCTGAGTGGTTGCATACACGACATACAAACAATAGCTACTATTAATTGGTGCTTACACCACAATTTTAATTTATACGTGAGGAGTTCCCTGATTATAGAAAAAGATTATAAATGATATTACGCTCTTACCAGCTGGTACAGTTCACCATTTTCATCTCCCCTTTACTTTTGCAACCATCCGTTGTACGGAGCGACTAGCCGCAAATGAAGGGGGCGCATACATGTAAGGCATGTATTATATAATCTTCACCGGTGATGAACTGATGGTGTAAACCATTGTGCATTATATTATTTGTGTGATCAAGATTAATTCCATTTTGTTTTATATATGTTAGATCAAGATTCAAAGAACTTCAGAATTTAAACTGGGTTTTGCTGTGGCATTGTTTGTTTAATAAATATAAAAATTAATAGTAAATTAGGACCAGTAACCCTATTTCAACATTTGTAGCCTCAATCCAGTATGCAGATTTTGTTCACACATTTATTGTCTATGTGTTTGGTTATTAAATATACAATTTGAATATTTATTTACTTAAGATTTGTATTAATTTGATTCTATTAAAAATATGTATAATACTTTTAAACTAGTTTTTTTTTTATTTGGGTGGGACGTACTATTTAAGTGTATATTATATTTTTACATATTCTTACTGACATATGAACTATGAATATTTTATGATGATATTATATTGTATATATACACGTAGAAATACATGAGGAATGGAACATACGTAATTTAGCGTAATTTACCGTATTTTAGCATAATTCTACACAATTATTGTAATTTCAAGTAATTTAGTGTAATTCAGCATAAATTAATATAATTTTAAGTAATTTATAGTATTTTAGTATAAATATGCTATAAAAAAAGTAATTTGACAAAGGGAAAAAAAAATTAATTTTTTAGTATTATATTTCATCATTTTAGTTATTTGTCTCTCTAAAAAAAAAAAAAAGTAATGGAACCGAAATCCCAATTCAGGTCCAGGGCATTACACCAAATGCTACACAGTTTCTGCGATGTGGAAAAACTATGAAAATGGGGTGGAACCGAAATGCCAATTCGGTTCCAAGAGAAAAAAAAACTTGGAACCGAATTGGCATCTCGGTTCTTATGATTTTTGTAAAAACCGAAGTAATCATGTTGGTTCGCTAACTTTGTTTTTCCTAATTATGGTTTTTAAAAAAAATTCGACAAAATACGCCACTGTTTTATTTCAGAACCTGGTTTGAAGTGCGACAACTATGATATGGAAATTAATACCATAAAAAAATTATCATTATATTATTTGTACCGCATTAGACTCATAGCTATCAAATCACCAAAATCGCCGCATATATAAAACAAAAGAAAAATTGGTTTATGGGGTACATAAATAGATCGGTAAAACGACATTTTAGAGATTCTTTCTCAGATATAGAATTTTCTTCGAAGCAAAGCTGACTTTATAAAGTTATGACATAATTAAGCTGAAGTAGTTTTCACTTATAATAGTCATCCAATTTACATCCACAATCGTTTCTTTAATATACAAAATTGAGAAAAATGAAGTTATTAAAACAGCAGACTGTGACATATATATTATCAATATTGATTTGTTCGTATATACAAAAAAAAATATTGGGAGTACTAACGTATACCCTTCAAAAACCACGGAATTATATTTCTTTTTTCTCTAATATTTATAGTATCATATTTAATCTTCTAAATTTTAAAAACTAAAAAAATTATCCACTCTATTAACTTTTCTAATTTACACAAGCATATAAATATCATTGTATGTCATAAGTAGAGAAATGAATCATTTGTCTTCATAATTCAATCAGTTAGAAGACATAACATTTTTCTTACGCATACTGCATATTTTATTTTTTTAATAAATGATAAAATGAGTACTTTATAAATTAAAAATAAGTTCTAATAGAAAAGTCAATAAATTGGGTAAATTTATGAATTTTTGGTATTTTTTTAGTAAAGGTTGGAAGTCAAGCCACCAAACTATTTAATACCTTTTTTTATTACAACAAAAGTATTTTTTTTCATACGGGTTTTGAATTCATGATCTCCCATATAGAGACCATGTGTCTTTGCCACTAGACCAAAAACTAGTTCTTTAATAATAATTTTTTTTTTTTTAGTAAAGGTTGGAGAATAAATATGATGTATTTTTTATATTTAGAAAGATAAAATATGATATTGTAATTTTTAGAGGAGAAGATAAGAGGTACACATGAAAATCCCCCAGAATTTTATATAGGATGCATTCAATCCACAATAGGACATATCCACACCATACATTGATAACAACAATTTATTTAGTATATACAACAACTTTTAAAGTTTCTTGTGACAGGTGCTTTTCTCTTTTGTGCATCTAAAGGATCGTTGACATGCATGAAAGAAGATTCAGAATATTTCATGAATCATGTCATCATTTACTTATTTTATTTATCTTTAAGAGAGTCCTTTTTCTTGAAGCAATTACCTTCTTTGCACAAATATGTTGACATGAAGTTGTTACCATCGTTTTCACAAAAGTCCAAAATCTCTTTTCTAGAAAATGATTGGAAAAAAAAAAAAAACAAAACTAGTGAACAGGTCAGACACTGTGCCTTCAGCATTAATTCCAAGTTTTTACATTAAGAGAATCTAACTAAAACAACATCTTTAATATTAATTTTAATTTTGAAGATCTGTCAACTCACAATAAAATAGTCAGATACCAAACACAGTAATAAGTTATGTAATGACGTACATTCATGTATATAATTGACTTAGTAAAAATATCACATTTATTTAAATAAATTAGATTGATCCACATAATTATATTATATTAAATTAATAATGCATATATATAAATCAGCAGTGCCAGATTGGTTTAGATTTTTATGTACAAAGTTTCTGTTTCTGCATGAATCTTTCAATATATTATAAGATTTGTTCTCTTAATTCAATTTCATTTAAGGCTCGTTATTCTGTTAATACGTCATTATAACTTTAAAAACTTGTTATTCTTATTTTTTCCTCTTTTGGTGGATTTAGGGCTGGGCAAAATTGCTCAAATTCGTAATTCGCTCATAACTCGCTCATTTACAACTCGAGTCAGTTCCAACTCGAGTTGGCTGACTCGTTTAATAGATGAGCTGAGTTTGAGCTTATCCCAACTCGCTCATTTATAACTCGAGTTATATAGAATTGGTTACAATAAATTCCAGAAATTGTTTTTGTTAAGCTGCTGTATGAAAAATTGTTGGTGCTTATGTACTAAGTTGCTGTATGAAAAATTGATGGTGCTTATATACTATTGATGTATGAAAAATTACTGGATACTGATAAATTCTTTTACAACTAGTATATAATTAACTGGTTAAACGAGTTATAAATGAGTTGTGAGCCAACTCGAGTTGATAACGAGCTGAATTCGAGTTGGCTCTACAACTCGTTATTACCATCCCAACTCGAGTTGACTCGCTCATTTATTTAATGAGCTGAGTTTGAGTTGGGGTAACTCGCTCAAACTCGGCTCATTTATAGCATTAGATTTATTCAATACATATTTTCACAGATGTTTGTAATTTGTCACCATTATAAATTATCCAAATAATACTAATTTCTATTTCTATAGAAGCAAAGAATGTTTTATATTTATTCCTTACGCACTTACTTTTTATAAAAGTGTTGTTTATTCTATTTTGTTGGACTTTTTATAGAAACCTCTAATTTTTTTTTTTGAGGAAGATCTTAAATTTTGTATTATTATTATTTAATAAAAAAATTAGATATTACAGAAACTTTGGCGTGGAGATATTTGTTATACGCCCTTCAAGTTTCCTAATTATGTAGCCCATTTTATAAATTGATCTATCTGCCTCATAAAATTATTCAAGCAGAATGCCGAAATTTTTAAATATAGCACAGATCCAAAAAAAATAAACCAAAACGGCACCGTTTGGCCGTAATTCCAAATTTAGCACGGCCGCAGATCAGCTGAGCGGCCCCAGAAATGGGGCCGCATATCGGCTGAGCGGCCCCCCTTTTTTTTTTTAATTACGAAAAATGTTTTTTTTTTTGGTGATTGTGTTATAAAAATAATTGTATTTGTGTTGTAGTTTGAAATGTTGTTTAAATTTATGTATTTTGTTGCAAGTTATTTTAGAAATGTCGTTCGTTTGAAATATTTTATATATGTCGTGTGGTTCAAATATTTTTTTTGTACGAGGAGATAGTGATATAATGAACAAAATAAATAAATAACCAAAACAAATAACAAACTAACAAAAAAAATAAGAGACATAATATAACAAATAAGTCCAGTATCTGACATAGTCTACGAATATAATTAAAACTAAATAAACATCCAGTCCATTGGTACGGCTCTCAGCCTACGAATATAATTAACTACCTCGTGCATCTCGAGCAGCTCTGTTCTGTCTTTCCATTGTATCTCGGCCGGCTTGGTGTCCTCTTCTCCTATGATGTAGTACATCCATCCACATCGGAATCCTGTTGTGTTTTCTTCTGCCCAAAGTAATATTTTTATCTTCTGGAACAAGTACAGGGCCCTCGTTTGCAGGCCATTCCGACTGATTTTCATAGACATGCCATTCAGCACTCCATGTGTTGATCAGTGTCCGAATGTGGTAGTAGTGACTAACAAAGCAGCCAGGGTCGATGCCTCGGAGACGGCACACAGACACAACATGAGAACACGGTATTCTGTCCAATTGAGGCTTTTGGCATGTGCATTCCACCGTGTGATCATCCCTGATGTGAACCGTGTATTTGAAATTAGCCTTGGTAAACCGGCCAGAATCGTCAGGTATGTAAGAGTGAACTCTCTCTTGTGTAGAGGTTACCTCGAACTCGTTGTTGTGGCCAAACCCCCCAAGCGTCTTCATAGTATTGGATCTCTCGAACCGGTGGTTAATAAGCTAAGAAAAATTAAAAAATAATGAAGAAGTCAGATCTTTTTAACAAAGTTACTAAAAAATTATGAAGAAAAAATTATAAATAAAAGTACCTCATGCACACGACACGAGAACTGTTGACCAAGACTGGCTTCATTTAGCGCTTTGGCCCTTCTTTGCGCAAACCATGTGAGACATTTGTAAAATGTGTCTTCAATTATTGCTGCCACCGGTAACCTACGAGATGACCTGAAAACATTATTTAGCGACTCGGAACCGTTTGTAGTCATAATTCCCCAACGGTAACCGCCGTCCAGTGCTTGGAATATCTTCCATGGTTTCGGACACTCGTTCTCATCTTGATCCAAATACTTACCCACACCGTCCAGCCAATTGAGAGCGCGGTCACATACATCCCCCATTGCTTGCATTCCTTGCTCGTATCTCCTCATCTTTCTCTTAGCCACACATATCCTAAAAAACTTGATTGCCGCCTCACTACAACCGTTCTTCTTCATGTTCTCGGCTATGTGAGTAGCACAAAGACGGTGAACACATTGATCCTCATCCTCATCGTTCCACCCCAAATCATCTTGTCTGAACACCTTCTTTATACCTTTGCCCCTATCAGTTATTACACACATGAATCTGGAGCGAATTACATTGCGGCGCAACCATTTCATGAACCACGCACAATCTTCGAAACTCTCTGATTCTACCAGTGAAAAAGCCAACGGGAGAAGCTGGTTTTCTGCATCGTACCCGGTTGCAATCAACAACTTGCCTGTATTAAAATAATCAAATTAAGTAAAGATAAAAAAATCAAATTAAGTAAAGATAAAAAAAAAGTTACCTTTGTACCGGCCTGACAGAAAACATGCATCAACAGTGATGACTGGTCTGATGTGTTGAAAAGCTGCAATGCACGGTCCGAATGCCCAAGCTGCCCTATGGAAATACCTTCATGGTCCTGGTTCACCGATGGAAAATGAGGTCACCTCAAAAAATGTTTCTGTCAATAAATTAAAAAAATAAGTTCAATTGTTGATTTTATTACAATGACGTAAAAAAATAAGTGCCAATTTAGTACCTGGGTTCTTTCTCTTGATTGCCTCCAACAACGGAACTATAAGAGAGTACGACCCCTCCCAACTACCAAACTGGCGGGCAATTGCCAACTCACGGCCACGCCACAGTTTGTTGTACGCCGGTATCTGACCGTTGTATCTTTCAGCAACAGCGATCCTTACTGTGTTGATACTCAAATCAACGTCGTTCCTCATGTGAGCCGATATGCAATCGGCAACCATACTAGCCGACAACTGTGCATGATCAATTCTTGTCGCATCCGCGTGACATGAATGTTGTGTTGGGCACTTCGAAATACGCCATTGTGTACCGTAACCAGTGGCCTTTGCGAGTATGTACCAGCCACACCTACTGTCACTGCACTTGAACCTCATTCTGGTGGTATTACTGTGCGTATTCCTTATCTCTTTGTTGCAAACTATGTGAAACCTGGCAATTGCGCTCTTCATGGCCTCTTTTGAGTCATATATTTGACCCTCAGACAGTTCATTCTGAAACACTTCCCTCCTTTCAAACAAACTCGAATTTGCGGGCTGAAACCCTGATGTGTCATTGAAAGCCGAACACGGGTGCTGAAACCCGCGATCCATTATCCGAAAACCGCTATCCATTATGAAAGTCCTCGGCCGTCCAAGCACAGGCCCGGTATCTTCCTCGTCACTATGATCGCCCGTACCCTCAGGATTTTCATCACCCCAATTTTCCTCTGCCTCTTGTAATTCTGAATCCTCTGATTCAGCACTTTCATCTGGATCACAAGATTGACCCCAATGAGCGCTCCGACTAGATGAAGGCTGGTCGGTCCGGGTGGGGGCCCGACGGGGGGCCGACTACTGGACAGTAGATCTCTCTGAACTAGGGCTCGACTACTGGACGGTTGGTCAATTTGGACAGGGGACGGACTAGAGCCGGATGAGTTACCCCGACCCCTAATGTCACGTTAAGAAAATTTTATAATAAAATTTAAATCATTTGTTTATTTAGAACGTTTAAAACGGAATCGAAATTTGATCGACGAGTGAGGAATGGGAAATTAAAACATGTTAAATGGGTTTATAATGAATTTTAGAATTATTCGGACCATTGATCCATCCTAGCACGGATCGCGAAGCACCATCCTGATAAACCCTAACATCTCTCTTCTCCCTTGTGTGGCCTGCCAAAGAGAAAGAAAGAGAAAGAGAGAGAGAGAGAGAGAGAGAAGAAAAGAGAGAAAAAGCTCCAAAATCCCGTCGGATTGCGCCACCGTCCGGGAAATCGAGGGTGAAACCGAGGAGGCAGCCGTAGATCTCTCCTAGCCATTCTGTCGGTAATTCTTTCTTTCCCTTCTTCGTTTGAAAATCTGAGATTTCTCGAATCCGCGGATTGTTCGTTTTAAACCCGAGATTCGTGTTAGAATTGATCGAACTCTAACTCCTTTGAGTTTCTCATCTCTCGTTTACCGATTTTCTCGGTGATTTCGTCTCCCAATTTGGATTTCCCAATTCTAGGGTTTTGATACCAAATCCCGAATGGAAACGCGGCATTGATTGATTAGGTTAGTCCGACCGACTAGACTTGTCCTCGGTAGGGTTACCGCTGGATCGGGAAGGGTCAGAACGTGTAATGGTTAAATTGACGTTTCGACCAAATTAGGGTTACACCAACCGGCCAATCGAATTGATGCGTAAACCAGAATAGCGAACCAGTACCGGAATGAGACCTAATTGAGAGGGTATATGTAATGTAGGTGTAGGCTCGGTTGAGCAAAGGTTTGCGAGGCATTCCGAGACGCCGGATCGATAGTCACACGGTACGCCTATTGCCAGCAGGTGCGGGATTCTTGGACTTGTTTGATAATTTAGATTCATGAATTAAACTGCTTCCAATTGTCATGTTGAACTGCTTGAATGATTGCATAATCGAATTGTTTGAATCATATGCATAACCGTATTAATTTAGAAATGATATGTACTGAAATCGCCTTATTGCGGGCCGCAACAACTCCCATTACGGGCCGCAATGAATAGAGTAGAATTCAAAAAAAACCCTCTGAATGCTTTGTTGCGGGCCGCAACCACATCCATTGCGGGCCGCAATGAGAGCCTGAAAAATGCCAACAGGAGCTGGAAATCGTCTGGTAACTAAGTTGCGAGCCGCAGTAACCCCATTTCAGTCCATAATGAATATTACAGTTATATTTGCATGTTGAATGGTATATCGTTTGTATGTGTGTTTTTGTTTTGGAACTACGGTCGAAAGTCCCCAACAATTGATGACTATCTAGGATGGTCGGTAATGTTTCGAAATCAACGCTGAACGATGACTCGAAACAATGTGCGCATATGAGAATAATTAATCACTGCTGGGCAGTGATTGATTAAGATCAGTCAATGCTGGGCAATGACTGATCGTGACGGAGACTTTGGGTGACTGTGAGGAAACGATGAAATGATGTCATATCCAGTCTGGGACAGGAATGACAGTTTGGTTTGACGCGTTGCGAATGGACGATTCTGAGTTATTGCATACGAATTTTTATCTGATAAATGAACCAGGCCTTAGTCAATGGTTAAGCCAAAGCACTGCGGATGGGTGTCAGATAAAGGGTCCAGCTGGTGGGCCATCTGTAGGGGTCAGTGACACTACAGATGTGGGTTGGAAAAGGGTCCAGCTTGGTGGGACATCCGTAGGTGCTACCAGCTGTAGTAGACTGAGTTAAGCCAGAAACGTGCGCGTTTGATATTTATCTTGGAAATTCCGTAACTTGTGTTTCATTTGGTAAATTGTTGTCGATCATATGCACTTGTTTTACTTATGAATATGCATCTGTCTGAACTGCTTTTGTATGATTTCATTTCTGAATATAGATTTTGATTGCAAGTCCAATAATTTAAACTGTGGAAAATTTCGCACTGGGAATTTATTCTCACCCCCACTCTTGGGTTATTTTACAGGATCTGGGGCGTCGGGTTCCGGAGAGGCACGCGAGCTATAGACCCTTGGTAGTTGCCTCTGTGTGGCCTAATCTACCCTTTTGTTGTATAGTTTAGGGTTAGGCCTGATGGTTAGTATCTGTACGAGATACTTTTGTTGTATGATATTTGACCAGACTGTATAACCTTATATATGGATTTATATATATATGCATAGGGATGTGTTTGATATTAATGAATTGTACATATTCTGATTGAACAGTTAATTGCCTTGTAAACATACACGGCGTTGTATGTTTACGGCAGGGAACTGTTGCGACCCGTGACTGCGGGGTGTGACACCGAACCTGAATTAACCTCATAGCTGGGTTGGTACGCCGGACTCTAGTAACCTCCACATATAGGTCAATTATCTTGTATGTACCCCCAAAAAAACTCATAGTTTGGTTGTACAATACCTGCCAGACTCCCTCATTCTGGATTGGAAAGAGTTGAAACCAGGTTTGTGCTGAACTAGTCGGCATACTAATCTTGGCCTCAATTTTAAGGTCATACTGGCCCTGATCCAATCCCAAGTTCTGACATATACTCGATTTAAGCCCCACATAATCAGTACCCGGTAAAACCGGAATCACAGTAACAGGTCCGATACTATAATAAACCCCATTAGGACCTGTTAGAACATCACCACCAGTATAAATTGATACCATAAGAGCCATTTTGAATCCAATACACAAGAAACCTAAAATTAAAAATTAACTAAATTAATTATTAATCTACTGAAAATTAAAAAAAATGAAAAAAAAAGAGAAAAAAACTTACAGGAGAAGAAGCTCTTGTCCAGGAGAGAGAGGGGATCAGAGTGTGAAATGACTTTCTCTCTCCTGGATCGGAATAAGAAGGGAGGGGGCCGCTCAGCCAATATGCGGCCCCATTTCTGGGGCCGCTCAGCTGATCTGCGGCCGTGCTAAATTTGAAATTCCGGCCAAACGGTGCCGTTTTGGTTTATTTTTTTTGGATCTGTGCTATATTTAAAAATTTCGGAGCAGAATGTAAAGGCGGCAGAGCTAAGATTTGACCATATGGACAGGGAACATTTTCAATTCTTTAGCTTTAATAATTTTATATTTCTGTCCACATCTTATATATAAAAACCTAGTGTAAATAAATGGACGTGAAGCATTCAAAACAGGAATGAAATATATTTCAATTAAAAATATTGATAAAAAAAAAAACTTATTACGGTATAGTGGGCTAACAACGGCTTAAGATTTTAATTTTATTTGATAGGAGGGACCACAAATTTATTAAAATCTTTCTAAATTTTAACAAATAGGACGTGAATTTATAAATTTATAGAACCCCTATTTTCCCTTCTCCCATGACATGAGATACGTTTGATTGTAAAATAAGAATAATTAGAATAGTCAAATAAAAAATAGCTATTATTTGTCTTATTAAAATAGTCAAATTTCAAAACTCTTAGGAATAATATATTCTAATAAGACAAAAAATTTGGATTCACTATTCTAACTATTATAACCCAACTAAACACTGAATATGCTATTCCGAATAGTCTAATCCCAAGAATAGCTTATTCTCAATTCAACCAAACATGATTTTTTTAATTTTTTTGTTTGGATTAAGCCACTATGAAATGATTTTTTATTATTATTGTCCTTTCAAATTTTTAATTTTCACAAATTACTATTAATCCGTTTTCATAAAATAAAATAATATAATATTTATTTATCAAGCATTAATTTTAGTTTTCTGGTTCCGTTTCTGTTCCTGAATTCATAATTTTACATAGTTTTTGAGACCTCAGATAGAGTCCAACCGTAGAAATAGATTGAGAATTGTAATACGGAAGCTCAATGCTCAATTATTCAAATCCAAATTAGTTGCGGTATCGTTGTTAGCGGCGAATGAGGAATATATATATATATATATTTGGTTATAAAGAAACAAGGTTATATGCCAAGTCTATATGATTGTTTTCTGAAAAAAGTTATAGAATAATTCTAGGACTAAAATAAGTGTAAATATTCAAATTATAACCTTTTTAAATTAATAATAAAATACTATCACGCACCGAATACGAATTGAGACTCGAATTATTATGCAGCACAATTTTTCAATCCCTTTTTAAAATCTCCAATTTCTTTTCTCAGACCTCTTGTTCTTGTAGCTATTTCCGATATTTTTATTAATAACTCCAAACAAAAGAAAAATATCAAATATAACTCCAACCCCAAAAAATTTTCAAATCTAACCCAACCGCCCCATCATTGGGCGGTCCAGGTTACCTACCAAACCGCCCAGAAATGGGGCGGTCAGCTTCTTCTTCTTTTTTTTTTTTTTTTTTTTAAGATTTGAGAGACAATATGAATGAAATTTAATAATAAAAATTCAAATTTTGTTTTTAATATTTGTTAGATTAATTATTTTGATGTATAAACCGACATTTATAAAAATACCCAAAGTTAATTAAAGATTAATAAAAATGCCCAAACCGGCCATTAAATGGCCGGTCCCGTGATTTTTTTTTTTTTATAGCATATTGATACTAAAATACGCTAATTACTGGAAATTATGTTAATTTATGCTGATTTACACTAGAATTATGCTAAAATACAGTAAATTACTTGAAATTATGTTAATTTATGCTGAAATTACAATAATTATATAGAATTATGCTAAAATTACAATAATTATGTAGAATTATGCTAAAATACGGTAAACTACGCTAAATTACATATGAATATGGCCTATTTTGTGCCATCCTTCATAAATCATAAAAAATAGTAAAAAAATTTCAAAAATAATAAAAATTGGTATTCTACAAGTTCATTATATAACTAATTTACTGAGCTACGTAGATTAAATAATAAAAGTGAAAATCTCAATCGGAAACTTCAACTGAAGTTTTGAGGCTCTTCCCTTTGTTTTTTGGCGATTCTGAATTTGGCTTCTAGCATCGCCGGCACGAATGATGCGTATTTTCGCAAGCTTTCCGAAAAGTGGTCATTTGCTGAAATCGGACACTCGAGCGCCATTTTATGGCTGTTTGAAGTTTTGTCGTCGTTTTTCGCCTTTTCAGTGAAGATATCATCCATATTCGTATGTAATTTAGCGTAGTTTACCGTATTTTAGCATAATTCTAAATAATTATTGTAATTTACTGTAATTCAGCATAATTCAGCATAAATTAACATAATTTCAAGTAATTTAGCGTGTTTTAGTATAAATATGCTAATTATATATCAAAAATGTAATCTAGCAAATATTTAAAAAAACAATTCGATTTTTTAGTGTTATATTTTAGCTATTTGTCTCTTAACAAAAATTTAAAAAATTAACATAATTTCAAGTAATTCTCAAGTAATTTAGTGTATTTTAGTATAAATATGCTATTAAAAAAGTAATTTGACAAATATTTAAAAAAAAAATCAATTTTTTAGTGTTATATCTCAGCATTTTAGTTATTTAGTCAAGGGACCGGCCGGTTTGGGCATTTTTATTAATCTTTAATTAACTTTGGGTATTTTTAAAAATGTCGGTTTATACATCAAAATAATTAATCTAACAAATATTAAAAACAAAATTCGAATTTTTATTATTAAATTTCATTCATATTGTCTCTCAAATCTAAAAAAAAAAAAAAAGCTGACCGCCCCATTTCTGGGCGGTTCAGTGTCCAAATCTGACCGCCCCATTTCTGGGCGGTTTGGTAGGTAACCTGGACCGCCCAATGATGGGGCGGTTGGGTTAGATTTGAAATTTTTTTGGAGTTGGAGTTATATTTGATATTTTTCTTTTGTTTGGGGTTATTAATAAAAATATCGGTAGCTATTTGCTCAAATATTTTAGCATCAAATAAAGTAATATAACTTCTTTTCTATATGTAAATGAAAGGCTCAAAAAATATTATCTTGATCAATTGTGCTAGACATAATTCTTATACAGTATGTACAGGAATATATATTAGTTATTACTATTTTGCTAATTGAATATTCCCAACATAGATAGTATATATTAAAACATCTTTGGTAATTTGCACAATTGAAAATATGGAATTTTTTTTTTCCAATTGGCAACAAAAAGTGAGCAAATAGCTAGGACCTTAATTTAAATAATTAAATTTGATCTTATTATCTATTATAATTCTAATCTCAAACTAAACTTGAAATTAACTACGAGGAAGTAATGGAGAACCAGTCTTTGAGTTAATAGTAAAATCAATACTCTCTGTGTGTAAGATCGCAGGTTTGAAATTTGAATAGCAGTGTGTTTCTTTTCTTTTTCGTTGCTGTGAGTGTGAGAAAAGCAGATTTGTATCTGTGTTTAGATAATGAATAAGTGATAAATTGAACTTCTCTTTTATTAATTGCGTGAAATTCATAGCACCTTGAAAACAGCCTCGTGCATTCCACCACAAGCCGAATTGGTGCAAATTTCTGATAAGATGGTCCAGGTCAAAACTCAAAAACTCAAAAATTTAGTTACTTTAGGAGATACAGACTCATTTAGTTGGAGGATCTAAGGTAACATAATATTTCTGTTTGGATCTAGACCGTCTAATTAGAATCTACATCTCCATTCCATTATTAAGCACGTTGGGTGTCCGATCCGCTAACGGTTATGATTGAAAGATGAAACTTCAGATTTAATCTTGACCCTCTAATCAAATAATCTGTCTTGTTTTGATTAAATGCATCTTTTTTAAGTGTAGAAGTCTATATTTAGTTAAAAACATATTCGCTACACGTACAATCACATAATATATTACAATTAAAATTGAATATACTGTCTTGTAGCGATATTTTTTTCCTTATTTCTCTTACGTTTAGCAACTTCTCCGTTTCCTTATTTTTTGTTTCCTATATCTCATTTGTTTCTATACAAATTATTACGACAGAAAATGAAAATCAAATTTTTCTTTGTTTCCATATTTTTCTTTCTTTGTTTCTATATAGATCCCAACGGCATAATAGAAAAATCTAGAATATATTTAATTGGAGTTGTTTCTATACAAATCACCCCACACCTGGAATCGAGAATATCAAGAATAGAAATATTGCTTTTCTAATTTTATTATATTTTTTCAATTGAAGCAATTATAATTTATTTTTCATATTTTTTTTGTTCATTTTCAAAAATGTTGGACTACATCAAAAAGAATCACACTAGCCATGATACTTCAAGATTTTTCATATTATATTTGATCTATTTTTTTTCATTTGTTGTTGTTTCTTTTAGTGTTATTTATTATTTATCTTTTTTTTTTGTCATTTGTATTTTTTATTTGTATTTATCTTTTTTTTTCTTAATTCTGGGTGAAATATCAATAAAAAAAAATTTCTTCATATTCTATTCAATCTTATAATATCCCGTTGCAACACACGGGCATGATACTAGTAACTATTAAAGTGGCTCTGTGCATTTCATCTCGGACTAAATTAGTTTGGATTTTGATTGGACGGCCGCGATGAAATATTTTGTTACTGCAGAGGATATGGATTCGAATCTAAACATTACTTGATCATTCATTTAACTTCAGATATCTCAGACGATACGCACTCTACGAATTTCCATCCTCTTAGATATCTCAAACTTTGAGTGTTTTTACAAAATCTCAATCGTTCAGATAAGTACTGCACGAATCTCAGAGCACAAACATACAACACCCGTGGCACCGTACAACGTCGGTCTCGCAAAAGTTGAGATATCTCAGAGAACGCACTCTAATTTTTGTGGGTCCTGCATAATCAGTGTTAAATGATGTGGCCATGTGGGACCTTATAATTGAACAGCGTAGAACTATAGCTCCGCAAAGAAATTCTAATTAAATAACATGCGATCATGTGAAATGAAAGTACTCTTTTTTTATTTGACGGCCATGTGAAAGTAGAATACGGAAAGATCGGATGCAGATATTGGAAATTTTTTATCTATAGAAATTATTAAATACAGATGTACGGAAACAGAAAGAGTACCTCATTTGCAACAAATATAGAAAGATCTGACTCAATGAGTCCGATCCAAAATTTATGGATCGGTCTCAATGGTCCAGATCCATCAATATATATATATAGAGAGAGAGATGAGCTATTGTGCTTTGCAAAGTAAAGCGAACGTTTTATTTCGGGCTCTTTTTCGGATTTTCAAAGTCCAAACAGTCGATCCGAACCGTTCAAGTTGATATACATATTGAAATGTGCTTGGATACCAAATTTTATATTTTTTTGGAATTTTTTTACTATTTATTAAGCCACTTTGAAAATTGCTGATCACATGGTCCAGAATTTTGTTGCACTGTTTTTACTGTTCACCCGGATCAGCAATTTTCAAAGTGGCTTAATAAATAGTAAAAAAATTCCAAAAAATATAAAATTTGGTATCCAAGCACATTTCAATATGTAGATCAACTTGAACGGTTCGGATCGACTGTTTGGACTTTGAAAATCCGAAAAAGAGCTCGAAATAAAACGTTCGCTTTACTTTGCAAAGCACAATAGCTCCTCTATATATATATATATTGATGGATCTGAACCATTGAGACCGATCCATAAATTTGAATTTGGATCGGACTCATTGATTCAGATCTTTCTATATTTGTTGCAAATGAGGTACTATTTATGTTTCCGTACATCTGTATTTAATAATTTCTATAGATAAAAAATTTCCCAGATATTTCTATATTCGTTTAAAATTAACTTTATTGGCATTTATTTTTACTCGTTAAATATTCATTTTGTGATCAGTTCGCTTTAAAGTTAACAAAGCTGGTGCAACCCTATTTCACGCCTTGCAGTTGACAAGGTTTCATCTCCCGTGGGTAGGTCTGATGTTTATTAGACTCAAATTTGAATTAGGCAGCACTTCTGTTCGATTCGCTTTAAGATTCATACATGTTTGATTTTCATGAATATTGGAGCGCGTATACGTTTTGAAACGGATTGGACAGAAACACTGCCCATCGAACTCAAATTGGATCTGATGGATATCCGACCTACTCCGCTTCATTGGGCTCGAAATAACTCGAGATGTTTTAAATTTGAGGTTTAGTGATGCCATGTTTCTTTGCGAGGCAGGGGAAGTGGCCAAAATCAATGAGAAATGAATTTTGGTGTTTCTCTGCCATGTAACGTGAAAATCTTATTTTTAGTTAAGCATAGTTCATGTATAAATTTATGTCAGATATAAATCGAACTTGTACCGATTCATATTTATTGATATAAATTTAAGATAATACAGAGATCAAATCCGAGTTGTATAAAATTCAGACTTATAAAACCAAAGACGCAGTGTGGTCCTGATTTAATGAACAAAAGATAATTATCCGATTTGATATTAAAAAAACCAATACTCAATGGACAAAAGACGTAATGTGCTCCTGATCTCGGCCCATGTAAAAGCCCATGCATTCCTTTCGGATGGAGGATAATCAAACTTTTAAAACTCGTAGATGTTACAAAGAACAAAAAAATATTTATCACAAACTTTTCCTCCATGAGTGTTTATCATTACTATTCTTTTGATAATTTATGTACAAATCTTGCAAATTTACATAACCATGTCGCTTTGTGTCAGATATGGACCATCCGATCCACATAAATATTCGTGTGCACTTGATTATCAGGAATATTGAAGTTTTTTTGTACGAATTGTAATGCGGATTGGACGGCTCTGACATGACATCAAACCGAATTTAATTTGATACAAGATCCGTGTGCACTTGATTATTGCCAAGTGAATTTATATTCGGTACAAGTTCGATTATATGTTCTGACATAAAATTATTTACGATTATATCTGACACCAGCTTTGCTAACTTTAAGCCTCATTCGGAGCCAGCGGAACCAAAAGTGTGCCTTCTTTTTTAATGTTACACATCACCGGAACCTTGCGGCGCTTCTTAACTTTCTTTACACTCAGTGACATCTCTTGAATTGTTTGTTTTCCATCCTCATTTTGTCGGATTCGCTTAGGTGGTGGGTCATGTGTTCACAGATTCGCTTAGATGGAATCTCTGTTCGGAGACGGCCACTGTCTACAGTCTACAGTATACTCGAAACTTGGCAATATTAATATGAGTTTTGACGGAGAATGTGGAAATGGACTCTCCATTCTTGTGGTGGCAAATATTTTATCCCATACATTTTGTGCGGATGGTTTGTTTCCTATGCCTTTGTGGCTTTGTGTACCTGACGAGATGTCTATGGCTGGTTTAAAGTTTGGCACACCATAAAGGAAAAGAAAAGAACCGTGTAAATTCAAAAGAAGTGTATAAAAACAATTTTGTTCAAGTAAACTGAAACATGCGATCAATTATATCGTTTATTTTAAAAGAAAATTTAAGAAATGAGAGATATATAGCAGCTGTGATCTTTTAGATAAATAACGAAAACTGGCTAATTATAATTAAAATGTATCAGTATTGTAATTTGATATATATTTTTTCTAAGATTAGTGACTTTGTATTGTAATTTGATATTATTTAGAAAATTCTTGTTTGTTTTCAATGTGTTAATATTAAGTTCACGAACATTTTACTCACATGTGCATATGTCTATAAATCTAATAAGAGATGGTGATTATACATTAATTATCTCTTTTTACAAAGTCAATATATTGCATTCAAGAAAACTTAATATCTTCCAAAATCAATATTTTCTACTTCAAATTTTATGCAATTTTAGTATCATTAAATATTTTGTATAAACTCATTAGACCATTGCAAGTTTTAAATTTTTGGTGAATGATAAATATTACATCAATTTCTGTCATTTTTTATGTGCATCATAGATAATATAGATTATATTTTAAAGGTTGGTTTTTAAATATTACAAACTTTTTAAGAGACGTATTAGATGTAAGTAAAGAGTATAGGGGTGAATAAGAAAGTGAAGAAGTATTAAAAGTATGTAAGGAAATAGAGTGAAGCTAATATGTACTAAATAGATTAAGATAAGTTGATAATCTTTACTCAAAAATTTATTAAATCAACTTCAAGCGACAAATCAAAACAGTTGAAACCAATTACTTCATGATTAACGTATTTGTATACTAAATTTATGTATTTTCAATTTTATTTATTATAAAGTCAAACGGTTATTTTTTTTTAATATATAACACATTAAAAATAAATTATAAATATTTATTTTTTAATAATTTAATTATATACCAATTAAGTTTGAAAATTTATAAATTTCAATTTCAAATATATTACTCATAAAATAAAAGCGATATACCAAACCTTGATTTTAATTAGTTTCACGGATGCATCTGTAGGAAAACTTTAAATCAAATATCTGGGATTGGGAATTTGGGATACCAAACTTAATTAAATTAAATGATTTAAATCATGAGTAACAAATTTTAATCGAGACAAACTTTCGCAGTCTACAGATGCATCTGTAGACGGAGTCCATCCAAAATCTGGGACTGGGATGCTCCGTCTGATTCTCTCTACTCGTAAACCTTTTGCCCTCTTTACACGGCTCACGGTGCACCGCGTCAGAGGCGTCTATCGCCTCCAATTCTCGTATTTTCTTCCTCTGCTGGACGCTGCGATTTCCACCTCTACCTTTTACGGTAATATCAACAAATCCTTTCTAATCTTTACTGTAATTTAATTCGTCTTTTGTAGATTTTACTCTTTTGTTTTTACATGTCACCCATGAAAATTGAGCTCAGTTTTGATTTGTTCTGATTGGATAGAGAGAAGGAAATTGGGTTGATTGTTGGTAGATTAATTTCACACTTCAGAACTTCAAAATTGGTATTATTGGAGGAATTGAAGAATTCAGAATTGGGTTTCACACTTAAGTTTGAATTGATTCTCGACCTTCATTTGAGCTGAGTTTCATGCGAGTTACTGAAATTAAGGGACTATGAACTAATATAGTTTGGAATTTAATAAGAATTAATACATGCAACACTCAGAAGTCAATGTATTTATGCACACCAGCTTGTAATGAGAAGTAGATGGTAATATATTAATTGATGAGCTAACAGTTTCTCTGCTAGTAATCATTTTCCCCTATTTGATAATATTTTCAAAATGGAAAATATCCTATATTGTATGGTATATATGCAAATTTTTGTACTAAAAAAGATTTATAAGTAAAATTCATTAAAATCTGCTAAAGATATACTGGTAAACAAAGGCACCAAAATTGAAGTCACGATTCATTTCAATTTCTTATATTATATACATTGGGTTAAATTACAAATTAAGCAATCTATAGTGTACTGATATTAGCAAGGGCACATATTAAAAAAACTTTCATTTTCATGATATGCAAAAGTAAAAAATGACGTATACAAAAAGCTGACAACATACCTGCTTACAGTTTCAATCTATGCCTTCATCCCAAATGCATCTTAATAATCCGATGGAAGGAGCCTTGCAAAAGCTTCAAGAAACTTCTCCTTTTATAGCATCCAGACCTGCACAGCCACCACAACCACGGTTAGAATCTGTTATTTTTGAGGCTTCCACTAGCAACTGCAATTTCACTGGGGAGTTCACCGATCCAAATTGGTACTCTGATGGAATTGGGACCAGTACCATGGCTGGTACTGAATTGATAAGGAGTAGTACGGTGGTGGAGTCTGAAGATTCACAGAGGCCGCTTGATTGGTGGACTGAGTTCATCGATGATGATTGGAAGGAGATTTTGGATGATACCGCTACTGGTACTGAAGCTCAGCCAGTGGTATGCTTTTTTTACCTTAATTACATTAACTAAAAATCAATTTGTGCTTTATATTCAGTTTTAGCATGTGATAAAGTGTAACCCATTATATGAAGACAAAATTCCTCGTGTGAACTCATCATAATTTAAAATGTATTTGACGTACCAGACTTGAATTTAGGCAAAAAGATTAATTTCATTAATTCACCCAAAGGGTTATATAGAGTGCACATCTTACATATAGGTCCCTAATCTATTCCATAATTGCCCTTTTACATAACTACCCTTTTTAAACTTGATTCTCAACAACCAGCAAAACAGAGCCTTTAAAGTAACCCCTGGAAAGCATGCAAATCGAAAAAAAATACCCGTCCTACCCAAAAAGAGTATCCCAATTGGCTCTCCTTTTTCCCGATATCATTTATCTTATTAGTAACAAAGAAGGAGGGTAATTTGGGATTCTTTGGGTCAAAAATAAGAAAAGTGAGGGATGCAAGAATGAAGATAATATATTTCAGTATTCGATGGGCATCACTGGTATTATAATGACCATGTTGGGTTATCCATGATACTCCTTGTTTTGCATGGGTAGGCATTAGATTACCTTTTTTTTTTTAAAAAAAAAAAGACACATTTAATATAATGCTATTTGATTTGATTTTTTCGTGCAATTTCTGCAAAAGATAATACGAAGTCTGAAAAAGCAAGTTGTCCTATTTTTGCCATGATACACTCTATTTGCAAATTGGCATTTGGTAAAACATATAAACAAGAGTGGTACATGTCCTTTTGGTGGATTAATGAAGAAAGTGTACTCTTTATTATAGGCTGCTCAACCTGCACCTGTTCAACCACCACCAGTGGCGCAACCAATTCAACCCCAACTGTCAATCCACCAGCTAAACGCAGCAAGTCCCGCCCCTTCAACTGCTAATCAGAGTGCCTCTAAGCCGCGCATGAGGTGGACCCCGGAGCTCCATGAGCGCTTCATTGATGCTGTCAATCGACTTGGCGGGAGTGAAAGTAAGTTACCCTCACATATCAATACTGGTGTTGCCTTCCTTGTCCAGCATTCGTTTCAGGCTTGATTCTGACTTAGAATACAGCTATTTCCACAAAAAGTGCAATATTTGGTATAATATAAACGGGTAGAACACATGTTGGGAATATTTAATTGAGGGTAATTTTTCTTTTATTGTTTTTTCTACAACATTTAAGTTTGTGATGATGCTATATTTCATTTTATTTATTTTCCTGAATTCGATATGTCATGTGTATTTTTTGCAAACATCCTGGAGGAACCCAAAAAAACCATTTTGGTACAATATTTTTGATATGGACCAAACTGTTCAGTGTGATAAACTATTGCTAGAATTTTTGGAATCTTAAGATTTCCGTTGTTAAATTTCAGAGGCCACACCTAAAGCAGTACTGAAATTAATGAAGGTGGATGATCTGACCATATATCATGTCAAAAGCCACCTCCAGGTGTACAACTCTTTTAATTGTTCAGCAATTTTCTGATCATTATCTTTTTCATTTTATTTTGATTAAAATGATAATTTTATCACTGGTTTTGTAATTGAAACTAACAAAATTCTTTGGAATATTGAAGACCTGCATCAACCAATACTTTTTTATTGTGGACGAGGTTATAAAAATACAGCTTTTCTCAACATTTTAATTGTGATTTTTTTTCTTTTGATGCAGAAATATAGAACAGCTCGCTATAGGCCAGAACCGTCAGAAGGTTCGCATCAAGCTCTTTATTTTCTAAAACTTAGTCTGGTCGGATATTGTAAATCTCACCCATTTAAGCCAATTTTCTCCTTGGTTTACATTTTTCAATTATTATTTTTTTTGTTACGCTCAGGACCAGAGGAAAAGGGGACTCCTTCTCAGGATGAACTGCCACCAATAGACAGCCTTAAAGCGTAAATTTGCTTTACTAGATACATTTAATAATTTTTTTGTTGATTTGCCACACACTGAAAGAATGAGCCACATTGATCAATGACTTTAAACAAATGCAATTGTTTATCTATTTCAGGAGCATGAATATCACAGAGGCATTACGGCTCCAGCTGGAGCTTCAGAAAAGACTTCACGAACAGCTTGAGGTTAATTTTCTTTTTATATATATATTTTTTCTCTGTAAAAGGTGGATACTAAAGAATAGTAATTTTATTCTGTGTGGTGAAGCATAATATGGGATTATTATTTTTCCTGTGTTTTCTGCTTGATAGATGAATTATGGCATTATCGAGACTACTTTGAAGTTACAATGGACTAAGAAGAAAATAGAAAATTGAGTATGAAATGTGAAAATACAAAAATCAAATTAAGAAGATAAAAGGATAAAAATTTAAGTGTCTATTATTACATGGCACAGGTGGTATCTCAAGCATTTAGTGTAAAAGAAAATTAGATGCAAGAGTATCTCAATATTTGGTCAATACTCGGTTATTTTCCTTTTAATTGCCAAAAATAAAAGAGAAATTAATCAGAAACTAAATTTAAGCATTTTTTTCTCTCTCAGATGCAAAGAAACTTGCAACTAAAAGTAGAAGAGCAAGGGAAGTACCTTCAAAATTTGATTGAGCAGCAGCACAAGTCGGGCGAAGGAAACCCTAATTCTTCAACTGATGTTGGTAACACTGACAAGGCCCCGAATGAAATTTCAGAAGGAAACCCTAGTTCAGCGGAAGCAGGTCTAAATTAGTGATAACTAGGAGATGGACAAGCTGATCTATGTATAGTTTATCTAGGTGTTAAAAGCATGATTAGTGTAGTACTCATGTTGACATGTTTAAAATACTTGTAAATTAAGGTAGTCAATTGGTAGTTGATCACTTTAATTTAGATATTTCTTATTGCAATAGTGCTTTATTGTCAGTGAACTTCAGTTTAGACTGTATTTTTAACTTGAGTAACGTGTGATGTTTTCATGCATTTGTTTAGAAAGGTCATCTCTTTCATAGCTGGGTTTAGTAGTGTACCAGTGAATCTAATTTAAAGATGCACATAACAGGAATTGCACTGGCAGCTCTCTTGGTGATATGACAAGCTTTTTAGTGATGTATCAGTGTATCAAAAGAATATATGCAACAGAAACAGTACTGATAATTGGCCTTTATTTTTCTTCTTTTTTTTCCTGAAGAAAATGTAGCAATCTGCCTGCTTTGGTCCTTGACGAACAGAACACACGAAAGTATTTCTCTGTATTTAGTACTTCATAGTTCATACAAAGACTTTGTAAACTAGTAGTAGTTTGCTCGAGATAATTCACGAAAACTCGGCCAAAGCTATAAACAAATGAAAGAAGTAATGGACCACTAATAAATTGTATTCCTATGGAAGAATATTATATTCGAATTTGTTTATAGGAACAGTGCGAGAAAATGTTAATTCGAATAATGTAAAAAGAATGTAAGATTGTATGATTCAAAATAATGCATATATTGTTTCAAATGTAATTTTTAAAATAGTGCCAATCTACTATTTCTATAAAATTTTGAATTAACAGAATATCACTAATTCATCATTATTTCGGAGAGAGAAAAAATGCATTTAAACTGCATCCAAATAAAAATGACAGCATTATTCACGAATTAATGTTGTTCCTTGAGCATTCAAACATACCACGTATGTCAACGGTCAAATACAACACTCAATTTCAACATGGCAAATGCAAGGAGTGCACCCGTACGCAAAGGCGGATTTAGAATTTTGGTTAGGAATAAGACACAAAATATTAGCAAGAGTATAATTTTTTTCTCCTAACGAATTAAAGCGGAGTAGTGGATAGAGATCTAAAAAAGTTACAGCACGACACAGTTCTGTCATGACACATGTGTCGGTTATGCGCCATGACCATTTATGTGACGTAACCATCTTTCGAAAATTTGGCACGACAAGGCACGTCATGCAAAAGATTTGATTACAGCACAACACATGGTCACGTGTAATTAAGTCCGTTAAATCTTTGATGGAATGGTGAATCTTAAATGAACTAACCTAAATTATGAAAAAAATAGTTAAAAACTTAAACGTGATCAAACGTGATAACGTAACCGGTCACATTTGGATACGTCACGTGTGGTCATGACGTGATTAATGTGTTGTGATCATTCACGTGCCATGACCATCATTTCAAATTTGGTCACGACACGATACGTGATCCAAGTTACGACGTGACTAGTCACGACACGGTACATATTTATATCCTTGATAGCGAACCTCTTTTTCTCCTAACAAATCAACTATTCTTCTAAGTGGAGTAGTGATCGGACTATGTCTTTTTTTTCTTTCTTTTTTTACGCGAATCAGTCAGGACTGACTTTCTTTTCCACATAATTTTCTTCTACTGGACCGTGAATTAAATTCAAAAATAGATCAGGAATAGACAAAGTATAAAATATCACTCAATTTAAAAAAATTTCGAATCCAGACACTCTACCCCCTGACCCTTACGGAACCTAAAATTTCTCTATTGTGGAGGTATACAAATTCCCAACATGGTTTGTTTACAAAAGGAAGAAAAATACAAATCCAGTATTGTACTTATAAAATCTGACAGTGGGCCATGGAAGTAGTTTCTTGAGCAAAAATTTAAAAAGTTATTCGGATTAAAATCAGCATGTGAAACTTTTTCTTCGCTAAGAAATAGTCAAAACAAAATTACAGAAAATCTGACAGCGGGCCATCAAAGGAATTTTAGGTGCGAAACGGCTCGTAATTACGACCCAATAAGCCCAACTACACGCGAAAGGTCAGTCAGCTTGATTCTTTATCAGATTTTCTGTTACAACACCTTGATAAAACTCCTGCTACAGGTCACTAATATTGATTAATCCATACATGTCAGTGACTTTTAACAGAGATGAGTTAGAGAATCTAGATTCGTCAATTTTGCAAGGTCGGCAGCTCAATTCCGACACTATTTACTATCCTTCCTCCAACTTTACATTGGAAACAGCTAGACCGGAAAGAGAGCGAGAGAACAACAAGAGAAAAAAACCATGGCGGCTGAAATGGAGACATCGACCGGCGGCGCGATCCAGCAAGAGCCGTTGGCCGAGGGAATGGAGGCGGCGGTGGAAAGCAAGGGGCCGCACAAACTGCAGAGGAAATGGACGTTCTGGTTCGACAACCAGTCGAAGCCCAAACAAGGCGCCGCTTGGGGTTCCTCTCTCCGTAATGTGTACACCTTCGATACTGTCGAGGAATTCTGGAGGTAGGTCTTGAGATTTACTTTAACTGTTCTTTTCTTAATTTTTGAAACGGATTTGTATTGTATTAGATCTTATCTCAACTGGTGTACTTTGTATTGAATTAACTTGATTTCTTTGTTATTGAAGTCTAATTAGAAACTTTTGTGCCTGAATGTAACGACCTATGCATTGATTGGTAAAATCTCTTTGCAATTAATGAACAAAGTCTCCATTGAAGTAGTTTTGCTTCTTCCAACTGTAATTGCACCAACCCACAACTTGCAAGGTCACTGTTCTTTGTTGATCAGGTTTTAGTTCAATCTGCAATTCCATACCAAATGTTTGTACCTTACCAGGGTAATCATAGTACTGTTGTCTCTAACAGTTAACAGCTTTGTCATAAATTATAGGTTGCTGAGGTTTTGTAGCAAAACTTCATGGATTAGTTACAGTTTAGTATTATTTTCTTTTCTGTATAAATTTGTTTAGCTCTTTCTAGAAACAAAAGGGTTGATGTAAGTGAAAATGTTTTTGTACTTATTTCTGACCAAGTTCTTGTATATTTACTACTTTTATTGTAGTTTGTACGACCAGGTGTTTAAGCCGAGTAAGCTGCAAGCAAATGCAGATTTTCATTTATTCAAAACAGGGATCGAGCCCAAGTGGGAAGATCCTGAGTGTGCCAATGGGGGCAAGTGGTCTGTCACTGTTGGCAGAAAACCTCAACTCGACACCATGTGGCTAGAGACGGTATTCATTCTTCTTTCTTAAAAAAAAACAAAATTGATACTTTGTTCTTTTGTAACTTATATGTCATGAATGATCACATGATGTAACTAATGACACTCTTTGTCAAAAGGTTAGACATTAACTCGTTTCTTGTTAAAAAAAGTAGAGTGCTTTAAAGGGAGAGTGTTAAAGCAAATATTTTTATTTTTAGGTGCTTAGTAAAAATTAGTCTTGATGGTTATCAAAATCATTGCATAGGAAAATCTAAATGCTAATGGCTCATACTTATGGCTCATTGGGCATTTAGCAATCCTGTTATGCATTCAAGCTGAAATAGGAGAAAATATTTTTCTAAAGGAGGGGCACAATTGGTACCTACCCTTTATTTTTTAGGGTTAGAATTCGCTGACAACGGCTTAACTTGACAACCTTGACAACATTTTCCTGAATCGACATCAAAATGGTCTATGAAATAGAAATAAAAAATTATAGACATGTTTTGCCCTATAGACTGATCGTGTATTTAATTTTCATACAATTTTGAATGTTTTTTGAAAGAAACAATTTGAATGTTATTTGATGTTCCATCAAATGCTGTTAAACATAGACCTGCAAATTTCAAGTCATTTGATTAACAGTGAAACTGCCATATTTAAATTATAAGTAATGTTTTACTATTGTCGAGGTTGTCTAGTTAATCTGTTATCAGTGGATCCCTGCCAATTTTTTATGACTTAATCATTATAGTTGGATGCAATTCAGAATTGTTTTATATTGTTTGTTAGTATTAAAAACTTCTTCTGTTAATTGCAAAAATAATCTTTCAGAACTTGGTTCTTGCAGTTATTGTTTACAGGTTCTATTTATTTGGTGTATGCACCCAAATGATGGTATATGCATCATTGCAATGGTTTGAGATAAAAGTAATTATCTATATTTGAACTGCCTTTTGTTTTTTCATAATAACTTTTTTTTACAAATCATTTTGTAATTTGCATATAAAAAATTATGTGTCATAGGACGACTTTTAGAAAGTTTCTTTGAGACAAGGTGTTGATGATTCATCCATGTCATATTTAACAAAGATTTTTTTTGCATTTTCTCTAAGAATATAATAATTGCAACTAAATTGTTGTAGATTCTGTTTTCTTTTTTTGGTGCTCATGCACCAATCTATTTAAATTAGGTTGGCTGTGACTGAATGAACATATAATTGGTTTTTTATTAGTAGAAAATTTCGTAATCTCAACTTCTAATTAACATTACATGCTTGTCTTGTCATACTATAATGGATTGATGTTGTTTCACTAACTGTTCACATGTGAAATTTTCTTTTGTTTTGATCGGGAAACATGAGTGCTATAAAATGTAATAAAGGCATTTTAATTTGTCTGCTATTGGTTTGAATTGAAATTTTCATACCAAGTTTGAAATAATAAGAGTTCCATTCGAGTTGTTATTTCATGGAAGTGTCATTTGTACTATTTTTCTTGTCATTATGATTACTAGTACTAAAAAAGTTTTGGTACTATTTGTAAACAAAAATATTTGAAATCCCCAAAGTTACCTTCTTGAAAATTATATCGATGCAAATTGTAACACAAGACATTGGACCAAATACACATGAAGTGCAGTCCAAAAGTATGTTTTACCAATAATTAAGAAGTGTTTTCTTTTTTCCATATTTTATATTTAATTATTTAGTTGTTTGCAGTATTAGCATAATGATGTGTGCATAAATTGAGCTTGACCTCTGTAATTTTGGTTATGATGATTGGTATTCTCCAATGTCTCAACTTCAATTTAGCCATCTGCATTTGTCGTAGTTTTGTTAATAATAGATAATGACATTGCTTGTGTATATGTAACAAAATAATTTATAGAAATAGAGCCATCTCCATTTGTATGACTTATTCACAAGTGTTTTGTTTACATGCTAATGTTACCTTTAGATATTCAAGGAAGACTGAACACTATTTGTGTGAATATTTATTGGTGGTTGGGGAAGGAATAATTTTTCATATATACTGATGCAAGGATCTAGGTTTTAGGTGAATTTCATGTACATGCAGCAAACTTGATTAGCATACATGAAAGCATTTTAGCTTTGCGACAATTTAGGATGAATTTGACAGTCATTTAATGAATAATTGAATCAGCTGAACAGGTGAGAGGGAATTTGTCTTTTATTTAATGAATAATTGGACCAGCTCAACAAATGAGATGGATTGTTTAAAAAGAAAAAAATCAGTTTTGTGTTTTTACATAAAAAATAAATCTCATTTATTATGAAACACTTCATTTACTTTCTTATGCAAATCCATTGGTTTTTCAGCTGATGGCTCTTATAGGAGAGCAATTTGAAGAAGCCGAGGAGATATGTGGGGTGGTTGCCAGTGTGAGGCAGAGGCAAGACAAACTTGCTTTGTGGACTAGGACTGCTAGCAATGAAGCTGTTCAGGTTTTCTTTTCTGTAGTTACACTTGCTCTTTGCTAGTCACATGCATTAGTCAATCGAGTACCAATCCATCTAGATATAGACTATAGTAGGGTCTCCTTCCATTAGACAACTGTCACACCTGTATAGTTATGAAGAAGCAAAAATTATGTGTTCCCTTGAAAGTTATTAAATTATGTTTGAACTACTCGGGTACCCAAAGAATCAATATTTCTTCCAAACTGTTAGGTGCAGAATCACTATGTGGGATGCTGTATGATATTCAGAGGAATGCATGAATTTTAGAAACAATGAAGTTGCCATGGAAAACTTTCCAAGCAGTCTTGATCAGTGGAATATACTTTTTAGATGGAAGAAAGGGATGTTGTGTTTCTTTGGAGAACAAAAAATGGAGTTAACTTTTACTAGATTACTAGACCTACTCAGTCAAACAAAACTATCCCAAGGAACTGTGAACAAGGGAATTTATGAGTTTTTTTATTATAAAAATAAGGTTTTTGTAGGATCCTAAAATCTCTCAGCATAATTTCTATGATGTTCCTTTCCGAGGAAGTAGCCTTCAGTGTCAAGCATGGCCTTAATCTTTCCAAAATAACTTCCATCTTTTTAAACCTCACCCCTCATTTTTTTTTTCTCCCAACCATGCTATATTTTAGAAGCTTATTACTTGCATGTCGAATTGAATGGTTTAGAAAATAAAGTAGCTTTCTGCTATGGAAACTCTCTTTTTGCAACAGATAACAATTTGGCATTTAATATTTTCTTCTGATCTGATCTATATTTGGTATGTACAGACGAGCATTGGCAGGAAATGGAAAGAAATCATTGATTGCAATGATAAGATTGTCTACAGCTTTCATGTATGTCTTATCTCTCTTCTTGTCTCTATTCTATATTGAAACTGGGGAGTTTATGGCCCTTGAGATGTTGCTGCTGTAGTGCATGTTATGTTACTTGCACCACAGTATCATCTCAAGATGCCAAGTGTACTTGTACAGTTGACTTTAATGCTGTATCAGTCAGACTCGGTAACCATAAATAGCAAATTATATGGAAAGTCAAATTACTTACCCTTCAGTTGCTGATCTGCTGAAACTGAAAATACATGCTACAGAAAAAGTCTGGTTCATGTGCGCCATTATTTACCTCTAATTTGATGTTTGTTTATATAATAACATGTTTTCGGTTTGATTGAATAGGATGATGCTAAAAAAGAAAAATCTAACAGAGGGGGTCGATACAATGTGTAATTGTCAAAATGATGCTTTTGTAGAAGTATTACTGTTGAGAAATTTTTGTTCAAACATTCTTTTGCTAAATTCGACATGCTTAGGAATTCTCCAAATCCTTTTTTTTTTTTTTTTATGTTTGAACTATAGGCATATTTTAGCATTTGCGTGCGAGATAGTTACAGCATCTTTTGCTACCTTTTTGCCTTTCTCTAATTCCTACATGATGTTAGAATTTTGCATTTGAAAAAGTGAGATTTTGGCATGGATGCTCATTATACTTTATGCATCATTTTACTTCTAGTATTGGACTAACGGATGTTGTTGCACCATCGCCTTATTCTCTGATTGGTTTGGTTTTGATCTAGACACGGTGTCATGTATATTTATAAGGTAGTCCTTATAATATGGTAATACACAAAGTTCAGGCACCTTATAATGATCAAAAGTTATAATGAAGATAAAGGAATTTTCATTGTATGTCGGACATACAAGAATTGTAAATAATTATATCAAACTGAACTCAAAAGGACCGCATGGTAAATAATTGTTTTTAAAATTTTAAAAGTTCGAATGCTGATCCAACAGATGCATGATCTTGTTGACCAAATATTTTGAACTCTGAGATGTGCAAGATAACAAAATTATTTAAATATATATGTAATTGGGCAATTACACATTGAAGTTATTTATTTAGCTATTTTTATTGATAATGCTTGAAGGTATTTTAATGAGATCCCTGAATATATATATATATAGAGAGAGAGAGAGAGAGAGAGATTGGCATAATAAATAGTAAAAAAATTTCAAAAAATGTAAAATTTGGTCTCCAAGCACAATTTAATATATAGATCACATCTAACGGTTTGGATTGACTGTTTGGACTTTGAAAATCTGAAAACCAATTGGTTGCACCATGGCTCCGGAACAAACACTTTGCTTTTTACATTTTCAAAGTCCAAATGGTCGATCCAAACCGTTCAACATTCAATCTATAATGAAATGTGCTTGGAGACTAAATTTTACATTTTTTGAATTTTTTTACTATTTATTAAGTCAGTTTTAAATTCGTTATTTTCAATGATCTAGAAATTTTTCACTTTTTATTAAAATCAGCGATTTTAAAACTACCTTAATAAATAGTAAAAAAAATTCAAAAAAAATGTAAAATTTGGTCTCCAAGCACATTTTAATATAGAGATCACACCTAATGGTTTGGATCAACCGTTTGGATATTGAAAGTCGGAAAACCAATTGGTTGCACCACAGTTCCGGAACAAACGTTTTGATATTAGCCAACCTCTCTCTCTCTCTCTCTCTATATATATATATATATACTATATATATATATAGAGAGAGGGGAGGGATCCAATTACACCCTTTTTTTTGACACATCTTGACATTGTTTTTTTTATAGGCCAATTTTGCGATTTCAAAATCCAAATAGTCGATTCGAACTGTTCAACATGATCACCATATTAAAATGTGCTTGGAGATCAAATTTTACATTTTTTTGAATTTTTTACTATTTATTAAGATGGTTACAAAATCATTGTTTTTCAATGGTCTGAAAACAACGATTTTGTAACCATCTTAATAAATAGTAAAAAAATTCCAAAAAAATGTAAAATTTGATCGCCAAGCACATTTTAATATATCCATCATGTGGGACGGTTTGGATCGACTATTTGGACTTTGAAAATGGTAGGTGTCAAAGTGTGTCAAAAAAAGGGTGTAATCCGATCTCTCCTCATAAATATATATATATATATATATATGAGGAGGGATCCAATTACACCTTTTTGGTCACACATCATGACACTGTTTTTTTTATAGGTCAAATTTGCGATTTTAAAATCCAAACAGTCGATTCGAACCGTTCAACATGATCACCATATTAAAATGTGCTTGGAGATCAAATTTTACATTTTTTTGAATTTTTTTACTATTTATTAAGATGGTTACAAAATCGTTGTTTTTCAATCGTCTGAAAACAACGATTTTGTAACCATCTTAATAAATAGTAAAAAAATTCAAAAAAAATGTAAAATTTGATCTCCAAGCACATTTTAATATATCCATCATGTTGAACGGTTTGGATCGACTATTTGGACTTTGAAAATGGTAGGTGTCAAAGTATGTCACAAAAAAAAGGTGTAATTTGATCCCTCCTCTCTCTCTCTCTCTCTCTCTATATATATATATAGAGGAGGGATCAAGTTACAACAATGTTACAACAACCATTTTTTGCGATTTCAAAGTCCAAATTGTCGATCCAAACCGTTCAACATGATCTCCATAATAAAATGTGCTTCCATATCAAATTTTACATTTTTTTGAATTTTTTACTATTTATTAAGATGGGTACAAAAACTAGTCAAATTCATACCATTGAATTTTGTACCCATCTTAATAAATAGTAAAAAAATTCAAAAAATATAAAATTTGATCTGGAAGCACATTTTATTATGGAGATCATGTTGAACGGTTTGGATTGACGATTTGGACTTTGAAATCGCAAAAATAGTTGTTGTAACATTGTTGTAACTTGATCCCTCCTCGTATATATACATATATAATTTGGCTAATATGCTACGCGTAGCATAGAGGGCCTCCGTGCTACGGCTCAATATTTGAGTTTTCAAAATCCTAACGGTCGTTCTGAACCGTTCAACATGATCTCCATACGAATATATACTTGCAAACCAAATTTTACATTTTTTAGAATTTTTTTTCTAATTTTTTAGATAGGTAGAAAATCACTTGATTTGGAAATCACTTGATCAGCAATTTTCAAAGTGGCTTAATAAATAGTAAAAAAATTCCAAAAAAATGTAAAATTTGGTCTCCAAACAGATTTTAATATAGAGATCACATCTAATGGTTTAGATCGACCGTTTGGACTTTGAAAATCCGAAAACCATTCATTTGCACCAAGTACTTAGTGCAAACGTTTGCGTCTTAGCCACTCTCTCTCTCTCTCTCTCTATATATATAGAGTGAGGCTATGGTACTTCGGCTAGTGTACTACGGCTCAATATGGTACTTTTTAAAATCCTAACGGTCGATCCGAACCGTTCAATGTGATATCCATATGAATATGTACTTGCAAACTAAATTTTATATTTTTTCGAATTTTTTTACTATTTTTTTAGATAGATAGAATTTTCAGTGTTTTATACAAATTCTGGACCATCAAAATTCTACCTATCTAAAAAATAGTAAAAAAATTCGAAAAAATATAAAATTTAGTTTGCAAGTACATATTCATATGGATATCACATTGAACGGTTCGGATTGACCGTTAAGATTTTAAAAAGTACCATATTGAGCCGTAGTACACTAGCCATAGTACACTAGCCGAAGTACCATAGCCTCACTCTATATAGAGAGAGAGAGAGAGAGAGCTGGGCTTAGCTAAGCCATGGAGTAAAACGACTTGGTGCTCCACGCCTCATTATTTTCATTTTGAAAATCCAAACTACCGATCCGAACCGCTCAACATGATCTCCATATTGAAATGTGCTTGGAGACCAAATTTTATATTTTTTAGAATTTTTTTACTATTTATTAAGCCACTTTGAAAATCGCTGATCCATTGGTCCAGAATTTTTTACTGTTTTTTACTGTTCACAATGGATCAGCGATTTTCAAAGTGGCTTAATAAATAGTAAAAAAATTCCAAAAAATGTAAAATTTGGTCTCCAAGCACATTTCAATATGGAGAATAGCTTGAGCGGTTCAGATCGGTAGTTTGGATTTTCAAAATGGAAATATGGCGTGGAGTACAAAGCGTTTTACTCCATGGCTAAGCTAAGTCGGACTATATATATATATATATATATATAGAGTAGGGCTATTGTACTTCGCGAAGTAAAACTTCGTTTTACTTCACGCTCATACTCCCATTTCCAAAATCCAAATCGTCGATCCGAACCGTTCAAGTTGTTCTCCATATTGAAATGTGCTTGGAGACCAAATTTTACATTTTTTGGAATTTTTTTACTATTTATTAAGCCACTTTGAAAATCGTTGATCCATTGTGAACAGTAAAAAATTCTGGACCAATGGATCAGCGATTTTCAAAGTGGCTTAATAAATAGTAAAAAATTCCAAAAAATATAAAATTTGGTCTCCAAGCACATTTCAATTTGGAGAACAACTTGAACGGTCGGATCGACATTTTGGATTTTGAAAATGGGAATATGAGCGTGAAGTAAAATATTGGTTTTACTTCATGAAGTACAATAGCAAAATTCTATATATATATATATCAAAATGGTAGTTCCTCAGTTGTGGTCATACCAATTCGATTTTGTAATTTTCAAAGTCCAAACAGTTGATCTAAACCGTTCAACATGATATCTGTATTAAAATGTGCTTGGAGACCAAATTTTATATTTTTTGAAATTTTTTACAATTTATTAAGATGGTTTGAAAATCGCTGTTTTGAAGTATTTTTCAGCACCATTGAAAATAACGATTTTCAAACCATCTTAATAAATAGTAAAAAAATTCCAAAAATTGTAAAATTTGATCTCCAAGCACATTTTAATATAGATTGAACATCTAACGGTTTGGATCAACTGTTTGAACTTTGAAAATCGAAAAACGACTTGGTAGCACCAGGGGCTAGGAACAAACATTTTGATATTTGCCACACTCTTTCGATATATCGTTTACATGCTAATTGTGACATATATTGCGAAATGGCAATATTAATAACTTCGCGATGTTATTAAAATTTTGGGTTTATTTTAAGGGTGCATGTTGGCGTCTGGAGTTGTGTTGATTATATCAATTTCACATTTGGGAAATAAATCTGCTGTTATTCCCTGGGACCTGTTATTCCGATTCTAACTTCTCAAACTTTTTCATGTGCAATTTTAATGAAGTAACTTTTTCAAGCACGAATCTCAACGAAGATTAACGGTTAGAATCGGAATAACATGTTCCTGTTATTTCAAAGGAATAACAACAGATTTATTTACCATTTTGTAGGCAACAAACAGATTTCCCAATTTCCCAATTTACCCTCAATTGCCTTGCATACGCAAAATGGCCTCAAGTCAGCCAATTTATTTAATAAAAAATCTTTTTGTGCATTATAGCAGTTGTCTCAATAAGCCTTGTTTCCCTCTGATTCCCTTTGGATATTGATTTGCTTTTGTTTGTGCATAAATTAATACAGATAAAACAAGGCTAAAATCAATGAAGTCGAGACTCAAAAGTGCTTAAAAGAATGTTTATCACTTTATCTAGATATAAATTGGTTAAATTAATAAGTTCAAATGTGTTCCGCGAGGCCATATTATTTGTGATCTCATTTGTTCAATTTATTTTTCTCTCTTTACTTTTCATAATTATATGAGTCATGTGTAATGTTTTTTTTTCTCCTTGTTTAAAATTGTATGTTTTTGACATGTATCAAAGGTGTAATACATGAATAAATTTGTGTGTTTTATTTTTGCATAAATTACCACATGACTACTCGTTTTGTTTACTACTATGAGGAGGGATCCAATTACACCTTTTTTGGTGACACATCATGACACCGTTTTTTATATAGATCAATTTTGCGATTTCAAAATCCAAACAGCCGATCCGAACCGTTCAACATGATCACCATATTAAAATGTGCTTGGAGATCAAATTTAACATTTTTTTGAAATTTTTTTACTATTTATTAAGTTGGTTACAAAATCGCTGTTTTTCAATGGTCTGAAAACAACGATTTTTGTAACCATCTTAATAAATAGCAAAAAAATTCAAAAAAATGTAAAATTTGATCTCCAAGCACATTTTAATATATCCATCATGTTGAACGGTTTAAATCGACTATTTGGACTTTAAAAATGGTAGGTGTCAAAGTGTGTCACCAAAAAAGGTGTAATTGGATCCCTCCTCTACTACTATACATATCTTTAGCATTTAAAAAAGAGTGAGGCTATGGTGCTATGCATAGCACCAATGGCTAGTGTACTACGGCTCAATATGGTACTTTTTAAAATCCTAACGGTCGATCCGACCGTTCAATGTGATATCCATATGAATATGTACTTGCAAACTAAATTTTATATTTTTTCGAATTTTTTTACTATTTTTTCAGATAGGTAGAAAAATCAGTGTTTTTTGAAAATTCTGGACCATCAAAATTCTACCTATCTGAAAAAATAGTAAAAAAATTCGAAAAAATATAAAATTTAGTTTGCAAGTACATATTCATATGGTTATCACATTGAATGGTCGGATCGACCGTTAGGATTTTAAAAAGTACCATATTGAGCCGTAGTACACTAGCCATCCGTGCTATGCATAGCACCATAGCCTCACTCTTTAAAAAAAAATATATTATTTGTGTCTAAGATACGCTGGATACAAAAGCATACCACCATCGTTCATCCTAAAGCATACCTCCAGAGGGCTGTTCTCCGCTCTCCCCTCGCCGTGCTTTGGGCTTCACCAAAGTCGCCTCGCCTTCGCCTGACCTCCTCTCTCCCGCTACCTGTCATGGGGGTTGCTTCTCCTAATCAATGTCCTCCCACCCACCTTCTTCTCCGATTGTTCTTCTGTTTCATCACTTTGATTTAGTACTGTTTTCTCTTCTGAAGGCTTGAAATAAAATGATAACTCTTTTCTTTTCACTAGAATATTTAGATAGAGAAAGTCAATCAAGTTCGAGTAAATGAATTTTGGCATTTTTAATTTTGTAACTTTTTAGTATATCTGGAGTTTCTTGGAGAATTCCAACTGTAGTGAAGTACCAGTTTCAGTATGAACCGTCCCTGACTTGTATGTAATATGATAATTGTTCCTGGTATTGTCATGTAGAGTTTGGCACTGCAGAGGATTTTGTTCAATTTATAATTTTCTTGGTATCTAGGGGATATTCTGAATTCTGATATTATTGGATATTGGATTCTTACTAGTCTGTATATCTTGGTAGCTTACTATAAATGGATAGAGCAATAGAGAGACAGGATGCCATGCCACTACATGTCCTTTCATTCTCTTAATCCTTGAGTTACCATCTGGAGCAGGAAGCATTTTATCAAATGTCAAAGATTTTGGGGTTTACAGATCTGACACTTTCTTTGATCATGCAGCCGAAACTGAAAATGAATCCTTAGTCTGTTAGGATCTTTATCACTTTTTCAAAAGAAAAAGAAAATAGCATTTTTTAATTTGTTTAACTTAAAAATAAAACAAAAATTATTCCTTGCTTGTCATTCTCTTTGATGTGCAGGGTGGCACATGCCAGAACTAAAAAATCATGTGTTTTATTGGTGATATGATCTTTGGCTAATTAGAATTTTGCTGAATAGATGCAGCCACGTAGGTATCATACCAGCAATACATGTGATATATTCGGCTTGTCAGAGGAGCTGGTTGTGCTGGTATATCTGTCTGTTGCAAATGTAGCATGTTGTAGTAGTTGTCTTGTGACTTGTCAGAAGAACTCTAGTTCTTAAAAGTTCATTTGGAAGTTGAAAAGGTACCAAATACATATTAGTAACAGTTTATTTGGATAATGGCTAGATTCTGTACTGTATTACTAATAAAAATAAGATGTGTGCATAGAATTTTTGCAGTTGATCTAGTGATATTTCTGAGGAGGATTCAAATCGATAGTATTATTCTTAGAAAGCTTTTTATTTTAATGTTTGAAACATTTTGAGTAGCAATTGGTAAGCAATTCGTGCA
This sequence comes from Carex kokanica, assembly GCA_025461125.1. Classification (NCBI taxonomy): domain Eukaryota; kingdom Viridiplantae; phylum Streptophyta; class Magnoliopsida; order Poales; family Cyperaceae; genus Carex; species Carex kokanica. The sequence continues at coordinate 90,936 of JAJGRX010001034.1, read as the reverse complement.
ACGTCCATTGAACCATGTTTCTTTTCTTTTAATAGTAATATTACTAACTATTCAAAAAATTAAAATTGATCCAGAAAGTGAAATCTAGTAATTTTCACTAAAAGGTCTGATATTAATCAAATAAATATCTCACTGCAGCACTGTGTAGAGTGAATACGTTGCAGATACTTATAATCAATCTGATTAATACCAAACAAACAATGCTCTCTATCATTAAGGCTGAGCCGTGATTCGCTTTCTGGTCTTCCAGGGTTTGTATTCCTTCTCCTCAAGCATGCTCTCTACCTCCTCAAATTGCAACCCCTTTGTCTCTGGCACAATGAACCATATCAACACAAATGCAATCATGGACACGATACCAAACAGAAGGAAGGTGGGGGCCGTGCCCAGTGCCTTAGTCAGGCTAAGAAAGCTTTGTGATATAATCAAATTGGCAATCCAATTGGACACAGCAGCAATACCACCACAGAGGCCACGGAAGCGGAGCGGGTAGATCTCAGAGTTGACAATCCAAGGGACAGTACCCATACCCGGAGAGTAGGAGATGATGTAGGCTCCAAGGGCGATTAAGGCAAGCCAACCGAAGTTGCTTGGGCAGCCCTGGGTGTACCACTGTCGGTGGTTCGCATGGCATGTGTCCTTGGTCAAGTCCTTTGAGGCCAAACATGCACCTGGTTGGAGCTGCAATGAAAAAGGAAAAAAATCATATTATATGTAAATAAAGTTGTTTGATGATCTGAGAGAATGTAGGCAATTTATTTAGGTTTGTTACATTCCCAACAAGTTATAAATTTGTCTTAAGTCTCATTTTTTATTTATTTAATCCAGCGTCTACCATGAAAACTAAAGTATATATAATGATTCCAAAGAAACTCAGTCTGCAGTGCCTCAAGTCTCTGTACTGAAAAAGTTTTCCAATTAACAAGTATGATTAAGTTTTTACCTTATTTGGTGTGCTTGCACAGAACCCACAATCAGCAGCAGCCTTCAAGCAGTCTGTGCACTTCCACCGGATGCCAGAGCCGATTTTGAAGTCAGAGCAAGTCTCGTTCCCAAAAAACTTGGTCTCTGTCTCACCAACTAACGGCGAATGACTAGCAGCGGCAAAGAAAATTCCACTTAGCACAGCAAGGCATGCTACAATACCCACCAAGCTGATCAGCATCAGTCTCCTCCTGCCCGCACGGTCCACAAAGTACATGCTAACAACGGACCCAACTGCATTGAGCCCACTAGTGATCAAGGAAAGTGCCAATGCAGTGCTATTTGATGCAAAACCGGCGAGCTGAACAATGGTTGGGCTGTAGTACATGACAGAGTTGATGCCCACAAATTGCTGCGCGACTTGGATGAGGATACCTGCAGCAAGACCGCGACGGATAGCGACACTTCTGAGTGCCTTCCTGAGTTTGCCAAAGAGGCCATCATCACCAATGCCGCCTTCTTGTGCAATCTCTTCTTCAACAGACTGGCGGAGGGCTCCGATTTCACGCTCCACCTCCTCGGCTGGGTAGATTTTGCGTAAGATCTGAGCTGCTTCCTCCTTCCTTCCCTGTTCAACAAAATGTATTGCAATTAGAGATGCACTTATTGTTGATATATTAGTTATTACATAACTTATGCTATAGAAGGAAGATGCTTAGAACATGTCTCGGAGCATATGAACTTGATAAAGCAAAAAAAGAGACACTGTCCATGTTTTTTCAGGAATATATCATGGAGAAGTGAGTGTTATTAATTATGTACTTCTTGATTATGAATGAAATATTCTACCTTTCGATAGAGCCACCTTGGCGACTCAGGGAGTGATAGCATCAGCACAAATTGAACCAATGCAGGAAGTCCAGCAATACCGAGCATCCAACGCCAAGTTCCTGGTGCCTACATTAATATATAATATACCCCCGATTTATAAACAATTTATGATATATTTTATCTGTTATAAACTGAATTTTTAGTTTACCTTGGTGAAAGCTAGGTTAATTAGGTAAGATAAGAACTGTCCTCCAGTAATGAGTAACCCATTCATGCTTACAAGTGCTCCTCGGATTCTAGCAGGGGATGCCTCGGAAATAAATAAAGGAGCAGTCATCGATGCCATACCAACTCCAAAACCTACAAAAATTCTACCTATTATAATGACCCATGGAAGTGGCGCTATGGCCATGATAATTGCTCCAACAAAGAACAGAATGTCGGCAATTAAGATGGATGGCCGCCTTCCTAGTCGGTCGTTCAACCAGCCACCTAGTGCTGCACCAATTATCGCACCAGCCACTGCCATACTAACGATGGTTTCCTGTTTGGTGAGAACGAAGAGATATTAGCTTGATTAATCACAAAGGTTTGGATGTGTATATGTGATATACTGACCTGAAGCACAGTGCTTTTCTCCACTTGCTTGAAGTCATCTCTGATGTAGAGAAGTGCTCCCGAAATGACACCTGAAAACAAATGTTGCAATATGGTATAATTTTACGGATTTCTGATAGTATATAATTCTGCATTAGTTTTCAAAAAGCAGAATTGAATATTATCCGCCACCCAATGGATTTGCAATTGATTTGTCGTCAAGAAATATTTTTGTGGGCCTTTTCTGCACAATTTCATTGTAAATAAAGTCAAGACCAATTATTCATATATTCATTGCTATGTAAACTAAAGAAAAGGTACTGACAAATTCCAGGTGATCTTCTTCCTCATAACAAAAGAATTATGCAATGTTTTACCTGTGTCGTAGCCGAAAAGAAGGCCGCCGATACCAGCTGACAAAGCGAGACGAAGGATGTAAGGTTGTTTCCATGTCAAATGGAGGCATTCTTTGAACTCAGTCTTGTCTGCCTTGTGGATGCCTCCCTCCACCATCTTTGCACTTCAAACTACGAAACCTGCTGCTCAGCTGCTTTTATTAAGATGGTACAGACAAACAGGTTAGTTCAAAAGATGATCACCATGATTAGCATTTTTTTTTCTGTTGCAAAATATTATTTGTACAGAAGGAATATATGCAAAGTTACATGTAGCAAATTTAATATGCAAAAGCAGCAGAAGAAATTATCATGGGAATATATTTTATGTATAGTTCTCACCTCACAATTGAAGTTTGTTTTTATTTGCTTTTGAAGGTACAAAAATAATAAATATATTTGATTATATCTATTTTGCATTTCTTTTTTTAGTATAGAAAAGTTTTTTTTTTTTTTTACTAAGAATGAAAAACTATTTTGAAACATTGTTTATTAATTTCTCTTCCTCCCAAATTTTCTCCTCCATTGAATTGCTCCCTTTACGAGCGCTCTTTCTCACATAATATATTTTTTGTGACTTGCTCTTAGCGAAATTTTGAAGATTCCATTCCATGTTGTTTGAGAAAAGACTAATCTTTTTCTTATTAAAAAAAACAACTTAAATTGCAAAGAATAATTTTATTTAGTTTCATTAAGAAATAAAAAAGAAAAAAAAATTCTAAAATGGCATAAGTTTTATGAAGTCAAAATTCTAAAATGGCATTAAGAAATTACATTCCAATGAAATCTACAATTTTATATGCGATTACTAAAGAAGAACGTCTTAATAAATTATGTTAGACGCGATTCTTAAATTCTCAAAATTATAAAAATAATTATTTTACAATGAACTTTATAAAATTCTTCTCATGATTAAACTACCAAAAAAAATAAGAAAATAATCCGAAAGTTATACAACCATATATGCCTCCATTTAGAAATTTATTTTAGCTGAATTTTATGTGCAATATAAATTGTATCTATTTGTTTTAGCAAAAAGAAAGTTTATGTACATGTAAAAGACAATAATTATAGTTTATTTGTCAATTTTGATGAACATAAACACACAAACGCATCGAGCTACAGTTTATACATAATATTTGATGCATCTATTTGTTTTTAACAGAGGCGGAGCCAATTCATTCCAGGGGTAGGCAGTTGCCTACCCCTGGAAATTGAAATTTAGTTACCGATTATACTGATTCTAAACTTATGCCTACCTCTGATTTATTAATTGCCTCCCCCTGTTTTAGCCCATAAAAGCCCATTGCACCAACAGCCCAATTCTTATTAATTTTCCTATAGGAGCAGCAGCAAGCAACATACCTGTTTAGAAAAAAATCTAAATCTGATTCTGTTTGTGCGCTAATTTGGAAAAAAAATCACAGCAACAACGAATCCAGTGGAGAAAGGAGCGATTCCAAAAAGAAAAAAAAGAGGCGACTCAGGGCTTAGGCGAAGGTGAGAAGACTGCTCAGACGGAGGTGACCTAGAAAGAATTGTTCTGCCCACCCCTGACCCAAATCCTGGCTACGCCACTGGTTTTTAATACAGATAAAATTATGCATATGCATAAGATATTGAGTGAGGCTATGGTACTTCGGCTAGTGTACTACGGCTCAATATGGTACTTTTTAAAATCCTAACGGTCGATCCGAACCGTTCAATGTGATATCCATATGAATATGTACTTGCAAACTAAATTTTATATTTATTTGAATTTTTTTACTATTTTTTTAGATAGGTACAAGTTTCAGTGTTTTATACAAATTCTGGACCATCAAAATTCTACCTATCTAAAAAAATAGTAAAAAAATTCGAAAAAATATAAAATTTAGTTTGCAAGTACATATTCATATGGATATCACATTGAACGGTTCGGATCAACCGTTAGGATTTTAAAAAGTACCATATTGAGCCGTAGTACACTAGCCATCCATGCTATGCATAGCACCATAGCCTCACTCCTTAAATTAATGTACTTGAGTGCTATATTAAATGCACTGCTAGATCCGCAGTTTTAAACTACGGTCCTGATACTATAAACATTTTTAGAAAAAAGAATTAATTAGTTTTTTTAAAAGATGGTAAAGGAGAAAAATTCGGTGGAAATGCAGACAATTTCCAATACAAAAATTAGAAGCAGCAAGGAATGTCCCAAACATTGCCCTAATTATTTCTTCGTTTTTTTTCTCTTTCCAACTGTCGTCAACTTAGATTATCAAACGTGCAATTGTCATAATGTGATATGACAGTACTGTTTTTCTTTTGAGCAAAATCGGGAGTAATTTTGGGAATCAAATCTGTTGAATTCTAAAATCGAACTCTCTGAGGAATTTTATACACGCATCTCAAAGTAGACAGTTTTTATGCATCAATCTCGAAACATATAAACGGTTAAACTGGATAATTGTATTAAGCAATGCTCGATAAATTAACCTTTTTATTTATCTTAGAATAAAGATGAGAATATATTTTTTAGAAATTATTATAAAATAATATAAAAAATAGATTGAGTACGTTAGATTTTCATTAGTCTAGAAGGGGCCGATTTACTGCTTTGGATTCAAACTTTCGAACCGAGTTACTGGTCCGGCTTCAAATTTTAGAGCCGAGTTAGTGGTCTGGATACAAACTTTGGCCACATCAAATCCTACCTATCCACTTCTCTCTCTGCTCTCTCCTTCCTCCATTCTCCTACAGGTGCTCATTGGATCCGGTTTAATCAAATTTTAAATTGAATTGAGAGAGTTCGGATTAAACGGTTTGTTTTTTCCGATTAAATGGATTGATGGTTCATTTTGTAAAACCAGTTTAATTGTTCGGTTCAATTTCGGTTTACAAATTTTCAAAACTGATTAGACTGGATCGACCAAAAATCTTAAATCCGTTCCCCGTCCGAATCAAACATTTCAAAAATTCAAAAATTATGATATAATGTATATTGCTTTGTTCGGTTTAAAACCTGTTAAACCGAACCAAACAAAAAATTTCAATCAATCTTAAAACAAATTAAAAAAACTAACAAAAAAATGTTTATTTTTATGATTAGCCTTCTCATTTCGGTTCAACCGAACAAATTGAAATTTAGTTTTGTTTGTTCGGTTCGGTTTTAATTCGGTTGATAAGTTTATTTTGATCGGTTCGGTTGTATTTTTGAAAACCAAATAAAATTTTAGTTTGTCTATTTTATTTCAGTTTTAACTGAATCGAACCGATGAACAACCCCTACCTTCTCCCATCCAAAAGCTGTTTTTTCGGATCCAAAATGGAGAATAATCGTGCGGCTTTGTGTATTGTTTGTGAAAAAAAAATACTTTGAAGTCGGATCACTAACTTAGCGCCTTCTAGGCCAAAAAAATCTCATGTAATCAATATATTTTTCTATATTATTTAATTAAATTTTCTAAAAAATAAAAATTCTCAAAGCTAAGCCCAAACCCAACTGAGCAATTTTTGTACCACATTGTATTCTCAATTCTCATCCCAGCAGAAATACACAGAGATTTTTTTTTTTTTTTTTTACTTTTGAAGAATACTCTTGTTATTTCCACCAGACCGCAATCGATTGTACTGTGTACTTGTTCTAGTTCTTGTTTCTCTGAGTTGCTCAAAATTTAGGGCCTGTTCGGATGTCATGGGATTGTGCGGGATGGAATTTTACGGGTTCGGGAATTCACTTTTTAATTTGTGGGAACCCATATTCATGAGAACGCACAGGAATAATTATGGGAATTTGTTGATGAGTGTTCGGTTGTACTGTGAGATTAGTTGTGAAAAATATTGATTTATTTATAAATTATGTATTTCTATTTAAATATGGAGATGAAAAAATAAAAATACATAAAACAAAACAAAAAGTATTTTAATAATACAATTAAATAAAACTCTTAGTATCAGTACAATTATTCTTATTAATAATTATTAATATAATTAAATAAAATGATTAAACAATAACATTATAATATTTATTAATTATTATTTCATAACAATACTTTTGCTCATAAACTAGTAATTAACTTTGGATATAAATAAAAATCTCGGCGAAAGAGTATTGTCCCTTCGAATTATAAAACAAACTATACCAACAAAAAAAATTGATGAGAAAGAGCTAGGCTGAGTCAGAAGACCACGTGAAGTGAGAGAAAATTTGGGGAAAAAATTATTCAGTCTGAGATAATAGTATTTTTCCCAGAAAATTGCACTAATATGGGAACTATTTTGGGATACATTTGGGAACCCGTCGGGACAATAATAGCCAGCCGAACGGAGCTCTGAAAAAAAATAGATAATTGACCCCAATCCTATTTAATTCCGACGAAATTGTGGGTGCCAAACAGGACCTTAGCGTTCTTGTTTCATTCCATACTAACCTTCTTTACTCGTACTGTTTAGTTTGGAACTGGAAACAGAATTGAAATAGCAAAAGTAGGCTTGCACAGGCACCAATTTCTAGTAACGAATAGTTAGTTATGTTGGATCACATTTTTACTCTCGACGTAAAAAAATAATTATGTGCGTGCTTCAGTAATTTCAATGAAAATTATATTTGTTTATGTTTTTCGGAGTAATTCTAACATCCATCAATCTTCTGTATGGAACATCAATCGGTCAAATTTTACAACTGTAATTAAAAAAAAAAAAATCTTTTTATTAGAGTGAAATTAATATGGGTCCTATCTATAAGTATCTTTTTATTTTTGGTATTTCAAAATTTTATTTTTAAATAACATGTATGATTGCAGCGTTATCCCCCCCCCCCCCCCCCCCCCCCCCCCCCTTTCTATTGTCACGATTCCTTTAGCATTCAAATCTCCTGCAGACTAGGTGATAGAAATGGATAGAAACCAAATCACTTGTGAGATTTTTAAAAGAATCTTAATTATACTATTATTTTTACTAGTGCATAAAAAAAACACTGTGATTATATTGTTTTTCTCAAAATGCGTTGACTTTTTAGATGATGAATATTTTTTTAGTAAAAGTTGGAAGTAATATTACTCAACTAATTTAATATTCACAATAAATTGTTCCTTTCAGAAATATTATACGCAGTTTTCAACTTCTCACCTCCTAAATAACTCCTAGTTATTTGAAAAATAAATAAAACGTAACAATGTGCATTGAAGCAATAACCAAGTTTATATTAGTGTAATAAAATTATCTTGTCTATTTGATATTATAGAGTCACCCAATAACATTAAGTTTTATCATTTTTTTTAATATCAGTCGAACATTTATTCTTGTCATTTTCATTGGTGTGGATTTTCATAAATTGATACTTAGAATTTCATCCTACATAATTTCATAACAATTTTTTATTATAATTTCTTTTAACAATTTTTAATGAAAAGATGAGACTTGATTTGAACAATTTTTAACAAATTATCGAAATATCCATTGCAACTTAAGTTAGATCGGTAAATATATATTGAGTGAGGCTATGGTACTTCGGCTAGTGTACTATGGCTAGTGTACTACGGCTCAATATGGTACTTTTTAAAATCCTAACGGTCGATCCAAACCGTTCAATGTGATATCCATATGAATATGTACTTGCGAACTAAATTTTATATTTTTTCGAATTTTTTTACTATTTTTTTAGATAGGTAGAATTTTCAAAGTTTTATACAAATTATGGACCATCAAAATTCTACCTATCTAAAAAAATAGTAAAAAAAATTTGAAAAAATATAAAATTTAGTTTGCAAGTACATATTCATATGGATATCACATTGAACGGTTCGGATCGACCGTTAGGATTTTAAAAAGTACCATATTGAGCCGTAGTACACTAGCCATAGTACACTAGCCGAAGTACCATAGCCTCATGCAATTTGAAAATTGATTTATTATCCGTCTAGTAATTTGAACAAATAACAATTTAATTTTTTGTGACATATAATTAGTGCACAACATTTAAGACATGCTTTGTTTAATGATAAATATAACATCGATTGTCAGTAAATTCTTTCTTCTAGGATTTAGAGGAACTGAGAATAGAGTACTTCTGATCTTAATTTTTTTTTATAAACCATAATTAAAAAAAATATTTTTACGAAACCGACATGATTATTTTTTTTACAAAAATCATAAGAACCGAAATGACATTTTGGTCCGGTTTCTTTTTGGATTTTCTGCGGCGGCTCATATGAAAGCTTATGAAACCAGTACTACAGAAAATTCAAAAAGGGGATCGGACCGAAATAGCATTTTGGTCCGGAATAAAAAAAAATTCGGACTGAATGACATTTCGGTCCTTATGGTTTTTGTAAAAAAAAAAAGTAATCATGTTGGTTTCGTAAAAAACAAAATTTTAATTATGGTTTATAAAAAAAATTCTCTGATCTCACTGTACCACCAAATCTAATACAGCTGATATTTTCATTTGCAGTTTAATCATCTCTCAACTGCCAACAATCCATTGAAAATGCCCATATTTAATGCATGCATGTTCCTTACTTCCTTATCCTACCCTGTTTCAAAAAAAAAAAGAAAAAAAAAAAGGAATTCCAAATCCATACAGTCTGTTATACTTATACACCGTTATTGTCCCATATAAAAAATAAAAATACACTTTTTTTCTAGAATAGATTACATCAGTAGGCCCCATATTTCTCAAACCAGCAAATTTATACCAGTTTACATACTGTACCATCCTTTAATCAATTAATATCTCACATGATATTTAAATGATAATTTAATTTAGATACTTGTTCGGTGCTTGATTTTTTCAAATTTATTGCTAATTAATTTATAGCTAAAATAAAGAAATTGCCTATCATGCCAAACATGTCACATCCGTACCAGTAGTGTTAGTATAATAGTGATTAAGAGATCCAAGATCAGAAAGTAATTAGATTATGACAAGGATCAGCTACTGCCAGACTAAGTCACATGGTATAAATTAAATGCATCATCATGGTGTACCCCATCTCATCTTACAAAACAAAGATGTGTCACATTTTCATTTAATGCATCACACATTTGTGTGATTTAATACATTTACTTAAAATATTTGTGCATAAAAAAATTGTTGGTAGACTCCGGATGAAGGGGGGAATATAATCTATTATGTAAAATTGCACCTGTACCAGTATTTATTTTTATTCCTAAGGTTGATCAGAGGATTATGATCTTCTGTGATTATAAAAATAGTAAGAATAATATATAAGATAAATTTGAGCATGCATATCTGATATCTATTGTCGCTAATTTATGTTTGTCAGAGAGTAAAGGCAAAATAAATGAAGCAATTAGAGGTCCTCAATTGCAAACTTGACCAATTTTGTGAAAGGTATTGAATGCATCTTGAAAGCAGGCACAGCAGATTATCAGAGTATTCAATGTAACGATTAATTTGGATTATATTGGCACTGTGCAGTGTGTAGATCCTTTTTTTTCCATTCTGAAATTAGCAGGGGATCTGCCTGCTAAGCTTCGAGATGTACTTAGATTCAAATACAAGATAATTAGCAGGGGATTAGAGAACATATGGAATTGAAGATCGTAGATGCGTTGAAATTGTTACTGAAAAGCCGTTAAATTACCAAAAAAAAAAAAAAGATTCTACGTATTTTGTAAAACTCAAAGACTTGAGAGTTAAGAAAATAATTTATTAATATGAGAGTTTAGAAAATAATTTATAAGTGTAAAGCTAGTTTTAATAGAAAAAATAATATATTGGATAACTGAATAGTTAAAAGTCATTGCTTTTGTGTCCCAATTATACTCCACATCTTTCTTTTCGATTTCAAAGTTCAAACAGACAATCTGAGTCTCTCAACATAATATTTATATTAAAATGTGTTTGTAGATCAAATTTTATATTTTTTGAAAACTTTTTACTATATTATAGGTACAAAATCATTGTTTTTTAGAAAATTTTGAACCATCCAAAAACAATGATTTTGTACCTATCTAAGAATATAGTAAAAATTGGTCAAGTACATTTTAATATGGATGTCATATTGAGAAATTCGTATTATCTGTTTGAACTTTAAAATCGAAGATAAAGATGTAGAGTATGATTGAGACAAAAAACAATAAAGTATTTAACCCCTCCTCTGGTTTAAAATATTAAATATGAAGATATTAATTTTGATAAACAAAATATGTAATTAAAAGCCCAAGAATTCATGATCATATTCCAAAATCTGACACAAATATCTAATTTTGAATCAACGGCCTAGATCGAGACATTTTATTTCCATCTCTCAAATTGTTTGCATATATTTGGTACTACTAGATAAAACTTTATCAACCTCTAATAAGAAAAGAGAGGGTTCAAATGCTTTCATTTTTCATGCCTTCACTATGCCTCCGTCTTAAAAAACTTTAATAACTCAAAATTTAAAACATAAAAGTCAAAATAAAACTGTTGGATATGATCTACATCATTTTATCTATGCACGTATAAAAAATTATGACATTTCAATTTTGTTTTGTTGTCATCAAGAGCTTGTAAAAAATGTACTAATGTAGATAATTTCTAGACGTTGATTTTTTAACTTATTGATTCATATAAAAACAAAATCAAAATGTGATAAGTTTTTATGAGCAAATAGATAAAATAATGTAGATCATATCCAACGGTTTTATTTTGACTTTTAAATTTTAAATTTTGAGTTATTAAAAAATTTAAAAATAGAGGCATAGTGGAGGTACAAAAAATGAAGGCATTTGAACCCTCCTCATAAGAAAATTAATCCTAAAATAGAACATTCCATCACGAAAGGTTGAAACAGAGCCTCCGATTGAGGAGATCCGTGCAGTGCTATGGCTCACCCCATTATTTACTAATCGAACAAACCAGAGATGTAATTAAAGCACTAACAGTCACTCACGTCCCTTTAAACAAAATTTAATTAACTGGACCAATGGAGGCGTGGTTCAGGGATATGAATCCTTTCAAGGGCAGGAGATAATTTCATTTACAAAAGAGTCAAATTAAATCAACAAGTCAAAACTTCAACTCGATAGTAAAATTTTAGATGAAATGAAGAGTCATGAGGATGCGCAACAATGATGCCCTTTGCAAAATTTAAATCAAAGAGAAAGAATAAGGATATAATGGAAAACAAATAAACTAGACAATATTTAACTGTGGGTTATTAATTCAAAGGGTAAATAGAAAAGAAAAATAAGAGTTGAGGGATATGTGAGGTATAATTTAAAGTACGAGGATAAATAAGAAATTGAACAACTCTAGAGTACACGAGAAGTTAAACTTATTTATTAGAACAGCCTAAAAGCAACACGTGTTTAGGCCGAACTTTTAATTTCATATGTTACATCTGCTCTCTTATTTAGTATTTGTGAAATTTATTTTTGATATATGAAACACATGAATTAATCCGATTTTTTTATTAATACTCTAAAAAAATAAACAAATATCAAATATGCCCTCGGATTTTTTTTTTTTAAAACTGCCCAAATCGCCCCATGGGGGGTCCACTTTGCCAACCAAACCGCCCCACTGTGGGGCGGTTTGGTTTTTTTTTTTTAGATGTTGAGAGACAATATGAATAACACTAAAAAATCAAAAAAAAATTAAAATATTTGTTAGATTACTTTATTGATATATAATTAGCATATTTATACTAAAAATACGCTAAATTACTTGAAATTATGTTAATTTATGCTGAATAGCATATCTAGAAAGGAGATTTGGGATATTGATTCTTGTCAAATCAAATTCTCTCAATTTTATGATGAAATTAAATATAATTGGAATTTTTTCATATCACACGGACTGTTTGTTGTTTGAACATACAAAATGAAAGATACTCAATATTAGGATATTGGTTATTGTCAAATTAAATTCATTATCCGCATGCGAACACTAAATATCAGATCAGTAATTTTGATACAAGTTCTGAGTAACTTTTAGCATGCTGCATACGACACTATCACTAGCCGCAAACGAGTCGTTATGTGTCCACCGATGATAAAAACTTTAACTCAATTTTTGAGGCACTAAACGATATTTTTTTGCAATTCTGACTCCGTCAACCTCTTGGGGATTATCCCGAGAGTGCCATCCATCCCGTCTCGTCCCAAGCTTTCCGAATTGAGGTCGTACGCACAAATTCGAGTTTCATAGCCAAAGTTATGGCCGTTTAAAGTTTTTTTAAAAACACCGATGCTTTCGTGCAAAAACATCGATGATGCACCAATGCTTTATGCATGGCTTGTCGGCGGTAGAAGTGCATCGATGTTTCATTACAAAAACATCAGCGATGCACCGATATTTTTTCAGCACTATCCCGCGTCGCTAATGTTTTTTTTAATGAAACATCGATGTTTACCGTAATTTTTGTAATGAAACATCGATGTTTTTTCAGCACTACCCTGCGTCGCTGATGTTTCAACACTACCTTGCGTCGCAAATTTGCGTAGTTTACCGTAATTTAACGTATTTTATTATAATTAGCAAAATTTGCGTAGTTTACCGTAATTTAGCGTATTTCAGTAAAAGATGTATTCTAACAAATATTAAAAACAAATCTCAAAAAAAAAAAACAAACCAAACCAAACCGCCCTACTGTGGGGCGGTTCAGTATGCATAGTTGACCGCCCCCCTGTGGGGCGGTTTGGTTTGGTTTGGTTTGGTTTGTCTCTCAAAAAAAAAAAAAAATCGCCCCCTTGTGGGGCGGTTTGGTTGGCAAAGTGGACCGCCCCTCTCATGAGGCGGTTAGGGCAGTTTAAAAAAAAATAAAAATCTGAGGGCATATTTGATATTTGTTTATTTTTTTAGGTATTAATAAAAAAATCGGTGAATTAATTGTAACTGCTGAATTGCATACATTTAAAATAATGCATAGTTTTGTGAAATGTTTAAAATTTATAATATTATTGTTGTTCTTTAATATAAAGCGGGATTGGCATATTAAATTTTCTGAAATAAATGGTAATATATACATGTCAGGTGTTGTTGTTGATTTTTTTATTAATACCCTAAAAAAATAAACAAATATCAAATATGCCCTTGCATTTTTTTTTTAAATTGCCCTAACCGTCTCCTTGTGGGGCGGTCCAGTGTGCCTAGCCAACCGCCCCACCCTGGGTGGTTCGGTATTGTTTTTTTTTTTAATTATACCCCAGCCCCTCCCCCATTCTAAACCTACCCGCCCCCCCCCCCCCCCCATTTTCACCTCCTCTGCCTCAAACCCGCGAACCCGCTACCCTAAACCTGACCCCCCCAAACCCGAATCAGCAACCCCCACACCCCCCCCACCACCCTCCTCCACCCCAACCCCGCCCCCTCCACTACCCTCCGGCCCTACCCGACCCCCCCACCACCCTCTCTCTCTCTTTTGGCCACCCCCTCTCCCTCTCCCTCTCGATCACAAAACGAGCAAAATTTACGGGTAAGTCCCTACGTAATTTATTAAAAAAAAATTATAAATTGAATTGTTAATTGCCGTGTACGGGTTGTTGATTTTCCCGACGCGATTGAATTGATCAAAATTAGGATTTAGTGTTTTTAAATTACGGTTTATGGTTTAGTGTTAAGAGTTTAGTTTAGAAATTGAATTTTTAATTACGGTGTGCGGGTTGTTGATTTTTCTGACGCGATTGAATTGATCAAAATTAGGGTTTAGTATTTATAAATTACGGTTTACAGTTTAGTTTTAAGGGTTTAGTTTAGAAATTGAATTGTTAATTACGGTGTGCGGGTTGTTGATTTTTCCGACACGATTGAATTGAGCAAAATTAGGGTTTAGTGTTTATAAATTAGAGGTAAGGGGTTATAAATTAGGTTTTAGGGTCCAAAATTAGCGTTTCGGTCCAAAATTGTGAAATTTAAGTTATTTGAAAGTTATGCAGTGCAGATACTATGGAAAGGGGGATAGTTCATCTAGTGTAGAGGCTCCCAGTGCGTATGCATCTTGTGTGGAGGCATCTGGTGTAGAGGCTCTCGGTGCAGAGTACCCCGCTTATGCTGCTGACACATTCAGTCCTCTTATGTGGATTCCACATGTTAAGTACCGGGTCGCGCTCGCATCTATGGAGGTACATTGGTTTTTTATATTTAGTTCAAATAACAGTTTTTTAATATGGCATATAGTAAGTCGCTTAGATTGAAATCATTGTTAAATACAGAACGAGACGATGTTGACAGTGAGACATCGCACCCCTAAGATACCGGGCGTCGCTCATCCTTTGATGGAGCGGTGCATTATGAATCTCGGGTTATATCAGCTAGCTACCATGCCTCAGAGTAAGATCAACCAGGCTCTCATTTGCGGGCTAGCGGAGAGATGGCTACCGGAGACTCATTCGTTTCACCTTGCTGTCGGGGAGATGATTGTGACCCTAGGTGATGTGAAAGCTTTATGGGGTTTACAGACCGATGGCGACCCCATAGGCGGTGTCTCCGACAGTCCAGATCACGTGAGTATGATACGGGAGCTTTTGGTGGGTGATCCAAAGGCGCTGCAGAAGAAGAAGAATAGAAAGGGGGAGGAGGAGATTCGGTATTCGGGGTACTGCATTAGCCTAGCGACGCTCCGCATTTACTTCTTCTAGAATCGGATCACCACCGAGACCACTGATTTGGAGGCCGTCAGGAGGTAATCATTAACATTTTGAAATTAAAATATGTTATGAACTCAACAGACAAAATAATTATTTATCTTAACTATTTTATATTTTTAGGTATGTGAGGACCTTTGTGATGGATCTGTGTGGTAGCGTTATGTTCGTGGACTCCAGTGGTGACGCGGTTTCGATTATGTTCCTCTCTCTCTGCTGAGAGACATTAAGAGGCCATCAAGGTGGAACTAGGGTAGAGCTGTGATCACCCACTTATACCGGAGCTTGTGTCATGCTTGCCTGTTAAATCTTTACAAATATTTCGAGATTTTTATTACAAATATTAGGGTTCAATAATTACCAACATTGCACCTCATGCCCAAAATATAGGTAAAGAACAAACAGATTGCCGGACCACTTCTTCTACTCCAGCACTGGTCGTGGTCGCATTTGCCGGTATGTCGGCCAGTTCCACCGTCTCAGGCCCAGTTCTGGACGAGACATGATGCTGAGAGGTGTCCCGCATACGGTGCCATATGGGGTAGTCACCACACGTATGAGAATACGGGCAAGGGGAGAACTGTGGGGATTTTTTATGTCCAGGGTCAGCTCCAGATGCTTCACGAATCTAGTGTCGACTGGTTCCCCTACCGTGCGTTCTACGACAAGAACCTTCTTTATCGGCTGTCATTAGAGCAGAGAGACCTCTGGTTTTATCGAAGGCCGTGCGTATGTTACTGGATTATTAAGCACAAGTATGTTTCCTTCATTTTTATATAAAAATTACAATAAAAATAATATATATCAATATATATTTCCTTATAAAAATATATATCTTAATAAAAATATCAAGGTTCTAAATAGCGTTTATAGCGTCGTAGCGGGAAGGCTAAAAAAAAAGATATAGCGAATAGCGTCGCTATAGCGGAAGCTATTCCAAATAGCATTTTTTTTTACATTTCGTATAATCAATATTTGTACTAAATATCAACATTATCTAAAGTCTCATAGAACAATAAACCGATATTTTTATTAATAACCCCAAACAAAAGAAAAATATCAAATATAACCCCGATCTAAAACTATTTTCAAATCTAACCTAACCGCCCAGAAATGGGGCGGTCCAAGTTGCCTACCAAACCGCCCAGAAATAGGGCGGTCAGCTTTGGACACTGAACCGCCCCACAAAGGGGCGGTCCGGTTTTTTTTTTTTTTTTTAAAGATTTGAGAGACAATATGAATGAAATTTAATAATAAAAATTCGAATTTTGTTTTTAATATTTGTTAGATTAATTCTTTTGATGTATAAACCGACATTTTTAAAAATACCCAAAGTTAATTAAAGATTAATAAAAATGTCCAAATCGGCCATTTAATGGCTGGTCCCGTAATTTTTTTTTTTGATAGCATATTTATACTAAAATACGCTAATTACTGGAAATTATGTTAATTTATGCTGATTTACACTAGAATTATGCTAAAATACAGTAAATTACTTGAAATTATGTTAATTTATGCTGAAATTACAATAATTATGTAGAATTATGCTAAAATACGATAAATTACGCTAAATTATGTATGAATATGGCCTATTTTGTGTCATTCTTCATAAATCATAAAAAATAGTAAAAAAAATTCAAAAATAATAAAATTGGTATTCTACAAGTTCATTATATAACTAATTTACTGAGCTACGTAGATTAAATAATAAAAGTGAAAATCTCAATCGAAAACTTCAACTGAAGTTTTGAGGCCCTTCTCTTTGTTTTTTGGCGATTCTGAATTTGGCATTCCGGCATTGCTAGCACGGATGATGCGTATTTTTGCAAGCTTTCCGAAAAGTGGTCATTTGCTGAAATCGGACACTCGAGCGCCGTTTTATGGCCGTTTGAAGTTTCGTCGTTGTTTTTCGCCTTCTCAGTGAAGATATCATCCCTATTCGTATGTAATTTAGCGTAGTTTACCGTATTTTAGCATAATTCTACATAATTATTGTAATTTACTGTAATTCAGCATAAATTAACATAATTTCAAGTAATTTAGCGTGTTTTAGTATAAATATGCTAATTATATATCAAAAATGTAATCTAGCAAATATTTAAAAAAACAATTCGATTTTTTGGTGTTATATTTTAGTATTTGAGCTATTTGTCTCTTAACAAAAATTAAAAAAATTAACATAATTTCAAGTAATTCTCAAGTAATTTAGTGTATTTTAGTATAAATATGCTATCAAAAAAGTAATTTGACAAATATTTAAAAAAAAATCGATTTTTTAGTGTTATATCTCAGCATTTTAGTTATTTAGTCAAGGGACCGGCCGGTTTGGGCATTTTTATTAATCTTTAATTAACTTTGGGTATTTTTAAAAATGTCGGTTTATACATCAAAAGAATTAATCTAACAAATATTAAAAACAAAATTCGAATTTTTATTATTAAATTTCATTCATATTGTCTCTCAAAAAAAAAAAAAAAAGGACCGCCCCTTTGTGGGGCGGTTCAGTGTCCAAAGCTGACCGCCCCATTTCTGGGCGGTTAGGTTAGATTTGAAAATAGTTTCAGATCAGGGTTATATTTGATATTTTTCTTTTGTTTGGGGTAATTAATAAAAATATCGGAACAATAAATAACACCAAAGTAA
Organism: Carex kokanica; assembly: GCA_025461125.1. Lineage (NCBI taxonomy): Eukaryota > Viridiplantae > Streptophyta > Magnoliopsida > Poales > Cyperaceae > Carex > Carex kokanica. The sequence continues at coordinate 72,967 of JAJGRX010001034.1, read as the reverse complement.
TTAAGAAATTATAATATTCATATTGAACCCGTACAAAGTCCAAATTGTGGTTCAAAATATCCATAGTAATATCATAAACTATCGATTTTTCCTATTAAAAATATCTTAAGCATCATAATTCATGACATAACCTATTTTTTTTCTATTCAATTTTAATTTCGGTTTGGACTTTTTTTCTATTCAAATTTCTATTTCTATTCCCAATTTCAAATTGATTTATCTGTAGCAAGTAGCAACAAATTCAATTCGGTTTGAGATTTTTTTTATCTTTATTTAAAACCCATATAAATTGCTTTAAAAAAAAAAACCATATTGTATAGCGCAAATAGCGGACCACTATAGCGCTGTAGCGGCCGCTATAGCAGCCGTAGCGCAAATAACTCATTTTGATGTCATAGCGTAGCGTTTGGGGTCCAAAAACGCTATAGTGGCGCTATAGCGCGGCTATTTAGAACACTGAAAAATATATATCTTAATATATCTTATAAATATATCTTAATAAAAATATATATCTTATAAATATATCTTATAACACTATCTTAAATAAAAGAAAAATTCCGAATCGCCCCAGCGTGGGGCCGTTAGATTGGGATAGTGGATCGCCCCCTTGCTGAGCGGTTGGCATGACATACTGGACCGCCCCACAAGGAGGCGGTTAGGGCAGTTTTAAAAAAAATAAAATGCGAGGGCATATTTGATATTTCTTTACTTTTTGAGAGGATTAATAAAAAAATCGGGTGCTGTTAGGTCTTGTTTTATCTGATTATATCAAAAAGTTTTTTAAGAACTTGTTTTTAATTTAATAACAAAGACAAATAACTTTTATGTAAAAGATTATGGTTCGAAATTTACAAAGTGAGAAATTTTTCATAATATATATAGAAATTTGAAAGTGCACTTAGCGGCGCCACCTCCGATCCATGATTTCAAAAAATATCAAAAAGGTTTGTTTCTCTTCGTACACTCATGAACTCAATATATGAAACCACATTGAATGCATTCACTAGGTCACATGCAGCACAGTGAAAAAGGTACATGACTGAGAGAGGTAGTGAGGTACCAAATGCTCATGTGAAGTTGTGAACCAGCTGTCTCTAGTAAACTGTTGATTTCATACAAACATAAAATTATTCAACTCTAAAACATCTAACAGAGACCGAAATTATATTCATTGGACGTTGATAGAAATGACTTATTTTTTTCGGTTTCGTGATATTTCAAATCAAACTATAAATCTCGTTTTTTTGTATTTTTACAACTACTAACTAAAAAAAATTGGTGGCAGTTGTCTTCTCTCGCTCGCTCTTATTTAATGGATTTGCAATGAATATACTGTTATTGTAAATGAACAATTTAAGAACACAAAAGCATCTTAATTTTTAACTCAACAAGAAAACAAAACAAAAAAAGCGTTCATCATCCATTTCTTTTGTTTTGTACTTGGTATGAAAACATTTTCTTAGCTTACGGGAAATTTATAAAAGAAAAAGAAAACCATTTCATTTTTTGTTCGTCGGCTTAATTTCTCTGGAACCCGCAATTAACTACCCCCACCGGCCACCGCCATACTTAATTGCTTTTAAGTTTTAACCACCAGCATTTACTGTACCTACCGCTTTTAAACGGGTCGGATTCTTTGTACTTTTGGGTTAAATTTATTGAGCACATTTAATGTAGAGTGAAGCTACGGTACTATGCATAGCACGGTTTGATCCGTGCTACGGCTCAATATTTGAGTTTTCAAAATTCTAACGATCAATCCAAACTGTTCAATATGATTATAAAATGAATATGTACTTGCAAACCAAATTTTACATTTTTTTGAATTTATTTACTATTTTTTTAGATTGGTAGAAAATCACTTGATCTGAAAATTCTGGACCATACAAAACAGTGATTTTCTACCTATCTAAAAAAATAGTAAAAAATTTTGAAAAAATGTAAAATTTGGTTTGCAAGTACATATTCATTTTATAATCATGTTGAACGGTTCGGATCGACCGATAGGATTTTGAAAACTCAAATATTGAGACGTAACTCGGACCAATCCGTGATATGCATAGTACCATAGCCTCTGTTTACTTAACTTATGATCCAACTTTTGTATAAAACATGTTTTTTTCACTGATGATAGCTAGGTTCCACTTATTTGACAAATAATTTAGTATTGTGCATGAATATCAGGTTTCAAACCCTTAAAGTAATGAGAGAAGGTTTAGAAACTGAAGATCTTTCACAAGCATTGCACTCTATAAAATGGAAACAATTATTTATACATCAAAAAATAATAAATTTATAGATAATGACATTATAGTTTTTTTCTCGGATGAACTAAGAAGGTTTGCAAGTAGAAAATAAATTTACTGTAATTCTTCACATGTGAATAGTAATTTTGAAATTTCTATTTTTTCAAATTCAATCGTTTAATTTTTTTATACACGCATCTCAAAATAATTCAATAGTTGAAATGGAAAAATAAAAATTGCATGATACTATTCCCTAGCAAGTATACGTGACAACAAAGTTTATGCACAAAAATCGACCATTGGTCAATGGACTTTAGCGGGTCGGATTAATTAGGAATTGAGATCCGTTTTAAATAATCCACCGGCAGTTCTAATGGTTTGTTACGTTTGTATGTCCCACTAAAGAGACTTTTCAAGTGGCGAGACGTGATTCGCTGGGTATCATTTAATGCACCAGAACCCACCACGTACAGTCTATAAAAACATGACTGCTCTGGACTCAGCCAAAGCAAAGCCTCCTTAGGCGCCAAAAGAAGAACAAAAATGAAAACCATGGGGAAGGGAAAGGGGAAGGTAACACTTTTAATAGCACTTTGCTTGTGTAGTTCGTTAGTGAGTGTGATCGGGAGACCGTTGGCTGGTGAGCAAACCAAGGATGAGAAGAACCTTTGGTTGCATAAAGTCTTTGGATTTGGTAAGGGTTTTGGAAAAGGTGGCGGATTTGGTGGTGGAGCTGGGTTTGGTAAGGGTGGTGGGTTTGGCGGCAGCGGGGGCCTAGGTGGTGGAGGCGGCGGGTTTGGTGGTGGCGGTGGGTATGGTGGTGGCATTGGTCATGGAATAGGCGGTGGGTTCGGTAAAGGTGGAGGTCTTGGTGGTGGTATAGGACATGGAATTGGTGGTGGATCCGGTGGTGGTCTTGGTGGTGGGTATGGAAATGGTGGAGGTCTAGGAGGTGGAATTGGTAAAGGAGGTGGTTTAGGAGGAGGCATTGGACATGGTATTGGTGGCGGTTTTGGAAAAGGTGGTGGTCTTGGCGGTGGGATTGGTAAAGGTGGTGGTCTTGGCGGTGGATTTGGTAAAGGTGGTGGTCTTGGTGGTGGATATGGAAATGGTGGAGGTCTAGGAGGTGGAATTGGTAAAGGAGGTGGTTTAGGAGGAGGCATTGGACATGGTATTGGTGGTGGTTTTGGAAAAGGTGGTGGTCTTGGCGGTGGATTTGGTAAAGGTGGTGGTCTTGGTGGAGGCATTGGACATGGAGTCGGTGGTGGATTTGGCAAAGGTGGTGGTCTTGGTGGTGGCATTGGACATGGAGTCGGTGGTGGATTTGGCAAAGGTGGTGGTCTTGGTGGTGGCATTGGACATGGAGTCGGTGGTGGATTTGGCAAAGGTGGTGGTCTTGGCGGCGGCATTGGCCATGGAATCGGTGGTGGATACGGCAAAGGTGGTGGTCTTGGCGGCGGCATTGGCCATGGAATCGGTGGTGGAATTGGCAAAGGTGGTGGTCTTGGCGGCGGCATTGGCCATGGAATCGGTGGTGGAATTGGCAAAGGTGGTGGACTTGGTGGTGGCATCGGTGGTGGAATTGGTAAAGGTGGTGGTCTTGGTGGTGGCATCGGTCCTGGAATAGGTGGTGGCATTGGTCATGGAATTGGTGGAGGATTTGGTAAAGGTGGTGGACTTGGTGGTGGCATTGGTGGTGGAATTGGTAAAGGTGGTGGTCTTGGTGGTGGCATCGGTCCTGGAATAGGTGGTGGCATTGGTCATGGAATTGGTGGAGGATTTGGTAAAGGTGGTGGGATTGGTGGTGGTGCCGGAGGAGGTGATGGTGGAGGATTAGGTGGGGGCTTTGGCAAAGGCGGAGGGTTTGGCTTTGGATTTGGAAAAGGAGGTGGGATCGGAGGAGGATTTGGTGGAGGCGGCGGCGGTGGCGGTGGAGGTGGTGGGGGTTTCGTTGGCGGTGCTGGCGGCGGTTATGGTGGAGGTGGCGGCATTGGTGGTGGCCACTAATTAAGTGAGACATTTCCTTTTGCATGCATGCATGGATCATGCACCCGTTTTGTATCATCTCGATAGAATGTTTTGCATAAAGTACGTAATGCTAATATGTCGCTGTTTCTTTTGAAATTTATGTAATTTGCTTCTTAAGGCGTTTGATATATAACGATTTGTTATTATGTTATTAAGTTTGTAACTTGTCTACATATATAATAATCCTTATTTAGTTTTGAAAATGATATTAAAAAATATTTTTCCTATTTATTATTGGATGTCTCTCTGCGTGATTAATTAAACTCAGAGCATAAGCATACTAATAGAAAAGTATAACAATACTGTACACACACAGAGACACCTCATTCATCAATCCTGTGGTAAAGCATATGTGTAATTAAGGCTTGTTAATTAAGGTGCAAGACCATGAATACAGAGTGAGTTACTGAGTTACATCTATCACACATAAAGTTGGTATATTAATTGGGTTTTAAATATGAAATAATTAAAGACTTAAAGAGGTGTGCCGAAAGGGTTGTACTATATCTATATGGTCCAATTCAATTATGTGCGCAGGCTACATTTAATACTCTTGCAGATCCTTATCTCAATATATATCCTTGACTGCTTATCTGGTATAAATTAATGTATTGAAAACCGGATTAGATCCAATACCATATCCCCGAAATAAGCATGTCATCCAATACATAGTGTAACAGAAGTAAATTGAGTAAGAAAAAGTAGTCCAATCTTCGTCTTTTATTGTAAAATTTGGACAATTTTTATGTATACTCATTTGGTCATTTATGTCACACTAAAACTGACTACAAGGGTCTGACTTGGTCAAATATGCAGAGTGAGCCCGGCCTGAGGCCTCGAATAATATATGCTAAAGATTAAAAAAGTCTTGCACTATTATGCAGTTATTGAAGATCAACTTGTGGATTTGTAATGGAGATCAGAATTGTGTTTCTGGGTAATGGGTACAATTATATGGGTTATTCATGCCAGTGGTTTGTGTATGAGCTGATTTCATGTTTCAGTACTTGCAAAAGGTTATTTGTGTTGAGTTAAAAAGCACTTTTAAAAATATTAGTTGGTGAATTTTCCACGGGACCATGCATGTTAAGTCGATTGTAGTATACTTTTGTCAGAGAGATTTGTAATAAAATCCCAAATGGCTATAAAGGTAAATCAGTGTCATCTGTAAAAGATTAATTAATCAAACATTGAACTGAATTTAGAGTAGGGTTAAAATGCACTATTGGTTTTCTGCTCTAATCACGCTCCACGTCTTTTTCTCCGTTTTCAAAATTCGAACAATCGATCCGAACCTCTCAATATTATCTTCGTATTAAAATGTGCTTGGAGATAAAATTTTATATTTTTTGAAATTTTTTTACTATCTTTTTAGATAGGTACAAAATCATTGTTTTGGATGGTCCAAAATCTTCCAAAAACAGTGATTTTGTACTTATCTAAAAAATTAGTAAAAAAATTTTCATTTTGAGGCATCGGACCACTATGAAATGTATGCATGCAATAGTTGTGCATCGGACCACAGTAACACTATCAAATGTATGTGTTGTTGGGAAAACAGGGAAGATGTCACTAACTGCAGCTGGATCTGGCTATACTGGTACTCGGAATGACATTAACAACATGGAGTCAAAGTCACAGTGAAGTGCGAGAAACTTTTTAGGACTATTGATATGGATTTAATGAATTACCCTTTTTCTGTGCACCGGAAATATATACAGTAAAAATAAAATTCAAAGAAAAAAAGAATCTAGACCTATCATTTAAATTAAACAAAGAAACAAGCTGCCAAGCTGGTCATGGTAGAATTAGGGGTGTCAATGGTACCTTTTTAGCCGTTTACCCGACCCGTATCGTATTCGATAAGATGGGTATGGGTATGGATAAGAATTTTTTTTTCGTTAACCAAATAGGTAAGGGTATGGGTATTGATTATTTCATACCCGTTACCCTATAGGGTAATTATATAATCTAAATATATATTCAATTCAATTTCGAACTCACCTAAATATGTATTTGTGTTTTTGAATTTTCTTCCTTTATAAAAAACAATTTAATTGGAATTGATTGCACATTCATTTTTATTTTTTATTAGAAATATAATTACATATGCGTGAAATGAATGAGTTTTTTATATTTAATTTGTAAAATATAATAAAATTAATTATTATATTAGTAATATCCGTTATTCATCCGCTACCATTTCGTTACCCGATAATATTAACGGGTAAGGGTAGGGTAGGATAAGATTAATTTTTAATGGGTATGAGTAGGGTATGGGTATGAAAATGCGTCCACCCGACCCGTACCGTACCCATTGACACCCCTAGATAGAATCATTCATTTATTTCCAATTTTGTACCATGCGTTCTCATAAAAAATTTAGATTTTTTTATGATTTTGGAAACCCTGAATATTTAATTAATTACTGATAATTATCTTCGAACGCTTTCAAGTTCGAACTCACTAAGTTTGTTTTATCTTTGCTAGTTTGACTAAAGAACAAATGTGTCAGAATTCAACAGAAAAGTTCATCGACTAATTAATTGTTATTTTGTTATACATGTATGATGTAGCCGTTTGATTTTTTTTTTCTTAGACCTAAAATTACACAAGCTTGCCTTAGTTCAATTGCTTAAAATTTTCTCCATCTTTTATCGAAATTAATTCCTACTCTCAAAATAAAGCTGGAATTAATAACTTTTAACTGGTAGCAAATTTTATTAAATCAGTGTATGGTACGATTTGAAACATAATGGATTTTAAGAAGGAATTATAGATAAGGAGCAAAAAAAAAAAAAAAAACGCAGAGGTTAAAAAATGCTTGTTTGAAACAGAATTATGAGGTAAATTGGAATGAAATTATCTTAATTACCAGTTGAAGGTCATAAAAAATTGATCTGATAGTTTTTTTAAAATATGAGTTGGAAGTCAGGCCACCCAACACATTTCAAACTCCTACATATTAATATAGAAAATTTCTCCACTTTGTGGGTTTCGAACCCATAATCTCTGAGCAAATTGTCAGAGTCAACGCTCAGGCCAATACGTGGCAGATCTTCTCTTGGGCATTCATATCGATCCCAAAATTTGTTCTTCAAAATTGTCACCAACAATTGCATTGTGTTGAAGTTTTTTTTTATCGATATGGCTTCTTTTTCCTACGAGATTAATATTTTTAATTATATCTATTTATGATAAATACTTTTTTATTATTCAATGTAAATTAATTGCTAGAACAGCTTAACATAGCTCGCTATAGCTTAGTGTGACTTCACCTCTACAAATTAAGCGCCAAGTATTTGCATTTTAAAAACATCAATTTTTAATTTTTAATCATTTTTTTATTGAGAGGATCAAATTGGATGCAATTGCGCAACAACTAAACCTTGGTTGACTCTTACCTCCAAAATTTCCAGGTTGCGGGACGGTTGGAAGAAAGCAATTATTTGGCTCATTTCCCATGCACAGAGTTATGACTTGGAAGCACCCAACTATTTACTATCTGACTTTCAAGTTTCAAAAACAAACATATTTACTATAACTTGCACCAACCAACCGTTTCCTTTGAACTTTGCACACACACACACACACACATATATATAATTCTCAGTTCTGAGCAGTACCGCATGCTAAGCTAAACACAAACGAACCCCTCCAACAGGCCACTGTTTGTGTCGCATGCAATTGTTTATAATGAAAGCATGCTTTACAGTAGCATTTGCACTTCTTCTCTTGGCAGGAGAGGTAAGCAATAGCATTTCATCGGCCAAAGGAAGTGCACTTGCTGATCAGAAAAACTTGCTTGGTCGCCGGTATGGAAGCGGGTTAGGGCATGGGATTTACAGTAGAGGGTTTAGACATGATTTTGGCCATAGTGGATTAGGAGGTGAGCCTAGTGGTGATTTGGTTAGAGGTGGTGGATTAGGTGGTGGCAGCGGGGTTGGGGGCGGGGCAGGTGGTGGTTTGGGTGAAGGAGGTCGAATTGGTGGCGGTGAGGGGATTGGTGGTGGGGAAGATGGTGGTGGAGGAGCCGGTGGTGAATTTGATCATGGAGGAGCACGACGTGACAGTGGGTTTGGTGGAGGAGTTGGAAAAGGTGGTGGTGCAGTTGGTGGAGGTAGCACTGGAACTGGAGGTGGGATAGGTGGTGGTGGTGGCGGCATTGGTGGTGGTGCAGGTGGTGGGCTTGGGGCTGGAGGTGGAATAGGTGGTGGCGGCGGCAGTGGATTTGGTGGTGGTGTTGGAGCAGCAGGCGGTACTGGTGGAGGGTTTGGAGCTGGTGGAGGCATGGGAGGAGGAGCAGGTGGAGGTGGTGGGTTTGGAGGAGGTGGAGGCACTGGAGGTGGTTTTGGTGGTGGTGGTGGTTTCGGATTTGGCGGAGGGGTTGGTGGAGGTGGAGGTGGCGGTTTTGGGGGAGGCGGCGGTGGAGGGTTTGGTGGTGGTGGCGGTGGCGGTGGCGGTGCAGGGTTTGGAGGTGGAGCTGGGTTTGGCGCTGGTGGTGGGAGGCTTGGATGAGAGAAAGGCAGCAGACTGTTATATATGTTTATCATTTTGTTTTCAAGTCTCATATGCATGTGAAGTTTTGAATTTTAGGATTTAGTATTATCAACATGTAGGCTATCATTCAAGTAATCACTATTGTCATCTAAATACATAATTTCTTCCCCCCAGTTGTGCTAATATTTGAAAGAAATTCGGATGCTATCGTTTATTTCGTGAATTTTGTGCTACAAATATATAAATGGCGAACCTCAAGACAGTGAACCTAATTATTGATACTAATAATTGTGTTAAACAAAATTTCCAATTTGAAGTCTACTACATAGCGAGTAATATTAACCCCAATATTGATCAACGTCTGCGTTTGGATTGGATAGTTTCGGCCAACTTCGCAATTTTTTTTTTCACGATTGATTGCAAAATAATAAATACAGGCTCCCAAGATATATAGGAATTCAGGCAACAAGTTATATATAGCAAGCACAGTATATTACAAAATATAAATTCACAAGAAAAAAAAAAAAAAAAAAAAAAGTGAACTCCTTCAATTACAAGCTCAGCAACAAAAAGGCAAAAAAAAAAAAGGAAACTACTGTTTACAGAGGGTGAAGAGAAGCCGAAAGAACTTCTGTATTGCAGTAACTAGTATGCAAATTTCTCACACAGGTATGATAAACAAGCAGTAGAGGTTTAATTTGAACTATAACACAATAACCTTTTTGTCTTTGCGGAATGGCGAGAGGAGAGAAAAGGACTTCGAGACTGCACAAATAAATGATTTTATTAAGTTTGTATTATCTCAGAGAAACAGATGATTTTTTTAGAGAATTCTAAAGTTGAGATATTAGAAATCTACAAATAAACCTTTGGTATCATCTTGAGTGATAAGATTCTTCAGCAAATGAGCTGAAACAGGAAAAAATAATTCAGATAATATTAACTTTTGGTCGTCAGTGTAAACACAATATTATATTTTAAATGTTCAGTTGAGTTGAGACGCTTAATTCAAATGTCCAAACTGAATTGCATTGATATTTTCATGTATTTCTTTTGGTTTTTCTTATTAGAGTTATCTATGACCAAGTGTAATGGAAATTATGCCAGTACCATCATGTGAAGAATTAGCAACATCATCTACTGATGATGCATCTGACTCAGCATGACCTCCCTCCCCACCATGGCTCTTTCTTCCAAATTTCAGAAGCTTCCGGAAGCCTCCTTTGGACTCCTTTCCTTTTGTTTTCTCTACTATAGTTTCCTGGTTCAGGGTCTGGTTCATGAAGACTGGGTCCAAAGAACCCACAGGGACCGGCATCTGGATGCTCTCGATTTGAGCTGGTGTTTCGAATTTGAGTGTTGTGGAAACTGGGTGCACTTCATCCATGGAGCTTAAACGGGCCATTGGAGCTTGGTAGGGTCTTTCGACAGGGGTATGAATTTCAGTATTTGGAGCATTAGCAGAAAGCTCTTCTCTTTTAACCACCTATTGAAAAATAAATTAGAAGATGTCTTACAAATTTTGTAACTAGTACACGTTTGCCCCTACCAAAACCCTGAAGCATTACAGATGCCTCAAAAAATGAGAAATATACCAATATCCTCCATAAAGCATGAAGAAACCCGCCTGAGCTAACTTGCTCATTAGTTACCCCAATTACTCCCCATTTATTTTATAGATAATGATATTTTCATGTTTTATTAGAAAAGAATACCTCGGAAGAACCATGTCTAGCCTCCATGTCACTGCTGATAACCTCACCGACAAGAACTGGAGAAGGTGGAGCCTGCACAGCCACATACCGGTCTTCTGTTGCCTCTTTATCCATCCTCTCTTCTCTCTCATACACCTCATTTTTCTCAACCTCTGAATGCACTGGTGCCACCATATAAGACTCTCTTACAGGCAGTACTGGTGTATGTGCAGCAACCACCTCATTTTCAACAGTAACAACATTCTTCTCTATGACCATTTCACTTTCAACCTTCTCCTGTGAAAATACCAAGGCATGGGATGGGTTTTCTTTATTATTTTTTATTTTTAATTCTGGTAGTGTTGCTGATTTGTTCTGATCCAACTGCAATATAGCAGATATTTTCTTGCTCTGAGGTTCCTTGGCACCACTGCTATTCTTGGTTGTTCCAGTAACACTTCTATTTTTTATAACAGTTGATGCGCGGATAGGTTCGGACAGTCTTTTTGGATCACCCGATCCGTTCTTCTCCTTTCTTGTATCAGAAAGGGACGAAACGGACCGGGTCAGCCCGTTTCCCGACCCGGTTGACTTGGAGGGGGTGGTTTTGGTCACTGCTTTGCGAACAGGTGTGGAATTTGGATCAGCATCAGTGAACTTTGAAGTTTTTTGAGTGGGCTTCGACACAGGTTTGGGTTTAACTTGTTGGGTTGGGTTCGCATTGTTGCTTCTGGCAGCAATTCTCTTTTGCCGCTCTAATTTTAGTGCCTCCAGCCGTTTCATTTGTTCCTCTTCCTGAAATCAGTACAAAATGTATATGTCAATTAGCCAATTATTGCGGTCATTCAATTTGTTAAATGCTGGTTGTTGCAAAGAAAATGAGCACAAAATTTATCTAGTTGAAAAAACTCTAGTTTAAAAGCTTGTTGGGTGTGACAGTTAATATTGGTACACAAAAAGAAAGAACCAAAATGTAAGATGCACAAAGCAACACCATAGACAGCCAAACAAACCTGTTCTTTTTTCAATTTCTGAAGATCAGCCTTATATGACCTCAAATTCTGGGCCCGCTTCTGGGCCTCAGTGAGTGGGTTTGCCCTTGAGGACCCACCACTCAGCCTCTTAATAAGTGCATCTTTCCTTCTTTTATCAAAAACTCCATCTTGGGACTTTCTCACTTTCTTGTCCTTTTCTGCACTTTTAACCTCTGCTTGTACACTAGGAGAGCTCTCCTCCACCTCTTCAACTTCCACTACTTTCTCTATATGGATTTGGCTCTCATAGTCTATTGAAGGGTCATACCCAGCTGAAACAGGTGCAAATTCACGATCTGGTATCATGGTCATCTCCTCTGGCTCATAGAACACTCGACTCACAGTCTTGGTACCAGAATCACGGGTTTCTATTGGCAGCTCTGAATCAATATCAATTGTACCTCGGCTGTCTGGGCCAATACTGTCATGTGGGCCTGACCTCATTGCCAGCATGAATGACTCATCATTTACACCATAAGATTTGTTGTTATCTAAATTAGACTGTTTGTACTGACTTTCGGCAAGTGGATCGATATCATGTCCCATACCAACCATTTGTCTCTCTTGTCCATGTACAATGATATAATCGTCACCTGTACCAGGTCGTCGGTAAATGCGATTCCTGCCTCCTTCTATCTCCTTGAACCTGTTATCTGTCAACCCGTTTTCACCCGACAAGAGCATCTCATCATTCGAGGATATTTGCCTAACCCTAGAAGCACTACCATTGACTGAATCAAACCCGGCAGAACTCCTTTCATGACCAAACTCATCATAATCTCTCCCGGAAGGAAGGAATGGATCAGCAGCATTACCTCCCTTCTCCTTCCTCCTAGACAATACGGGCTCTCTCTCGCTAGAAAACATGTCATTATCATTCACGCCTGATTTCTCCTCTGATTTTAAGAGAAAACTTTGGAAGGCCTGCCAATGTCCCGATTCACCCTCCATCTGTGACCCCCCAAAACCTGTGTCTTGAGGCGAATCTTGTGTCTTCCTGCCATGTTTCTCTTTCTTCTTAGAGGACTTCCTGTGCTTCTTGCGGCTTTCCTTTGCATCAGAGTCCGTGCTGTCCTTGTCAGAATCTGATCTATCAGATTTACCAGATTCTGAATCTGAACCTGATCCAGATTCACTATCCGACCCAGCAAGTTTCTTGGTGATGTAGTTTAAATTCTTTATCACAACCATGTTAGATTTCTTCTTTTTCTTGCTTCCTTTTTTAGTTTTATGGCCCTGAGATGAACCGAGAGCCTCTTGGTCCGACTCTGAGGCAGGGTCAGTATCGTCACGAGATTTACTATCAGAGTCTTTACTGCTTGATTTGGAATGTCTCTTTGTCCTTGAATGGTGGTGGTGCTCTTCAGTTGGAGGGTACGGTGGCGGGTAGTACGAGTGGGCCCCTCCGGGAGGATAGTTTTGGTAATACGGCATGCCTTGCATGGGATAAGGAGGGGGGTAAGGCATTGGCCATGGAGGGTAAAATTGTCCTTGAAATTGTCCTTCAAAATATTCAAATAAGAGTAAAATTAAATTTGGATTCAGCATACTTAACAAGTACAAAGTGAAATTTAGGTTAGCAATGCTGGCACTTAAATGCTACAAGTTTTAAAGATTCAATTAATTGGAAAATGAACTTACCAGTTTTTGCAGATCCGTCAGGGTTGTTCGGGTCTGTACCATCCAGATTGGGTTTTGCATGATCTCCAGTAAGTAGAATTGCAGGCATATTAAATGGAGGTAACTCAGATCGCATGGACATGGTGTCAAGTGCCTCCACCTCGACCCATTGACCCGTTTCATGTTTCCTCTTCCATAACTCCATGAACTGTGAACTAGCTTTCCTGTTCATGGCAGCCAATAAAATACATTATCTACCATATACCAAATTCAAAGTTAATATTGCTATAGTGCTACTATACTGGGGCAAGCGTATCACTGTTATGTATTATGTGTGGTTTCAATTTTATTCTTTTCTGCGCTTAGTACAACTTTCATTTGATGGTAGGCATCACTAACATCAAGAAAAAGTACAAATAATCACTTGAATGAAATGGTACAGCTGTCTAAATACCAAAGGGCCGACAATTAACCAAAGAATTTCAAAAGTCGCATAATGATGACCCAAAAAAATTTGGATCTGAACCTAAGGAGCTCAAATATACACCTGACAAAAATTTTGGAAATCAAACAACAAATACCAACCTAAAACAATGCAACTATAAGAATCACCCAAAACCAATCAACCGAAATATAGAACCCGGAAAAGAAATTGGACCCAAACATCTCTTGATCTAACACCCATTTGTCTCATTATGGAAATGCTTACATAAGTCGTGAAGCACCAAAACACTCAGAAAAGAAAACAAGATGAGGTAAAGTCTCCATGTCGAAGCCAGCAGCCACAGCACGTGCAAAGGCCATGCCTTGCTCTTTCCTTAGCACATTCCTCCTCGTCTCTAGCACCTTCAGTAGCTGAACCCTGTCTCAAAATTGAAGCAAATTGGGGCCGAATTGAGCTTCATTGAATCGTACAATAGATGGCAATTAGGCTTAGTTACCCAAATTGTTTGGTTAGCGGGTTAATTGTGCATTTGAGGGACAGCTTGACAGTTGTTAATTACAAACATCAAACTTAATTCATGCATGGATACACATTTAAAGTTTATTTGAGTTTAATTGCACAATTGAGGGTTGATCGAAGCTTTATTGTGCAAGTGGCAGTAAGTTGATGCTTAGCTACATGTGTGAACTGCAGGTGCAAAACAGGGCAATTAAATTGAAGGTTGATTGATTGCACAATTGAACTTCGACTAAATTTAAGGGCCAGTAGAGGTTCAATTTGAGTTTCTAAGCAGCAGTCACAAGAAAGTTTTAGCAAAACCTGTTGTTTATGATATATAAGGGCCGGTACACACCAGTACAAAACTGATCATCTAACCTATTTGCTACAATACTAGCACAACAAATTAAAAACATAAACAAAAAGATTAGCATACTTTGAATTTTCTTCTTGATTTGTGTTTCCATTAGATGCTGCCATTGGCGCCTGCGACCCAGGCTGCCATTAATATAAAAAATAAGTAAAATTAAAAATATACAATATGTCTTGAGAGATTAAAAAGACAGAAAGGAGATAATTTAACAGGTGAGAGTTAATACCTTGTAAATGACAATTGCTTTATCACCATCAGCATTTGTACCTAATCATAAACAGTACAACAATAAAGATATGGCAAAAAAGAAGAAAAATTTAAGTTAGTCAAGCAAAACTTAGGATTTACCTTCAGTGAATTCGGCAGATCTTTGTTGGTGGTCCTCGCCCTATAAAATTAGATATAAAATTGAAGTTGCGTCAACACACAAGTCTTTTTTTTCGCATTAACGTCTTTGATGATTTCTATTATATTATAAAAAGGGTTGAAATAATAAAATGCAGTAATATATATCATAAGTTGATTTTTAGGGTCCTTATATCAAATAGTGTAATTATAAGAGCTTTCAAAAATGTCTGGCAAAAAAAAAAAAAAAACTTTACTCACATTGCTTAATCCAACAGTGTCACTGCTTTGAACAGCAATTGCTTCTTCAATTTGTAGTATCTCTGATTCTATTGTTGTGACTCTCTCCAAAATCTCTGGTGTGCTCACAAACCGCACAAACCTACCAAATGCAAAATTAAATAAAACTGCACATGTATGTGTATGTATGGGACACAAATTCATCAGTCTGGTAATCAGTAAGGTACCAACAACTTTTTTAGGCATGTCATAATAAGAAAAAAGCCTAGAAAAGCAGAATAACCCTACAAAAGTACAGTTGGTGTAGTAAGAAAGAGCACAACACCCAAGAAAAAGTGTACTAACCTCTCAACAGTACCCTTAGTGAACCATGAGGAATCAAGTAATGGGTCGGGTTCAAGTGTGATGGAATACCCGCCTTTGGCAATCTGATCCTGTGCCGCCTTCAGATGTGCTAGAAACGGGTTTAATAACCCGGATGCTATTTTCTCAGATTTCCCATTTGCATGAATTACCAAATCACACCTGATATATATATCAAAATTATAACAAAGAAGTTCATTACTTTGTGTTAAAAACTTTCCTGATCATGCTCATGCACGTACTAGTAATACCATACCACCTATTACCAAACAATGAAAGAGTAATTACATAACTAGAATGAGATCTGAGCGATGAACTTCTAAATTTTGCAATTGCAATAAAAACCACTCGCATAAAAAGAAAAATAAAACCTCCTAACAAAGTTATGATCTTGTTAAACTAGCAAGCAAATCAGTCAAAAATCATACAAGTATTGATCAAACAATATAAAGTCGACATTGGTGAAGTATCGGTCTGTTATTCAATCTTGTACTCTAGCCATGAATCAAAATTGTTTATTATAAAAAAAAAAAAAAAGAGGCATCCAATGATCAATGTTGTTTATTATTAGATAAACTAATGCACTCAAAAACATGACTAAACGTAATTCAGGAAACAGTTAAAAAATCAAACTTATCATAGATTAAAGCAAGAAAGAATCAGAAACAATGTAGATAGATCCTAGTCTTTACCTGGTTCTAGTAGGTGTCAGCTGAAACACAGCCGAATCAAGACGAACCTCCGATTTCATCTCAATTTACTGAACTTCTGCACAAATCCTGATTTGGGATTTGACGTTTATCCCTCTTTCGCTCTATACACTCTTCCCCCAACTCTTCCCCTTCTTTCTCTTCTCTCTTGAATCAGATCTGGCATGTGAGTGAAACTACTTTGCTTCTTTCTTGTGCTAGCAGTGACTCATCACTGAAGTAGATAAAAAAGCACGAAGCTTTTTAATTTTGGAGAAAATGCACCGGTTTATGGTGCTCTAGAAAAAAGAGAAAAAGTTTATGATTAATTAGTAAAATATGATAAAAGAAAACAGAGAAAAGCAGGGGATGAAACAGGGAACCATAGGTACAGACCTTCTCAGAAGGAATTCATAATGTGGTTGCCAAAAGCAGAGAAGAAGAGGGAGGAGAGAGGTAGAGGTAAAGAGAGGTAGAGGTAGAGAGAGATAGAGAGAGAGAATAGAGTAAGGTGGAAGAGAGGAACTCTTTAGTGGAGAATAATGTATTAAAAAAATTAAGAGAGAGAGTGGCAGCAGAGTGGAGGCGAGTGGAGACAAACGGAAATCTTCTGTCATGAATAGAGTCTCTTTCTATCGCAAGTCTCTGACAAATGGGCCATACCCCTAAAAGCAGGTTGTAATTGTAACAAATAATGTGGAGTCCACTTGTCAGTTAAATGTGAATGCAACATTATTAAAAGAATCTGAAACACAGAAGCCAACTCGGTGTAGACAGTCAAGAGAAGTGGAGTTTATAATCCTCTCCATTTTACAATAACAGGATGTATCCATTTTCAGGGGTAACCCTATTCTTTCACGCGGCGAGACTTTGTATCTTTTGTTTAAATGTTTGCACTTTTGCTAATATTTTTTTCTTTTAAACTTTTTTTTTTAATTTTATTTTATTGGTAAAATTAACATCAGAAGAAAATGTGGCAAAGTTGGAGAAATCTCTGTGAAAAATATGAATGTAATTTAGTTGTAATAAGCGGATTAAGTCATGTAGTTTTTTACATTACAGAGACATGCTATCCAGTGTCACCGTTTGGTGGAATTAATGGAGAGGATGGATAACACAATAATATGCTTTGGATTCCGACATGTCAAGTCTGGAAACAGGTGAGAACAAATGGTGTTTTATTTTAATGAATAAAAGGTTATTTTTTAGAGTAATGGTATGTTTAGAAACAGTTAATGTAATTAAAAAAGAAAAGAAAATATCTACTGACGGGTCACTGGGATATCAAACATCCCATTCACGGGTTAAACTTGGGTCTAATAATTATGAACTGCTGGCGCAGATATCGAACTGTTGATTTTACATGCCAGAATAAATCGGTTGGGGAGCGTATTATTTGGAATGTTTTATATTCTTCAATCAGAAATTAATTAATTAATTAATTAATCATAACTGATGCTATTCTAGTTTTGTGTTCATTGTCGGAAAGTGTTTCACATAGTCCAACTTTTTACACTGTTCAACACTTTTCCACCTCCATACCCCTCCAGTACTGGTCCATTGTATTGACTGGGCGGTGGGGCCCTTGTGACAGATCAACTATTTGTACTACTTCTTTAAATAAACAATTATTTGTACTAGCATCCATTCATTCATGATTTAAACTGTTATATTTGAAAGAAAAAAATGTATAGAATGTTAAGAAGACAAATTTATATTTTAATTATGACCGTTCAGATTATAGATCGATAGACGTAATCTGTTGATAGGAATTAAAAGCATTTTCTTTAGTAAAATTGAAGTTCAAAATTGCTCTCTTAAAATCTATTTAACAAAGCAGTTTTAATAGTATGCAGTATACAAATTAAATGTACTAATATTTTTATTTTATAGTCTGCGTGTGTGTGTGTTGTATAAAGTTAAAATTGCTCTCTTAAAATCTATATCAAATATTGACAAGTGCTATTGTTTATTGAGGATCGATCATTTTGTTTCTTTAAAAATTGAGTTTTGAATCAATTATATAAATGATTCTTAAGGGATTTTAATTTTTATCTAGTCTTTAAGATTTTATAAATATTATATAAATTACTACATTTTTTATTTGTACTAAATATATCATATTGCAACTGCTCGTTAGAAAAATTGATAGCAAACTATATATATCAGCTATAACCAAGGTTCTAAATAGCGTTTATAGCGTCATAGCGGGAAGGCTACAAAAAAAGCTATAGCGGAAGCTATTCCAAATAGTGTTTTTTTTTTACATTCCGTATATTCAATATTTGTATTAAATATCAACATTATCTAAAGTCTCATAGAACAATAAATAACACCAAAGTAATTAAGAAATTATAATATTCATATTGAACCCGTATAAAGTCCAAATTGCAGTGCAAAATATCCATAGTAATATCATAAACTATCGATTTTTCCTATGAAAATATCTTAAGCATCATGATTCATGACATAATCTTTTTTTTTCTATTCAAATTTTAATTTCAGTTTGGACTTTTTTTCTATTCAAATTTCAATTTATATTTCCAATTTCAAATTGATTTATCTGTAGCAAGTAGCAACAAATTCAATTTCGGTTTGAGCTTTTTTTATCTTTATTCAAAACCCATATAAATTGCTTAAAAAAAAAAATCCATATTGTATAGCGCAAATAGCGGACCGCTATAGCGTTATAGCGGTCGCTAAGCGCAAATAGCGCATTTTGATGTCATAGCGTAGCGTTTGGGGTCCAAAAACGCTATAGCGTGCTATTTAGAACACTGGCTATAACATAGAAGATGAGAATGGATTTTAATATTGTTCTTAATTAATTTATGATTACACATATGTCAATGATCAATGTTAATATTTGTTAAATTGATAAGTGATGCTACGGATACTAATATTATAGTAATTACATCAATCACATTGCTTATGGGACGAAATGAGATTTTTCTATATATAATGCTAACATGACGTGGAGATTGATGAAATATTACTCCATTAAAAGATTGGACCAACTTGGTAAAATTGAAAGCTTTATATATATATATCAAAATGATGGTTTTTGAAACTTTAATAATCATAATGGTATATAATAATATTCTAAGGGCTATTTGTACAATTTTCTCTGTAATTTTAACTAAAAAAATCATTAAATTGAAAAATCCAAGAGTTTCTCAGTTTTGGAATGTTTACATTGTAACATTTATTTTTTATAATCATTTAAAAATGTAAACGAATAATATTTGTTTTAAAAAATTGTACGTAACATTTATCTTTTATAATCATTTGAAGTGCGCAATTTTTAACATAAGACCAGAAATAAAATTGTTTGACTTACTTTTAGGACATGTTTGGCCGTCGATGGGAACAGGAACAGGAACAGGAATTGAACTAACAAAATACTGTACGTGTGGAATTTTTTCCGTGAAGTCTGAGTGAATTTGTTTTTTTCCACGCGCACAGTGATTGGCCGAACAGGCCTAATGCGGACTTTAGATTTCAGATCTGTAATCTTTCACACATTTGAGTGCTTATCTTGTAAACAAATTAATTCTGAAAAAGTATGACTGAATGAGTTCAAAATTCTAAATATTAAAGAGCTAGCGTTCAACTTCAAGATCATCATTATAAAAGAGAGAGAGAGAGAGAGAGAGAGAGAGAATCAATCAGTGCGTGTGTTTAATTAATTGATTTGATCCCTTTTTGTTCTTGGTTATTTATTTAGTTGATGCAACTAACTCATTTCTTGTCTATTTAGTTTTAGGGAAAAAAATAAAGGTGATACCAAGAAGTTGGTGAATTATTATTTTAAGAGAAAAAATATTCGCTGAAGATGAATCATCATGTTGATGTACCTATCTAATAAATTGTATCACGTTTTAATTAGAGTAGAATAAAACTTAGACATGATATATACTTATCATGTAAAAAGTTAACACATGATATGATGAATGCATGCATGCAGTATTTGATTTCATTGAAATGTGTCTATATATCCCTAAACAACCATTAGCTTTCCTATTTTAAGTGGAATAACTTTGAGAAAACATCATGAGATGAGCTGCTACTCATTATTAAGTGATGATGTAAATGATCATCGCGTTTCAAATAAAGTCTTTAATTTAGAATTTTAATGGATAAGTATCGAGTCATATCTGTAATCCCTTGCTTTTTATCATTTTTTTTTATAAAAGTGAGCTCAAAGGCCCACCGATCCCTTGCTTTTTATCATAAGTATCGAGTCATATCTGTAATCCCTTGTAAAATATTGTGCAAAAGCTCCTCTAAGTAATCATTAAGTTAAAATATTTTCAGTTGAAAGAACAATTCTTAAAAAAACTGTTTATCCCCGTATTATTTTTAAGGAATAGTTTTGTGGTGCATGTATTATATAGATGTGTCTATAATTAAGTCACAATTTGCTTATGCCCTATTAATTAAGTCACGATTTTAGATTATTTTTTGAGTTAGGCGACAATTTTTTTTTAGACGAAAAAAATTACATTGAGTATGGGATTTAATTATTTGCATGTGTTATGTAATTATTATTTTTAGTATGGGATTTAACTATTAATATTCACAAGAAATTTTTATTTGAATTTTAAAACTACAATCTCTCACACAAAAAAATATTATCTTTAATCACTAAACCACATACTAATTCTCTATATTTTGAGGAAGCTTGGGGGTCGAATTTTTATCTCTGAGATAGAGATTCATGTATAACTATCCAACTACTCTTTTAAGATAAAGTTAGAGAACAAGTTTTGCATCTTTAAATATCCATAATAGATCCTACATCCGAATTTTAAACATGAAACATTTCACACAAAAAACATAACAACTATGTAACACATGGAACCAATTAAGAAAAAAGAGGTATTAAAGTACAATCATAGGAGAGAATTTACAAAGAAGCTTAACATTTTTATTTTTGAATGAAGGGTTGGGTCAAGCCACCCAATTTTTTTTTTTTAAACTCCTATTATGATAATAAAATATTTTTTCTATCCGGATTTCGAACTCATAACCTCCTACGTAGGAGAACATATGTCTCTGACACTATACCAAAAACTTCTATTCTTTCGAAAGCATTTTTATAAAAGCCTAAGTAACATTTTTCCAAAATTTCCATCCCTAAAAATGCTAAAGGCCAGCTCTCCTTTCAGATGTTATAGAAAATCGCTGCACAGAGTCTTGTCTGTGATAGCGAAGTCTAAACTTAAGCACTAGAAAAGAGCCATACTAGTGAAGTGATTTTCAGATGTTATATATTGTCTTTTTTTTAAGACCATATATATATGAGCATCAACTACTAGGTGATCAGAGAATGTCATATACAGTATAATATCTAGTGGCAAGATAAAAAAGAAAATGGAGGTTAAGGGGTCCATTTCTATTAGCTGGCTTAGTAGGTAAGAGACCCAAAGAGCAAGAAAAGTATTAGCACAAGTGTGAACTAAATTCTCAAGTCCTTTTCAGAACAAAATTAATAGGATACATATATGATATATATATCCTACCTTTAGTGAACAATTTATGCATGCAATGTTTTTAGCTAAATGAAAAACAACTTATTTAATAGTACGTAGTACATCAATGCATGGCTACTTAATTACTGGTCGTTTTCAAGGCTTGTCATGGCCATAATAAATTAGAAAAGAAAAAATTTCAATTCAATTGGTATTATATTGTTACGGTTCAGATTTGTATCTTGCTGACAACCATTATAACAATGTTAAAGTTTTCAGAACCCAAAATAAACAAATAAAAATCTTACAAGTTCCTAATTCAAAATTTTAATTTTAGAATATGATTTGTGATTGAAACATAGGTTGCATATAAACGGAGTATGCTTTCAGGCCCATTTCTTTCACATAATTGTGTCAAACAAAAATGGCACAACAGCCAAGCATGAAGAGGCCTTTAAACAAGGACATCTTACCATAAAAGTATGGTTTGATTGCTTGGAGAAATTTAATATTCTTTCTCAAATGGTTGGTAGATTTTGTTCATTGTATCAAATTAAGCTAGAATTGGGTGAATATGTACCAATCAAGTGTGATTAATTTATCAGATTAAGATGGATATTAGCTGTGAATCTGTGACAATTTGGCAAGTAGGGTCAGATTTGGGTACAATAGTTGATGTGTTCAATTAAATGTGACCGCTATCAAAAGTCATCAAATCTCTTGACTTAAAGCAAACACTGGCACCAGCAATTAAATAGTGAAAAAAGAAAAGGAATCCATCCCTGTCACAACACAACATAATTGTTAATGGTTTAGAAACTATATCTTTTTTTTTTTACATATTTATGTATATTTATAACAACTTTAATTAATAGTTAATAATTCTTCTCTGTTAGGAATATATATATATATAGATCATATGTGTATGGACAAGACAATGATGAACTCCTATGAGCGCTCAAAAGAAAAATTACCACCCATCTTCGTCTATTGTATTTTGTGTCGATTTCATGTAAATCGCTTTAGTATGATATACCCGGATTTACATTTTATCAATTAATATAATCTGACACAACATAATACTTTTAACACAAATCAAATATTGATTTTCTCACTAATTTTATGATGGTATATCTTATAATTGCTCTCGAGCGAGGCTATCAGGCTATGGTAGTATGCAACTATACATACTGAGTGACCCGTACTATGGATGCATATTTTTATTTTCAATCTGAACTATTAAACATGATCTCCAGGAAATGTACTTGAAGGTCAAATTTTATATTTTTTATATTTTTTTTACAATTTTTTAGATAAGTAGAAAATTACTTGATCCAAAAATTCCAGACCATCCGAAAGCAATTATTTTCAACCTATTAAAAAAAATAGTAATCTAGTATTGATAATTTTTCTCACTAATTAATTTTTCCAAGCTAAACGAAAATTCTCCAAATAGTGTTATTTCCTAATTATGGATGCTAATTTTTATCACTAAAATTTATGGACACTTGGCTTCTAATCTCCAATAAGGTTTATGGTCTTGTCATTGGATAAACAAAACATTTTTAGTTTTATAAGGTGTACATGCATCAACAAGCTTTCTGGCTCTATCACTAGAGTACCTAATTTATATTTTTATTTATAAATGATATTTTGAGAGTTCACAAATGTTTGTTTCAAAAAAAGAGAGTTCACAAATGTTCACATGAAATTTCGCCAAAACTAAAAAAAAAAAGAAAAAAAAAAAGTGGTAATACAGTGAGAAAAGTTTTCATCTCATCTGTACTTTCTGAGTGTTCTTAGTCCCAGATCTACGCATGTTTGTGCTAGCTCATCCAATAGCACAGGTTGACTTGTTATCCAGTATTCCAGTGCATGCAACACATCCACTCAACCACATGCTACATTGACTTGAAATATATATATACTATATGCCAGACAGTTTGATCAGATTGTACCAGCCTGGATCTGTAAAATTATCATTCTCTGATCTTGATCCTGAAATTTCGCAAGCAAGCGTTCTCCCATTACTGATGTACTTAATTTCTAGCATTTTCTATTGTACCGGTCCTTACTAAAGAATACTTTTATCAATATATCATAACAATGTAATAGTAAATATATATGAAATAAAATAAAAGCATGTGAAGGCAAGGTTATGCCTAGAGTGGGAAAAATGGCACGGCGGAGCGGCACGCAACGGCACGGCACGGCACGCGTGTCAGTTACGTGTCATGGCTTGCGTGTCCCATGCCATGACCATTTGCATGCCGTGACAATCTTTTAAAAATTTGACACAGCACGGCACGTCACGCGAAAGATCTAATCACGGCACGACACGTGGTCTCGCGAGTCACGTGTAATTAGAACCGTTAGATCTTGACCAAATAGTACGGCACGTTAGTCACGGTACGGCACGTTTTTTCCATTTACTTATGCCTCTCTGTACTCCTGAGATTCGTAATTATACAAAAAAAAAAAAAAAAATTAGACTGAAATAAAAAAAATGTTGTTCCTTGTCAAGCATGAATTTAGGTCAAACTTGGAAGCTCTATTATACTTGTACCATTAAAATATATATAAAGAGGTAATACCACCGCATCCCTATAAATTTCACTTTGTCATATATCTCTGAATTTTTTTTTAAAATTTGACAATTATGATTCCAAACTTTGAAAGGTGTTACAATCAGCCTCCCAATCGTAAAAATTCACATAGCACCGATAATTTTAACCAAAATCCTGAAAATACATATTTTATTATTAATAATTTTTGTTCCTTAATTTGAAGTAAAAATGACAGAATATATACTTCATATTTTGAAAATTAACA
This sequence comes from Carex kokanica, assembly GCA_025461125.1. Classification (NCBI taxonomy): domain Eukaryota; kingdom Viridiplantae; phylum Streptophyta; class Magnoliopsida; order Poales; family Cyperaceae; genus Carex; species Carex kokanica. The sequence continues at coordinate 48,586 of JAJGRX010001034.1, read as the reverse complement.
CGTGTTAATGTTGTTAACTGAAATTAACAGTTGTGGGAGATTCGTTGTCACAATTGAAAGATTGAGATGATAATTGTCAAGTTTAAAAAAATTATAAAGAATATTGTCATATTGTGAAAGTTTAGAGAGATCTATGACTTGTTTATTTTTTTAGGGTATGTTTGATTGTAAAACAAGAATAAACTAGAATAGCCAAGTCAAGAATAGCTATTGTTTGTCTTATTAGAGCATCTCCAACGCCTTGCAAATGAAATTGCAAAGTCCTACGTGGCGCTTCCGTGGCACTTGCCTTTTCACTTTCACCGATGTGCAACTCCTTCAATTTTTGAAAGCTTTCATTATTTGAAAGCGCATTTGAAAGCTTTCATTATTTGAAAGCGCATTTGAAAGCTTTCAAATGAACACGTGGAAAGAATAACCTTTTCTATTCGCTGCAAAATCTTCCTCTCTCTCTTCCCTTCGCTACCAAAACCCACTTTTGCAATTACTGTTATTTCAAGAATGCAACTGTTTTGCAATTAATTGCTCATTTCAAATTAACAGCCGTTTGGAAATTGCAAATGCAATTTCAGCGTTGGAGATGCTCTTAAAATAATCAAATCTCAAAACTCTTAGGAATAGTCTATTCTAATAAGAAAAAAAGTTTGAATTCACTATTCTAGTTATTCTAACTCAATCAAACACCAAATAAGCTATTCCGAATAGCCTAACCTCAAGAATAACCTATTATCATTCTAACCAAACATACCTTAGTGAGTCTGCCATAGACCAAACAATTCAGCAGTCAATTTTGTTTTTCTGATATACTGTATAGTAATATATGATATATTCAGAAAAAAAAAAATGCAGCTTAGAATAGAAGACAAATACAAAGTTTATATTAACATCTTGATTAGACAGGTCCCATTTGGATTGCAAAAATTGACATCTCGTACTTTCACACAGGTAATAACATATGATAAGAGAATCTGACTATCAAATTGCATAATATAAAAAGAGAAAAGGTTTTGGTATCCAACCTTCTGTATCCACTTTTTACCCACACTTATTCAATTAGCTTTCAAATGATTAAATGGTCAAACTTCTAACTATCAACCTTATTTATAAGGTTTTCCGATTTCTTTCAGTTTTCTTTCTCTCTCCTCCAGTATCAATCTCTAAAAAAAGCTGAAAAACTAAAAAATGAAATTTTCCCGATCTGTCCGTCCGTGACTCCGAGCTCAGACTGCTCTCACCGCAATGGAGGCTGCGCGCCACCGCACCCTCCTCCTAACCGTCGACTCCACGATCACAGATCTCGGTAGAGCAACTGGTCGCCACGTTCGTCGGCCGCACTCCGTACCCGATCTCCTCCAATGGCCGCGTCAAATAGGTCAAACTTCTCTCGCTGCAACAGAGGCGGCGCCACCGCACCCTCCTCCTGACCGTCGACTCCACGATCACAGATCTCGGCGGAGCAACTGGTCGCCACGTTCGTCGGCCACACTCCGGACCCGATCTCCTCCAGTGGCCGCGTCAAATCGCTCAGGTCTTTTTGTTTAATTTTCAAAAATCGATTGTTTTATTAAATGTCTAAGGTTTAGAAAAATATACGAAGCTTTTATAGATTCGTGACGGCCTTCAGATTTATTCCATTAATTTCTCTTTTTTTGTTTCTAAGAGCATTTCATTGTTGGATTCGGATCCATTCAGATTATGATCATTGATATTGTATATTACAGGGGATCTGAACGCAAATGATGCAATTAATGACTGAAAAAAATTGTTACAGGATCTGTTTAATAGTGTTACTAATTTACCTTATTGTTACAGGATCTGTTTAACAGTGTTACTGATTTTTCTTCGTCTATAGTTTCTGATTTTTCTGATTTTTTCGATTATTTCGTATTTATCTTAATGTTGATCATTCAAGACAAATCTACTTTAATTTTGTGTTGTGATACAAGATTCTTGCATTATATCTTAAAAATATTGACACATTTAGATCTGAATCTGGATAGACATATTTAGATCTGTGGTTATAAATAATTTTTACTTAGGTTATAAATAATTTTTACTTAGTTGTAACATAGTTATTTTACTAGTATACAATAAGTTGGTTTATAATATATACAGAGCTATTTTACAGTATTGACATAATGCACAGAGTAGTTTTAAAGTATTAACATAATGTAGTTGTTTTAAGTTAATAACTTTGTGATTGTACAGTATCTATGTAGTCATTTTACAATGTTTACTTGTTTTATTTAAATAGGTTGTACGTCAACTTTTTGAAATTCAGGCCAGCTTGAGTAGCCAAGAAGTCAATGAGGAAGATGAAGCAACCCATCTAGCAACTTTGATTTTTGAAGATGTTTGCAAAAAAACACTATTTGAATACAAAGAAGAACAATTACTGAAGAACAAAGAGGAGTGTGAGAAGAACAAAGGGACACAAAGTACTGTAGAGGTATTACATAATTTACTTAACAGTTTTGTATAATATACGAGTTATTTTACAGCATTCATGCTATAGTTTTATAAAATATATAAGTTATTTTACATGATTCATGCTTTAGTTTTATAAGATGTATGAGTTATTTTACAGGATTCGTATCTTAGGTTTATAAGATGTATGAGTTATTTTACATGATTCATGCCTTAGGTTTATAAGATGTATGAGTTATTTTACAGGATTAGGACTTGTGAGTGTTTTCTTTAAAAATTATATATGCAACCTTTTTACAGTATTTTTCAACTAGTTTTTCATGATTCTGCCAATGATTTAAAGGATTAGGTGTTGAAATGCATTAAACTATTACATAATATACTTAACAGTTTTGTAGGATATATGAGGTATTTTACGGATTCATGCAATAGTTTTATAAGATGTATGAGTTATTTTACATGATTCATGTCATACTTGAAGTTATTATACAGTAAAGATGTTGATATCATTTTTTTCTTTCAGCTAAAGCATCATGGAAAGATGTTGGTATTATTCATGAGGACTGCCCAAAGCAGGCACCCAAATCAATGGACTGTGCTATGTTTGTGCTGCGTTTTGTATACAATCTGATCACTGAGATGCCTATGAACTTTACACAGGTAATTTTATGATGTATATATTTTACTTTCAAATACCCGTAGGCTTCTATTTCATGAAACCTACAATATTCTTCAACCTTTTACAATATTCTTCAACTAGTGTTTCATGATTCTGCCAATTAGGTGTTTGAATGCATTAAACTCATACATAATATACTTACCAATTTTGTAGGATATATGAGTTATTTTACAGGATTAATGCCATTGTTTTATAAGATGTATGAGTTATTTTACAAGATTAGGACTTGTGAGTGTTTTCTTTAAAAATTATCTATGCAACATTTTACAGTTTTGTATGATATATGAGGTATTTTACATGATTCATACAATAGTTTTATAAGATATATGAGTTATTTTACAGGATTCATGCCTAAGTTTTATAAGATGTATGAGTTATTTTATAGGATTCGTGTCTTAGTTTTATAAGATGTATGAGTTATTTTACAGGATTAGGACTTGTGAGTAACCTATGCGCCCTATCATTTTCCTCTCTACTGATGTGCATAAATCTAAATCCCATACAATTCTTTTTTTTTGTAGGATGACATTTCTAAAGAACGTGTCGTTCTAGCAATGAAGCTCCTCACGCATCCAAATAATTCGCATCAGCGGTGTATGAAGTAACCATCCATATATTGCAATGATTGAACAGCTTTTTGTTTGTGTTTGTTTTATATTGATGTTAGATACAGTTGAAAATATTTGTGAATAGTGAAATGGTAAATGGTACAGTTGATGGTGAAATGGTGAAATAAAACGGTTAAATGGTACTGTTGATTTTAATGAACTTTTGGTGGTGAAATGGTACAGTTTATGTTGTGGTGAAATGGTACAGTATATGAATTTTTTGTGACTGGTGACATTTTATAGTTTGTATATGATGTTTTTATAGTTTCATGTGTCAAATTTACAGTATTGAAATCTTGTAGTTAACATCTGTTAGATTTATAGTTTGCATCTGCTAATTTTACAGTATTGAAATCTTATTTTACATGATATATATTCATTTATAAATATTAATAATTGAAGAAAAAATGATGAATTTAAAAAAAAAATTCAAATTTTTTTTTAAATTTTAATTTCGAATTTTTTTTTTAATTTTGATGCAAAAAAATAAATTTTGCATAATTTTAAGTGTAATTTGTAAATAACAACAAGTTTTAGAAGTGTATTTTTCAAATATTCTAGAAGCTTGAAGTACAGCCGTACAAGTTTTGAAAGTGGTTTGTGTAAATCTTCTAGAAGCTGAAAGTACAGTTGGAAGTACAGTTATTTTTCTAGTTGCTAATAGTTTTTAACTAACTTGGGCAAAAACTGAGTTGTTAGAATTTTGAACCAGGTATTATAAATTATTTGTTGTTGAAGTTACAGTATTTATTATAGTATTTTACAGTATTCGCGCAAGTCAAATGACAGTTTTTTTGAGTAAAAAATGGATACAACTATTTGGGTATAATTAGTCGGACCCTATAAAAAAGCCAATGCTCCATTGATGAAGCAGAATCATTGCTATTGACCTATTGTATTATCTTACAAGAATTTAAACTCATACTTTAATTCATCTCTATACTGACAGTGACTACATCTATAACCAAAAATATTTATAGTACAACTAAATAGGAGAATATATATGTTGCAAAAAAAAAAAAAAATTAAACATAACAAAAATTACAACATCAATCAAAATAAATAAGAAGTCAAGATAATATAAATAAATATCAAAGATTTCAACTCAGTCAAAAATTTATAACAAATATTCTTTTGCATATCACAAATTAGTGTCAAATTTAAATTAAACAACAGAGCCACAGAAGCATTACAATAAATTGGATGTTTTCCAAATGGTTCTGTAATTTATAACTCATTTATAATTTAGACTAGACGAAAAAAAAACAAAATCTATCCTTCTATTATAAAATAGACATTTTTATCCGCTGTAAACAGCTAATTTGAAGTTAATTCATATCTAAACTCCCTTCTCTATTTTTCTTCTCATCTATTTCCTTTGCAAACATTATCATCATTTCTATTTGAAAAATAGAACAAACTAGAAGAATTTCTTGATTATATTATCTTTGAGCTTTGCTAAACTCGAGTTAGATCAAGTCATTCATGAATGTACATATTATACATGCTAAACTCTATTATTATCTAATTTAAAAAAAATAGTGTTAATAGAAAAGAGGCGATACCATACCAATCGCGGGCTCACAGCGTCGGCAGGGCAGAGGCTATCTCCTTCGCACGCACTCCTTTTTCTCCTCCGCGCCTTGCTACTTTTCCTCCTGCTCAATCATCTCTGTCTCTCCGCTATTTAGAAATTAGAAGGGTAGAGGACTAGCGGGTTGGTTAAGTTAGCGGGTTTGGACTTATAAGGGTAGCGGGTAGCGCTAATTAAAAATTATGGATAGGTAGATTTAATTGGGCTGGGCTGGCTAGGGGTAGACATATTTAATTAGATTTAATTTCCAGAGATAGGTAAGATTCATTTTTTAACCTGATGCAAATTTTTTTTTTTTTTTCAGGGTTGGCAACTGCCCACCCTGTTATATACTTCCTTCGCCCCTGCATACAGGCCAACCTAGAAAAAGGAATAAACAACGCATGGATCATGAGACAATACAAGAGATCTAAGTTACATACATGCTAAACCAGAAAATTAACATATAACGAGCAATCTCTCACAAAAAAAAAAAAAAAAACATATAACGAGCAAAACCATCGTAAGCAAATAACCCCCTTGGATTGCATAAAATTAAACCAAGGTCCTACTTGAACAGATTGCAGTTTTGAGTGTTTTTTAACCTCCTGCATTATTAAACTGTTTGCTGAAGCATACAACACCTGAATTATTTAAGCTATTTTTAATGATTTTACTGCGCATTAATTATTTTCTTTTTGGTGCTGTTGGTGCACACCTGCTTAGAAAATCTACACCAAATAAAATTACAAAACACGGGAAAGTTCTAAGATAGAACTCGACTAAATCACTTGATACAAAGTAAAATATGCACCAAAATATTTCTCAACCATCTTCTAGTCAAAATGGTCAGCCGAAAAATCATGCTCATGGGGTTTTTGTAACCTTGCCATGGTGGCCGCATCATCAGCCAGAAACCTTGTAGAAGTTGAATGCACATGACAGTTTGTTACAAAAAAAAAGGATGAATGTTAGATAAGAATTCAGATGTTAAGGGCTTAAGGTTTTAACAGATAAGAAATTTCAGGTTTGTGAGAGTTTAGGGTCTCAGGTCCACAGTCATGTTCATAGTTTCTAAAATTAAGAAATATCAGATTTGTCACAAACAGCATAATAAAATCATATCAAAATTCAGAGGATCCAGGTTAAAGGTGAGAGCTCTGGACCTGTGATATAAGTACAGTATAAAAAATTAAACCCAAAGCTGGCACAATGTAAACCACCATTTAAAAAGTACTGCAATACTGTGGCAACAGAAGGATAAAGATTAAAGAGAGGGACATACACGTCTGAAAGGTCGACACAGAGGTGGCGTTGCACATCACGGCGAATGTCAGAAGGTAAAGCCTATAAAATGGATTCCTCTTCTACCCCTCATGTGGCAAACCATTTGACTGCACAACATGCCTGATGCGTTTTTTAGGCTCTGGGGGAAGCTGGTACTGGGCCATTTACTCCTCTGTGTCCCTCTGACGCAGCCTCCATTCCTCCCACCTCTTGTTTATTGATTGGAGGTATGTCTACACCCACATATACTGATATACATATGTGAAACCAAACATGGTAATATTTGAGGTTCACCCAAGTAAGATGAAATACAAATATGTTTGTTGATTGTGCATTCTGTAAATCTCTTGGTAAAACTTGATGTCAGCCAAAATTACAGTACTAGAATGTTTTCCCACAAGATACCTGAGTTTGAATGGAATAAATATAATGACTTATTGTAGAAATTCATTATTCGATGAAGACATAAGAACTATGCTAATACAGTCGAACTAGTGAGTTGTACAACCTTAAAAAGTTGCACAAAGGTTCCTTGCATCTTTGCCAAGTACATGACAAAGTGTGCACCTATGGCTGGTGTGATCAGATATGCTGCTCAAGGATCCTCAAAATAGTTCAAATTTTACTGAACCAGCACAATAATATATTGTTATGCTGACATGGTGAAAAAGTGGTTGGGGAGGGGGGAGGAGAGGAGACTTATTTGGCAGCTGCTGCCAAGGTTCTCAAAAAAAAAAAAAAACAAAGAGAGAGAAGAAGATTACCAATCAAGGAGATGACTGAATACTTGGCTTTCAGGTGTAATTAGAGCATGGTCCTGCTAAAAGCACTACAAGCAAAACCTGGTAAATCTGCGAGCTAGTTTAATCCAAGAAAATAGTGAAATTGTAATTAGTACACAGTTCAATTAATTTTTATCTTGTTAGACATCAAACTATGATGCACACTGCACCATTCCTCATTTACTTCAAAATGGTTCAAAAATAATAATTTAATAGTACCTTGGAGGCGAGGGATTGAGAGTTGGATTGGTGACCTTGACATAAAGGCACTATTATTAAGTGTTACAACACACATATATATAAAAAAATAAATGCATAGCAAGTCGTGAGATAATGGATCAACTAATTTTATGTCCTACAAGAGTCTTGAATACCTACATACAAAAATATTGCATTTTACCTTGGAGAATAATCATTTTGATTGTTTGGAAAAATGAATAAAAAATACTTGGGCAATATCAACTCAACCATTTCCTACAACAAAATAAGCATAAAAATACATACTACTTGCTGAGAATAGCAACATCAAACTAGCTCAAAAGAGGAACTAAAATAATAGAAGATAAGCATTGTAGCTGTGCCCCTGATGAGTAAACATGAATAGCAAAACTATTCTCCCTCTTCACTGGTCGTCTCATGGAGGATCCTGACCCCCTAACCACATAAGCCCTGACAGATTAGATGCTCAAGATCATGTCTCTTTGCTGAGACACAATCTAATATCTAACAATGGAAACAGTCCAAAACTAAAACACAGCACATTAACTAGCAGTAAGTCTTGTCATTCTTTGACATAGTAACAGTTCAAAGGTACAGCACGGCAAGTCCGAAACTACATCAGCACAGTACAGTAACAGTAAAAGTCCAAAACTACAGCACAGTAATTGGCAGTAAACGCAAACACAAACACATCACAGTAACATTCCAAAACTACATCAGCCCTAACAGATTAGATACCCAAGATCACGTCTCTTTGCTGAAACAACCTCTTATCTCACATAGTCGAAACAGTCTAAAGTACAACTCAACACTGCACAACACAGTAGCTCTCCATTAATTCTCCCACAGACCCCATGTTTACCCTTAAACCCCTAGGATTATTAGTATTATTATTAAAGTTAGCCCAGAATCGCACAAATCCACAAAATTCATAAATAAATAAATAATTGATCAATTGACTCCATTTGTACAGAAAAGATACAATTGGTAGAGGCATGCTAGGTTGTTAAGTTGTTAACTGTAAACGTCCATATGGTACAGAAAGCAAGGAATGTTGCCATCATCAACAAAAGCAGTTTTAAAAAATAACTGTATGTAATAAACATTGAAAAAGATAAATCAAGTTTCTAAAAAAGAAGCATCTGAATACCTTATTATATAAAAAGATCTAGTTTAAAAACTTAATACATACTCCTAAACAACCTTCTCTAAACCATAGCAAGCATTAAACATAGCATCACAACTAAACACACCAAAATACTAAAACAAGAAACTAGGTGCCAGTAAATAGGCACAAATCCCCCACCCCCAAACAAAGCTACAAAGCACCAAACCATCAGAACAGCAAATACCAACATAAAGTAAGACACTGATTTTTTACAACATACTGTCTGTCCTTGATGGGAGCCTCCTGAAGAAGTTTATTGGAGGGGACGGCAACCTGTGTCTAAACCTGGGGTGCCGCATAACAAAAATCCCACTAATTGCCACCAGCACCTGCAGAGGAGTCACATATAAACCCACTGCCGCCACCAAACAGAGAAGTACAAAAATAGCAGTAGCCCGTGGGTCCCGCCAGCTCAGCAATGCCTGAATCCTCTCCCCCTGGGTTGCAATATCTCCCACCACAGTCTGTATCCTGCCCGCCACACTCCTGAGCCGGTCATACCGCATCCTAACTAACTCCGCACTTTTGCTGGTAGGGAATGTGTCAAACTCTTCATCAAGCTCATCAGGGTGCACCGCTTCGGCATGAGATATCTTGGTGTTCATGTGAGGAGGGTACCGGGGACGGTAACGATAGTTCCATATTCCAATCAAAAACATGTACAAAAATACAGTAGGTAAAACGAGCTCAGGAAAGCACACGAGCATGAGAAATAGCACATGCACCAAGACAGTTGTTATCGGGTTACGCCACGCACAGACATCAGCAAACCACCGACCAACCGCAAATAAGCCAGAAAAAACAGACATGAGACGAAAAAAGTTTGCCTTGCTGCGCCTCATGCTCCACAGATGCGAATCTACATCTGACATGTATTCTACCACTTCCCGGCGCAGTGGTGGCTCCATGCGGCCTAGCCGTGCAGCTACGATCTGCACTGCCTGGTGCCGCAGAAGATCAAGCTGCATCACAGTCAGTGGTCTTACATAGTGCATTTTTGGCAGCAACGGGCGTGAATATTGGTACAGCGTGTTGATTAGAGACGTTGAAGAGAAGCGTATAGCAAGATGTAGCTCGCCCATTTTTTTTACTCCTGATGGGTGAAGTACCAGAAGGGGGTAGCGGTGAGTATACACCCGACCTGTTTCAAGAGTTGAGAGGCGGATCCGTACTTTACCAACTTTTGCATCTCTGTTGTTACCGTTCCCCCCTTCTTTAGCCTTTTCACCAATCTGGCAATTGTCGAAAACACCGATTGTTAGAACTGTGGCTGGGTCATACACCTCCCATGTGTACTGTTCGTTGAACTTTGGGCCAAGACTGTCAATTATGGTTCGGGTACGCACCCATTTATGCCCATATTTAGCCACACAATATGTGTCTGATGTTCCCTTGCCTTCACGTGTTTTCATGGGATGTAGACCCTCTGCACCGAGTATTCCTAGCTCAAGTAAACCGATTGACGGCTTCCAAAGTTGTTTGGCTGTTGGCCTGAGGTCACTACTATAGTGAGTCGATTCGTCAAGGACATGGTAACCTCCATCTAGACATACTCGAACATGCAAACGGGTTGCAAATTTCTCTTTCTTAATTAGATCCACATCAACAAGTACCGGTTTCTCAAGATTAAACCATCGCCCATGTATAATTCGATCATCGGCTCGCCTTTCAATCGAGGCAAGCGGTATGATGACACGTCCGATGATTTCATCTTTGTTAGGCCCCACTCGATCCTCAACCGACAGCATCAAATGATCCTCAAAAGGCTCGGCAGCAACAAACATTAAGTCTTCGTTCCAGAATGGGTTGGGTCGGGCTTGAGAGGTACGGGTTCGCATGAATTGGTTCCCAATCTGGGCCTTTACATAGACATCAGGGAAGCGGGTCTTGTCATGCATTATAAGATCCTGTGCCTCGATTATGTTCACCCGCACATACCACAGTCTTGGCGCATGGTATACCTTTGACCGGATGTGGGCCCCAACCACAGCAGCATCAGCAGGGGATGCAGCATCAGAGTGCCAAGCATCAGGGAATGCTTCATCAGCTTGTGTGCCCATCCAAACTGCAAGCATCAACTCCCCCTTTGCCTTTTCTCCCTTCTTATCAACAAGCCGGTACCACTCAGGTGCTAACGGGCTATCAGGTGGGACCCGAGTCGGAACATCGTTCAAATCAAACCTGACAATCCCCACAAAATCATCCTTTACTAAATCTTTATCTTTCACCAGTACATCCAGTACTGAAGTTTGCATTCTGTCTCTAGAAAATGCAAAAACCTCATTCCACTCAGGGTTTTGTTTCTTCTCAAAATGCCTAGTGGTACCACGATAATTCCCAACCCGTACATCCACATACGGATCTAGACTGCCACTGACATCCATGGCTGGTAAATCCTTGGCCTTGACAACTCGCACAAATAGGTATTGCATCTGTTCAACCAAGTCATAAGTGCTAGACGGTTTATCAGCTCTTATGACCCTTCCTCCTACAACTTGGCCTCCACCCAGAAATGGATTTGTCTCTTTTAAAGAGTACTCTGGTGGTTGTTGTGATGAGGCGGATGAGTACATTCGTACAATTCGAGGAGGTACTGGCTCAGCTTTCATTGGATCAGCAGAATAACGTGGTGGAGGTGGCAGGTCACTGATCGGTGGGGGAGGCTGGTGCTGTGCATAGTATTGTTGGTGTACTTCCTTTGGGATGGTATGAAATGTGTGCCTCTCAGATTTGTGCTCATGCACCAGCGGTACAGGATTAGGGTTAGCTGGAGGCTGGTTTGACAGAGGGTCCAAGGCCGGAAGGGGATTTGATGCTTTGATCGAGGGGTCATTTGTCAAAAACACCTTGAGCCCTAATTCTCCCTTCACACGAGAAAACAAACCGCGCTTTTCTAAGGGATAGTGCATCACAACCGCATCAGAAAGCGGTACGAAGGATGTACCAGCTATTCGCACCTTTCCGAGAAAAGATCTCATATGCAATTCCTTGTTGACATTGTAGATGGATGCTTCTAGAGGCATGTTGGGGAGGTTAAATGGGTCCGAGATAGCAAAATAGAAATGTTCATTCCATACTGGATTTAGGTCTCTTTCTTTGACACTGGTACGGAATTTCTGGCCATCGAACTGGAGCTCAACACATGCACTTGCTGACCCATGACCGTCCTTGGGCATCAAGTCATGTGCACTTACAACCTCTACGCCAAGCTTGTATGCCATTGTGCTTTTTCCTTCTTTTCTAGGTGTTTTGTTTCATAAATCCTAAAAAAATTTAAATCCATCAGAAAGCAGAACAGTAAGTTGTTAAAGTAAAATCCTAAATATATTCAGATTTTTTTTTTAGGTAAAGCACCCTTGGACGTTATAATCAGACAAATTGTACATAGTATATAAGAACCAAATAGAGAACTTTGATGAACAATCAGTTTAAAACCTATACCGTGCTAAAAGCACAATCAATTAAAGTTATACTGGAAGCACAAGGGCGCATAATCGTGACATTTCCCTTTCAAGAGGGTACAAGCTTGTGTGCAACTTCACCCATTGCATGCAAACAAAATTAGTGTTTCTGCATGCATAACCTTTAAAAACAGGTTTTGCAGTTGTACCCCTAGGATGGATTTTCATTTCCAAATTTAAACTAAATACTCTATTGTTTATTTAACACTCAGGATAAACTAAGTAGAGACTCCAACACTCAAATAAATACTACACTGTAAATTCAGCAGATATGCATTGCTCAAACAAATGACACTCTATAGGTAATCCAAGAGGATAAAGAAGATTAGATCTATTAGACTATCTACTTGAAACCAATCCAACAAAATTCCCAAAACGAGGTATCAGCTTAATTTGCCCAAACTTGAGTATATAGCTAATTAAACTCACCAATTTTCACCTCAGGATCAAAATAATTATCTATCTCTGGATTTCCTTTCAGATCTCGATTTACAGCGAATTTTTAGCTTCAATCTTCCCTTTCAACCCGATTAAAGTTGAATTCTCATCATTCCTGAAGGAAAAGGCAGTCAAACTTCGTAATGCGCGTAAAGAGGAACCTACTGAGAAAGTAAAACAAAGAAAACCAGAGAGAGGAGAAAGATTAGAAAAGGGACCTGAAATGGTAGGTAGTTGATCGCCATGATTTTGCGTACAAGACAAGAGAGCACTTGCTTTCTGGTGTTTCCTTTCTCACACACTTCTTTTATTTTAGTGTCTTATTTCAATTTTTTTACTTCGGATCGTGCCAACTGCCGGGACTTGCGCTTCGCATTTGATGCATTAATGGTCGGTAGGGGGTTCAAATATTAAAAATTATTAAATTAATAAGTCACTTATCTGGGTTCAGGTTTACTGTGGCTTGACGGAGTAACTTAAAATGCGTCCATATCTCTGACAACAGAGCGTTATTATCTTTGCTCTTATTTTACGTGGGTCCACTGTCAACACAAAATCAGTTTATATACGCCACACAGAACTCGGACTCCTAGGATCTATCTTGTTTCTTTTTTTTTAGTACAGGATCTTCTATTTATCTTTTGAATACACCTCGGATGTATCTGCGACTATGACCAACTGAACCCTCTCTCGCTATCTCACTGATCCTTGGAAGTCTCTTTACAAGAAAAGGAAAGCATTTATTATTTGGAAATACATACTCACGTAGTTCTCACTAAAAGTAGTTAGTTCTCTTACACGAGGCATTATATGATTGGTCGGTGGTTACTGTGCGGCAATCACACGCTATATATTATGAAGGCCCGATTTATTACAAGGAGACTCTTGAGCTGCGTAGAAAGTTTTGGTGAACGAAGAAATCAATCTTACGTAGGGGAATTATAAAGGTCAAACAATTACGTCTTATTTAGAGATCAAACAATTACATCTCATCTAGGGGTCAAACACTTACACTCCGGGGAAGGAGAAACAGTTTCCCACCTTAATCTAAGGACCGTCCTATGCCAAAGAAATCCAAAACATAAATCATAAGTGCGGAATACATACCTGATTCCATAACATTGGCCATGGAATCCTCAATTGCGAAGAGCCGTCTTCGTGAGCACGAGACAAGTTCTTCAATGGCAAGAAGTCCTTCTTGTTGTGTTGTCGTATGATCGTAGGAATAGATCTTCCAAGGCAGCAAGACACGCCTTTGAGAAATCCCTTTCAAATTTCCTAATGGATTTCTCATCTCTAGATCTTTGATGGTGAAAGAGAAGAGAAGGCACTCAAAACTGAGTTGTGTATGATTATGATAATGTCTTGTGCCTTGGGGACCCATTCTTATATAGGCTAACTCTAAATCTGACGCACCAGATATAGATGTCAAATTTAAGACATCTATATTGGACATCCAAAATTAAATATTCAGATTTAGATGAAAACCTACTCCACATTTAGTGGTTATTCTATAATTGCAAATCTCATAATCAGTCCATCAATGAGTATGAGTTTTGCCTATATTATTCTACACATTTATGGACCACACCCTAATGAATACATAAATTGTCAAATATCTTAATCCATATCAGATCACTTTAATTAGACAATCATACATGACAGTATACAATTCATAATTATTTTACATATATGCTCAACGTTGGATAATGATCCAACAATCTCCCACTTGAGCAATATGTCATACTCTTTTAATTATGTATTGTCAACCTTATACGCGCGTAAACTTTTCTGTTAGCCTTATGTATTGTCAAACCAATTCCGTCCATCAATTACATTAGCAAAGGACTAAAGCGGCATTCGTCGCATTTATTCGCAACTAAACCCTCAATAATCACAGTACTAATATAACCAAATGACATGAATCACGATGTGGATGTGTAGCATAGAAATTACACGCAATTGTGATTTTATCGTGCCAATTTCTAACTAGGTCTCCTACTTAAAACTTGAAACTAAATTTCATAAAACTTGTTGTAAAATGCAAAATTAACAATTTGCAAATCACATATCCAAAATTGAGGTCAAACTAAACTAGAGATAGAATGTAAAAACAACCATTTTTGCAAAATCATGCATATAACTTAATCAACTTGTTTCATATTACAAGTTGCATATCCAAATTACAATAAGTAAATAGAACACCAAAATAAATAACAGACTCCCACTAAAACTGAATTTCCCTAACAGAAATAGCAACATGCTCTTCAAACTTATTGGGTGGTAATCCTTTAGTAAGTGGATCCGCCAACATGGAGTCTGTCCCTATATGTTCTATGGATAACTGACCATTCTATACTCTTTCTTTTACTTGACTTTAGTTTAGCATTGCTTCATATTCTAAGGAATACTTAGGGCATTGGTTGAGACTAAATTTGTCTCATTTTGCTATTGAGTTATATTTTCTGGTTTACTGTTTTGCTTGTCATACTTAAGGAGAGCCTTATCGATACAATACCATTGGGATAAACTTAGAATACATTTGGATCTTATCCCTTAGTATTTCAATCCCTAGGCTAAATGATGCATCACTAAGATCTTCCATATCTAAATTCTTTATCAGAAAATTCTTAGTTTCTTGCAACATATTTATATCGATATTGGCAAGCAATATAATATCCACATACCAGAAATACAAACTTACTCCCACAGAACTTAAGGTATATAAATTCATTCAATAAATTTATCTCAAAACCAAACGAGATAATCTCATTATGAATTTTGCAATACCATTCTTGAGACATTTCATTTTAGCTCATCGATGGATTTCTTAAGTTTACACACCATAGACTTTGCGTCTCTTGACACACAGTTTTCTGGTTGCACCATATAGATCGTTTCATTAATGTCACCATTTAGAAACACTGTCTTAATATCCATCTAATGAAACTCCAAATTAAAATGCATAACTAATGCCAATATAATCTTTAAAGAGTCTTTCAATAATAGAGTATTGATGATTCAATAACATATCAATCAATATGTCTTCCTTTGGGCCGACAATATTGATTATATGTAAAACATAATAATCATCACTATACGCTATGCGCACAATCATCAACCCTCCTTTGGGCCGATTAATGCTTGCATTCATTAAATGAAACCAAAGTGAAAGTCTCTAAAACCTTAAGTGACAAGACGAACTTTATATTACTCCTCATTACTTTTCGAATCTCTTTTGGTTTTAAATATCTATTTGCAACCAATGGATGTCGCAACTTTAGGTAATGGGGCAATTTTTCCAATGTCATTGTCAGCCTTTAATTATATTTTCTTATTGGCACTTCTGAATTTTCTTGAGGGTTTCCAGCATGTCTACAATAATCTGGCCAACAACAGCATCATTCAGAGTTTCGTGCGGCCCACACAAAGGTCCGTGCAGCCCGCATAAGGCTCTGGAATTTCTCTTTGTGCTGTTTGATCTTGTTGAGTTTGGTCTTCAATAATGGTTTCATTTTCGATAATTGTGTTTTGAGTTAAAATGGGTTCCATATCCACAAAACTCGCAACACCTGTGGAAATATTTGCATACTTCTCTTTGAATTCAAATTCAAAATCCATTATTGTATCCGTGCTGCCCGCATAAGGCTCTGGAATTTCTCTTTGTGCTGTTTGATCTTGTTGAGTTTGGTCTTCAATAATGGTTTCATTTTCGATAATTGTGTTTTGAGTTAAAATGGGTTCCATATCCACAAAACTCGCAACACCTGTGAAAATATTTGCATACTTCTCTTTGAATTCAAATTCAAAATCCATTATTGTATCACCCCCCGCAAACTCAACATCCTCAAAAAATTATATTTTCCGTCTCAAATACTAAATGTTATGTAGGATTAGAAAACTTATAACCCCTTTAGCACTCGATATATCCAATAAAATAGCAACTAACATTCCTTTTGTCTAGTTTCATCTCATGCGACCTTATAAGATCTTGCCTTATCTAGACATCCCCATACACAAATGTTTCAAACTAGGCTTTCACCCAGTTCAAACCTCAAAGGGGTCTATGTTAGTCCCTTTAGTGGATATTCTAATTAGGATATATGCTGCATTCCATAAGGCTTCATATCATATAAAATGTATATTCAAGCACAAAGCCTCATTTATCTATGAATTGTGCATAAGGCCTTTGACATTGTTCACCTAATTCATCAAATCTGCCATAGTATTCACTAAATGATTAGATTTAATGGCAGTAATGCGTTTGTCAAGTTGTAACTCAACTTTCGCTTTAAACTTTTGAACATGTCTAAGGCTTGAGCCTTTTCCTTAAACAAATATATGTAGCCATATCTAAAAAAAGTCATCTATGAATATAATAAAACACCGCTGCCATTTCTAGTGGTCGTTTGAAACAGTCCACAGATATCGGTATGTATTAATTCTTAGACTTCTGAACACCTTTTGGCTTCATATTTTCTTAAATTGGTTGGTTTCCCTTTTTATGCAATTAGCACAATCATTAAGATCTGAAATTCAAAGGGTTTGAGAATTTCATTACACACAAGACGTTCAATTCTTCGATTAGAATTACTTAATGTCTTGTGGTATAATGTGTCTGAATTCTCATTGGTTAATTTTCTCTTAATACTTCTTTTTATCTATATGCAAGGCTTCTAAATAGGAGCTATTTATATCAAAAGAATATAGATTATCATAATTCGAAAGAAAACTAAAATCAACTTATTTTGAATTTATGAAACAAACCAACTTTTCTATTTTCCAAAAAATACAAGTAAATCCATACTAGTTCAATACGGAAAATATAAATTATAAAAAATAATAATAATACCATAAATGTCTCATATTAAATTCAAATAAAATCTAGTTTTTAAAAAAAATAATAATCTATATAAGTCTCAATAGCTTCCATCTTAACTTTATTATATTTGCTTACAAAGATGAGTCTTTCATCATCATTTGACTTTGGTAATTCATGCAGCCTTGCAAAGATACACTTATGTGAGTAGTTGTATTATATCCACCAATTGTATCTAGATATAGAAATTAAATTAACCTCCTTACAAACCAAATCAAAAGACATACCATTCTCAACACGCCAAGCATGAAAATAATAGCTATGTTCTTTCTTGTGTCTAACTCCACCACAAAAGAATTAACCGGTATCATCCGATTTGGCAATTGTATTACCCCTTTTTCTTGTTTATTTTGAGTGTACTCTGTAGCTTTCTTACTATCCCTTATCTTATTTGATTGTTTCTGATTTCCTTAAACCTTAATTTTGGAGATTGTAGCAACATGAGTCATTTATGTCTGAATTTGTTTCAGTCTTTCCTCTTCCTACACAATGTGGAATGAGTTCAATATCTCACCATAAATTGACCAAAGTGTGTGGGAAATGATATCAATGCTAAGTGCACTAAAAGATCATCAAAGATCTCAACCTTCAGTGCCCTCAGTTTTGAAACAACATTAGACATCTCCATGATGTACTTCCTAATATTTCATTGAGATGAGTTCGTTAAATAATATATCAATCTGAAACTTTTCATTATTAACGAATTTCTTCTCAATGTCCTCCAAAATTTTTCTTAATGGTAACAATCAAATCAAAAATCGCGCCCCTTAATGCCTCTTGATGGACCTCTTCATTATCATAAGACATATGCGATTTGATTTGTCCCACTTTTCCTTCTCCTTCTGATCATTAGAAGTACTCTTATCCGTAAGAGTGGGACATACCTTCTTAACGCAAGGTCCAGATTCTTGACACCGAGAATTATTACTATATTCTCATGTCAAAATTTGAATTGGTTCCATTCAACATAAAAAATGTTGTTTAGGCCTTTAACAATGCTAACTTAAAATTGCGAACAAAAAATCACAAAGAACAACACGAATAAAAAATTATGAATTTATAAATTACATTCAAATAAAGGCCCAACTTGCTCAGGATATAAGAGATGATTTTCCCTTTTGTTACTATACACACGAATTTCACAACCAGGTAAGTTCCCAGGTAAGTCAGGGATCCCTAAGGATTCACTTCGAATTCCGACTTTCCTAGACAGAACTTTCCTAGACATTGTTACATTCATAGTATCGTAACTTATCTTAATAAATCATCACATTTTATGAGCCTTAAAACCATCATCATCAAAGCATCGTACCATTAATTGATCACCGGAGGGCAACGAATTAATTTCTTATGAAGCTTTGACGCAATAATAAAGTATTGATGATTCAATAACATATCGACAACATGCCTTCCGGAGGGCCGACATTGTTGACATATGTAACAAAACATAATAATCATCACTACACTTTATTATCACTCAATTGTACAAATAACTTCAACAATCATCACCTTCCGGAGGGCCGATAAATGATCGTTTCCATTAAATGTACACTTAATATCCTTTTATACAATGAATTTAAATCAACTTTATCAAAAGAGGCACCGGAGGGTACGATAATGACTCAATCAATTTAATTCAAGGTATATATAACTTTAATGCCTTTATAAGAATTATAATCTATACCTTAGCCATAAAACAAAAATGCAATCAAATAAATATATAATTGCATCATAATAACTGCAGTTTTAATCCCAAAAATAATTCTGTAATTTTTTAGAGAGTTGTGCGGTCCCCATGAAACTTTGTGTGGTCTGCCAAATTGAAAAAGGTATTTTGTGCGATTGCATCAAAAACCGTGCATAAGCATCAAAATCCGTGCGGCCGCATCATTTTCTCAATAACTGAAAAACTGCATTTATTGTGCTGAAATTGACCCATGATCTAGAGAGAGTTTAATTTTGGAAGCACCTTAAATAACCTTTCAAATTTAGAAATTTAATTCTAAATCTGTATATTTTATTTTAGAAAATATATCTAAAATAAATTTCATAAAACATAACCTTTTAAATTCAGAAATTTAATTCCAAATTTATATATTTCGTTTTAGGAAATTCATCAAAAATAAATTTCACCAAAACCCTAATTTCATAACTACCCATAACTACCTAATTCCATGGAGGCCGCAGAGAGCGCCATCAGGATCGAATGTAGATTAGAAATTTACGATTTCAATTAGGAAATCTTCTAGTAAATTCTAACCTAACCTAAGGATCATATATGGGCAATTAAGAACCATAATTAATGAAGAAAATCCTTAAATTTGTGCCTTCCAAAATCTTAATTTCAAAATAAATCCAATCAAGAAAATTCATCAAAAATTCGACAAAGAAATCATCTATTTAATCCTAATTCTCTCTAGATCAAGAAAGACCTAAACCTTTGGCATAGGAAGGCTCTGATACCACTTGTAGGGGAATCATAAAGGCCAAACAATTACGCCTTATCTAGAGATCGAACAATTACATCTCATCTAGGGGTCAAACACTTACACCCTGGGGAAGGAAAAACAGTTCCCCACCTTAACCTAAGGACCGCCCTATGTCAAAGAAACCCAAAACATAAATCATAAGTGCGGAATACATACCTGATTCCATAACATTGGCCATGGAATCCTCAATTGCGAAGAGCCGTCTTCGTGAGCACGAGACAAGTTCTTCAATGGCAAGAAGTCCTTCTTGTTGTGTTGTCGTATGGTCGCAGGAATAGATCTTCCAAGGCAGCAAGACACGCCTTTGAGAAATCTCTTCCAAATTTCCTAATGGATTTCTCCTCTCTAGATCTTTGATGGTGAAAGAGAAGAGAAGGCACTCAAAACTGAGTTGTGTATGATAATGATAATGTCTTGTGCCTTGGGGACCCAATCTTATATAGGCTAACTCTAAATCTGACGCACCAGATATAGATGTCAAATTTAAGACATCTATATTGGACATCCAAAATTAAATATTCAGATTTAGATGAAAACCTACTCCACATTTAGTGGTTATTCTATAATTGCAAATCTCATAATCAGTCCATCAATGAGTATGAATTTTGCCTATATTATTCTACACATTTATGGACCACACCCTAATGAATATATAGATTGTCAAATATCTTAATCCATATCAGATCACTTTAATTAGACAATCATACATGACAGTATACAATTCATAATTATATTACATATATGCTCAACGTTGGATAATGATCCAACATCTTAAACATTAGGGTTATTTAAGCTTTCCATTTCAGCTCGACTGGAAATCTGCAGTACCAAAAGCAGATGTACCCTAAGACAAATGGATAGATGCATTTGAACCTAACCGGAGACGATCTGAATCGGGATAATAACGCAGTACTGTTTGAAACATTATTGAATTTAAGTTCAACTCAAAAAAAATAAAAAAAAATAAAAAAAAATAAAGTTCTTCTAACGGATCAGATTCAATCGACGTTCTTTAAAGCTTTCTTCATTATTGTTTAATATTTTCGTATTTATATTTTTTAATACAGTTCATACACATATACACTTTTACAGCTATCATTAATATTATTGGTATTGGATCACAGACTCACAGTAGCACAAATTGAAATTTCAATTGTTTACACGAAACGAGATCAAGACAATAGTAATTGAGTCAAGGCGTTAACCGCGGGCGGGACACGATTCTGACTGAATTGCTGGGTGGCTTCGTCACGTGGGGCCCATTTCCCCATGCAGCCACACACTCCTTCCGCGTGAGCCTATTTGGTTTTTCTTGCGATGATGTTATACTACTGTGATAGTGTCGGAATGAGAGTACCTTGGTTCGATGGGTGTGATGACCATCCGATCTGCATCAAGATTCGTGTGATATGCATCAAAATACGTGCAATACTGTATCATTCCGTGCGCATAGATCTTGATGCCAATCGTACGGTGAAAGAGCTAATTGAACCTAACTCTAGGTCCGATGCCCATCGTACCTACTCCTATCTCGATAGGGTCACGCGTTCAGGCGAAATTAAACCAGGGTCCGCATTCTCTGCATTAACGCGCAGTTTGAGTTTAGATCCGGACCGTTCGATCAGAATCTGAGTCAATCCGATCCACGCCTATAAGACACCGGGTCACCAGAATCTTTAATAATCGTACGGATTTAAAGGATGGTCTGAATCTAAACTCAAAATTTGAGTTAACTCATACAAACACAATTAATCTGACTGTGGTACTGTCCGGAAGAGTATCCTCCTCTCCGATATGTGTAAAAGATTATCTTCACTTACGGTTTGAGATTTACTCTCGGCCGCTTTGAGATTCGGATTAGCGCAGGGGCAATATTAGTTGGGCTTTGAGATTCGTACAAAGTCAAAAAAATAATTCAGATCTAGTAATTCTAAAATATTCCATTTTACAGTACCAGGGAGGATGTGAATTCATTACTGGTTGGTCTACTCTCACGTAAAAGAACATAGTGAATTCAAACTGACTATCGTGATTTTCATATGAAAATGTATTTCACTATCAAATTTTATTTTTTTGTATTTTTTGTATTGTTTTTAAATAGATAAAAAATTACTATTGTTTAATGGTCCAGAATGAAGATAAAAGATCTACAGTACCGGTCGATATACATACCATGTATGGTACCGTAGTTTCACTCTTAGTTTCTTTTAGTGCTAACTCTAAAAAAGACATTATTTTTTTTTTCAAATAAATTTGCTAGTATATTTGCGATTTTTTTTTATAAACCATAATTAAAAAAAAAATTAGGAAACCAGCGTGATTACTTTTGTTTTTACAAAAACCATAAGAACTGAAATGGTATTTCGGTCTGCTATTTTTTTTTATTTCGGACCGAAATGCCATTGCTGTAATACCCACGGACCGAGATGTCATTTCGGTCCAGAGTTTTTTTAGTCGGGACCGAAATGGCATTTCGGTCCGGCCCTTTTGCTTTTTTAGGGTTTGCTTATAAATACCCTCCAGTCTGTCGCTGATAAAAAAAAATCACTGGGACTGAAATGGCATTTCAGTCCGGTGTCTTTTTCAAATTTTATGTGGCCGCCTTACTAAAAAATTGTGAAACCATTACAGACCGAAATGCCATTTGATCCGGAATAAAAAAATTAGTGGACCGAAATGGAATTTCAGTTCTTATGATTTTTGTAAAAACAAAAGTAATCGTGTTGGTTACCTAAAATTGTTTTTTTTTAATTATGGTTTATAAAAAAAATTTCTATATTTGCAGCATGTTGTATGCATTTATTCGTACTTTGAGACTGAAAATGACAAAATTTATAGATAATATTAGATCTTAGTATTATCAAACCTGACAAATAAAATCTTAAATCATCATCGACGTTCTTTAAAGTTTTTTTATTATTGTTTAATATATTCGTATTTATATTTTTTAATACAGATTATATATGGGGTTTGCCTACCCTGATTGAGCCTCGTTCTTTGATGAAATCGACCGAGTCGATGCAAATTTGACTGAGTTTTTTATTTTTAAA
This sequence comes from Carex kokanica, assembly GCA_025461125.1. Classification (NCBI taxonomy): domain Eukaryota; kingdom Viridiplantae; phylum Streptophyta; class Magnoliopsida; order Poales; family Cyperaceae; genus Carex; species Carex kokanica. Next base: position 25,526 of record JAJGRX010001034.1, on the reverse strand, counting down.
TAAAGAACGAAAAGAAAACAGGAACAAGAGTTTGACAATGGAACTACAATGAACATGTTATTTTTTTTGAAAGGAATGGATCAAAATTCTCACAAGAGAATGAGTCAAATTTTAATATGAAGCATTAAATTATTTTTTGAGATTAATTGTTCAAATCTAAAAAAAAGGATGACTGTGTCATGCTTCAAAGTAAATCTAATACTTTGTCATATTTGGTCGTGGAGCACGTGGTGGAGTAAATCCTTTACTTCACTTTTAAACAGCAAAACGATAAGTAAATTTGAAGGATTAAGATGGAGTAACATTTCAGTTAATCCGTAGTAGGTGGAGTAACTTACTCTACATATGAGTCCCGCAATTAGAGTATCTAGCTTATAATTTTATCTCTCTTCACCAACTTATTCTACCAAGCTCTAACTAAACATAATTAATTTAATCTATCCTAACTTAGTGTAAACAATATAATCCAGAGTAACTTTACTCCACCAAACATGACCTTAATGCTTTACATTAATTTTCTTCGATCTAATTCCCGACATTTTTAAAAATACCCTAAGTTAATTAAAAATTATTAAAAATACCCACGGTCCCAAATTTTTATTAAAAATACCCAAACCGGCCAATCCCGATTAAAATTCAATTAATGGTGGGACCGGCCAATAATTGGCCAGTTCCGTGATTTTTTTTTTTTTTTTTTAGAGAGAAAAATAGCTAAAATGCTGAAATGAAATCTAACACAAAAAAATCGAATTGTTTTTTTAAATATTTGTTAGATTACTTTTTTTGATAGCATATTTATACTAAAATACGCTAAATTACTTGAAATTGTGTTAATTTATGCTGATTGACACTATATTACTTTAAATTATGTTAACTTTTTTTAAGAGACAAATAGCTAAAATGCTGAAATATAACACTAAAAAATCGAATTTATTTTTAAATATTTGCTATATTACATTTTTTATATATAATTACCATATTTATACTAAAACACGCTAAATTACTTGATTTATGCTGAATTACAGTAAATTACAATAATTATGTAGAATTATGCTAGAATACGGTAAAGTACGCTAAATTACGTACAAATAGGGATGATATCTTTACTGAGAAGGAAAAAACGACGACGAAACTTCAAACGGCCATAAAACGGCGCTCGAGTGTCCGATTTCAGCAAATGACCACTTTTCGGAAAGCTTGCGAAAATGCGAATGCGTCTGAACTCGCTTCCCTAGTTTTCCAAATTCAGAATCGCCAAAAAACAAACGGAAGAGCCTCAAAACTTCAGTTGAAGTTTCCGATTAAGATTTTCATTTCTATTCTCCAATCTACGTAGCTCAGTAAATTAGTTATATAATGAACTTGTAGAATACCAATTTTTATTATTTTTATTATTTTTTGTACTATTTTTTATGATTTATGAAAGATGGCACAAAATCGACCCTATTCATACGTAATTTAACGTAATTACCGTATTTTAGCATAATTCTACATAATTATTGTAATTTCAGCATAAATTTACCGTATTTTAGCATAATTATTGTAATTTACCGTATTTTAGCACAAAATCGGCCCTATTCGTAGCGTATTTTCTAACAAATATTTAAAAAAACAATTCAATTTTTTTGTGTTAGATTTCATTTCAGCTATTTTTCTCTCTAAAAAAAAAAAAAATCACGGAACCGGCCAATTATTGGCCGGTCCCTCCATTAATCGAATTTTAATCGGGACCGGCCAATAATTGGCCGGTTTGGGTATTTTTAATAAAAATTTGGGACCGTGGATATTTTTAATAATTTTTAATTAACTTAGGGTATTTTTAAAAATGTCGGTCTAATTCAACCAATTCTTCCTTAATTCAACCAATTCTTACTGATTTTACCGATTCCACTTCCACTTCCGATGAAAATTAATAACATTAAATTAAATGAAAACGATAATAATAAATATTTTTTTTTTTGTCGACTACGTCCCTTCGTTTACATCTCTCCAACTAAAAAACTGCAATTTAGTATTTGTTGAAATTTAATCTACGAATTTCTAATTAAATAATAAATAGAGTTTATCATTGTTATTGGATTTGGATCGCACTTTCAATTGTTTCAACGAAACGAGATGAGATAAAAAGATAATAATAATTGAGTCAAGGCGATAACCGCGGGCGGCAAGCGATTTTGACTGGATGACTCGGTGGCTTCGTCACGTGGGGCCCATTTCCCCATGCCTGAAGCCACACACTCTTTTCTCGTGAGACACTATTTGGTTTTCCATGTCATGTGATGATCACGCGTTCAAGAGTAATTTATACGACCTTTTTTACTGACCGGTCTCAGTCTCACTTAAAAGAGCATCAGATCCTATGTGACAAAGAAAAGGGCCACGTCTATCTCCCAATTCAACAATTCATATCTTCTTAAAATTTTCACATGCAGATACATAACTCGTAAAGTAAAAAAATTTCAACAGTTTTAATTCGTCGTTTGAAGCCAATTCGATAGGTTTTAGATTCACAAAGAGACTTGGTGAACTTAGGAACACCCTAGTTCTACTTTTAATAGATACCGACATTCATTTTTTAGTGAGGCTATGGTACTGTACTACTCGTATCTCTCTATTTTTTTTTTTTACTCTATGTATCTCTTTATTTTTAAGGTTCAAATAATTGATTTGAACTACTCATTAAGATCTTCATACTCATATGTATATGTACTTATATATCAAATTTTATATTTTTTTATATTTTTTTACTATTATCTCTAAATCACTATTTCTAAATGGTCCAAAATCTCTAAATTAAGTGATTTTCTATCTATATAAAACATTGTATTTTTTTAAAGATGTCAAAATTGATATCTAAGTATACTTTTATACATAGATTATGTTGAACAGTTTGAATTGATTATTTGAATTTTTAAAATGAAGATACACATTCATAGTACCGACCAATGTGCGTTTTGCATAGTATTAGATGAAGCTGGAAAAGTTGCAACCCTCAACATAATGCCATAATTATATTTCGAAAATGCAGGTTGGTTACTTGTTAGAACTAGTTTAAAGCAAGAGTGAAGCTACGGTATACTATGCATAATGCACATCGCTAGTACTATGAATTTGTATCTCTATTTTCAAATTTCAAACAACAGATGTGAACCGCTCAACATTACCTCCATATGGAAATACACCTGGAGACCAAGTTTTACATTTTTTTTAAACAATTATTTTATATTTTAGATGGGTAAAAAATCACTTGATTTAAAGATATGGATCATCTAAAAATAATAATTTTTTACCTATCTAAAAAATAATAAAAGATTCTAAAAAATATAAAATTCAGTATCCATGTACATTTTCATACGAAGATCATAATGAACAGTTTGAATTGACCATTCAAACTTTGAAAATAAAGATATAGATCTATAATACCGGTCGATATATGCTATTCATAGTACTGTAGTCTCACTCTTAATTTTAAAAGAGATTATTTTTTCAAACAAAATTGATAGAGTATATTTATAGCGAGTAGGGTTCCAATGCCTCATCTCCTCATACCTCATCCATACCTCATGTTATATATCTCCATTTTCAAAGTCTAAACTATCGATCCGACCGTTCAACATGATATTCATACTAAAATATGCTTGGGGATGAAATTTTATAATTTTTGCAATTTTTTTACTATTTTTTAAGATAGGTACAAAATCACTGTATCTGGACCATTCAAAAAACAGTGATTTTGTACCTATCTTAAAAAATAGTAAAAAAATTACAAAAATTATAAAATTTCATCCCCAAGCATATTTTAGTATGAATATCATGTTGAACGGTCGGATCGATAGTTTAGACTTTGAAAATGGAGATATATAACATGAGGTATGAGGAGATGAGGCATTGGAACCCTACTCATTTATAGCACACTGTATCCATTTATTCGTACTTTGAGACTAGAAATGGCAATTTTTTTGGATAATCACTAAAACTTTTCACTTACATGTAGACATGTAAGTTTTTAACTAATTTGGACAATATTTAGATCTCTGTACCATAAAAAATGAACAAAAACTTAAAATATCATCAAATAAATTATTCTGTTCGTGCTTATTTTTTTCATATATATGAACTTTTGTGCCTACAAATATGAGAGAATACATATTACAATATATCAGACCATTTCTATCGATTCAAGTTTTAAATAATCTGGGCTAATTACAATACACTAGACCATATATAAAATACTAAAAATTACATCCGATCTCAATTTATTATAAAATATTTACTTATAATATATTCATTTGGGCTAATTCTATAAATATTCGAACCCAAAACGGAATGGACTCTGCTGTTTTTCTGACAGAAAAGTAGGGTCCTGCTTTTCTGCATCCAACCATTCAAAATTTTTTATTTCACGCATTTCGATACAGAAACTTTTTTATGCACAAATCTCGACGAATTTGAATAGTTGAATCTGAAAAAACTGGTTGGTGCTTTTCAAATAGAAAAGCAGCAGAGTCAGACCCACCCAAAACAGGAATACCAGCAACGAAATTGAGGTCCATTGTCTCCTGTAGATACCTGACCCAAGAGGAAGGCCCTTTTAGCTGTCTTTTTGCCTTTTTGTTGGGTACAAACCACAAAACTCTTTGGATACCCATTCTGAGTTGGATTGGTGGAGTCTGATGAGTACCAGATCAAATTCGGTACAATATCTGATCGGTGTTGTCTGATTTAGGTTGAGATTCATGTGCACTTGATTTGTTTGAATCTTGATGTGAATCGAATGGTACCAATCAGACATTGAATCAAACTTAAAAATTGTATGTGTGAATCTTGATATGAATCGAACGACTTTGACTGCGTAAAGAAAGCATCTGGACCTTTAAAATAGCACCGGTCAAAACTACGTCTTACAGCAATTAGAAATCAGGTTTGATGATAATGCCACAGAAGATAATCAAGAAAGGAATTCGCCTGTGATTGAATTCGGATCCCCTAAATAACCCAATTTTTTAGTTTTGATCCAGACCGTCCGAGCTGCTCTAACACGAATATTAAAGGGAACCGTGCATTTCACTACGGACCAGATTAGCCCAAATTTCTGATCGGACAGTCCAGATCAAAACTAAAAAATTTGGGTTACTTTTGGGGATATAGACTTTTTTTTTCTGTTTTAACAAGGTTGAAAATGTACGAAACTGAGTAATGTGTCAAAACAAACAAATTTAAAAGAGATGCGAAACTAAAAGGTGAAAACAAACAAATTGCAGAGAGGTCAAAACAAATGAATCACGCTAGCTACATAAATACAAAATTGGATTGTTTGTGGGTCTAACTGAGCCGGACTTGGACAGTAAACATTTTTGAAGTGCAAAATGAATACTCTTCTTATTTGTGTTTCATCCCCTACCAATAAACCGGTTTCTATCTGTATTTGACTGATTTGGTTTGTTCTCCTGCGTTGTGTTGCAATAGCGTGAAAAAAGGTTGTGTTTCTATCTCCGTGACAGTGCCACTGCACGCGTGACCTCTGCCTCTAGTGTTGCTCAAGGTCTTGTTCAACTTTGTTGAGTTGCGTGAGTAAGTGTTCTTCAAAGTTGGGGTCTTGGATGCTAGGGTGTTGCAACTGGTGCTCGTAAATTGTTGCTTGTATGGTTTGGATACGGTTCTAGTGGTGATACCTTTTAATTTTCCTTCCAATGAGTCACTATTTAATTGTTGCCAACCAGCTTCACAGGTTTCTTCAAAGCCTTTAGTGGGCTGCCTAGCACTAATCAAATCGGTAATAATATCTCTCCCAGTCTATTACATGTCAACGATGAGATTATCAACAAAAACAATCAATGAAATTAATGCCACAATGAGGACAAATCTTTTGGGGAAAATTAGACAAAGATCACTATATATCGTATGTGGCATGGAAAAAGATATGTACTAGTTTTGAGGAGGGGGGCCTTGGAATACGAGACCTGGCGCTCTTTAACCAGGCACTATTACTGAAATTAGTGTGGCAGCTCCTGGCCAGACAGGATAGACTATGGATCAAACTGTACATGCAAAATATTTCCCGAGAGGGGGATTCTGGGCAGTCACAACAAGAAGGGGGACGAGCCCACTGTGGCGGGAAATGCAGGACCTCAAAGAGTTTTTTAAGAAGTGTGTGAATTGGCACATGGGAGATGGAAGTTTGATACCAGCCTTAAACCAACAATGGTACGAGGGATGGGAGGTGCAACACATAAGAAGTGACAGACAAACCAACATAACGGTACATGATATGTTTGACCACCAACAGAGACAATGGTGCCAGGATCTAATTACTGAACATATGGGCCTCGCGGCAATGAACAGTATTCAAAACCGAGCGACTATACTTGATACCGAACCACTGGTAAGTGACATAATGATTTAGGAAGGAAGTGTGAAGGGCAAATACACCACCAAGGAAGGATACAAGGAACTAGCAAAATAGCACAGTGCCACATATGTGCATGAAACCAATAAAAAAGAAGCACCAAAAAGAATCTGAAAATAAAAAGGGTTGATACCAAGAGTTAGAACCTTTCTTTGGCGGGCGGTGCATGGAGGTTTAGCAGTTATGTGGGAATTACACAAGAGAGTAAGGGGAATAAGTGCAAATTGTCCGAGATGTGCCACAGAAAATGAATACCTAAACAACATGTTATTTTTCTGTGACATATCACGGGCAACTTGGCAAGCAGCTGACATACAAATCATCATTGGGGAACTGCCATTGGAGTTCAGTACGGCGCTACTAATGATAATCTCTTTTTGTAATATCTTATGGAACTTTATGGAAGGCCAAAAACGACTCTATCCTGTCAGGAAAATCAACCACACCACAAACAATATTACGCAAAGATAAAGCCATGATACTAGAAGATGATCTAATTCCAAAACCAAAACCACCAAGAAAACAGACATTGACCCAATTACCATCACAAACCATAGTTATCCTGATTGACGCATCATGGGATCCCTTACAAAAAACTGGAACTGGCATACTGGTATACAGTCCAAGGGGGGACCTTATAGATGTTCGGTTCCAACTGACAACAACACACGACTCTCTCCATGCAGAAGCCCAAGCCCTATCCAACACCTTAGCCTACATCCAAAACCAAACACTTGACACAGTAGCACCCAAATACCTAATATTGTCGGATTGCAACAACCTTGTGGAAAGCATAATCAACAACAGCCCCGACACACTTACCTCATGGCGCACGGCTGAGACAATCTCAGCATGTTCCAAGAGACTCAGACAACTACAGACTTATGTCCAAATCAGACACACTGAAGGACAAGCACCACACCAATCACACGACCTGACCAACTGGGCACGCATGAATATGTAGATGGGGGATGAGATCAGGGACAGAGCAGCAATGGTGTCCGTCCAATTAGCCAACTGTTAGTGTAATAATCTAGAAGTCAATTATAGGATAATTGTATTCTATATATTTTGTTCATGTAATGGATGATTAATAAAGATATCATTTTGTTCCTTGAGATTTATCGCATTTATGAATCATTTCGAGTTCATAACTTGAAATTGTAATTAGCATGAACACTAAGTCTCTAACCGTGGTAATTAGCAAGAACACTAATTGATTATTCAAAGGTTAGTGTGTGGATTAAATGATGGTTAAGTTTTGCAAACCATAGACAAAGAGTTGTCATTTTAATCACATAGATACATGTCAGAGAACATGGTATTTGACAGACCCTAAATGAAACAGTAAATGGATTGTGTTCGTGTCATTAATGTTTTCATTTAGTGTTAAGTTCTAAAGTATAAGGTATTCGTCTTTCCTACATAGGAAGTGTGTATTCGTAAGTGTTGTTCAACGCTATCAGTAAAAAGTAGCTATACAGATGACATTTCAGTATGCATAACTTATGCGGAGGGGAGATGTTCACCAAGACTACTATTGTCCCTCGTATTTAATACGAGTGATGATATCACTAGGCCTCTTGATGAAGTAGGATTATCTGTGCACGATATGATTAAAGAGTTAATTATATTTGATAATCTACTTAAGATCGAGAAAAGATTAAGTTTGCAAGGATGACACATACCTACCTTGGAACTGATCTGATAATATGAGACAAAATAATTAACACGAGTAAATTATTTACTGGATCGTGATATTGTATTGTACAAGATCATCTGTGTCAATTGGGTAGTCATAATGTATTATGTCATAGGTCCGCTTATGATTTATAGAATTAAATGGAGTTTTAATTATATTGCCAACATAACACAGATCCTATCGGGCCACACCAATAGGAAAGTAATCAGAGAATTTATGATTAATTATAAAGTGTTATAATTAATAATAAAATAAATGTCACGGAGATGACATGCTTAAACCAGATTAAATTTATAATGTGTATGACACGTCGTATAAATTTATCGCAACAACATACGCAAGAAATATAATTATTCAGAATAATTATAAATATATATATTTAATGGATTAAAATATTAATTGTGAATTAATATTTTTTGGGCCAAAAACCCATTTTAATTTGGGCCTAAATTAAATTTAGAATTTAATTAAAAAGTCCAAATTGAATAAATTGAATTTTGGACTAAAGGGCATTTTGAATCAAATCCAAGCCTGAATCAGAATCCAAGCCTGAATAATCCTAGTTTGGTCTTTTTGAATCAGAGAATTTATGATTAATCCTAGTTTGGTCTTTTCGAAACCGACCCTATACCCTATAAATAGGGGTGAAGGGGTGAAAGAAAAATAATCAAATCCAAGCCTGAATCAGAATCCAATTCGATTCGAACAATATTTTCTCTCCTAAATAGTGTTTTGCAGAAAATAGCGTAATCCATATTTATTTTTGTGAGAATAAAAGAGTTATTATTGTGAATAGTGTTTTGCGGTAAACAATGCCTTTTCGAATACCGCTGGTACAGTATTTCTGGCAAAAGAAATACCAGCTCTCTGGTTGTTCCTGGTGGATATTGATAGAGGCATCAGACGTCTGGTGTTCTGAATCAGAATCAAACTGCACTTCCAATTCGAATTTGGAACAAGGTACAAACATTGTTTTAATTTATTTAAGTGTTAAATAAATTTAAGTGTTAAATAAATTTAAGTTTAGAAATCAATCAGGGAGTAGATCCTTGGCTTATGGTAGAAGTAAAATTTTTGATTTTGGGTTCTTTCCGCACCATAAGCCTAAACAGAATTTAGCAGTAAATTCCTAAACAGAATTTAGCGGCAAATTTCCCCAACACCAACACCATAGACAGGGCCTTTTTTAGCATAGTAAGGTAGTAATAAAATAGGGGAAACAGTAGAGCCAATCCTACACAAGGCGGAAAGACTTGACTCCGCCTATACTGGTAAAGAAGGGGAACTTAACAACTCCTTACTGGTAAAATAGAGAACGTTGTCAAAGATATGTAGGAAACTTACCAACATACCCCTCTTGTTTCCTATTTTTTCAAAAAGAAAGAAGCGGGCGAAGTTAGTCTTTTCAATTGGCGGATTACTGTAGTCTTGTTTTTTCCCTTTAATTTAGGTAGTTTTTATCCTTTCTTTTTTAAGGCCCTTTTAGCTTTTCAATTGTTTCAACTAGGATAGTTTTTTAATTTTCTTAAGGCCATGTAATATGTGAAACACTCTTTTTTCATTAATGCAATACACCTAGAGCTATGTTTGGATGACACAATAATAGAGGCTATTTTAGAATATAAGCTATTTGGAATAGCAATGTGCATCCAAATAACATTTTTACTATTCGGAATAGCTAGAATAGTTGTTATTCTCTATTCCTTGTAAATGTTGGAATAACTACTATTCGGAAGTGTGAAATGAGAGAAAAAAATGCTTCATTTTTGAGTTTCTGCCAATACAGTCCCGAAATAACAAATTTGATATCACTTTCAGTTATCTCCACGTCGTGACAATTCATTTGAGATCCCACTTGTCTATCTTTGCTCTTAATTAACATCTTGTTAACACTATTATTTATTAATTACAGTTATTCACTATTCCACATATACAATCCACAATATTTTTACTAATCCGAACGTACCCCTACAGGTTTTACTAAAAAAAAAATCATACCTATTAAAAGGGGGTGTCAAGGGAATCGCGAGTTTGGTGCAGTGACACAAGCACTCATCTCTCTTCTAAGAGGACAGAGGTTCAATTCTCGAGAATAATATCTAAAAGATGTTGGGTGTACCGAGGTCCTTTAATAAAAAAAAAGAGGGGTGTCAATGGAGAGAGTGCAAGCCGTGTGGTGTCAGATTCAGAAGTTCTTCATCGGAGAGGCGTCGATTTGGGCCGGAGAGAGAATTTTTTTTTGTTTTCCGCACCTAGGGATGCGTTCCCGCCTTAGATGAAAGAGATGATAGAAAATGAATTAAAAATGAAAACGACCTTAAGGAGGTCGGTGAGGGTATAATTGTCAAGCAAATATACACTTTTTTGGTCTTAAGGAGGCCTTTTGGAAGCCAAATCTTTAGGAAATGGGTCCCTTGACTTAAGGTTTTGTGTTAAGGAGTCTTAATCTTACAAAAGGAATCATTGTACGACAAAATTAGCATAGATTAAGAGCTAAAGGAGCATTAAGGAACCTTAATCCTTTTCAGCTAATGAGCCGAACATGCACCATGTTATTTGGGGCGCACTAGAGGACCAATGTGTATAAACATGTGGTCTAGATTAATCTTATTCGGATCAAACTCAATCCGATGTCTATAAAAACTATAAGGGTTTTGTTTTGAGATTCGTGCCAAGTTAAAAGAACGGCCCAGATTTAATTACCAGGGGGATCCGAATTCGCACTAGGGTGGGTTATTCTAGCTGGTGCTAATGAAATGAAGCACCTTGTGTTATATATTTTGCATGGTTATCGTGAACTTCTTTTCATTTTTTGAAATTAAGGCCTAGTAAATCTTTTTAGCGGGACTTTAGGTACAAATTTAAATGGGCCATTTTGGGCCTCTATTAGGTACTCCTTTTCACTGTACATGCAGATTTATATTTGACAAGAAAAAAAAAGGATCGTGTTTTACATGCACTTTTTATTCACAATTTTCTTTCTTACCGCAGCTAAAAAAAGAGGATCGTGTTTTTATTCTTTCGCTCAATTATTTTTCTCTGACTCTCCTCAGGATCAATGATTCAATGATTCGGTATTCCATTACTTATCTTGAGAAATTAAAATAGGTAGCATTGAAATGCTGTCCAGAATAATTCACGAGGCTTGAAGTTGAATTTCCTCGGCATCATTGTTTAGAATGCCATATAAACAAACGACGAATCACGATAATAAAACAAAAGAAGTGACCGCGACAAAAGGAATTCAGTACCTGGGAATATGACAACCTTTGACAGGTAGTTAGCTGCCCTTAAATTTTATAAAATTGTATGATTATTGGGGATGGTTGAGGCTTTAAGCATTCACATATTTTATTTCCGTTTTTAAAAGCCAGTAAATTCAAACCGATCAACGTGATCTCAATATTAAAATGTATTCGAAAATTAATTATTTTTTTATTATTTTTTAAATAGGTTCAAAATTATTGTTTATGGACTTTAAAAAAAACAGTGATTTTGTATATATTTAAAAAAATAGTTAAATGTTTCCAAAAAGATATAAAATTTAATTTCAAAGCACGTTTTAATATGAAAATCATATTGATCAGTTCCAATTAATGATTTAAAATTTGAAAACTGAAATAAAGAATATGAGAAGCTATAAGACACGAGACACTTTAACCCTTCTCGTGATTATTTGGTATACATTATATAATGTTCGAACAGTATAGTAAAGAAGTGAAAGTTGAAACTTGAAAGAGTGTGTTAACAAAAGAACTATTTTGAAATGTATTTATCTACTATTGTATTCTTACATTTGTTTTTTGAGGGATGCTTCGGTGGACATAAGGACCTATTTGTAAAATGAACATATTTTCATTTTCAAAGTTCAAATAGTCGATCCGACCGTTCAACATTATCTCCATATTAAAATGTACTTGGAGGTCAAATTTTATATTTTTTTTTGAATTTTTTTACTATTTATTAAGTATTTATTTTACAAATTCAATAGTCTGAATTTGACTAGTTTTGTAAAATACTTAATAAATAGTAAAAAAATTCAAAAAAATGTAAAATTTGACCTCCAAGTACATTTTAATATGGAGATAATGTTGAACGGTTGGATCGACTGTTTGAATTTTGAAAATAAAAATATGTTCATTTTATAAATAGACCCTTATGTCCACCGAAGCAAATGCCTTGTTTTTTTGGGTAAAATAGCAGAAGAGTTAAAGCCAAAGAAAACGAAAGAAAATTTTATATGGCACGTAATAGTCGATAGAACAAAACACTAACTTTTTACCTCTGACTAGATGAATTTCATACGTAGATAAAAAAATAAAGATAGAGAATATAATAGAAGCAAAGGATCCCTTGTTAATTTTGCCGACTACCAACTGGTGGCCGCCTCTGCATTATTAATTTATTTGGTCTCAAACAATAATTTCACAAGAAATACAATTTCTAATAAGAAATTGAGAAAGCATTTCAATATTTCATGTCGGCCGAGGTCTCTGTCTGACTGTCTGTGGGCCTCTCGAGCCGCAAAAAAATAGCAGATCTAACCGACTGGATTGTACCGCCTTTTGGATGACTCAGGAAATCTCCTCATTTTCGGGGTGATTTTGTCAACCACATATTTCACACCGAGATTTTTATTTTTACCCAAAAAAAAAATATATTTTAATATAATTATCCAAGTTTTTGAAAAATTTAAATTTATACTCAAACCGTAAGAAAAATTTACGGTTTGAATTAGAAACTCTTTTTTTTTTTTTTTTTTTTTTAAGAGAAAAATAGCTAAAATGCTGAAATAAAATATAACACAAAAAAATCGAATTGTTTTTTAAAATATTTGTTAGAAAATACGCTACGAACAGAGCCGATTTTGTGCTAAAATACGGTAAATTACAATAATTATGCCAAAAGACATGACGTCTGTTTAAATACAAACCCTAAAACAGAAAATATATATAAAAGATACATCAAAGACCCTAAAAACTCTAAAATTATAAAGAAATGTTCAAAAGTCCATGAAGGAAGACTCGGATCGCGAATCTGAGCCCGCAAATGGGCGAAACGGATCATAGATGGGTTTCGGATCGGGTTTTGGGTTGTGGAGTTCCTGTCAAAATTTCAGCCTGATCCGACGGACGGATCAAAAGTTACGCTCCTTTTAGTAAATTTATGAAAGATGCCACAAAATCGGCCTAATTCATACGTAATTTAGAGTAATTTACCGTATTTTAGCATAATTCTACATAATTATTGTAATTTCAGCATTTTAGTAAATTTACCGTATTTTAGCATAATTATTGTAATTTACCGTATTTTAGCACAAAATCGGCTCTGTTCGTAGCGTATTTTCTAACAAATATTTTAAAAAACAATTCGATTTTTTTGTGTTATATTTCATTTCAGCATTTTAGCTATTTTTCTCTTTAAAAAAAAAAAGAGTTTCAAACCGTAAATTTTTCTTACGGTTTGGGTATAAATTTAAATTTTTCAAAAACTTGGATAATTATATTAAAATATATTTTTTTTTGGGTAAAAATAAAAATCTCGGTATTTCACAGCATACCGCGTATATATAATATAATTTTATCTTTTTAATTTAACAATTTTGATAATACGCCTAATTACTGAATGCATATATTTATAAGTCACTTTGAAAGCATGTGCTCGGTTAAAAATACAAAGTACGTATATTATTGTGACCAAAATAATATTTTAATATTTTGATAATAAGATAAAATTAATTCGTTAGAAACTCCATTGTGAATGTGATATTTGAGTGGCTTTGCAGAAATTTCTGGAACACTTGATGCTTAGGAATGATTGGTCATGATATATAGAGACTTTGGGGGGGGCGCGTGAAAAAAAAAAACAAACTTTTTTCTAAAAGCACAAACAGCCACTTTATTGTGTCATGTCACTTCCCAACCGCACAATCACACAAAATTGAGTGCCCGGTCGGTGACATCGTCTCCAGTTCAGCACAACAACTCGACAAGTAGGTACCAGACCGTGTGGCTGTTAAAAACCTACTAATTGTCATCCCCAGTGGCTCATTATATTAAGGAGGAATTTTAGGTATAGTCCTCAAATTTTTTGAAATTAGGCATTTTACACTCTAAAGTTCGTAATATCAATTATCCTTTTAAATTTAAAAAACTCACAAATTTACTCAATTTGTTGCATTTTCTTTTGAAACTCATTCTCAATTTATAAAATACTCATTATATCTTTTATAAAAAAAATTAAAATATGTAAATTGTATAAGAGAAATATATGGTCTTCTAATCGGTTGGTTTCCGAGAATAAATGTGTTATTTCTCTACTTGTGATGGATACACGTTTGCATTTAAGCACACTCTCCTTGAGGACCAATAAACCATTTGCCCTGTCAACCGGTTAATAAAAGATCAAATATTTCTCTTAAACAAGCTACATATTTTTTATTTGTTTAATAAAAGATATAATGGATATTTTATAAATTCAGAATGAGTTTTAATAGAATAGGCAATAAATTAAATAAATTTGTGAGTTTTTAAAATTAAATATGACATTACAGATTTTAGAGGGAGAAGCAAGTAATTTCAATTTTTTGAAGGGTGTAAATGAGATTATTGGTGTTTGGACTCTTAACTCTGGGACACTGCACCTTGCAACCTGTACTTCCCCACTACTGTTTCAAAACGAGTCTTCTTTTTCAAAAGAAAAAAAGAAAAAGAAAGTCTACCTGAGAAGGGAAAACAGAAACGGATCTACAAATAATTTATTTGTAGAAATGATTGTTTCTTTTTATAAAAAAGACAGCATGTCGCAAAAAGATTAATCCAAAAATTTATGAAGAAAAAAAATATATGCGAAGGACAGATTCAGCAAAACAAAATTATACTAACCGACCAATAAAAAAAGTATATGGTGAGAAAAAAAAAACAGAGCAAAAAGACCTCGTGTCAATTATCAAAAGAAAAAAAGAAAGTGAATCCATTTGTTACTTTCCGACCCCACCTCCTTTCATTTTTTTTTTTTTTATTGTTTCTGAATTAACTTAAGTTTCAGCTGATGCCTTCTGGAATTCATGAGAACTTAGTAAACTTGCATAGCCAAATTTTAATAAGGAGAGATTCACTTACAACATTTAAAAGTTACAACATTTTATAATAATTCGATTTTGTAATGTTTTAATGTTTAAAGTCCGAACAATCGATCCAAATCGTTAAACATGATCTCTATATTAAAATGTGGTTGAAGATCAAATTTTACATTTTTTTGAATTTTTTTATTATTTATTAAATATTTTACAAAACTGTTGTTTAGGCAATTCTGAACCACCGAAAAACATTAATTTTATAAAATACTTAATAAATAGTAAAAAAATTCAAAAAAATATAAAATTTGATCTCCAAGCACATTTTAATATAGATATCGTATTTAACGGTTTGGATCGACTGTTTGAACTTTAAAAATCACAAAACCGAATTGATGTAAGATGTTGTAACTTTCAAATGCAGTAAGTAGATTCCTCCTCAATTTTAACTATGTATTTTCATTCTACAAATAATTATGTTTTGAAGACTTTACTTAGATTTGACCTACTATTTAACAAAATGATTAAAAATTTAACGAACTTTCTAGAAAATTAATGAAGAAAAATTGTGGCATCGCCCAAATAAAAATACTTTACTTAGATTTGACCTACCGGTATTGGAAGATTGATCTAAATTTATAAATATATTTGTATTTATAGGTTGACACTCAATGCACTCTCTCACAATTCTTTTTGGATTTTAACATTTTTGTGTGCAAGTAACTTTCAACACTTTAGCTTTTATAACAATATTCAAGCATTGAATTCTCTGTTATATTTTTGTAGGACTTAAAAATTAGATCCTATCAAAATTCATATTGTGGAGTTAACATTGTTAACCAGTAATGTTTAAAGCATATGCACTTAGAAATAGTTAACAAATTATTCACAAAAGTACTAATTTTTTTTGCTATTTAAAAATTTCCATTTAGTCAATTGATCCTAATTATTTTCGACATTTTATCCGTATTTTTCACATAACATGAATACACCATTTTTTTGGGTTAAATTTTATATTTGACATTGTTCATGCAACTTCGTTTTTAAAAGCAGTAACATGTATGAAATTGTTAAAAAAATGATCGTTTATTACATCAGCAATTTTAACAAATATTTCTAATTAATTTCACACCATCTCAATTTTTTCAGTTAATTATAATTTTAATTGTGCTTGGTAATTTTGCATATCAAGTTCTTACATCCATGGGAATTTGCAATTATCAATTGCAAACAAATTATAAAGTGATGTGATGGTTTTAAACATATTTACTAATAAAACGAGTTTGAAAAAAAAAAAAATTTGGTCACACCAAATTTCATAGCTGTTTTCTAAATTAAATGAAATTTGGTCACACCAAATCTCATTCTCTCCCACATAACATGTGCGGAAATAAATGGCAGCAACTTCTATTAAATTTATAGGAAATTTTAAATCTGTTGGTATGAATTTTAAAATCCTTTACTCTCAATTCTATGGAAGCCTACTTAACCTCTAAGTTTATTTGGAATTTTATGGAATTTACCTGTTTTGACCTATCAACTTCTTCCTTTCTTTATTTTAAAAATAAAATTAAATTAAATGTGGCCTTTTTATTATTCAGACAGAATACATATTAAATTTAATTCATTCAGGAATAATTTGAATATACATCTATACATCGAATAAATCAATTTTTTTTAAAATATTAATTTTTATAAATTGTACAGATGATCATTGGACCAAAAAACTTGTATAACCAGGCGAAATGACTATCAAGATTTTAAATTTTTATTTTAATAAATTACTAACACTTTTAATTCAAAACTATATATAGAAATGTACCCCAAGGGAGATGGGGTTAAGAAGCCTATGTAAACTTTAATTTAAAAAGAAAAATAAGAAAGATAACTATATTAGGCGTTGACCGTGAAATTATAGATTTCAGATGTGCTTTCAATTCACAGCTAATTCTCTAGTAACGTCATCAATCTCCAATTAGCATTAACTATTCAATAAATCTTCTGTTATATAAAAAGACCATCCACTAGCCTATGCTTTCGAACTTTGTTAGGTACTTTGCATTATTTACATAATTTGCACTCTCCTTTTTCGTTCTTCTTTTATATATAGGGGGAAATTTCACGTATACCCCTCAAAAACGTCAAAACTATGTATTTTCTCCTTTACATGATTTACATAATTTGCATTCTCCTTTTTTCGTTCTTCTTTTATATATAGGGGGAAAATTTCACGTATACCCCTCAAAAACTTCAAAACTATGTATTTTCTCCTCTAAACTTAAAAGTATGTATTTTCCCTCTAAACTTAAAAAACTTACAAATTTACCCATTTTATTGTCTTTTGTATTAAAACAAACTCATTCTAAAATTTTAAAATACTCATTTTACCCTTTATTAAAAGCATATAAAAGCTCATTAGACTCAATTTGAATCTGAAGGGTTCCTCTACCGTCCGATCCCGCACGTCACCTTAAGATCTATGCGCATCACTTCAATATGCATGTGTGTTCGCATCAAAATTTGTGCCGATCTTGCGCGCACAGATTTAAAAGTAGTTCGGACGGTAGATGAACCGTTCAAATTCAAATTTGAGTCTGATGGGCTTTATATGTTTTAATAAATGGTAAAATGAGTATTTTATAAATTTAGAATGAGTTTTAATATAAAACAATAAAATGAGTAAATTTGTGAGTTTTTGAAATTTAGAGGGAAAAATACATAATTTTTAAGTTTGTCAGGGGTATATGTGAAATTCCCCCTTATATATATGCATGACATCGGAAAAAAAATGTTTGCATTTTTTAAAATAAGAATTTTCATTAATTCTAACATATATCATTTTTTGTATACTTTTTATTAGCATTAAATATACAAAAATAGTAGAAATGTGAAGTCCACCATATCTATACAAGACATACATTTAAAAAAAAGTTGCAATTTATTGTGATTTTTATCAGGCGAGATGTAATTCGTAAATATACAAATTTCTTAAGTTTATACAATAAATCACTACAAATATTAAATGTTATTGATATTTCAATAAAAAGATCACGATCCACTTTTGATAAAAGTGCCGACATAGTTATTACACGACTCTTCATCACGATACTATATCAAAGAAAGAAAGAAAAAAATACAAATTTTAACAATAAGAGTGGTCTTTTTTGACCAATAAACAATATCATTATAATAATGAGTGAAAATATTAGGGGATCAGAGTAGGTCCGATGCCCATTGGACCTACCGATGGGTGTGATGACCATTTGATCTGCATCAAAATTCGTGTGCTCTGTATCCAAAATCCGTGCAAGTCTGTATCAATTTCCGTGCACATAGATCTTGATGCGAATCGTACGGTCCTAGAGCTGATTGAACCTAAATGTAGGTCCGATGGCCATCGGACCTACTCCTATCTCAAATATTAGATGTACTCCTTGTGTATCTAATGTATTGCAATGCAAAATTATTCTAATATCATGCTGAAATTAATTGCCGATATAATTGTATTCTAAAATTAATTCCAGCTTTTTAAAGTGTAAAATATAATGTTATTTTTTTTTAAAAGTAAAAAAGCAATCCAATGCGCTGACTTTCTAAAAAAATAACTTTGGTATGATATTAACACAAAATAAATTATACTTAATTATATTAAAAACGTAAATTAAAATATACTAGTATATATGTTCATTTTATAAATTACATCATCGTATTAATTAACATGCGTCAGGTACTTGATGATTTTCTTATCTTTTTTCATTGAAGTTTTATTCTTTACAATTTTTATATGAAAAATAGAATATAACAACTTATTAACCAGCTAAGTTGATGCATACTTTTATATTAAGATGGACTTTATAAAGAGAAAATATCATTAATATCTACTAAAAAACCGGATTCGTAATTAGATATTTAGATTGGAGTAACTAGTGAGGCTATGGTAATATGCATATTATCATAATTATCGTAATATGTATATTATGGATCGACCCGTACTATGGATTCATATTTTCATTTTAAAAGTTCAAACGGTCGATCCGATCTGTTAAACATGATAACTATATAAAAATGTATTTTGAAATCAAATTTTATAGTTTTTGAAACTTTTTACTATATTTTTAAATAGATAGAATATCACTTTAAGATGGTCTAAATTTTTTAGATATAGTGATTTTCTATCCATCTAAAAATAGTAAAAATGTTCAAAAATATATAAAATTTTATATGTAGATATATTTTCATATAAAAATTATATTTAACGATTTAAATCGATTTTTAAATTTTAAAAATTAAAATATAAAATCCATCACACGATTCGTAACACGTACTCCTTAGATTGGAATTCATATCACTTGAGATAACAAAATATTTCTGTTTAGATCCAGACCGTCTAATAAGAATTTGCATGAATATTAAAGGACCTATGCATTTCACCTCAGACCGGGTTTGACTCGAATTCCGATTAACTCAAGAGGATATGGCTTCCCCTGAAATTTTTATTAATCAAAATTAAAATAAAGAAATATCGTTAAAGGGGATCATTTTGATGGAAATTCAATATATAGGTAGAACGGGTTGGTTTATCCCATCCCACTAATCATAACCCCATAACCCCAAACTGGTTAATTAAGCAGGATATATATATATATATATATATATATATATATATATAATAGATGGG
Organism: Carex kokanica; assembly: GCA_025461125.1. Taxonomy (NCBI): domain Eukaryota; kingdom Viridiplantae; phylum Streptophyta; class Magnoliopsida; order Poales; family Cyperaceae; genus Carex; species Carex kokanica. The sequence goes on along the minus strand of JAJGRX010001034.1, from coordinate 5,665 downwards.
CAAACTTGCTTTGCGAATTAAAGAGGGTATTTTACTTTGCGCTCATATCTTCATTTTCAAAGTTCAAATAGTCGATTCGAACCTTTCAACATGTTCTTCGTATTAAAATGTGCTTGGAGACCAAATTTTACATTTTTTGGAAAAATTTTACTATTTTTTCAGAATTTTTGAAAATCACAACTTTTCATTAAATAAAAAAATAATAAAAATTCAGCAAATTGATGATTTTCAAAAATTCTGAAAAAATAGTAAAAAATTTCAAAAAAAATGTAAAATTTGGTCTCCAGGCACATTTTAATATGAAGAACATGTTGGAGTTCGAATCGACTGTTTGAACTTTGAAATTGAAGATATGAGCGCAAAGTAAAACACCCTCTTTAATTTCCAAAACAAGTTAGCCCATCTCATATATATATATATATATATATATATATAGAGAGAGAGAGAGAGAGAGAGAGCTTGGCTATGATGGTTGCGAAGTAAGAGGTCATTTTTACTTCACGTTCTTATTCTTATTTTGAAAATCTAAATAACCGATCCGAACCGCTCAACATGATCTCCATATTGAAATGTGCTTGGAGACCAAATTTTACATTTTTTAGATATTTTTTACTATTTATTAAGCCACTTTAAAAATCGCTGATCTCCATGATCTCCACTATTTATTAAGCCACTTGAAAATTATGTACCATTCATATCAAGTGATTTTCTACCTATCTAAAAAAATAGTAAAAAAATTCTAAAAAATGTAAAATTTGGTTTGCAAGTACATATTCATATGGAGATCATGTTGAACGGTTCAGATCGACCGTTAGAATTTTGAAAACTCAAATATTGAGCCGTAGCACGGAGGCTCTCTATGCTACGCGTAGCACCGTAGCCAATTCCTATATATATATATATATATATATATATATATATATAGGGTCTGTCTAATTTGCTGCCGGCAGCAGTTCGGCCAAGTGCTGCCGGGGCTATATTTAGCCGTGTGATGTCCAAACAACAAATTCAAACCGTTAGATGTTTAATCTATACTATAATCTACTTGGAGACCAAATTTTACATTTTTTGGAATTTTTTTACTATATATTAAGCTGGTTTGAAAACCGCTGTTTTTAGTAAATTTCTGCAACGTTAAAAACAGCGGTTTTCAAACCATCTTAATATATAGTAAAAAAATTCCAAAAAATGTAAAATTTGGTCTCCAAGTAGATTATAGTATAGATTAAACATCTAACAGTTTGAATTTGTTGTTTGGACATCACACGGCTAAATATAGCCCCGGCAGCACCTCGGCCGAACTGCTGCCAGCAGCAAATTAGCCACAGCCATATATATATATATATATATAGAGAGAGAGAGAGTGTGGCTAATATCAAAACGTTTGCACCAAGACCCTCGTGCAACCAAGTCATTTTTGGATTTTCAAAGTCCAAACAGTCGATCCAAACCGTTGATATTCAATCTATATTAAAATCTGCTTGGAGACCAAAGTTTACATTTTTTGGCATTTTTTTACTATTTATTAAGCTACTTTGAAAATTGCTCATCCGGGTGAACAGTAAAAACAGTGCAACCAAATTCTGGACCATGTGATCAGCAATTTTCAAAGTGGCTTAATAAATAGTAAAAAAAATTCCAAAAATGTAAAGTTTGGTCTTCAAGCAGATTTTAATATAGAGATCACATCTAACAGTTTAGATCGACCGTTTGGACACTGAAAATTCGAAAACAACTTGGTTGCACGAGGGCCTTGGTGCAAACATTTTGATATTAGCCACTCTATCTATATATATATGACAAATTCTTCTATGGACATAAGGACCTATTTGTAAAATGAACATATTTTCATTTTCAATGTTCAAACAGTCGATCCGACCGTTCAACATTATCTCCATATTAAAATGTACTTGGAGGTCAAATTTTACATTTTTTTGAATTTTTTTTACTATTTATTAAGTATTTTACAAAATTCAATGGTCTGAATTTGACTAGTTTTTGTAAAATACTTAATAAATAGTAAAAAAATTCAAAAAAATGTAAAATTTGACCTCCAAGTACATTTTAATATGGAGATAATGTTGAACGGTCGGATCGACTGTTTGAACTTTGAAAATGAAAATATGTTCATTTTACAAATAGGTCCTTATGTCCAAGAAGCATCACTCTATATATATATATAATGAGATGAGCTATGCTACTCCATGGAGTAAAACGCGTTGGTGCTCCACGCCGCTATATTTTTTTTTGAAAATCCAAACGACCGATCCGAACCGTTCATCTTGTTCTCCATATTAATATGTGCTTGGAGACCAAATTTTACATTTTTTGGAATTTTTTTACTATTTATTAAGCCACTTTGAAAATCACTGATCTGGCAGTCCAGAAAATTTTACTGTTTTTACTGTTCACCCGGATTTTCAGATTTTCAAAGTGGCTTAATAAATAGTAAAAAAATTCCAAAAAATGTAAAATTTGGTCTTCAAGTACATTTCAATATGGATTAAAAGTTGAGCGGTTCGGATCGGTCGTTTGGACTTTCAAAATGAAAATACGGCGTGGAGTACCAACGCGTTTTACTCTATGGTAGCATAGCTCATCTCATATATATATATATATATATAGTGCTGGGCTTAGCTACTTCATGGAGTAAAACGACTTGGTGCTCCACGCCTCATTATTTTCATTTTGAAAATCCAAACGACCGATCCGAACCGCTCAAGTTGTTCTCCATATTGATACGTGCTTGGAGACCAAATTTTACATTTTTTGGAATTTTTTTACTATTTATTAAGCCACTTTGAAAATCACTGATCCGGCGGTCCAGAAATTTTTACTGTTTTTTACTGTTCATCCGGATTTCCAGATTTTCAAAGTGGCTTAATAAATAGTAAAAAATTCCAAAAAATGTAAAATTTGGTCTCCATGTACATTTCAATATGAAGAACATGTTGGAAGGTTCGAATCGACTATTTGAACTTTGAAAATGAAGATATGGCGTGGAGTACAAAGTCGTTTTACTCCATGAAGTAGCTAAGTCTATCTCTCTATATATATATATATATATATATAGAGAGTCCGACTAGGCTAAGCCATGGTGTAAAACGACTTGGTACTCCACGCCATATCTTCATTTTCAAAGTTCAAATAGTCGATTCGAACCTTCCAACATGTTCTCCATATTGAAATGTGCTTGGAGACCAAATTTTACATTTTTTGGAATTTTTTTACTATTTATTAAGCCACTTTGAAAATCTGAAAATCCTTATGAACAGTAAAAAACAGTAAAAATTTCTGGACCGCCGGATCAGTGATTTTCAAAGTGGCTTAATAAATAGTAAAAAAATTCCAAAAAATGTAAAATTTGGTCTCCAAGCACATTTCAATATGGAGAACAACTTGAACGGTCGGATCGACGATTTGGATTTTGGAAATGAAAATAATGAGGCGTGGAGCACCAAGTCGTTTTACACCATGGCTTAGCTAAGCCCAGCACTATATATATATATATATATATATATATATATATATATATATATAGGAGTTGGCTATGGTGCTACGTGTATAGAGGGCCTCCGTGCTACGGCTCAATATTTGAGTTTTCAAAATCCTAACGGTCGATACGAACTGTTCAACATGATCTTCATATGAATATGTACTTGCAAACTAAATTTTAGAATATATTTTTTTACTATATTTTTAGATAGGTATAAAATCACTCTATCTGAATGGTACAAAATTTTCAGATCAAGTGATTTTCTACCTATCTAAAAAAATAGTAAAAAAAATTCTAAAAAATATAAAATTTGGTTTGCAAGTACATATTCATATGGAGATCATGTTGAACGGTTTGGATCGACCGTTAGGATTTTGAAAACTCAAATATTGAGCCCTAGCACAGAGGCCTTATATGCTACGCGTAGCATATTAGCCAGATTATATACATGGGACGGTAAGATCCATCCTGACCAGTTTAAAAAAAAATCAGGGACGGTGAGATCCATCCCGTCCGGCCCAAAAAAAAATGAAAAACCACGGATGGTGATCTCCATCCCGCCTAGCCCAAAAAAAAAATCGGGACGATATACATCGTCCCGCCCACCCCAGCGTAAATTACTCCCACTCCGCTCCTTCTCTTTCTATTCCGTTGTCCCTATCGCTATTTTTCTGGTCCGTCCGGAGCCACATCGCGCACGCCTTCGGACCCACCACGTCGCAAGCCTTCTCTATAACGGGATAAGGCAACCCATCCGGCTCTGCAAATTACGGCTGCCGGGCTCGCCTCCTCGTCTGTCGGTTAAAAGAGGTAATTTTTTTTTTATAAAATTGAAGTAATTTAGAGTAGAAATCAGTTAATTAACAAAATTTCTGATTAATTTGTTAGCTAACATTCAGATTATATTTACTTTTATTAATTTGTTAATTGTATTTTAAAAGAATTGGATAAATTAGGATTTAGGGTTTACAAGAATTAATTACTTATTTTTAGGCTCATTTGATATGGTATAATCAATTTTGTTTAATTAATTTATTTTAATTAGTCCATAGCACCGAATTGAGAGTATTGATATCATTATATTAATTATTGTTGAGATTAACTATCTACTCTCAATTATTAGATATGAATAATTCATAGCATTTTTTGGCAATATTTACAAAAATGTTTCTTCTCTGGGCTGTCCGTTTTAAAGTAGATAGTTCATTCATTTTTGGATTTTTGTTAGTGTAAGTAATGTAATTAGTAGCTAAATTTATAAGAATTAATTTAGAATTTATTATGAAATTGAATTGAATTGATTAGATTTATTTTATTAGTTTGTTAAGTGCATTTTGCAAGAATTGATAAATTAGACAATTTAGTCATCTCTTATTTTATTTAGTTCTTAATTTATTTATTCATGTGATTTTTAGAGTTTATAGGTAATTGTTTAATTTAGTAATTTATTTAATCATGTGAGTGTTTAGTAAATTTAGATTGTTATTAATTCTAGGGTTACATATAATTCTTTCAAAATGTTATGCATGTAGAATGTCAAGCAGTCGTGGTCTGTGTGGCCCTGCAGATGTTGCAACTGCATATGATGAGGTTATTTTGGATCCGACATTGTCAGCAAATAATTTTAGCGATTTATGGATGCCGCTTGACCAACATAAGGTGTCACGAATTCATGATGATGTAAGTTACTCAATAAATCATATAATTTTTTTTATAAAATGATATAAATGTTTGAATTGCAATATTTTATATTAATCAATTTGTTTAACATTAACAGGATTACAGAGATATATGAGTGGATCCTCGACACCTCCGGACTGAGATTGCGAACCACAACCTTTGCGAACCATTCTTGCTTAGACTAGATTTGTATCAGATTTCTCGAATGGATAATATAAATATTGATCCATCACCTCCTGGTCTCGTGGAGCGATGGAGACCAGAGACACAAAGTTTCCATCTTCCCGTGGAAGAGATGACAATTACTCTGCATGATGTTTCTTGTCTCTGGGCGTTGTCGATCATGGGTCACCGGTGACGGGCCCTTCAACGGTAATTGGTCTATCTTAGTGGATTAGCGGGGCGGAGCTGGGTTAGCGAATTAGCTAATCTGAACGGGTTAAAATTTCACGTCCTATGAGACAGAATTAAGCATCCCAATCTGCCTAC